>JAIEZT010000198.1:2668478-2695978 GCA_019594935.1 Periophthalmus modestus
TGGGATGTACCACCGGAACATAACTGAAGTGGCTGATATCAAGAAATCCACCAATGGCTTGAGAAAGCTGGACTGAAGGACAGCACAGAGGCACTCATCCTGGCTGCACAGGAGCAGGCCTTGAGCACTAGAGCGATAGAGGCCCAGATCTACCACACCAGACAAGACCCAAGGTGTAGGCTGTGCAAAGAGGCCCCTGAGACAATCCAGCACATAACTGCAGGGTGTAAGATGCTGCAGGGAAAGCAAAACATGGAGCGGCATAAGCAAGTGGCGGGCATAGTGTACAGAAACATCTGTGCAGAGTACGGACTGGAAACCCCCAGGTCAAGGTGGGAAACACCTCCAAAGGTTGTGGAGAATGATCGAGCCAAGATCCTGTGGGACTTCCAGATACAGACTGACAGAATGGTGATAGCGAACCGACCGGACATAGTGGTGGTGGATAAACAACAGAGCAAAGCCGTTGTGGTGGACATCGCAGTGCCAAGCGATGGGAACATCAGGAAAAAGGAGCATGAGAAACTAGAGAAATACCAGGGGCTCAAAGAAGAGCTGGAGAAGGCCTGGAAGGTGAAGGCCTCAGTGGTGCCCGTGGTCATCGGAGCACTCGGGGCAGTGACCCCCAAACTGGAGGGAGTGGCTACAGCTGATCCCAGGAAAAACATCAGACATCTCAGTCCAGAAAAGTGCAGTACTAGGAACAGCAAAGATACTGCGCAGAACCCTCAAGCTCCTAGGCCTCTGGTAGAGGTCCCGAGCGCGCGGAAAAAGAGGGGATAAAAAGACCACCCACGGAGGGTGGTCTTTATATGTATATATATAGACCACCCTCCACCCTATATATATATATATATATATATATATATATATATATATATATATATATATATATATATATATATATATATATATATATATATATATTATATTTTTTATTATTATTTTTTTCTATCTTTTATTATAATATTGTTTAAATATTATAATGTGACAATTTTGTAATAGAGAAGATGCAATGTGAGAATTCAGTATCCTCTGACCATGCTTCACCACACGTCGGCACTAATGGATCACAGCCGCGGGAGCACGGACCATCCCGGGGACAGTGTCCCGCGGGGGGGGAGCGGCTCAGACCCGACTCTCTCCGTTTAAAACACAGCGTCTGAGGACTGCTGACGCTGACTGCTGGGAAAATGTAACCTTACGGACTTAACTGGACAATGTTTCACTTCTGAGACACAGTGATGAAGGTAAGAGACTTTTAAATGATTTGCGTGAGTCTGGTGTTTCATACAGGCCTAATTCATTTGTCTGTAAGAAAATAAGAGGGCCTACTGACGTTTGGCGCTGGTGTACATGTGCTTTTCGTGACAGACACAGTTTACTGTATCGTGTTGCTATGTGGTTGTTTTATGAACTTTGCTGATTTACTGCTGACATTTCTTATCACAATAAATAATTAATGAATCCGCTGATATTCAAGTAAAACATTACAGAAATTACAGTGTTAAAAATAATCTTTAAAAAATAACATAGAAAAAAATCTCAAACGAATAAAAGACATAACAAGCAAACACAAGTGGACAAAAATGAAGAAACGTGAGTGAAGAAACGTGCAGACAGCAGACCGCAGCGTAGGAGAGAAGCTGTAGTCTCCATGTTCAGCTCTGTGCTCGTGATTGTGTCATTCTCACATCTAAACTCATCAGGAGATCACGTTTAACAGCATGAAGTTTAACAGATGAAGTTTAACCTCACCATGTTTGAACCAGAATACAGAGCCCTCAGCAAAACCTTTAATGGTGTGTTGGATAATTTCAGTATAACAAGGTTATTAAAAAAAAAAAAAAAAAAAGAATACTTTCAGTGACTTCTTATACGCTAAAGTTGTTGATCTTGTTTAAAAATTCACACATTAAGTTGTATTCAGAGTTTTTAAAAATGTGTATGGCTCTCACGGAAATACATTTTAAACTATGTGACTTTTTTGCCTCTGTTAGCTAAAAAAGTTCATGGTCTCTGGTTTAGACTTTCCACTGTGAGTCACTTCACATTTAAGATGCTACATTCTATAGAACATGTAACACGGCTAAACACAAAAGCGTTAATAGTGGGGCTGGACGCAGAAAAGGCTTTTGACTCCGTAAGGTGGCTTTTTCTATATAAAGTAATGGGCAAATTTGCTTTACATGATAAATTTATCAGAGTGATTCAATCTCTATATTCGAAACCAACCGCGCATATAAAGATAAACTGTGATCTCTCAGACTCATTTCAGTTGGAAAGGGGAAGTAGACAGGGTTGTCCAATCTCTCCACTGATATTTTCTCTATTCATTGAGCCGCTTGGACAATTGATAAGACAAAGTCCCCAAATTAAAGGAGTGACAATGTCAGGGGTTGAACATAAGGTGGCAATGTTCGCAGATGATGTATTACTCTACATGGAGGAACCTGAGCAGTCATTTATTGAGCTGATGAAGATGTTGAAAGAATTCGGAAACCTATCTGGCTACAGGCTCAATATTTCAAAAACACAGGTGATGGCCATAAACTTCACTGCTTCAGCAAAGCTACAGGAAGGATATAACTTGAGTTGGGAAGCAACAGGAATAAAATATTTGGGTGTCACAATGACTAAAGATCTATCAAAGCTATTTCAAACAAATTATGAACCTTTGTCATTAGCGATTAAAGAGGATTTGAATAGATGGAGTCTTATCCCATTTTTGAGTCTAACCTCTAGAGTAAACTCTATCAAAATGGCCGTACTCCCTAAATTGCTCTACTTATTTAGAACACTCCCAGTGGAAGTACCTGACAGTTGTTTTAGAGAGTGGGACAAACAGATATCACGTTTCATCTGGGCAGGGAAGAAGCCCAGGGTACGGTACAGTACAATGCAATTAAGAAAAGAGAAAGGTGGTATGGCCCTCCCCTGCTTAAGACATTATTATTATGCTTCTCAGCTGGTTCCGCTCCTCTATTGGTGCAATGAAGACTATAAAGCAAAATGGAAAGAAATGGAGTTTAAAATGATAGGAAAATTCCCTGTTCAGGCCTTAATTGGTGATAAGAATCTGTGGCCACAGGTGGGTGAATTGAGCAACTGCTGGATGAATCTAACCGTGAAGATCTGGGAAAAAGTTGTAAATGTGACTCAAATTCAGAAAATGATAACTCTATTCAGATGGTGCGCTTATGATACAGAGTTTCCCCCTAACAGAAGCGATGGTGTTTTTAAATCCTGGATGGGGAGGGGTCTGACCACTTACTTGTCGTTCACAGAGGGAAACATTTTTCTTAGTTTTCAGGTAATGCAGAACAGATTTGACCTACGGACAACTGACTTTTATAGATACCTACAAGTCAGACAGTTTCACTTCAAATTGCAAAATAACAAATTTGACTCAGACTGAAGAAGCCTTTTTTAGAATTTTGAAATCAGCGTATGGGTTATCTACCCAAAAAATGATATCTAAAGTATACAAGGCACTTTATGTGACTGACAGGTGTAATACATTATATGCGAAACAAAAATGGGAAAAAGAGGCAGCAATTGAAATTACTGAGGATGAATGGGATGACATCTGGTCATTTCAGTGGTCAACAACCGAGTCTCTGACCTGGAGAGAGCACTGTTGGAAGAACGTTATTAGATATTTCAGAACACCAGCTCAGGGAAGCAGCAAGTTGACATGCTGGAGACAGTGTGGCTCTGAGGAGGGGAATCACTACCACATATTTTGGGCTTGCTCCAAACTAAAGTTATACTGGAGTGAGATCCATGCAAGGTTAAACTTAGTTTTTGGAGTGAACTTGCCATTCAACTTTAAAACTCTGTACTTAGGTAGGGTTGCTCTTTTGGGACAGAAAAGTGATAGAAAGCTGTTGCAAGCCCTCCTGGTGGCAAGTAAAAAGAATATTACTAAAAAATGGCTAAATTCTGCACCGCCTTCAGTGGATGGCTGGATTGATATAGTATCCGAAATATTTAGGATGGAAAAGCTAACTTACACAATGAACATTCGAAGAAACAAATTTTATTATATTTGGAACAAGTGGATCAAGTATATCGCCTCATTTAGGACAGACTTTTGTTGACTTCTCCATTTCAAGGGAAGAGTTACTTGACTATATTGTACATTACATATTCAGTGTTTGATTACACTTTTTTTTTTTACCTGTGAGCTCCCCGGTTCTTGTAAATAGTTTTGTTTCTATTTTCTGTTTTATATATATATATATATTTTTTTTTACATTTTTACTACACTAAAATGGGATGGGTCTAAAAGAACATGTTGTAGTTATATAAAGTATTAAGTATAAGTAAGTATTACTTGCTGTTCTGTGTAATATCTGAACTGAAAGTAATGTGCTTGTACTATGTGTCCCTCCCGAAGCAAAATAAAAATTAAAAAAAAAAAAAAGATGCTACATTCAAAGACAGGTTTAAGTGTTTCTGTCGGATAGACACAGAATGATCTGAATATTGTTATATATTGAGCATTCTGTTCTGGTTGTCAAAATATGATCACGCCTTTGTAAAGCAGCACAATGTCACAGCCTTTAATTTCAACACAATGAAAATCACCATAGAGACAACCAGGTGATACAAAGACAAACAGATACACACACACACACACACACACACACACACACACACACACGCACACACGCACACACACACAGATACACATACAGATACACAAACATACACAGATACACAAACACACACAGATACACAAACACACACATACAGATACACAAACACACACATACAGATACACAAACACACACAGATACAGATACACAAACACACACAGATACACAAAAAACACAGATACACAAACACACAGATACACATACAGATACACACACAGATACACAAACACACACAGATACACATACACACACAGATACACATACACACACAAAATATGTGGTAGTGAGCCTCCTCCTCAGAACCTCTAAAGTGTGTCTTCTATTGCCCAGTCATTTCCATCTAGCAATATAGACACCTCACCTGTAGTAGCTTCTGAGCCAGCTTTCAGGCAGGGCGATAAAGTGGGCGGCCTTGGAGAACCGGTCGACCACAGTGAGGTGTGTTCCCCTGGGAAGGGGGAAGGTCGGTGACGAAGTCCACCGCCACTTGGGACCAGGGACGTCTTGGGGCTGCTAGAGGGTTAAGAGGACCAGACGGAGGTGAGTGGGAGGATTTTGCTCTGGCACATACCTGGCAGGCCGAGACGAAGGCCCGAGTGTCTCTGTCCATGGTGGGCCACCAGAAGTGTCGCTTCAGGAGAGACAAGGAGAGGTTGACACCGGGTGGCAGGCGAACCGGGAGTTATGGCTGAACTCGAGGACTTGAGGACGGACGGGATCAGGAACAAAGAGTTTTCCAGGAGGGCCATTACCAGGATCGGGGTGATTGACTTGGGCCCTCCGTACCAGGTCTTCGATCTCCCAATGGACGGCGGTGATGATCCGGGAGGAAGGGAGGATGGTCACGGGAGCGGGCGAGTCTTCCTCAGAGGTGAACTGGTGGGACAGGGCATCAGGCTTGACGTTGCGGGATCCAGGACGGTAGGTGAGCGTGAAGTTGAATCTGCTGAAGAACAGGGACCAGTGAGCTTGGCAGGAGTTGAGGTGTTTTGCCGACTGTATGTATGCCAGGTTCTTGTGGTCTGTCCAGACGAGGAATGGTTGTTCCGCCCCCTCCAGCCAGTGCCGCCATTCCTCGAGTGCGAGTTTTACAGCCAGGAGTTCTCGGTCACCCACGTCATAGTTGGCCTCAGCTGGGGTCAAACGCCGGGAAAAGAAAGCACAAGGGTGAAGTCGATTGTGGGGCTCAAACCTTTGGGAGAGAACGGCTCCAACGCCCGTGTCGGAAGCGTCCACCTCGACTATGAACTGGCGGCTGGGATCTGGCTGGTGAAGGATGGGTGCAGAGGTGAACAAGTCCTTCAGTTTGCTAAAGGTGGACTGGGCTTCAGTGGACCATGTATACTGCAAAGAGGGAGAGGTTAGTTTGGTTAGTGGAGATATGACCCTACTAAAGTCTCTGATGAAGCATCTGTAGAAGTTTGCAAAGCCGATGAATCTCTGGAGCTGCTTGCGATTGGCAGAAACGGGCCAATCTGCCACCGCCTTTATTTTCTCAGGGTCCGGTTTCACCTGGCCTTTTCCCACAATGAAGCCCTGGAAGCTGACTTTGTCGGCGTGAAACTCACATTTCTCGGCTTTAACAAAAAGTCTATTTTCCAGGAGTCTCTGGAGTACCAGGCGGACATGATGCCGGTGTTCTTCGGGGCACTGAGAGAAGATCAGGATGTCATCGAGGTAAACAAAGACGAAGTGGTTGAGGAAGTCACGGAGAACGTCATTAATCAGGGCTTGAAACACGGCCGGGGCATTAGTTAGTCCAAAGGGCATGACTAGGTACTCGAAATGGCCTAGAGGGGTCTTAAATGCCGTCTTCCATTCGTCCCCCTCCCTTATCCGCACCAGGTGGTAGGCGTTCCTCAGGTCGAGCTTGCTGAAGATGGAGGCCCCATGAAGCGGAGTGAAGGCGGATGTCGACTGTCCCTGTCAAATAAACCAAATAAAAAATAAAACAAAAAACAAAAAAAGAAAAACCCCCTCACTGTTCCAGCAGACTTGTTGCAGCAGACTTGTTGCTTCCCTGGGCTGGGGTTGTGAAATATAAAATGACATTGTTCCAGCAGTGTTCTCTCCAGGACAGAGATGCAGCTGATGACCACTGAAATGACCAGATGTCATCCCGGTCATCCTCAGTATTTTCAATTGCTGCCTCCTTTTCCCATTTTTGTTTCACATATAATGTATTACACCTGTCAGTCACATAAAGTGCACTGCTATTTTGCATTGCCTGAAAACTGAGAAAAATGTTTCCCTCTGTGAATGACAAGTAAGTGGTCAGACCCCTCCCCATCCAGGATTTAAAAACACAATTGCTTCTGTTAAGGCAGGGGTCTCAGACTCGCGGCCCACGGGCCAATTGCGGCCCTCGGGCCAGTAGTCCGATATGGGTCAATTCACCTGGAAGCTTGAGGGCCGAGAAAAATTGGTCTGAGGGCTGCGTTTGGCCCCGGGGCCACAGTTTGGACATGCCTGATCTATACAAATCCTCTTTAATCGCTAACGACAGAGGTTCATCATTTGTTTGAAGTAGCTTTGATAGATCTTTAGTGATTGTGACACCCAAATTTTTTATTCTTGTTGCTTCCCAATTTAAATTATATCCTTCCTGTAGTTTTGCTTAAGCAGTGACGTTCATGTCAATCACCTGTGTCTTAGAAATGTAAAGCTTGTAACCAGACAGGTTCCCAAATTCTTTCAACATCGTCATCAGCCCATTAAATGTTTTCTCAGGTTCCTCCATGTAAACTAGTACATCATCTGTGAACATTGCCACTTTATGTTGGGGACTTTGTCTTATTAATTGTCTCAGAGGCTCAATGAATAGAGAAAATGTCAGTGGAGAAATTGAGCAGCCCTGTCTAGTTTCTCTTTCCAGCTGAAATGAGTCTGAGAGATCACCATTAATCTTTATCTGTGCATCTGGTTTCGAATATAGAAATTGAATCACTGATAAATTTATCATGGGAAGCAAATTTGCCCATTACGTTATATAGAAAAAGCCTCGTTACAGAATCAAAGGCCTTTTCTGCGACTAGCCCCACTATTAATGCTTCAGTGTTTTTCCGTGTTACATGTTCTATAAAATGTAGTGACGTCCTCATATTGTCCAATGTATAAATCCTGTCTGATCTAGATTAATTATCTCTGGCAGAATATTTTCTAATCAATGTGCCAATATGGAAGTAAATCATTTATAGTCTACATTGAGGACACTCATGGGTCTATAATTTCCACATTCTGTCTTTTTTCTTTTTTTTTCTTTCGGATCAGTGAAATAAAGGCCTCACTGTAGGAGGGTGGTTCACCCGTTTGTAACACCCAGTTAAATGTTCACAAAAACAGCAGCGCCAGACTCGCTGTCAGGCATTTATACCACTCTCCTGTGTCAGAGCTCAGGGATTTACCAGATTTCAACTGCAAAGTTTACTTGTTTAATTATGATCGGATTTACTAACATCTCGTTTTGTGAGTCTTGAATTTTAAGCAGCTCAGGGCCCTTCACAAACCTGTCAGTACACTTCTCATTAACTGCTGGTGGTGGGGCGTATAAGTCTTGATGGAATTTCCCAAAACATTCTTTAATTTTCTCTCTTGAGTCTACAACCTGACCAGTAGTAGGATTTTTTAGCTTATAAATTGTATTCTTTCTTTGTTGTCTTCATAATTTATAGACCAGGGTTTTTTGCTGATCATGCTCCAGCCTCATAGTGTTTCTGTTTCAAAAATGTCAGCTTTTTTTTGCACTTCTTGATTATGAATCTCATCTATTTGTTTTTGTATCATCTTTATTTCAGACCTCACTTGCACATTGGTGTTTTGCCTGTTTCAGTTTTGCCTGTAGCTCTGCCAGAGAGATACATTTGCAGGAAGAAGTATGTGAACCCTTTGGGATTATGTGGAGTTTTGCATGAATTGGTCATAAAATGTGCTCTGAACTTCATCTAAGTCACAACAATAGAAAAACACAGTCTGCTTAAAATAATACTACATAAACATTACATGTTTTTATGTATTTATTGAAGATAACATGTAAACATTCACAGTGCAGGGTGGAAAAAGTATGTGAACCCCTAACCTATAACTTCTCCAAGAGCCAATTGGAGCCAGGAGTGGGCCAACCCAGTCCAGTCAGTGTGATGATATCGGATGTGTTGCTGAAAGCTGAAACCTGCCCTTTAAAAACACACACCAGCTTTGGCTTTACTGGTTTCATGAAGTACTGCCTGATGTGAGCCATGCCTCACAGAAAAGCGCTCTCAGAAGACCCACAATCAAGAATTGTTGACTTGCATGAAGCTGGAAAGGGTTACAAAAGTATCTCCAAAAGCCTTCATGTTCATGTGTCCACAGTAAGACAGACAGTCTACAAATGGAGAAAGTTCAGCACTGATGCTACTCTCACTAGGCGTGGTCGTCCTGTAAAGATCACTGCAAGAGCACAGCGCAGAATGCTACATGAGGTAAAGAAGAATCCTAGAGTGTCAGTGAAAGAGTTAAAGAAATCTCTGGCACATGCTCACATTTTTGTTGGCACACTATAATAAGGAAAACATTAAACAAGAATGGAGTACATGTCAGAAGACCACGGAGGAAGCTATTGCTGTCCAAAAAACATTCCACAGCACTACTGGCAACATATTCTGTGGACAAGTGAACCCAAAATTTAGTTTTTTGGAAAAAAACACACAACACTGTGTGTGGAGGAAAAAAGGCACAGCACCAACATCACAACCTCATCTATACTGTGAAACATGGCAGAGGAAATGATGGAAAAATGAATTCCAGAGTTTATCAAGACATTTTGCAGGAAAACAAAGACCATCTGTCCCCCAACTGAAGCTGCGCGTCCTGACCTCAACCCGATTGAGACTCTGTGGCATGACGTTAAGAGAGCGATTCACACCAGACATCCCAAGAAAACTGCTACACTGAAGCAGTTTTGTGAAGAGGAGTGATCCAAAGTTACACCAGATCGTTGTGAAGGTCTGATCTGCAACTACAGGAAACGTTTGGTTGACGTTATTGCTGCCAAAGGAGGGTCGACCTGTTATTAAGTCCAAAGGTTCACATACTTTTTCCACCCTGCACTGTCGATGTTTACATGTTATCTTAATATATAAAAAACATGTAATGTTTATGTAGTATTATTTTAAGCAGACTGTGTTTTTCTATTGTTGTGACTTAGATGACGTTCAGAGCACATTTTATGACCAATTCATGCAAAACTCCACATAATCCATAAGGTATTATGATTATGTACATACTTTTACTTTTTCCTGCAACTGTAAGTTTCACTCTTAAATCTGCTTTTAATGCATCTCATAAAATGTGGCCTTAATTTTACCATCATCCTTCATTTCCAGATATTTTCAAAGGTATTCTTTGATATTCTCCGCAAGGTTCTCTTTGTATCTTTTTTTTTAATAATCTACCAACAGGATTATTTCTGTTGTAAGTTCGATTGTACTCAGTGGTTTCCAAAGTTTCTGATCTCATTTCATCTCTTCCCTGTCTCCACACACGTCTTGTGCCATGAGTGAATAAACAAATGTGACAGTGGATCTCTTCCATACTTTGTTCTGTAGTTTTTTTTTGAGTCTATCCATTTCTTAGGGGTTCATTCAAAAGGACGCCTCTTTAATCAACAGGACGCCTGACATACAAAAATACAATGTGATTAAAAACTTTTATAACCACTGAGTGCAATCGAGCAAATCAAGTTAATATATCTTATCAAATGCTTTTGTAATTATATTTAAAAATTTTAAAAATACTTTACTCGTGTATTACTCAAGTAGAGCTTGTTACACTGTACAGTATATAACTTAAGTAAGTAAGTAAGTACTGGTACTTCTATAATATTATTACTCAAGTAGAAGTAAAAGTGTGCTGCTAGATTCTTTCCCTGACTCCAGAAACACGTCTGACATGTGACCAGACCAGTCCACCAAGACACGGCCACTATGACTCACTCAGTATTATTATTATTATCTGACACACATGGAGCACATTGGGCACAGAGGACAGCAGATTCATGTAGAACTGTGGACTTTGACAGAACACAAAGTATTCATGGTACAGCTTCCTGGTATAGGCAACATTTTGAGCTCCTTTTCTGTTTCAAAAGATATCATATTTTATTTAAAATTTCCCTATGGCAACAGGTCTAACTTGTAGATACTTTGTACTTCCTCTTTCTAAATATTTAGTCTCTGTAAACAAACGTTAGCACTTTGCATGTGCTGAATAAACAAAATCATTAAACCAAAGACATTACATCAGACAGAACCAAGAGCCAGAGACTGTAAGACTGGTACTACTACTACTACTACTACTACTACTACTACTACTACTAACCTAACCTGTACTGTGACAGGCCAGTATTTACAGAGACAGAAATGTCCAAAAGTCAAATGCACAAATTTTTTTTCCCTGATCATTTCTATCACAGACAAGGTTCATTCTCCTACTGCATTTATCCAACCACAAAACAACATCTGGAAGGGCATCTGATCCACCACAACATCTGCAGATTAGAGAGATTTGACCTGCACCATCTTAGTTCAACACGACAGGGATACAGGGGGGTGGGAGGGCATCTGACACACAGGGATACAGGGGGTGGGAGGGCATCTGACACACAGGGATACAGGGGGATGGGAGGGCATCTGGATCTTTGACCTCTTTTGACAGAGAAAGAGAGAAGTGTTTCATGACTGAGGCCGCAGACAAATACACTTCTTGTTTTTTATTTATTTTATTTAAAAGGGACAATGCATATTCACAAACATATAAATGTAAACTAGAAACAACAAGACAGATTGTTTCAGTTCATCTGTCAAGAAAAAGTCAAATTATGTGGAACAAAATTGTTTATTCAGAAAAACTGGACTTTCGAGCAAAGTTTCAAAACCAGGTCTAAATCAGATCAGGTCTAAACCAGGACCTGTTTGACACCCTTTCTGAGCTGTATTTCCCAGAGTATATTTGAAGTATTTGAAATAGTTTTTCTGTTGTATTTGTCGTACTTTGTTTTGGGCAGATGATGTGCAGATAAAGGGTTTCAATGTGGCTGTAAAATATTTTATCTTTTTAAATGAAGATAAGAAACAAAAGAAGCCAGGATGATAATGTAACAGTCCCAGGGCTTTGTTGACAGCGGCACCTCCATGTGTTCCATCCTCCATTTTTTCACCTGTGAAACAAAAGAAATCTTCAGCACTGTTCATAGAATACTCCAGAATGCTTTGAGTGGGTGTGTCGCGGGGTTATTTAAATCATCCAATAATCAACTTTACTGAACAATTGGAGTAAACTTGTCATTTCTGACACAGCTGGAGTAACACGGAGTAGCTTTAGACACAACAATATGGCTGTGGATTGATGCGTTAAGTTAGATAAGTATGAGTAGGTGCAGAAGAAGTAGAACCTACAGTTCCAACATGGCTGCTGAATGGTGTGACACTAGTGACCTCTGAATGACACTGTAACACTCCTTGCTCGTACCTGTTGTGACGCTGAGTTTTACAAGCCGTTTCTTGTCAGTGTGAACTAGGATACACTCATAGACCCCGAGTCGCTGGCTCTGAGGTTCCGGAGGAGGATGGAGAAGTTCGCTCTGGAGTGGAGTTCTGGAAATGTTTTCACTCGTTCGGGTATTTCGGTTTGGTTCGATCTGAGCAGGGTGTCGTCTTTGGGGTCTTTCCATATCACTGTGGGCTTTGGAGGCAGGTCTGGGTCAGTGAACTCACACGGGAGCAGTGCACTGGAACCCTCTTTACCCTCAACAGCAGATTGTGACATCCCTGAGGAGCAGACACAGGATTATCAGGGCACAGGGCACAACACAACAACAACATATGATAAAGCCTAAAGCCTCCTCATACTCTTATCTGGGCATGGGACTGGCTCTAAGTGACTACAGGCTGTGATGTAATTTGAATATCAGAGGCATGTATGTAACAGGAGGCACCTGTCACATGTTTTATTAGGATGCACATGTGAACAGGTTATTGTGCGTTAGTGGCCGTGCTGTTTTATGGCTGAGCTGTGACTGTGGAGCTTTGTGTTTAGCTCATGTCGCACAGGTAGCTCCCATTTTTAAAGAGGGTATTTTACTTTTATGAGACATTAATTGCCAACACATACCGTTTATTCATCATCATCATCATCATCTTTATTTATTTCGGACTCATGGTCCATCTTTAAAAAAAGAAAACACAATAACAATACAGACAATATACATCTATGTTTTAAAAAAGACAACTATACCAATGTTTCCACATTCTGGATTGGTAGCGAATTGCACTGCATCTTATACTTGTGAGTGACTGTATAATTTCATTTTCTGACTTATTCAGTCTGTAGATAAACCTGTACATTAAAGTTCTCAGTACAGCTTGCAGTGTGTTCACTCCTGCAGTGACAAACATTTCAGTCGCGCTGGTCCATCGTGGCCTCCTCAAGAGCACCCAAAACGCGTCATTATAGGCCACCTGCAGCCTCTGTAGACTGGCCTTTTTGTACTGAGTCCAGAGGTGGGCGGTGTATAGTGGTGTGCAATATGATTTAATGTCATTTTATGATTTAAATAACATCATCTTCACATCATCAGAGCAAGAACCGAACTTGAACAGAAGAGTATTAGCTTGTGCAACAACATCCTGCATTGTCTATTGATGGATTCAATATATTTTTAACATGTTTATTGATCTCACTGTGAATCTTAAAGGTAATGTAATGTTCATTTTTATTATAATCACTATAATAATGATATGTAACCTTAATATGATTTATGCACTTATGTCTGTTTTCTGAGCTTTGCAGAGAATGTCTTGTCTGAAAGTTGAATGACCATGGGAGATAACAGGAAACACCCTGAGAGGTGTTTGGGCGAATAAGGACTGAAAGGAATGCTTAAGCAACAATATTTTGAAATGAACTTTGTAATATGTGATTTTCTCACTGCCTCACTGCTTGTTGTCCCCCTCCCCCCTTGAGAGTGAGCAGTGATGTGTAACTAGGGTTCCTAACTGAATAAAGGAGGAGGAGAAAGGCGGTGGAGACTTCAGAAAGGGAGAGGAGGTTGTAATCTGAAGGTTTGCCCTCCCCGTCCCTTCTCCTCATGAGTATAGCAATAATAATCTCTCTTGTCTTCTCCTCTTTTGAACTCTAATTAGGTTAATTGTGAACCTATCAACTTGGTCCTTCGAGCCGGATTCGAACCAGCGACCTAAGGACTCCAGCAGATGTCGGAGACCCAGGTGAGACTGTGGCCACAGCAACCGAGACCTTTTCCAGGACTGGCTCTGCGGCCTTTGTTGGAGTCTGACGGTTGACGGGATACTGAGGAGAGAGAGACAAGACGAGTGAATAGGTCTTGCTTTTAAAAAAACGGTGTGACTGAGGGTCATGCGCGTAGAAAAAACCCTAATTATCCTAGGCTCCAATTAGGTACTAATGCTGTAAAAGCTAAAAAAGGGACGGATGCGGAGTCCCGTTACCGGGTAAAATAGGAAGATTTTACTGGCAGGTACAAAACCGTGGCAAAAAGCAAGAGGGACGGATGCGGAGTCCCGTTACGGGTAAAAAAGGAAGATTTTACTGGCAGGTACAAAACCGTGGACAAAAGCAAGGGGGATGGTGCGGAGTCCCGTTACCGGGTAAAAAAGGATCATTTTACTGGCAGGTACAAAACCGTGGGAAAAAAAACGAAGTGTGTGAAAAGACGTGTGAGTGGAGATTCTAAACCACTAGGTGAAGGATCTCATACCAAAAGGTTGGGAGAATACAGTGTATTTCTGTGGATGCAGAGGCAAGATTTCTCCGCCTGCTTGTGAGGTGTAAGTGAGAGATACCGCATTAATCACTGTACCAACCTGTTGTATTCCAGCGATAGAGACCTCCCTAGGAGTGAAAAGCTGGACTAAATTTCAGGAAAAAAAAAGGGAAACAAAAATACAAAACTGACCCCAAAAGATAAACTGCAGATAAAAGACTGGAAAGCCGTGCACGCAAAATATCCGGATAAATGTACAAAATTAGATCTGTGGGTAACAAAATACAAATTTGAGTTAAAATCTTCTAAAATAACGGAGCTCCAAAATAAGATGCAGAAAAAATGCAAAAATAAAAAAATAATATGTGCAAACAAGGGTACTATCATTTAGAGAAATGGCTGGAGTTAGCGAAAACAAGAGAAAATGCTTAGTGTCAAGGAGGAAGATGATTTGACTACAGTAGTACCGGCACTGCCAGACACAGCAGGCCCAAGGCCAAGTTCCCACCACCTCCCTATTCTTATCGTGAATTACAAGTTAGATGAGCTGAAAGCAGCACAGACTAGACGGCAGACTAGAAAAAAGGGTATAAGATTTGAATTTAATAAAACTATGGGAGGTGACGCTTTAACTACTGTCACTGAGGAAGGTAAACCCATTTTTGTGACCCCTAGTGCCCCCATGACAACGGAGCAGGTCAGACCACCAAAACCAAAACAACAGAACACAGGACTTTATCCTATGATACAGGTTCAAACCCCAGGGTAGGACAATTATTAGATCCTGACGATGCACAGGGGGGAAGGCACCCAGAAACTATTCTAGTACACAGACCCTGGACAGAGAATGACATAGATGACGTATTAAAGGGGATTGTGTCACCCATTGAGTATGAAATTGGCAATGAGAATTGTGCATACAGACAGCAATTTAAAAAATGCTTTACTTGCTAATTTTACCATAGGAATCTGCAATTGGATTGACAAACATTATATAAATTTTGCCACAGGAACATTGGATCAATATGTGGATTATACAATGCATGTAGTTGCATTTACCTTTGAGGGACGTAGATATACGTTAAGCCGGGTAGGACAAGGATATTGTGAAAGTCCAACAATATATTCACAAGTTATGTCAACTAACTTGGCAAAATTTAACCCACCTGAAGGAAGTTAAATACTACTTTATGTAGATGATATTCTTTTGGCTTATCCTGACAGAAAATCATGTGAAATTGATTCAGTTGCTCTATTAAAACTTATAGCAGAAAATGGCCATAAAGTGAGTAAAAATAAGCTTCAATATTGCCAAAATACAGTTAAGTATTTAATAATAATAATAATAATAATAATACATTTTATTTATAGGGCGCCTTTCTGGACACTCAAGGTCGCCTCACAGCAGGGACATACATCACACAACACATTAGTTAAAAGCCAGAGTTAAAATATACACATTTAAAAACAAGCATATAGTATAAAATAAAATAAAAAATAAATAAATAAATAAATTTAGGACATAGTTTGAGTGCAGGAGGTCGTACAATAGTAGCAGGACGCAAAGAGGCTATACTTAATGCTCCAAAACCTGAAACTAAAAAACAAATGATGTAGGTTTGACTAATTACTGTAGACAGTGGATTAGCTAATTATGCAGAGATAACCCATCCACTAAGTAAATTGATTTATGATGTGCCTAAGAATATGAACGAGAGCCTAAAATGGACAGAGGAGAGTAAAAAAAGCTTTTGTTTATGTGAAACAAGCCTTAGTCTCCAGTTCTGTGTTAGCACTTGCTGATTATGACAAATCTTTTGTGCAAATGGTAGACTGTAAGGGTCATTTTATGACATCAGTTCTAACACAAAACATGGAGATAAACTCAGACCAGTGGCATATTACTCCTCCAAACTAGACAATGTAGCATGTGCCATGCCGGCATGTGTTTGAGCTGTATTAGCTCCATCCTTAGCAGTACAAGCTAGTGCACTTGTAGTACTTTTCCATACATTAGTGCTCAGGGTTCCTCATGCAGTGTCAGCATTGTTACAAACTAACTTTTTCTTTATGTCCCCAGCACGAAACTTAGCATGTCTGACAAATCTACAAATCACAACCTCATATGACAATAGAGAGATGCACTACTTTAAATCCAGCTACATTAATTCCATGTGAGGATGATGGAGAACAGCATAATTGCAGAGAATTGGCCGAGCAGACCACAAAAAGTGTAGGCCAGATCTGTCAGACACTCCTTTTCAGGAAGGATTTACCTTATATGTAGACGGATCATCAAAAAAGACAATACAGGGACAAAATCAGACAGGTTATGCAGTAGTCTCAGACACTGAAGTATTGCAAACAAAAGCTTTGCCCCGTACATATTCTGCTCAAGCAGCAGAACTAGTTGCATTAACTGAAGCTTGTAAGCTAATGAAAGATCAAATATGTACAATATTTACAGATAGCACATACGCTTACTCAACAGTACACACATTTGCTAAATTTTGGCAACACCGTGGAATGGTCACGTCCACGGGAAAACCTGTAGTTCATGCTGAACTACTAAAAGCCTTAATAGAAGCAGCTCAACTTCCAAAAAAGCTAGTTGTGTGTAAATGTGCAGCTCATACTAGTGGGACAGATTCTGTGACTAAAGAAAATACCTTTGCTGATAAGATGGCAAAACAAGCAGCTGAAAAGCTGAAAACCTAGTGCATGTGGCAAGTCTAAAAATAGATCAAGAACTTGACCAGGAACTATTAAAGGACATGCAGCAACAGAGCCACACTCAAGAGCTACAGATGTGGTTAAAAAAGGGATCATCATACATGATATTTATGTGTGACCAGAAGGGAAACATATTTTACCCAAAAAATATTTTTAAATATGCAGCAATTTTGACACATGGTGTTACTCAACCTCGCTCTTCCACCCTGGAGAAGACGGATCTCCCCTGTGTCTCCCGACCACGGTCAGGCGACTGAAGCAGGAAAAGTTCTAAATGTTCTTCTGCATTTAAGAGGCACATGATACAAATGCGCGGTTGTGGTTGGACCGTCTCAAATCAGGACGGAGGATTTTCTCTCTATCGTTGGGTTCCAGACCTTTCTGGATCAGTACATGTGTAAGGCACCTGCTGGTCGAGCAAGGCCAGAGTCAGAGCGCACATTCATGGGCAGTATGATGCACCTTAAACCTTAAATGTAAGTTTTCGTGGCAGACATGTTTTTTACTTCTTTCCAAAAGCCAAACGTGTTGTTGAAAGAGAGTTTTCTGGCCAACGAGTCTGCTCTAATGGCTTGCTCATTTTTGGTTATTGTTTTGAAAATGGTATATTTGCACAAAATAATGTATTGAGATGTTTTATAAGTTTTACTTTTGCTTTTCAACTTCCCTTTTCTCCCTGCACTTCCCCTTGAGAGTGACATCACAAAACAATCACCTTAAACCTTAAATATAAGCAGAACTCAGTGATATTGTGTTTGATCATGTTTAGTCACTGTAAACTCACCTGTGCGACAAAGCGCCGTGAGCGTAACCAAGAGCAGAACTGCGCCACTGCAACAGACAAGACAGTGTCACAAAACACACTTTACAAACTATAACCTAAACATAATGTACAGTAAATGTAATGAACAGTGTGTGAATAAGACTGGACCCGCCTGAGGAAAGGCTCTGTGGCTTCAGTCTGAGGCCCTCGTGTTTAGCTCATCCTCACGAACTTAAGGCGCCATTATTTTATTATATTATATTACATTATATCAGGTTTAATCAAGTATTTGCCCGTTAAACCCGAGAACTAACCTCGCGATACATGTCATTTCTCCTCCTGCGGGCTTATAAAAAACGTACAATAATTTTTTATAAGTTTTAGTTTTGCTTTTCGACTTCCCCCAATAAAACGCACTTTGAAAACTCACGTGACAAGTTGAGTTCAGTTTCGTCGTCAAAACATCACGTGACCCCGTGAGTTCTGTCCCTAAACTGAAAGATACATTTACGTGTCCCCGTCCCTCTGTCCCTCTGTCCCTCTGTCCTCTGTCCCTCTGTCCCCCTCTTTTCCCCTCTGTCCCTCTGTCCCTCTGTCCCCCTCTTTTCCCCTCTGTCCCTCTGTCCCTCTGTCCCCCTCTTTTCCCCTCTGTCCCTCTGTCCCTCTGTCCCCTGTCCCTCTCTGTCCCTCTGTCCCTCTCTGTCCCTCTGTCCCTCTGTCCCTCTAAAATTCTTATGTTTTTATCATTTGTGAAGTAAAAATGTTCATGTGACTTTGTTTTGATTCAGATTAAATAGAAATATGAAAATATAAGATAAAGAGCAGGTCTAAACCAGGACTAAACCAGGACTAAACCAGGATTAAACCAGGTCTAAACCAGGACTGAACCAGGACTAAATCAGGACTAAACCACGATTTAACCAGGACTAAACCAGGACTAAACCAGGACTAAACCAGGTCTAAACCAGGACTAAACCAGGACTAAACCAGGTCTAAACCAGGACTAAACTAGGTCTAAACCAGTACTAAACCAGGACTAAACCAGGACTAACCAGGATTAACCAGGATTAAACCAGGATTAAACCAGGTATAAACCAGGACTACGCCAGGACTAAACCAGGTCTAAACCAGGACTAGACCAGGACTAAACCAGGTCTAAACCAGGACTAAACTAGGTCTAAACCAGGACTAAACCAGGTCTAAACCAGGACTAAACCGGGACTAAACCAGGATTAAACCAGGTCTAAACCAGGACTGAACCAGGACTAAACCAGGATTAAACCGGGACTAAACCAGGTCTAAACCAGGACTAAACTAGGTCTTAACCAGGACTAAACCAGTTCTAAACCAGGATTAAACCAGGACTAAACTAGGACTAAACCAGGTCTAAACCAGGACTAAACCAGGACTAAACCAGGATTAAACCAGGACTAAACCAGGTCTAAAGCAGGACTAAACCAGGACTAGACCTGGACTATATCGGGACTAAGCCAGGACTAAACCAGGACTAGACCTGGACTAAACCAGGACAAAACCAGGTCTAAACCAGGACTAAACCAGGACTAGACCTGGACTAAATCAGGACTAAGCCAGGACTAAACCAGGACTAGACCTGGACTAAACCAGGACTAAATCAGGACTAAACCAGGTCTAAACTAGGACTAAACCAGGACTAAACCAGGTCTAAACCAGGTCCAAACCAGGTCTAAACCAGGACTAAACCAGGACTAAACCAGGACTAGACCTGGACTAAACCAAGACTAAACCAGGACTAAACCAGATTTAACCAGGACTAAACCAGGACTAAACCAGGACTAAACCAGGACCTGTTTAACACCCTTTCTGAGTATATTTGAAGTATTTGAAATAGTTTTTTCTGTTGTATTTGTCATGTTTTGTGTTTTCTCTGTAGACTAAAGTGTCATGCCTCATTTAAAGAGTCAGAGGTACATCAAATACTAGAACACTCAAAACAAACTCACAAACTCTAGAGATAGGCCGATATGGACTTTGAGCCGATACTGCTGTTCTAGTGTGACTCATTAGTCTGTTCAAAAAGGGCACTCAGAGAATGAGACAGTTCCAAAAATATCAGTATTGAATATTGGTATCAAGTATCGATACAGGAAAATACTGATACTGGAACTAATATATCACCCATTCCTTCTCTAGAGTACACGCAACAACTACTCTACAGTACACACAAGTACACAGCTGTATGACAGGTTTCTTATTTCACCTTCATGTTTGTCTAATTCTAATTTGGTTTGGTGGATAGTATCTCTGTTATCTTTGTTTTACAGCAGTCAAGTAACAGTTTGTGCAAAAAAGTAAAAGTTTGGGTTTTTTACTGCACTTTTCTGGACTGAGATGTCTGATGTTTTTCCTGGGATCTGCTGTAGCCACGCCTCCAGTTTGGGGGTCACTGCCCCGAGTGCTCCGATGACCACGGGCACCACTGAGGCCTTCACCTTCCAGGCTTTCTCCAGCTCTTCTTTGAGCCCCTGGTATTTCTCTAGTTTCTCATGCTCCTTTTTCCTGATGTTCCCATCGCTTGGCACTGCGATGTCCACCACAACGGCTTTGCTCTGTTGTTTATCCACCACCACTATGTTCGGTCGGTTCGCTATCACCATCCTGTCAGTCTGTATCTGGAAGTCCCACAGGATCTTGGCTCGATCATTCTCCACGACCTTTGGAGGTGTTTCCCACCTTGACCTGGGGGTTTCCAGTCCGTACCCTGCACAGATGTTTCTGTACACTATGGCTCCACTTGGTTATGCCGCTCCATGTTTGCTTTTCCTGCAGCATCTTACATCCTGCAGTTATGTGCTGGATTGTCTCAGGGGCCTCTTTGCACAGCCTACACCTTGGGTCTTGTCTGGTGTGGTAGATCGGGGCCTCTAAGATAAGATAAGATAAGATAGATAAGATAAGCCTTTATTAGTCCCACAGTGGGGAAATTCCAGCATTGCACCGCACACATAGAGAACAGGCACACATAGAGAACAGAAGAAACAGGGTAATAGATAAATAGTAAGAAATAATTTAAGAAATAGATTCAAAAATAAAACTCTAATATACACATATATATATACATATAGATATACAAAGTGAAAGTGATAAAGTCACTTGAGTATTGCACTATTGCTCTTGTGCTCAAGGCCTGCTCCTGTACAGTCAGGATGAGCCTCTGTGCCTCTGTGCTTCAGGACAGCTCTCTCAAGCCATTTCAGTGATATTCCAGTGGTACATCCCATGCAGGGGATACCTCCAGCACCTCTTCCTCTGCACTCCACTGTCTGACACATCTGTTGGGGCCTTGTCCTTGATGTATTTATGGATCTTGGATGTTTCATCCTGGACTGTGGCTCTCACTAGCCCTCTGCCTCCTTCCTTGTGGCTCGTGTATAGTCTCAGGATGCTGGATTTGGGATGGAACCAGCCATGCATGGTCAGGACCTTTTGGGTCTTAACATCTGTGGTGTGTATCTCCTCCTTTGGCCAGTTTATGATTCCTGCTGGGTATCTGATTACTGGCAGGGCGCAGCTGTTTATTGCCTGGGTCTTGTTCTTGCCATTGAGCTGACTGCCTTACTCGTCTGAGGTATTTGGCCGTAGCTGCTTTCCTTGTTTCCTCTTGTCGCCATTTGCTTGTGGGATACCAAGGCACTTGTAACTGTCCTCAGTGTCTGCTATTGTCCCTTCTGGGAGTGAGACCCCTTCTGTGGTGTGGATCAGTGAGTCGATGTCTCGCTCATTCTTAGCGTTCAGCTTGATGTCATCCATGTATATATGCATCAGAATACAATACATACATACATTTTAATACAGATATGAAGTATTCTATGACTAAATACATTTTCAAAGTATTCCTCCCATCACTGCAGATGGAATACACATGTAGATTGATAAAGGCTCTTTCTTTTCTCATCTCAAACTGTAATGTTTGGCTTGTCAATATTTATATTTTTGAGCCCCAAATAATGAAAAATGTAAAATTCCGACGATGTAGCTCCAGCTCGTAGAGGCGCGTCTGCTGCTGGTGGAGATGTTTCCTGGTTCAGGCTCAGATCTAGAGTCTATGGTCAGATCATAGTGAGTGTTTATGCTTCTGTTACATTATAAACAGATAAAGAACTTTATGATGCACCAGGCGTCTCCAAAACGTCGGTGCAGATGCTCGTTTATTGTTGCTGTTACTGCACAAAACTTGACAAACTTCGCAAACTCTGACGCACTTTCTCATGGCTGGGACCTCACAGATCCATGTCGAGGATGCGCGGCGCTTTAACGCACTGTCTGCGCACTCCAATCCGCAAAGGACAAGTGCGCCAGTGAGACGAGCCTGGCAACTGCGCGGGTACTGGCGCGAGAGTGGATCCATGGGGGCACTGCGCTTCTGTTCACTTCAAAATGCTCTAGATGTGTTTCCCAGATGCAGACTGTAGGGGGCGCTGCAGTTTTGTGACTTGTTTACCGTAAAAAGGACCTGAAATGACGCACGGAGATCCCACAAAGATCCATGGAGACAGAACAGTACCCGAACCCCACGGCCCAGATGGGACACGGGACAGAGGGACAGAGGGGGTCAGAGGGGGACAGAGGGACAGAGAGGGACAGAGGGACAGAGGGACGGGGACACGTAAATGTATCTTTCAGTTTAAACAGTTTGAACTCATTCCGGTCACGTGATGTTTTGACAACGAGTGCGTTTTATTGGGGGAAGTCGAAAAGCAAAACTAAAACTTATAAAAAATTATTGTACGTTTTTTATAAGCCCGCAGGAGGAGAAATGACATGTATCGCGAGGTTAGTTCTCGGGTTTAACGGGCAAATACTTGATTAAACCTGATATAATGTAATATAATATAATAAAATGATGGCGCCTTAAGTTCGTGAGGATGAGCTAAACACGAGGGCCTCAGACTGAAGCCACAGAGCCTTTCCTCAGGCGGGTCCAGTCTTATTCACACACTGTTCATTACATTTACTGTACATTATGTTGAGGTTATAGTTTGTAAAGTGTGTTTTGTGACACTGTCTTGTCTGTTGCAGTGGCGCAGTTCTGCTTTTGGTTACGCTCACGGCGCTTTGTCGCACAGGTGAGTTTACAGTGACTAAACATGATCAAACACAATATCACTGAGTTCTGCTTATATTTAAGGTTTAAGGTGCATCATACTGTCCCTGAATGTGCCCTCTGACTCTGGCCTTGCTCGACCGGCAGGTGCCCTACACATGTACTGATCCAGAAAGGTCTGGAACCCAACGATAGAGAGAAAATCCTCCGTCCTGATTTGAGACGGTCCAAGCACAACCGCGCATTTGTATTACGTGGTTCTTAAATGCATAAGACATCTCCTCTCAAAAACACTCGTAACATTTAGAACTAAATTTTACTGATTTTACCTGATGCTAAACCTTTTCCTGCTTCAGTCGCCTGACCGTGGTCGGGAGACACAGGGGAGATCCGTCTTCTCCAGGGCCGGAGGGTCGCTCTTCCTCCGGTGTTTACCTCCCTGTTCTTAACCTCAAAGTTGTTTAGAGTGTGGTGCGAGCTCAAAGACCACCTCAGTCGGTTGCTCAAGAGTTGCTCGCTTTATTATCCGTACTGCACCGTAATAACACATCAGTTCCACCGTCTTTTTCCCAGGTACCACTGTAGACTCACCTATGCCCACCGCTTCTTCTCGGGCTCAATCACACCATGCGCCACATGCACGCACACGTCACCTCTCGCTCACGCACCACATTGAACTGAAACACATTGGAGCTAGACACATCTCACAACACTGAGATAAATAAGAGTTTGGTGCTTCGATTGTTGATGCCACCAAAACCTGACCTGTTTCTCAGACGTTTTATATTGTTGTTTTCCCATTTTTAGGTGTGCACCCTCCTTACAGTTGGCAGTATGAGCCTGTACAAGGCTCCGCCCATAAACCTACATCACCCATGCTCCCACACAGTTCTCCATAAATAACCTAAATCATGATACAAAACTACACAACACCTTGACAAACGTGATGTGATGTGCAGTAGTTTCATTAGTAGGATTCACGCTGATTGTGTTGTGATGGTGCTCTGAAGGGGAGTGACTTAGGTCGTGTCTCAATTCACCAAAAAATCACCAAATTGCCCTTAAATGCGCCGTTCGAACGGTGCATTTAAGTCGGGTGGGTACTTCGACCTGCACTTCAAACAGTACATTCAACGGTGCATGTGACGAATTGGGACACGGCCTTAGTGTGGAGAGCAAAGGGAGGAGGGACTTAGACTGTCAAAAATGAAAGTGAAACTTATAAAACATGTTAATGCGTTGTTTTGGGTGAATATAGCATTTTCAAAAAAATGAAACGAAACATGGTGATCTAAATGTTTTATAGTAGAAATATCCCCTATTTAAAAATAGGAGCTACCTGTGTATTCTTATAAAACATTAACAGCAGCATAAAACATTTATAAAGATGACCATTAACTTTGATGAAATGCTCACATGCGTGGGTCCAGTAAATAACCTGGCTGCTAGGGAAACTGGGATCTCTCTCACAACTTCTAACTTCCTCTTTAAACTGTGTCTGCTACAGCAGCGACACCTTGAGGTGCCTCCTGTTATATTACAGTGGAAAAATACATGCCTCTGATATTCAAAGTACATCACAGCCTGTAGTCACTTACAGCCAGTCCCATGCCCAGATAAGAGTATGAAGAGGCATTAGGCTTTTATCATTATGTTGTTGTGTTGTGCCCTGTTGTGCCCTGTGCCCTGATAATCCTGTGTCTGCTCCTCAGGGATGTCACAATCTGCTGTTGAGGGTAAAGAGGGTTCCAGTGCACTGCTCCCGTGTGAGTTCACTGACCCAGACCTGCCTCCAAAGCCCACAGTGATATGGAAAGACCCCAAAGACGACACCCTGCTCAGATCGAACCAAACTGAAACACCCCGAGTGAAAACCTTTCCACATCTCCACTCCGGAGGGAACTTCTCCATCCTCCTCCAAGACCTCAGAGCCAGCGACTCGGGGATCTATGAGTGTATCCTAGTTCACACTGACAAGAAACGGCTTGTCAATCTCAACGTCACAACAGGTAAAAACAGGGACTCTTGCAGGGGTCATTCAGAGGTCACTAGTGTCACACCATTCAGCAGCCATGTTGGAACTGTAGGTTCTTCTTCAGCACCTGCTCATACTTGAAGTGCTTTATCTGTAAATCAATCCACAATAATATTGTAGTGTTTAAAGCTACTCCATGTTACTCCAACTGTGTCAGAAATGACAAGTTTACTCCAGTGGTTCAGTTAAGTTGATTATTGGATGATTTAAATAACCCCACACCCACGACACACCCACTCAAAGCATTCTGGAGTATTCTACGAGCTGTCAATCAAGAGATTTCCATGGATGTAGCTGCCACACATGCTAAAGTTTTCTTTTGTTTCACAGGTGAAAGTAAAGATGAAACACATGGAGGTGCCGCTGTCAACAAGCCCTGGGACTGTTACATTATAATCCTGGCTTCCATTGTTTCTTGTCTTTTAAAAAGATAGATATTTTTACAGTCCTGGGATGTTACATTACATCCTGGCTTCACTTGAAAAAGATATTGCCACATCATCATCTGCCCATCATCTGCTTACAATCATCAATTCAAACTGGGACAAATAACCCAGGTTTATCACATTAATATTTCAAACATGATGATACATAGTACTTCATGATTGTAAACCAGGACATAACTTAATTAGACTAAAGCAAAAGTATGGATAGTCTGCTTGTTTCTGTGGCTGTATCACTGCTTCATCTGTGCTTCTTTGGCAGCTACTGTGCAATACTCAGACTAAGAACTCTAAACTACTGCACTAGGAAGTACTGTTACAGATCTACATTTAGGCTTTAGGCCTCTGCAGCAGCCTGCTTTATTTGTGCTAAGTCATTTTTTCCAAAGTCAGTCGGAACACTGCTGGATGGTTGGGAGCTTTCCTGCAAAATACAGAAGGAAACCCAGTACAACAAATCTAAACAAAAACTAAAACATATTTATCAACAGCAGAATCCTCCACAGAGCACACAAGGTCACGTGTTCTAAACTTGAATTAATCATTAACTTATTGTCTAAAGAGTGTCAAGAAGTTTGAAAAATAGACTCTACTATGATAAGCTTTTGCACAAAGATCTAAATGTTACAACCAGATTTATCAGAAAACCAAAATGTTTAGTTTGTTTGTAGATGTGTTTTATTATTACTATGTATGTCTTGCTCTTTAAATTATTCGTGCATACTCTGGTTTTGTTTGAATTAAGGATTTTCTGTATGGTCGGTTCTGCATTAAAATAAACAACATAAACAGTGTGGTGTGAGTCTGTTTGGGACCACAAGAGAGCGCTGTAGCTCCCCATCAGTCTATTTCAGATCTAAAGATCTAAACCAGATCTGCAAAGGGACTGAACTCAGTCAACCACAGCATTGCTACAGTAGTACCACAATGGAAATTAAGAACATACCCAGAGAAAAAACAGAAATGTTGATAAAACTGAGCATAACAACTGTAGAGGCATCAGAAGGAGCCGTGTACCACTCGTGGTATAGTACCACAGTTTGAGAAACACTGGTCTGTTCATGGGGAGCACAGAGTGCATCTTATGAAGAACATAAGGCCCAGTAGCTTTGTTGAGGTTAGATGACCTGGTTCAGTTCTGGTGTATCTGCTACTATGGGCCTGTAGCAGGAGCCTTCTCTGTGTGAGATTTGTCATTTTAAATGAACTTCCTGTCTGATGTAGGACACAGTTCAAGTTCCTTTAAGACAAAACCACAGAGCTGTGGTTTTACAGAGAAAATTTAAAACAAGAACAAGGAAGTCACTGCAAAAAGGATTCACACTGGAGACCAGAGCAGACGGAGGAGAGAGAGGAGACACAAACAGAAAAGAGGAGGAGGAGGGAGAGCACAGAAGAACAGACAGAGAAGAAGGAGCATGTCAGCGCTGAGGGTTCTGATCCTGGTCCAGGTCCTGGTCCTGGTCCAGGCTCAGTCTGAGGTCCAGGTCCATCTGGGTCAGACTGTGGTTCTGAACTGTTCTGTGAAGGTGGACAAGACCTTCTGGCTTATGGAGATTCATGGACTGCACGTCTGTATCAGCAGAAATGTCGATGATGGAGTTACTGAGTTCTATACTTGGAGTCATTCTGAGAAGTTTTCAGTTGAAGGAAACAGTTTAAGAATCCACAACATCAGTGAGGAGGACCTGAGGAGCTACAGCTGTGCTCAGAGAATCAACAAGGAGAAGACTTTTGGATTTAAGGAGGTTTTTGAAGTAAAGGAGCGATATAACCTGACCACAGGTGAGGTCGACTCTCTCTTCACTCGTCTAATGATACGACCAGTAACATCTCCATGGAGACGCACATGTGACCCTCCACAAGAAAAGTTACATAGTGCAACTTTATCTGTAGTACTTCATCTTGTTCAGGCACATTCAAACCAGCTATTTTGTGCAGCGGCAGTACTTCAAAAGATTCCATATTGCCGGTGGTGGAACGTAACAAAGTAAAAGTACT
>JAIEZT010000198.1:2700978-2788478 GCA_019594935.1 Periophthalmus modestus
GGAATATTTCCTATGAAACATAAAAACATGTTGAAGAATTATTACAGAGAAGCACGGATAAAGCCGCTGGTGCTGATCATCTTGAAACTGAGCCGCTAAAGCTGTGGTTTAACAGACTTAACATCATTCATTAAAGTTTAACTAAAGGTATTTCCAACACAATGCAAGACAAACTGACAATGATCTAAGTAATCCTGAGTTGCTAGTCTGAGGTTGAGGCGATTGGCTGTGGTTTACCACAGGGCAGCTGCCTTGGGCCCCTTTTGGTTCTATATTTGATAATGACTTTCCATTTATACTGAAACATGCAAACTTGGCCATATATGCAGATGGCACCACTTCATGTGCACCTGCCCCTACAGCAGGCTGTGAAAACATCTAGGGGGGCGGGCAGCGGTGACAGTGGATTCAAGACAGTAAATGAATAATCAGTGCTGAAAAAACAAAAGTGTGTCAGGAGTTGTCACATGGATCACACAATAAAGCAGAAGTCACTGTTCTGAGCAGAAGTCATTGTTCTGAGCAGAAGTCACTGTTCTGAGCAGAAGTCATTGTTCTGAGCAGAAGTCATTGTTCTGAGCAGAAGTCACTGTTCTGAGGTTCCATACAGAGCTCGAGTGATCAGAACGCTCAGTGAACTGGCCTGAGTCACTGTAAGTGCAGACTCCAATCATAGTGACATTTATTAGACATCTAATTTTAACCAAAATCCCAGAAATGATTTATAAGAAACAAACTGTTTTTTTCAGATACTCAAAATTATGGCCAAACGATTCGGGCTGTGCTGCCTGTGAGCAGAGCATCAAAACGACTGTGGTGTATCCAGGCTGGCTGCACTGCCAGTCTTTATGTTGTTAAAAAAATATTTTTACAAATTTAAGCTGTTCCTTTTTAAATAATGATTAATGCTTACTTTAAGTCAGTAATTAGCTGTTCATTTCTACATTTTTACTGTATTATTTCATGATGTATTTCTTTGTGTAATCCTAGTGTGGATGTGTGTGAGCGTGTACTTTGTATATTTTACATTATATATAAGTATGTCATGAATTTGAGAAGATCCCAGTAAGAATAGCTACTGGTTTTTCAGTAGTTAAGTAGGGGATCTTAATAAACTAACCTACTAGGAATACTACTACTACAAACACCACTACTACTTCTACTACTGTTAGGCACACTTTTACTACAAATATTACTAATTGCAGGGTAGCTTTCTATTGTTTGTTACTATATTATGCATTTTACTTCTGCTTCTGCCTCTATTACTCCTACTTTTTCTCCTTTCTCTTGAGTGTCTGTTGAAGTGTCACAACTGCAGGTCAGAGTGTTTGTGTGAGCGTGAATGTGGTTAGCCCTAACTCACAGTGAGAAGAACACTTCCTGTTTACTCCCCCACGGAAGGAGGTGTGTGTGTAACGGAGTTAAAAATACACTTAATATTTCTTGGTTGTGCAATGTTTTCTTTTTCAAAGTTAAATGTGAATTTTATTATTTTGGTGTTTTATTTTGGAAAAGACCGGATGGCGTTATGTTCCCGGGGATTTTGGTGATCTTCTCTTCCGTTAGAGACACATGTTGGGACACATACATGTTGGGAAAAACTGAAAAACGAGAGAATAAAGAAGAAAAACAGAACCACCCCACCCTGTGTCCTTTCTCCTTTTGTACGGACTGATGGAGGATCCAGCAGCCGTTACACTGGTGCCGTGACCCTTTGGATCCCCTGATCTGCTCTACGCCGGTCGCCGTGGTTGCCGCCCTGTCGTCCCGCCGGCCCGCCGTGGTTCTCGTCTCGCCGGCCCGCCGTGGTTGTCGTCTCGCCGGCCCGCCGTGGTTCTCGTCTCGCCGGCCCGCCGTGGTTGTCGTCCCGCCGGCCCGCCGTGGTTATCGTCCCGCCGGCCCGCCGTGGTTGTCGTCTCGCCGGCCCGCCGTGGTTGTCGTCCCGCCGGCCCGCCGTGGTTCTCGTCCCGCCGGCCCGCCGTGGTTCTCGTCCCGCCGGCCCGCAGTGGTTGTCGTCTCGCCGGCCCGCCGTGGTTGTCGTCCCGCCGGCCCGCCGTGGTTCTCGTCCCGCCGGCCCGCCGTGGTTCTCGTCCCGCCGGCCCGCCTCTCACCTGCGCCTTGGACTGGCTCTTCTGTGGTGTCGCTGGTGTGTTGCAGGGACAGCTTCTGGGTGGTTCTTTTCAAGTTAGAGACTATAAGTGATTTGTTTTGCCTACACAACGCAGGTACTGTTTGGAGCTATATTGATGTTTTATTACCATGGATGATTTTACCACTCCGGTTTTGTTTAGGGGTAGAGGTTTAATGAGACGTAATGCTGACAATGGGAATGTGGGTTATCCAACTGTAATGTCTGAGGGTTTTACTAGTGTTGGAGATTTTACTGGTAACAATGTGCAGACTTCTACACCCAACAGTGATGTTAATGCCATTCACCAGCTTACTGATATGGTGGGCCAGTTAGGTGCCCAGATTGGTGAGTCAATAGTAGCTAAGCTAATGTCTGCTGGTGTTGTTAATCTGTCCAGTGACACTAAGTCACCCTCTCCCACTCATGCTCCCACGTGTGAAGTGACCAAATGTGACTCTCCCCATGTGACAGTGCATGTTACACCTGACCATGACCTTCAGACATTTAGAGGTGACAGTACTGACAAAGTTTCAGTCCAGGACTGGATTGACATGTCTAAGACTTTTCTGAAGAAAAAAAAGGGACTCCATTGTGCGAACAGGCTGGAGAAATCTTGGATCATTTGCTGGGCAAAGCCAGAGACGTTGTTAAAATTGCCCTCCGTGGTGACCCCGACCTCGCTGTTACAGACAAGCCCGCCGTGATCTATAATATTCTTCTGCGCTATTTCAGTGATGCCCCCTCGTGTCTTCCACTTGCAGACTTTTATGCCACCCTACCGAGGCACAAAGAGAATCCTGTTGACTACTGGATAAGGCTGAATAAAGCAGCTGACTTGGCTCAGGAGGGTTTGCGGAGACAGGGTAATGCAACAGGCTGTTTGAATAACGAGGTGGCCCTCATGTTTGTTAAGCATTGTCCAGACCCTGACCTGTCCTCCACATTTAAGTGGAAGCCCATTCATGAGTGGTCCTCAAAGGGCGTTCAGTTGAGAATTGATGACTATCAAAGTGAGATGCGGGCGAACGAACGGTCATCACAGCTCAGAGTTTATGCTACTGCGGTGACCCCAGAACAGTCTAGTCCGGGTAATGCCCTTGTGCCAGAACAATGTTGCTCTGCTGGTTTCCATTCCCCTTCAGCTAATGTTGATGCGCTGGCCATGCATAGTCCCACCAGTTTTGCCTCGTCCCCTGCACCACAGGGTGTGTCTGTCCCGGTCGTGGCCCAAAACCTCCAGCAGTCGGAAGAGAGGCTCCTGGGTCGTGTGGTTGAAATGTTTCAGGAGGTGTTGGATAAAGTGCAGCTACGCAATACTCGTCCTGCTGTGAACAGTGGACCCCTTCGTGCTCGTCAGCGCCGTCCCAGAGAGTCCAGTTGTAGGGTGTGCGGTGATGTGAGCCACTCCACAATCTCACACTGTATGTCAGAGAGGCTGTGCTTTGAATGTCTTGCCCCTGGCCACGTTAGATCCGGTTGTCCTGGTGTTGCGTCTGGCTGTGCCCCTCCCCAAAATCAGGGAAACTAGATGACCTGTATTCGATGGGAGGCAGTACGGGTCTAAGCAAAAACTCCCAAACTGTTGTGTTCTCTGATGCTGAGTCTGTCTATTCTTCTGCCCTGGAGTCATGTTCCAGACCTGAAACTGTTGTGTATCAGAACGTGCAAAAGATAGGCAGTAGTAGCAGCCTTTTCTACACTACCGTGTCGTTTGGTCGTATGGTTAAGTTGAGTGGAATGTTAGATAGTGGCTCTATGGCCTGCAGCATTAATGAGAGTGCAGAACTGAAGCTCAGAGAGGCTGGTATACTTACCGATGCAATGCTGTTTAATGCTGATGTGGTCCTAGTTGGGTGTGGGGGACTCCGTGTTAAACCCAAATGTGCTTTTGAGATAGAGATTGAAGTGTGTGGCTGCAAGATGTTAGTCCCCACACTCGTGGTCCAAGGTCAAAATGACGATGTCATTCTTGGTACAAATGTAATTAAGTATCTCTTACGTCAGTTGAGACAGTGTGATTCCTATTGGCAAGCGGTGTCTAGCTCTCCTGTTGACCCTGAAACTCAGGAGTTTCTGTCTATGCTCTCAGGTCTAAATAAGTGCAAGGTGGTCCCATCCCGGACAAAGTCGGCACAGTAAGATGCAACTCGGCTACCTATCTTGAACCTGGGCGTGAGTATCTCCTGTGGGGTAGGCTGCCAAAGGCCACACCTGTGTTCCCGGGTGCTGCTGTGTTCACTGAGCCCACCTCCTCGCACTCCGCTCCCAGAGGCGTTATAGTCGCCAAAGTTGTCACTCATCTGTGGGGCGATGGGTGGGTTCCCGTCAAGCTCATCAACATCTCCGACAGGCCGGTACTCATCAGACGTAATGCTAAGTTAGCCGATGTGTACGCTTGTGTGGCCCTCGAGGACATCGACTCCGATAATTGTGTGACTGAGCTGTCCCAAAACATTATGTCATCTGTGCCACCTGCAGAACTGGAGACAATCAAAGAACAGCTCCACTCAATAGGCCTTCCTAATGTTGACATTGATTCGTGTGAAGTCTCAGATGAGGGCAGGAGTAGAATAGCTAGCCTTGTTTTGCAGTACCAAGATGTGTTTTCTCGCCACCATTTGGATTGTGGGGAAGCTAGAGGCTTCGTACACCGCATACGCCTGTCAGACAACAGACCTTTCAGACTGCCTTACCGGCGCGTGCCACCGAGCCAGTACCAAAAGTTGCGGCAAGTTTTGTCGGAGATGGAGGAAAAGGAGATCATTAGAAAGTCGACCAGTGAATATGCTTCGCCCTTGGTGCTTGTATGGAAAAAAAATGGAGACCTTTCGTATTTGCACTGATTTTCGCTGGCTGGCTAATAAAAGGACTCTCAAGGACGCTCACCCTCTTCCTCACCAATCTGATTGCTTGGCAGCGCTTGGAGGTAACTGTCTTTTCAGTACCATGGATTTGACATCTGGTTTCTACAATATGCCGCTCCACGAAGAAGACAGAAAGTATTCAGCCTTTACCACTCCAATGGGCCTATATGAGTACAATCGCCTCCCACAGGGCCTCTGTAATAGCCCCGGTAGCTTTATGCGTATGATGACCAGTATTTTTGGAGATCAAAACTATCTAAGTCTTCTGTGCTATTTGGACGACCTTTTAGTCTTTGCACCAGACGAGACCACTGCACTCAGTCGCCTTGAAATGGTTTTTAGCAGACTGCGTAGCCACAACTTAAAGCTGTCGCCCAAAAAATGCTTTTTCTTGAGGAGGTCTGTTAAGTTTTTGGGCCATGTCATTGATGAAAATGGCGTCTCGACAGACCCTAGTAAGGTTGATAGCATCTCGAGCATGTCCTGTGCTGATTTAATGGAGCCAGATGGCGTGACTCCATCCCCGAAGCGTCTGAGGTCATTCTTAGGGATGGTGAACTACTATCAGCATTTTGTGCCAGGGTTCTCTTCCACAGCCAAGCCCCTGTTTGATCTCCTGAAAGGCGAGAAAAAGAAGGGGAAAAATAAATCCAAACTCCAATACAGGAAGCTGTCCGCCTCTGATTGGACTGGTGTCCACATCCATGCGTTTGAGAAGCTCAAAGACTGTCTGTTGAATGCAGTAGTCCTAGCCCACCCTGACTTCTCCCGCCCCTTTGTTTTGTCTACTGACGCCTCTTTGGATGGTATAGGTGCAGTTCTGTCTCAAGTTAAAGAGGGTGAGTCCCGTGCAAGACCCATAGCCTTTGCGAGCAAGTCACTGTCCCAATCTCAAAAAAAACTACCCAGCGCATAGGCTTGAGTTCTTGGCCTTGAAATGGGCCGTGTGTGACAAGTTTAGTCATTGGCTTAAAGGTCACACATTTTCAGTTTGGACAGATAACAATCCTTTGACTCACATAATGTCTAAGCCAAAACTTGACTGCTGTGAACAACGTTGGGTAGCTAAACTTGCCAGTTATAACTTTGACATAAAGTATATCCCAGGCCAACAGAACGTTGTAGCTGATGCTTTGAGTCGTGTCCCATTTGTCAAAAGTCCCGTGGGCCAGGTTGTTTGCTGAGCCTTATCATAGCCTCCTAAGTCAAGCCAAAGATGTGTCTAATGCTTCTGTCCAGCAAGCCTTTCATTCTTCTAAGGGCTGTGATGCTGTCTTGTCAAGTGCTCAACAATCTGTGCGCCACTGCCAAATGCAATCTGATGAAGTATCTGCTGTCTTGCAGTCACATGTTTGCTGGGATGCAGGCCCTAGGGTTCGTGCTGTTGCTGCCCTCCTCCAGTTTTTGCCCCAACTCGTAACTTCTGGTCTTGACACCCTGCCTGCATACACTGAACAGGAACTCCGTGACAGCCAACTCAAGGACAAGATTATTTCTCGTGTGTTGTTCTATGTTGAGAGGTGTCGGAGACCTACGAGGAGAGAGAGACCAAATGAGCCTGCCGATGTGATGAAGTACCTCAAGCACTGGGAAAAACTCTCTGTTAGCGGTGGTGTCCTGTACAGAGTTTCGAGAGATCTCAAGACAAAATCAAAGCGCCACCAATATGTTGTTCCGGATTCACTCAAAGCTGAGGTACTGCGTGGTATACATGATCAGGCAGGTCATCAAGCCCAGTCACGTAGCCTTAGTCTGACCCGCCAGAGGTTTTTCTGGTTGTCTTTAGACAGAGATGTGAGGAACTATGTCCGTCAGTGCCAACGCTGTGTTGTTAGTAAGACAGCTGACCCTGAAGGCAGAGCCCCTTTAGAGAGCATTGTCACATCTAGACCACTTGAGCTTGTGTGTATAGATTTCTGGTCTGCGGAAGATTCTAGAAATAAGTCCGTTGATGTGCTTGTCATTACAGACCATTTCACTCGTATGGCACAGGCCTTCCCCTGTAAAGACCAAACAGCCAAACAGGTCGCAAAGGTCCTCTGGAACAAATACTTTTGTGTGTTTGGGTTCCCAGAGAGAATCCACAGTGATCAGGGACCTAACTTCGAGAGCCAGCTGATCAGTGAGTTGCTTACCGTTTCGGGTGTCAGGAAGTCCCACACTACGCCGTATCACCCCATGGGTAATGGTTCAGTGGAGCGCTTTAACAGAACCCTGGGTGGTATGATTCGTGCGTTGCCCCCTGAAGCCAAAGCTGAGTGGCCTCGTAGGTTGCAGACACTAACGTTTGTATATAATTGTACTTCCCATGAGACCACGGGCTTTCCCCCCCCAATTTTATCTGATGTTTGGTCGGGTTCCCCCCGTTTGCCAGTTGACGTTTTGTTTCGTTCTGTCCTTCATGATTCTACTGTGTCTGGCTATGATAAATATGTTGAATCTCTTGTCAGTGACCTAAAGGAAGCTATGGTGGTTGCACAGGATCATGTCAACAAAGAACAACATCGACATGCTCTGCTCTACAACAGGAAAGTGAAAGGATCGAATATCGAAATTGGGGAAAGAGTTCTGCTTGCGAACAAAAAGGAAAGAGGAAAAAGGAAACTTGCGGATAAATGGGAGTCAACAGTCTATACAGTGGTGGATGTCAATCACAACACTCATACGTACAAAATCCGTGACAGCAGCTCTGGGAGAGTGAGGATTGTCCACAGAAACCTGTTACTGCCAGTTGACTTCCTCCCAGTCGAACTCTGTGACGCCTCAGACAATGATTCGACCCTTGCTAGTGCCTGCTCTATTCCTAGTGTGGATGGAACTGAGTCAGATTGTGAGTGTGATCACGGGCCTGTGCATAACCCCTCTGAGACAGGGGACTCCGAGAATCGGACTGTGGAGTGGGTCACACAGTTGACTGAACCAGACCCGACTCAGGTCGACGTTTCTGACTTCGTGTCTGTTCCTTCCATCCCCCATGACACTGACCTGTCCTCTGAGGACAGCCCTAGCCAACTAGACCGTGACTTGAGATGTTTGACTGATGTGACTTTTACTGCTAGACGCAGGCTATCTGACCCTGGTTCTGATGTTCGGACTGACCGGACTGTTCAGACTGTACCTACTGTTGTCCAGTCTGTGACTCCCCCTGTAGACCAGTCCCAAGTACACACTAGACTTGGTCGTTTGGTTAAACCTGTGAACAGACTTACTCAGACTATGTCATGTCAAGATGTTATTCCTGCCTCTTTCAGTGTTAAAGATGTTTGCAAGTCTGTGTTTCAGACCCTTTCTACTTAGGTTTTGGATGTACTTATCTGCTGTTCTGGGTTTTTAACAGATCAGTTATTATATATTGTTATATTGTTTTTACCACTGTCATGTGAGCCGGTGCAGTTTAGTCTGTGTTAAGTAAGGGGTTTTGTGGGGTGTAAAAGGCACCCTGCTGCCAGTAGTTGGGTTGGGGGTTTGGTACCCCCCTCTTTCCACTTCATCCTCCTGGGATACTGTATAGTTGGCCTTCCTCTGTGTAACCTCTTGGTGTCGTGTTGTTATTTGTCCTCGTTGAGGCATTCTTTGTACTAGTGGCTCAAAATTGCTAAAATTCAGTGGGGGTGGGTGTAACGGAGTTAAAAATACACTTAATATTTCTTGGTTGTGCAATGTTTTCTTTTTCAAAGTTAAATGTGAATTTTATTATTTTGGTGTTTTATTTTGGAAAAGACCGGATGGCGTTATGTTCCCGGGGATTTTGGTGATCTTCTCTTCCGTTAGAGACACATGTTGGGACACATACATGTTGGGAAAAACTGAAAAACGAGAGAATAAAGAAGAAAAACAGAACCACCCCACCCTGTGTCCTTTCTCCTTTTGTACGGACTGATGGAGGATCCAGCAGCCGTTACATATGGACATTATCAACTCAAGTCAAATATGTGTAACTCTAAATGTTAGTCGTGACTTTCAAGGCGCTCTACCTGATTTTGACTTAAAAAGGTGAAAAACAGAACAAGTTCATTTTAAACAGTTTGAAACTTGTGAAACAGGTTAGACATTAGAATCATCATAATCATTTTCTATTTTTCTGTTTCAGTACGAGGAGATCCAGTTCAATCCAAGTCCACGACCCCCCCCGAGACAAGGACCACGACCAGGACCACGACCAGGACCAGGACCAGGACCAGGACCAGGACCAGGACCAGGACCAGGACCAGGACCTATACAAGGACCAGGACCAAGACCAACATCTGGACCAAGAATGGGACCCCGACCAGATCCTATACCAGAACGCATATCAGATCCAACACCAGGACCAAGATCGCGACAAAGACCAGAACCCAGATCAGGACCAAGACCAGGACCAGAACCAGGACCAGAACCAAGGTCAGGACGCAGATCAGGCCCAAGACCAGGACCAGAACCTACACAAGAACCAAGACGTGAACCCAGATCTGGACCCAAATCTGGAGCCAGACCAGGAGCCAAGCTGCGGCCTCATCCTCCAGAGGGCATCTACTCCCAGGCCCAGATGCTCAGGCCCCTCCCCCCTCTCAACGGACTCTATTGATACTTTACTAACTGGGGCACTGCTCTGTCTGAAGATACTGAAGATTACTCAAATTAGACTTTAATCAGAGCTTTATTTTAACACATTTTGGCCAGAAAGAACTGGGTTAGTTGAAAGTACAACAGGTGAGCTGTTTTTCAGTCACTCTCACCTTTTAGTTGAAACTCGGGACCATGAGCGCTCGGACTGATCAGACTCCTTAAAATGTGCTCTTTAAATCACTTTTGAGTTTAAAACTATTTTGACGGTGTTCACTAATTTGTGCATTGTATCACCATGGTAACATTCCCCCACAGAGATACATGCAGAACACCCCCTGTCACTGCAAAGTATCAACTACAGACTGTGGCTCCGGAATAGAGCAGCAGCGCATATGCAGGTCTGTGGCTCAGGGGTAGGACACAGCACATATGCAGGTCTGTGGCTCAGGGGTAGGACACAGCACATATGCAGGTCTGTGGCTCAGGGGTAGGACACAGCACATATGCAGGTCTATGTCTCAGGGGTAGGACACAGCACATATGCAGGTCTGTGGCTCAGGGGTAGGACACAGCACATATGCAGGTCTATGTCTCAGAGGTAGGACACAGCACATATGCAGGTCTGTGGTTCTGTGCACTTGACGGACTATTTTTTTAAAAGGGAAATGTGCAAAAAATAATTTCTAAATGTCAAAAGTTGTATTATAATTATTATAAAAATAAATAATATATGTTCTTAAAAATCAGCCATGTTTTCTTTTGTAATATTTTAAGTCCTCGTTTAGACCCCAGTGTAGACCTGATTTAGACCCCTCTGTTGCCTGGTTTAGACCCAGTCTAGGCCTGATGATGTCACAGTGATGTCAGAGACAGTGGGTGAATGAGCTGCTGTTCAAAGTCATGGGACCAGTCATGAGTCCAGACTAGGATCCAGATCAAAACAAGGCCAGGACTGAGGTCTAAACCAGGACTAAACCAGGACTAAACCAATACTAACCGTGGACTAAACTGGGTTTAAAACAGGACTAAAACAGGACTCAACCAAGGACTGAAACTGGGATTAAGCCAACCAGGACTAAACCAGGACTAACCTAGGACTGAAAACAGGACTAAACAAGGACTCCTCCAGGACTAACCTAGGACTTAAACTGGGACTAAACCAGGACTAAACCAGGTCTAAACCAGGACTAAACTAGGACTAAACTAGGACTAAACCAGGACTAAACCCGGGCCAAGGCAGATGGAGAAGTGGGTTTGTTGGTGTCAACATGAGACAAAAGACGAGGACGAATCTGAACAAGAGAAAGACGAAGAGCTCCCCCCAGAACCTACAACAGAGGTAAGACCTGGTTTAGTCCTGATTCAAACCTGGTTTAGTCCTGGTTTAGACCTGGTATAGATCTGGTTTAGTCCTGGTTTAGACCTAGTGTAGTCTTGGTTTAGTCCTGATTTGGACCTGGTTCGGACCTGTTTTAGTCTTTGTTTAATCCTGATTTAATCCTGGTTTAGTTAGACCTGGTTTAGACCTACTTTAGGCCTGATTTAGTCCTTGTTAAGTTCTGGTTTAGTTCTGGTTTAGTTCTGGTTTAGACCAGGACTAAATGAGGACTAAACCAGAACAAGGAGTAAATCAGGTTTAGTCCTAGTTTAGACCTGGTTTGAACCTGGTTTAGACCTGGTCACACTGTCTGGTCTCAGTCTGGTCTCTCTCTGGGTCCAGGCTGGTCCTGGTCCAGATTCTGGTCCAAGTCTTGGTCCAGATCCTCGCTGGTTCCACAGTCTGCAGCTCAGGAAGTCCCGAGTCCAGAGAGGACGCAGCAACAGCGACCCCTACAGGGCCACCATGGAGGAGCTCTTCAACTGGGTGAGTCAGATGCCCTCCCTGTGTGTCAGATGCCCTCCCCGTGTGTCAGATGCCCTCCCCGTGTGCCAGATGCCCTCCCTGTGTGTCAGATGAGGTCCCTGTGTGTCAGATACTCTCCCTGTTTTTCAGAGACCCGGGTTTCAGTTCGGGATGTCTCATTCGTACCTGAGTCTGGAGAAACTGGGAGAAGGAGCCTACGCTGAGGTCTACAAGGGCATCAGCAGGTGAGGACTAGAACAGGACTAGAAACGGTCTAGGCCAGGACTAGACAAAAACAGAATCAAGATGAAACCAGCTAAAACTTTTATGATTAGTGGTTCAGTCCTGGTTCATTTCTGCTTCAGTCTTGGTCTTGGTTCTGATCTTACATGATTAATGTCTGCTGGTGTCCCTAAAGGTGATCCAGACCTCGGTTCAGGCCTGGTTTAGTCCTGGTTCAGCCCTGGTTCAGTCCTGGTCCTGGTTCAGTCCTGATCTTGGTTCAGTCCTGGTCTTGGTTCAGTCCTGGTCCTGTTTCGGTCCTGGTCCTGGTCCTGGTTCGGTCCTGGTTCAGTCTTGGTCTTGGTTCAGTTCTGATCTTGGTTCAGTCCTGGTTCAGTCCTGGTCCTGCTTCAGTCCTGATCTTGGTTCAGTCCTCGTCCTGGTTCAGTCCTGGTCCTGGTTCAGTCCTGCTTCAGTCCTGATCTTGGTTCAGTCCTGGTCCTGGTTCAGTCCTGTTTCAGTCCTGGTCTTGGTTCAGTCCTGGTCTTGATGCAGTCCTGGTTCAGTCCTGGTCCTGGTTCAGTCCTGGTTCAGTCCTGATCATGGTTCAGTCCTGGTCTTGATTCAGTCCTGGTTCAGTCCTGGTCTTGGTTTTGCTTTTACAGGATTAACGGGCAGCTGGTGGCCCTAAAGGTGATCCGGACGTCGGCTCAGGAGGGAGTCCCATTCACGGCGATGAGAGAAGCATCTCTGCTGAAGAAACTCAAACACAACAACGTGGTGCTGCTCCATGACATCGTGCAGACCAACGACACGCTCACCTTTGTCTTCGAATACGTTGTGAGGGACTTTACTTCTCATATCTATTTATATTTCTGTTAAACATATTCAACTATAAGTCGTCAGCAGCCTTAATGTTTAAAACAAGGATTCATATTTATCACAGACAGATTCAAATTCAAACATCCTTCCCTCTTCAGCAGACAGACCTGTCCCAGTACATGCAGCAGCACCCAGGAGGACTGCACTCCCACAACGTCAGGGTCAGTACTGAACTGTATCTGTACCACAGCCATACACTCTATATACTCTATGCATGTAATTAGCAACCCACTGTATGTCTTTTTTTTTTTTTACAGTATGGAATTTTTCAACAAAAAAATTTACTCAAATGAAAGCAAGCTTTTTTGTTATTTTCATTTTTGTTCATTTCATCAAACACACGTGTCCTTACTGTTGTGGGCTTGCATCTCTGCTAACCTGACTCTTGGTTCATGGAAAGGTTGTTCCTATAGCTATTTTAATAGTATGGCATAAACGCATCTCTATGTCTCTATGGAAAATGTTCTGAAGTATGGCTTTAAGTTTCTGTTTCCATGGAATCATGTCTTTTGACTGGCCACAACCACAAAGTTACAATTGATTTTCCTTTTTTAAATTGTAATTTTGTTATGTTTTAATCTTGGTTTTAATCACAACCAGATCTGAAGGGTCCAGCACCTCTACTCCTGACCTGGTCCTGGTCCAGTCCTGGTCCAGACCTGGTCGTGGGTCAGACCTGGTCCAGTCCTGGTACTGGCCCAGTCCTGGTCCAGACCTGGTCCTGGCTCAGACCTGGTCTTGGTCCAGGTCTGGTCCTGGCTCAGACATGGTCCCGGGTCAGACCTGGTCCTGGTCCAGACCTGGTCCTGGCTCAGACCTGGTCCTGACTGTATGTATTTGTGTTCTAGTTGTTTAGTTTCCAACTGCTGCGAGGTCTGAGCTACGTTCACAAACAAAAGATCCTCCACAGAGACCTGAAGCCCCAGAACCTTCTTATCAGCTTCAGAGGAGAGCTCAAACTGGCAGACTTTGGTAAGAACTCAACTGGGATTGAAACAGGACTAAAACGGTCAAAACCAAGACTAAACTCGGATCTAACCACTGTAAACAGGACTAAAACAGTATTTAAACAGGTCTAAACCAGGACCAGAACAGGATTTAAACCCAACAGGAGTGAGCCATGCAGGAGAATAACGAGAATAAAATGGGGTTTAAACCAGGACCAAATTTTAATGATATTTACAAAAACACAAATGAGTCTTTTGACAGCAAGAATAAACCAGTATACAAACAGATTTGTCTGATTCACCAGAAATCACACATGCATGCCCTGGAAGTATATTTTAGTTCCATGGTGCAGGCTGAGCAAGAGGAAGTGAACCTCTGACCTTTATGGTTTCAGTCATGTGACTAACTCATGACAGAGACTCTAACAGGTTCTAAATCAGGACTATAACAGGGTCTAAACCAGGTCTAAACCAGGACTGAACTGGGTCTAAACCAGGTCTAAACCAGGACTAAACCGGGTTCTAAACCAGGTCTAAACCAGGACTAAACCGGTTTCTAAACCAGGTCTAAACCAGGTCTAAACCAGGACTGTAACAGGGTCTAAACCAGGTCTAAACCAGGTCTAAACCAGGAGTGTAACAGGGTCTAAACCAGGTCTAAACCAGGTCTAAACCAGGTCTAAACCAAGTCTAAACCAGGACTGTAACAGGGTCTAAACCAGGTCTAAACCAGGATTATAACAGTGTCTAAGCCAGGTCTAAACCAGGACTATAACAGGGTCTAAACCAGGTCTAAACCAGGTCTAAACCAGGACTATAACAGGGTCGGGTCTAAACCAGGTCTAAACCAGGTCTAAACCAGGTCTAAACCACAGCCATGACTAAACCAGGGTGTTCAAACCAGGACTAAAACCAAGTTGAAACCAGGACAAATCTTCCAGGTGTTTATTTCCAGAGTCTGTCCTTCATTTTACGTGGCATGTTATTAAAAACCAAATGTCCGCCCTCCAGTTCAATCAAAGTATTATTTATACCCTGGTACTAACAGAACTAAACCAGGACTAAACAAGGACTAAACCAGGACTTAATCAGAACTAAACCAGGACTGAACCAGGACTAAACCAGCACTAAATCAGGTCAGGACAAAACCAGGACTAACCCGGTCTCTCTGGTCTTAGGTCTGGCTCGGTCCAAGTCTGTCCCCTGTCAGACCTTCTCCTCTGAAGTGGTCACTTTGTGGTACAGACCTCCTGAAGTCCTTCTAGGGTCTACAGACTACTCCAGTGCTCTGGACATGTGGTACTGAACCAGGATGGAAGCAGAACTGGACCAGGACTAAACCAGGACTAACACAGAACTGGACTAGGACTAAACCAGGACCAGACCAGGATTAGACCAGGACTAAACCAGAAACAGACCAGGAGCAGACCAGGACTGAACAAGGACTGTACCAGAACTAAACCAGAACTAATCCAGGACTAGACTAGGACTGATCCAGGACTAAACCAGGACTAAACCAGGACTAAACCAGGACTAAACCAGGACTAAACCAGGTTTAAACTGTTTTGTTTTGTTGTTGTTTGTTTCAGGGGAGCGGGATGTATTCTGGTAGAGATGCTGCAGGGAGCACCGGCGTTCCCTGGACTTTCTGACATCTCTGAACAACTCAGGAAGATTTTCTCTGTGATTAAAATAATCTCGTTTACTTCTGGCATAGTCCTTGTCTAGTCCCGGTTCAGTCCTGGTTTAGTCTTGATGTTTTTTGCAGGTTTTGGGAGTTCCATCTGAGGAGACTTGGCCTGGAGTCTCTCTGCTCCCAAACTACAGCACAGGTGAATCTATGTCCTGGTGTAGTCCTATTTTAGTCCCTGGTTTAGTCCTGAGATGGGGTTCAGTTTTGGGTTAGACCTGGTTTAGTCCTGCTTTAGTCCTTGGTTTAGTCCTAATTTAGTCCTGGTTTAGTCTTGGTTTAGTCCTGGTTTAGTCTGGTTTAGTCCTGGTTTAGACTTGCTTTAGACCTGGTTTAGCTCTTGATAAATGTTCTTTTCTTTCAGAGTGTTTTGGACGGCGTGACCCTCGACCTCTGCGGAGCGTCTGGAAAAGGTCCAATTTCCTGTTGTGTAGACTGGAGGAGTGAGGGAAGTGTCTGGCCAAGGCCGTATAACCAGTTTTGTGTCCTAGTTAAGGCTCTGTATTATGTAATCCTGGTTTAGGTCTTAGCTAAGACCTTTGGGTCCTGATTAAATCTCTTCTTTAGAGATAGACCAATATATCAGCACTTTTTAGTGTCGGCTATTGGCCTTAAATCTCCAGCACAGGTGAATGTCTTGTTTGGGTTGACCAGCTGTCCAAAAAATGTTATAAAACTTCAATTTGAACACTCTCTTGTCCAGTTTGGAGGAAAACAGTGTGGTGGATGAGTTTGTTATTCCTAGCAAAAATAATGTAAATCCTCCTTATACTGGCCAAAAATATGGCCATCAGTTGATCTAGATTCCAAACAATATCTGCATCTGCCATGAAAAAATACATATGGGTTGATCTTTAGTCCTGTTTAGTCCTGGTTCAGTCTTGATTCAGTCTTGGTTCAGACCTGATTCAGTTCTAGTTTAGTCCTGGTCCAGTCCTGGTTCAGTCTTGGTCCACTCCCGGTCTAGTCCCGAGTTCAGTCCTGGTCCAGTCCTGATTCAGTTCTGGTTCAGTCCTGGTTCAGACCTGGTTCAGTCCTGGTTTTGGTCCTCATAGATTGGGGATGCTCCCAACTAAGACCGAGGACCTGGTTCAGAACCTGCTCAGACCAAATCCCAGAGTCCGGATCTCGGCTCAAGATGGACTTCAGCACAAGTACTTCATCTCCCTGCCCCATGGAGTGCACAATCTACCAGACAGTGAGTGCTACTACTACTACTGCTGGTACTACTTCTACTGCTGCTACTACTTCTCCTCTACTGCTACCACTACTACAACTACTACTACAAATACTGCTGTCCCTGGATTAGTCCTTGCTTTAGTCCTGGTTTAGTCCTGGTTTAGTCCTGGTTTAGTTCTGGTTTAGTTTTTAGTCCTGGTTTAGTCCCTGGTTTAGTTCTGGTTTAGTTCTGGTTTAGTCCTGGTTTAGTCCTGGTTTAGTCCTGGTTTAGTTCTGGTTTAGTCCTGGTTTAGTCCTGGTTTAGTCCTGGTTTAGTTCTGGTTTAGTTCTGGTTTAGTCCTGGTTTAGTCCTGGTTTAGTCCTGGTTCGATCCTGGTTGGGTCCTGGTTTGGATCTGATTTGGGTCGGGTTCAGTCCTGGTTTGGTTCTGGTTTAGACCCTGACTTTCTTATTCATTTCTTCATTTCAGCTGAGTCCGTTTTCAAAGTCCCAGGAGTGAGTCTGGAGGCTGAAGTCCGAGACCGTTTCTACCCTGGTCCCAGGGTCCGGACTTCGCTGCTGGAGCGGGCCAAGTTCTGGTGAAGGAAGTGACATCATCACTGCCATGATCGATAATTACAGGTCACAGGCTGGCCTACTCTTTGTCAACTTCTCATCAGCTTTTTATACCATCACACAGCCACAAGCCGCCTTAGATCATTTTAACCTTGACTCTGTTTTTTCAGTTGGATTTTAGAGTTTTTAATAAACTGAAAGCAAAAGGTATTGGTGAATGGACTTTTATCTGGGAGCCTATGCACTCCCATATGTTTACCACAAGGGTGCGTCCTTTCTCCCATTCTATTTAACATATACACTAATTAGTTAATTGTAGGCTAAGTGTGAGCCTTCTCCAAAATTATGAAAATGGTCACAGTCCTATCCTAAATGGCTGTCCGATGGTGTGAGGTGTTGCACGCTCACGACATGATCATGGACTTTAGAAGGAGCAGCAGTGGTCCTGAGCTGACCGCTGCCTGTACATATCTCTGGATGCTAGCTGCCACGTTCTAAACAGGAAGTGAGCATGGGCATGATCAGACTCCATCGACTCGACTCCAATTCACTTTCTATTGAAAACTGTGGCCCCCCTCTCTGTAACTGCTGCTGTCAGGCTCGTCATTCTGACCTTAAATGTTGGTTTTGAGCCATTTTATATGATCCTGGGGTTTTTATTTCACAATTTTGTCTCTAAATCAAGATATGAAAATTAATGACAAACCAATCAGCACCTTCTTTCCCAGAGATCGCTATCTTAGCAGCAGGTTTGATTGAGAGCACTGTTAAATGCCCCTTCCCCCTGCTAAACCAGCGTTGCAGGCGAGAAGGGGCATTACCTTCAGCAGGCTTGCTCCTGATTGGCAACTTCAGCATTCAGTCATTTTAAACGATGTGTCGCACTCTTTGCACAGTGACTTTCAGCTCCTTCCCTCTGGGCATAGTCCCAAGGTGTAAAACGAAGCACTTTAAAACTGCTTTATTCCAGCAGCTGTGTGTTTGTTCAATAAGCTGTAAATTACCCGGTATGTGGCACTCTTTATGGACATCTAATGTTTTGTGAGCACTGTGGGGCACTTTCATATTTCAGATTTCATGAACTATGATTTTATGTCTGTTTGAACTCCAGTTGCAAACCAGTTCTACCTGCAGGTATAAATAAAGTTGCCTGAAGCTGAACCTGTCCACCTGGGGACTGGAAGAGACGTGACAGATCAGGCAAGGGAAGATTCTGAGGTGGAAAGAAAGAGAATCAGCCACAGACATGACTCTACCAGATCTGCGTCACCTTCATTTTGGTGAAGTTTATCATTTTACTTCCTGGTTGGACACGGTGACATACAAAGAGGCAATTCCATAACTGTTACCTGGCAACCATAATGTAAAGAATTAAATGAAGGGTTAAAGTGTCTGAAAAATGCATCCCTTGTGCATAAATTGTCTGTATTTTGGATGGAGTTTTCTGTGTTGACGACATGGGCAGAGGGATTCTGTTTTACAGCTCAGAGCTACTTCCTGTACTTTTGCACTTTTCACAAACTGCCACTTAACTGATGTAAAACTATGATAAATATTTAGCTCAGGTACTATCCACCAAACCCAGTCAGAGTTAGAAAACTATATGAATCTGTCAAACTTAAACAGCACAGAGTCAAACCACTGAAATAGAAGTGACATGAGAAGGAAGCTTGTCAAATATGTTTACATCAATATGGTAAAGTAGTAGTAGTAGTAGTAAAGTAGGAGATTAAATACTATTTCAGGTTTTCAAATAGGAAAGAAAGATTAGAGGCTATGCTATGATAAATATGCTTGATTATTGACTGAAGACTGCCCTGTGACGTGACCGCTGCTGTAATGTTGAAATCTACAAAAATAAATTGAATTGAAAATGTGTTTCAATAGTATTTTTTATTTGGAGATTGTATTAAATAAAAACACAGCGAATATTAAAGAGTAAATCCGATCTTTTCTATCAGTGACACCAACGACCATTATACAACCACAACATCTGCAGATTCACTTGAGACATTTGACCTGCCCCCGTCTCAGTCTAATGATACAGGACGATGGGAGGGCATCTGACACACAGGGATACAGGAGGAGGATGGGACGGCATCTGACATAAAGGTCCTGTTATCACTGATAGAAGGACTTTGATGTTCCTCTCTGGTTTGGAGGCTCCTGTCTCCAGACCTCTACAGATCTGGGCCCAGACGCTCACCCTCAGCCACATGGACACTGTGGCCTGCCTCTTTTTGGCCAAGTCGATGCTGAAGACAATAATGGCCACATCCATGCCAATGAGCAAGGTTCTGAAGGTGAAGCCAAAGGGTTCTGTGGACCTGGACCCTCCCTTCCCTTGCCTGGCTGGATGACCCGGTGACTGGCAGGGGTGGCTCCTGTCCCTTAGCTGAGTGGGTTCGGGCCTTACAGACTTGTAAACAGACTCTGCAAGTCGATGTGCATTAGTCCTGGACACATCTTCTGTCTGCCCGTCCATGGGAGTGGATCTCTTCTTCACTGTGCTTCTCCTTGAGGTTTTTCTTTTTCCCACTGAGTTTTTCCTTGCTGACAAGGAGGGTCTAAGGACAGGGGAAGTTCTGGGACAGTTATCCATTTGCTTGTTTACTGCTGATTAATTTGCTTGTCTGTTTCATTGTTGATTTTCTAAATTTCTGTTGGTTAAATCAATTGTCATGTTCAGCCCTAAGATGCAACTGCTGTTTTGATTCTGGGCTTTACAAAAATAAATTGAAATTAAATCTGGAGGCAGCCCGTGGGCCTCGGAGTGCGACCTGCTGCCGCAAGTTTGTAGCATTTTTACATTTTGTGTAACATCAGTTTAAAGTCAGTTCTGAGGCGTCTTTCCTATTGGGTATAATGGAGCCTTGAGAAAACTCTGCAAAATCTTTCTGTATCAATGGAAATATAATGAAATATTCAGGTTTGTTTTTTTCAATACCAAAATTTGTCAATTTTGGTATTTTTCACTGAATTCAACCTTTTCCCTTATATACAGTAGGCCCCATTATAGACAGATAGATAGATGACATGGATACATGGATGACATCAAGCTGTATGCTGAGAGTGAGCGAGACATCGACTCACTGATCCACACCAACAGGATCTACAGCACAGACATTGGAATGTCATTCGGGCTTGAGAAGTGTAGCCGGATGGTGACAAAGAGAGGGAAGGTAGTCCACACAGAAGGGGTCTCACTCCCAGAATGAACAATAGCAGACATTGAGGACATTTACAAGTACCTTGGTATCTCACAAGCAAACGGCAACCTTGAAGAGGAAACAAGGAAAGCAGCCACAAGAAAAAAGAAACATCTGTACAGAGTACGGACTGGAAACCCCCAGGTCAAGGTGGGAAACACCTCCAAAGGTCGTGGAGAATGATCGAGCCAAGATCCTGTGGGACTTCCAGATACGGACTGACAGAATGGTGATGGACCAACTGGACATAGTGGTGGTGGATAAAGAACAGAGCAAAGCCGTTGTGGTGGACATCGCAGTGCCAAGCGATGGGAACATCAGGAAAAAGGAGCATGAGAAACTAGAGAAATACCAGGGGCTCAAAGAAGAGCTGGAGAAGGCCTGGAAGGTGAAGAAGTTTTCAAACTGGCATTTAAAGGGTTAAATATATATTCATTCTTTTAAAAAAAATATTTTAAGAAGGGATATTTATTTTAGATCTTTTTATTTAGTTGAAAAAAGTTATGTCCTTATGTAACAGGGAACCCTGAGGGTCAACCGCAAATTACATAAAAAACCTGTATATTGCAGTGTTATTTGAGGTTAATTGGGCCTAAGAAGACGGAAATGATTCACCGCTGTTCTTAACCATCATCTAACCCTAACCTCAAGCCTTTCCAACCCATAACCCTAACCTTCCAGCCATTCATAACACTGTTACTTTCATTAATTGGAGTGTCTGAGTTGCTTTTATTTTGCAATGCATGCTTTTCTGTTTTATCTATACCGGCACACCTGTGAACGCCGTTTTTATCGGCTGCTGGAGGAGGACGCGAGACAGATGGAGAGACACACACAGACACACAGAGGGAGGAAAAAAAGCACATTATAAGAAAAGATTTATTTATGTCAAATTGACCCCAGAGGAACTTTAACGCAACTTTTTGCTCCATCAAAATCATAAAAAAATTCTAATCTTTAAATTTCACTTGACAATTGAACAAATAGTGTTTGTAAAGTACATAGATGAATGAATGTGGTATCAGTGAATTAGTCCAAAGTCAGGACACAAGAATTAAATATATCAAGCAGTGTTTTTTCTTCAAATGTATTAGCAAAAACTGAAATAAGAGCAGAAGACATCAACTGGACATGTTCCTACTGCTGCTTCAATTAGAGCTGAAGAGTCAAAGTGAAACCACCAGTCTCCTTTTATCTGCAGAGGAAGGAAATATATTTAACCAGAATAAGACTGTGGTGGAAAGTATACTTGTCTGGTCTGGGTCTCTGCAAATTTCCATTTCCAACAATTCATGTTGTCAAGTAAAAATATTCAGACATAAACTTGTGTAAAGGCTCCGCCCCAAACTCCAGGAAAGCCTTTGTTTTATTTGTCCTCAGGTGTAAAAGTTCATTATCTCATGAATCAAAAGTCACTGTTTGGAAATGTATGTAGCTTTGTCATTCTGGTATAAATACTCAGAGCTTAGAGGTTCAGGGGGGACTAGGGGCTGAGGGGGAGAGATATTCTGAGGAGACTCAGAGAGACTTGAGACGCTGAAAGGCGACCAGTCTGTGTCCAGGGCAGGTCTGGGCCCTGTCCTGTCTGTATCTGCTGTGACAAAGAATAAATCTTTTTTGTATTTCATAACTCACCGGGCTTCACAAATGGATTACTTTTCATGTAGAATTGTAATTTTTCCACAACAATAATGGTATCAGAAGAGTGGGATTTATGAGTGTTCGTCCAGGTTTCTGTCCTGATGCATGGAGCTGTCAAAGAAGAACATTAATGGACATTGGTTTCTGTCCTGGATCATCACCGCTGGATTGGTTTGCCTGGTGATCTTTTGCAATACAGACTTTATTTCATCTGAAAAGGAAATCTTCATCTACAAAGACTGGTAAATGAAACGACAATGTATTTTGGAAATACAAAATGCTGAACTGAAATGTTCTCGCCCTTAGTTCTGATCATTTACCATTTTTGATTCAGCTCACAAAGTTCCCACATTTCAATTACTTGATTGGATTTTTGAGCCTTTTTGGCTCCAAAATCTCAAATATGTACCACTGCTCCTACCACCATGCTGCTCTAGCTCATGATGCAGAAACAATCCCAACAGCAATGGCCCACCGTCACTCCTGATTTCCTCACTTTTGGGACATAGTTGATAGACCGCTCATTCTTTTAAGCCACTGAAACAAAGCTGTTATAAGTTACAAGTGCATTCATCGTCTGGCTAAAAATCATATTGGATTGGAAGGACAAACTGAACTGAACACAACAATGCTCCTTCAAAACTTAACTGTTGGATTTGCCTCCATCTCAGTCAACAATAATGGCAATGACTGCATCTCCATGAACTGTGTTTGTTTTGGATGCACAACAGTTAATATTTCTCTACATGTTCTGTTACTGATGATGTTTTTGAAGTGTGATCAATGAATAATCAAAAGGGAGAAAGTGTGATAGAAATGTAAGTGTACTCACTGTGTAAATGCATAGACCCAGAGCAGACATGAACGTGTGTGAAGGCTCCGTCCCATCCTCCAGAAAAGCCTTTGTTGTCTCTGTCCTCAGGTGTAAAAGTTCATTGTCTCATGGATGCGAAACAAAAGTCACTGTTTGTGAAATGTATGTAGCTTTGTCATTCTGGTATCAATACTCAGAGCTCAGATGCTCAGGGGGGACTAAGAACCAGGGGGAGAGACTCAAAGAGACTTGGGAGGCCGGAAAGTGACCAGTCTGTGGTCAGGGCAGGTCTGGGCCCTGTCCTGACCGTAACAAAGAATAAACATTTTTTGTATTTCAAAACTCACCAAGCTTCACAAATGTATTACTTTTAATCTAGAATTGTAAATTTTCTAGAACATCACAATTCATACACAAAGTAATTCAGTGCTTTACAGAATAAGAAAGAAAATGCAAACAAATGAAAACATAAATAATCGTGGTAAAATTAACATTAAAGGAGAAAAGTGCAGAATTTGTTTTGAGAGGCCAGTGAGCTGGACATTACAGTCTAAATTACTGGAGACAAATGCAGGATAAGTCTCTCTAAGTCTGGTTTTGACAGTATACCTTAATGTTTGCAATGTGTTTTAGACGGTAAAAGATGCAGATGTGATGTGGCCTTTACAAGTTCAAGTCTGAGTTCATTATTACCCCTAGATTTCTAGCCTGATTTAAAGGTTTTAGAGAGAGACTGGAGGTGTTTGCTGACACTCTTTGTTGCTGTGGGCCAAAGACTATGACTTCAGTCTTGTCTGAGTTTAGCTGGAGAAAGTTGTTTTGTCTCCACACACTGAGACATAGATCTGAGTGTCGTCTGCATAGTTGTGGTAGGACACATTATTGCTGTGTATTAACTTGCCTAAATGCAGTATGTAGAGCACAACAAGAATCTAAAATATGAAAAACACGATTTTATAATACATCCAGATACAGAGGACAAAACATGTTTATCCCAAAAGGGTCAAAAGTCACCTCCCAGTCCACGCTCAAAGTGGCTGGGACTTTAAAATGCGCTTACCATGACTGTATAAAGATACGACGGCGTTCTACTGCCAGCAAAAAAATATATATTCTGCCGGTGCTACGAGAATAAAGTCGTAGCATTTCGACATTAAAGTCGTAATTTTACGAGAATAAACTCATAGCACAACGAGAATAAAGTCGTAATTTTATGAGAATAAAGGCTCCTGTGCGTGAATGAGTCTAGTGCGTGATGCGTTATGGAGGAGGAGGTGCATATCCTGAGAGGATTTGTTGTTGTTTGTTCCTTAAGAGTTTGAAAGATGTCCATCCAAAACTGAATGCATTGTTTATGCAGGAGTCCCCACCAAGACTCTATTCAAAACAAGCATAAATACAGAATACACATAAGATAATGGGGCAAAGGGGCGTCAGCACGTAACATAGGTACAGAAAATTCACAAGCCCGCAACATGCAGCGGTTCTTGCGCAGAGATCAAAGCTTCATCTATGGATGCAGCACCACCGATCAATGAATAGAGTCTTGGTGGGGAGTCCTGCATAAACAATGCATTCAGTTTTGGATGGACATCTTTCAAACTCTTAAGGAACAAACAACAAATCCTCTCCTCTGCAGTCTATCACTTCAGACAGTTCCTCCTCCGCATAACGCACAAGTCTCATTCACGCACAGGAGCCTTTATTCTCATAAAATTACGACTTTTTTTCTCGTAATATTACAACTTTATTCTCGTAATTTTACGACTTTATTCTCGCTGTACTATGAGTTTATTCTTGTAAAATTACGACTTTTTCTGACTACGACTTTATTCTCGTAAAATTACGACTTTAATGTCGAAATGCTACGACTTTATTCTCGTAGCGCCGGCAGAATATAAATTTTTTAGCTGTCAGTAGAACGCCGTCGTATAACGCCGTCGTATAAAGAAGATATACAGTCTATGTCCGTCACCATAGACTGTGACTGTTTCTTTGACTGCGCATGCGCGGGGCGGCGGGCAAACATGGCGGCGGCTAGCTCCGTGTCGCGGCTCCAGGACTTACCTTCAGACCCGCTGCTGCACGTGCTGTCCTACCTCAGCTTCAGAGACTTGCTCAGGTACGAGTCCGACCCGGTCTGACCCGGTCCGACCCCGGTCTGTACCTGACCGAATCTGGGACACTCGGAAAGAGCGGGTTTAACGGGTCCAAAGCAGGCTAGCGGCTAATGCTAATGCTAAAAACACAGCAGGCGGAGGCTACATGCTAAAAACAATCCGAGTCTCACTCAGAGCTCGGAAACGGGAAATAAAACTGCACTAAAGCAGCAGATCAGGTTTAAGAACAGATAGCACGCGGTTTATTCGTATGAGATACTATAATCTTGTCAATAACTAATTAATGTCTTTATAAAGTGTTTTTAGACGCTGATGTAACTAAAGTTTGCGCGTTTTTCAGGTGCAAACTGTAGTTCATCCAAAAGTAAATAATTTAATCTTGTATTATTTAAGGAGTATAAACAAATAGCCTAACGCCTGCATTTAATCTTTAAGTTTGCCAAGTACAGTGCCAGTTATAGTTTTTCAATGTTTATGACATTACGACATGCAACAAAGTGGCAGGTTGTTTTCAGACCACCACTGTCTCCTCTGATCTTTTATTTTGGCTCTTTTATCAGATGATTCTAACCTCGGAAAATGGCACTTTCTTTAAAACACAGTTAACTTATTACACAAGAGATCCAATTGTGTTATGTAACTGATATTTGTCCTTCATATCACTCCTGAACAGCTTCATATTAATAAAAGTTCAAACATTATGAGACGTTCCAGCCTGTAAACAGTCTTATTACATCCAATTAAAGGCCCAACCAGGATATAGGGATAACTGATCTCATGGAACCGATACCCGATCCAGGAATTTTTTTTACCAGTATTGATATTGGTGCATCCCTACTTAAAATTTCAGATGTTCTTTTATATTCTAAATCGTTCTTGTTTCTGCACTGGCAGCTGCAGTCATGTGTGCAGACGTCTGAATGACCTGAGCAAACACAACCCTCTGTGGAAGAGACTCTGCCACAAGCACTGGCTCCTCAAAGAGTGAGTACACAATATACTACTAATACTGCTATTGAAGTAGTAGTAGTACTTCTAGTTGTAAGTAGTAGTAAGTAGTAGTAAGTAGTAGTAGTAGTATTAGTAGTAGTAGTAGTAGTAGTAGTAGTAGTAGTAGTAGTAGTAGTAGTAGTAGTAGTACTACTACTACTACTACTACTACTACTACACAATATACTACTACTGCAGCTGAAGAGACTCTGCCAGAAGCACTGGCTCTTGAGCAAGTTATTACACACAATAAACTGCTGATACTACTACTGTTGCCTACTATCTAATACCTGTCTTATACTATATAGCCTAAAATTAGGGCTGGATGGCAAAAATGTATACTGTTTTTTTCCTCATATTGACCAATCACAATGTTTTAGATTTAGTCTTTTTTATCGTTTTCAAAATAACTTTATAACAGCTCAGACTGTACAGATTTTTGTGCAATTCAATAGAAAAATTGTCACAGCCTGTCAGTCTTGGGTCTGCTGGTTTCTGTAGACTTGGCTGTAAACCTCTCCTTCATTCAAAACACAAGCTGATTCTTGATTCAGATGTGATTAGTTGCATAACCCTCTGCACTATTCATATTTTTACATTCACCTAAAATGTTCAGTTCAAATTGGTGTTTTTCTGGAGTGTGAGTGTGCCTGTGTTCCAGGTCAGACCGTGCAGAGAGTGCCCTCTCCTGGTATGGCCTGTTCGTGCACACATACTCCGACCTGGGTCGATACGTCGAGTTCTATGCCGAGCTCAAATACAACTGGGACCAGCTCACAGCCTACCTCCAGCAAAAGTGTCCTCGAATCATCGCCTCTCTCAAAGGTAGTACAGCTGTCACAAAGGTAGTATGGCTCTCACAAAGGTAGTATCTCGGAAGTAGTACGCCATCTCTCAAAGGCAGTACGCTGTCTCTCAAAGGTATTATGCCCTCTCTCAAAGGTACAACACCACTCTCAAAGGTACTACGCCTCCTCCAGACATGTACTCCTGACCAGGATCAGGCTCAAGTCTGGTGAGCAGGTTTAACTCTGAAGGATAAGTAATATGACAGAAGATCTGCTAGTACATGTTCATAAACATGTTTCCTCATTAGTTACATACCATATATAAGGGAAAAGGGTTCAGAGATGGAGCTGGTGCAGCGCCCTCACACACGTTTACAGTAGATATATTAATATTATAATGTTGTTTTGTGTGTTCTCTCTAGAGGGAGCCTCAGAGTCTGAGCTGGACGCGGTGGAGGCTCAGATCGGACTCAAACTCCCTAACGACTATCGCTGCAGCTGCAGAATCCACAACGGACAGAAACTCGTCATTCCAGGGTTAGGACTATAGCAGGACTGTAACAGGACTGTAACAGGACTAAACCAGACCTAAACCAGACCTAAACCCGGTCTAACTCTGGTTTCTTGTCTGTCTAGTTTAATGGGGAGCATGTCTCTGTCTAATCACTACCGCTCGGAGGTTCTTCTAGATGTGGAGACAGCGGCCGGAGGCTTCCAGACTCGCCCCGGGATGAAACTCTGTCTCCCCCTCACCTTTTGCTTTCACACAGGGCTCTCCCAGTACCTCAGCCTGGAACAGGAGGAAGGGAGGAGCAGAGGGGAGGTGTTTTACCCCTGTCCGGTGAGCAAAAGAGAGGGGAGGAGAGGGGGAGGGGAGGGGAGAGAAGAGGGGAGGGGGAGAGAGGAGGGGAGAGGAGAGGGGAGAGGAGAGGGGAGAGGAGAAGGGAGAGGAGAAGGGAGAGGAGAGAGGAGAAAGGGGAGAAAGGGGAGAGAGAGAGGGGGGAGAGAGGAGAGGGGAGAGGAGAGACACAGGGCTGTCCCAGTACCTTAGCCTGAAGTAGTGAAGGGGAGGTGTTTTACCACTGTCGTGTAAGAGAGGGGAGGAGAGGGGAGAGAGGAGAGACTCGGGGCTCTCCCACTGCATCAGCCTTGAGCAGGAGGAGGGAAGGAGCAGGGGAAGGTGTTTACCCCTGTCCTGTGAGAGAGAGAGGGGGAGAGAGGAGGAGGAGAGGTGTTTGTATTATATTAAAAGTAAATTAATTAATAATTAACTAATGGTGGTTCATCTGGATGTTGTTCTTATGTTCTTTGTTTTTCTATAGAACCAGAGAGCCTCAGACCCCTCGGCCATTGACATGTTCATCACAGGTCTGGACTTTATATACCCCAGCTCTCCCTCTGTCCCCTCCCAATGTCTCCCTCTCTCCATCTCTTTATCTCCCTCTCTCATCTGTGTGTGTGCGCGTGTGCGGTCACTAACAGCCCTGTTTTCTCTCTCTCCTGTGGCTCAGGTTCTAGTTTCTCATCCTGGTTCACATCATATGTGCAGAACGTGGTGAGCGGAGAGTTCCCCATCATCAGAGACCAAATCTTCAGGTAAGACTCACCTGTGACAGCTCGATCAATCACAACACACCCCCTGAAACCCTGACCAATCACAATACTGGGCCTTGAGTGACTGTTCTGATTGGCGGCTGTGTTCTGATTGGCTGCTCCGTGGTGTTCCTGTCGTCTGATTGGCTGCTGTGTGTTCTTGTCCTGTGATTGGCTGTTGTATGGTAGCTCTGTCCTATAATTGGCTGTCGTCTTCACAGATACGTCCATGAAAAAGGCTGCGTGGCAACGACTGATGACATCACAGTTTCAGTGTCGACGTCATTCCTCCCGGAGCTGTCCTCGGTCCACCCCCCGCACTATTTCTTCACTTACAGGATCAGGTAAGATCGGGTCTGAATCTGGGTCTAAACCAGATCTAGATCAGGTCTAACTTGGTCTGGTGTCTCCTCAGGATAGAGATGTCTCCGTGCGCTCCTGCCTCTGCGTCCTGTCAGCTTGACTCCAGATACTGGAAGATCACCACCTCGGACGGGAACGTGGAGGAAGTGCAGGGCCCAGGGGTCGTGGGTACGGAACATTACACTGTGTATACTGTAATACTGCAGAAACAGGTCAGGGGTCATGGGTATGGGCCCTAACTCATACTGTAATAATGTCAGGTCAGGGGTTGTGTGTATGGGGCTTTACTCATATTGTAGCCTGTACTGTAACATTACATTGTTTATACTGTAATACTATAGGAAAAGGTCAGGGGTCGTGTGTTTACAATTTGGTGACTGGCGCCTACCTTAAATGCACTGCTCTGTTTTAGTTACATACTGATGACATCACACATTTTTCTTATACTTTAAACATGATTGCAACAACATAAAGATGTTTTCTTTTATTTGTATTTGTCAAACAATAATCTCTATGTACATTAGAAGGGTTTTGGGCCAGTGTAGAAGTAAAATTTGAAACCTAAAAAATTGCCAAATTTATTTTTTTTAAAACAATTTTTTAGTAAACTCTTAACTGTGTTTTAGTGAAATGAGTAGTTCAACCTGTCATAGGCACTTTAAACTCAGACTGTAGGAGCCGTCATTGCTCAGTTACTCCTCTGATGTTTTCGAAGTTTAGATGTCTGGTTCTGTTCCAGGTGAGTTCCCGGTGATGACTCCAGGTAAAGTGCATGAGTATGCCTCCTGCACCACCTTTTCCACCCCCTCAGAGTACATGGAGGGACACTACACCTTCCACAGACTGGGTAAGACTCAAGACCGGGGTTAGACAAGATTTTGGCTTGGTTTACATTGTTCCTAGAGAATATCTTTGACGACATTGGTCTCATTTCTGTCCACAGCAAACAAAGAGGAGGTGTTCCAGGTGGCCATCCCTCGCTTCCACATGGAGTGTCCCCCATTCAGAAGACCTCCAACGAAACAGGTAAGAAAAGGACTGAACCAGGACTGAACCAGGGCCAAGGACTAACCCTGGACTAGACTATCTTACCTATACATTATTATACATTTCTTCAAACTAATGAGGAGATCCCACTCTGCCATGTCTGTTGTGTAGTGTTTATTCAAATGAGACAGGCTTATTGAACCATGTGTGCTTTTCAGAAACAGGAGGAGGAGGAGGAGGAAGAGGAGGTGAACGGCTCCTCTCCCTCATGGTGGCACAACATCTAACATGACAACACCATACACAGGTGAGACATGAAACATACCTGATCATTTTTTTCTGCTGCCCTAACCACACCACAATATCTGGAGATTAATTAGAGACATTTGACCTGCCCTCATCTCAGTTCAGCACTACAGAGACACAGGAGGATGGGAGGGCATCTGACTCTTTTTCTCTCTTTCACAGATAGCTGCTTTGGTCGTGGTGGAGACTTTTTTTCTTTGGGCCCCAAAAGGATGAATTTAATCTTCTTTAAAATGAATCTTGTTTAAACTGAAACGGCGACGTTACAGCGGTCACTCAAAATTCTGTGGTTCTGTGTTACCAGGGAAACCATTAAAAACTATTTACAGTTTGTGAGAAAAGGTCACGGGGTCATTGGGTCAGACACTATGAATTTGAAATGTGAAATTGTTTTGTAATGTTTTTGGAGATAAAATCACTATTATTCAACTTGGGTCTGTTTTTTTTTATACTGGTGATACGGGAGAGAGGTTGTGGGTTCAACTCCAACTGTTCTAGTGCAGAGAGTTTAAGTGTCTTTGAGCAAGAGAACAGACAGTTTTATAATGGGGAAGTGCACTTAAACAGTTAAATAAACTGCACATTGTGTTCAGTCCAGGTTTAGTCCTGATTCAATTCCGGTTCAATCTTCATCGTCGTCGTCCTCCTCCTCCTCCACTATGATTCTGGTGCTGCGTCTCCTTGGTCTGTTGATCCGATCTTCTTGGTCCCGTTCCAGTTCTGGTCTGGGTTCTAGTCCAGACCTGGTTTGGTCCTGGTCTTCATCTGGATTGTCGTCTCTGTAGTTACACTTTCCACTGTGGCGTCTGAATCCATTCAGATTATCAGACCTGAAAATAAAACCACCACTTTACCTGGTGCACCAGCCAATCACAGAGCTCAGATAATGAACCGATAGGCCTGTCACGATGATTACTATATTATCTTATTGTTCAATATATGAAAGCTGGAACAACAGATTTTGGGGCTTAATATTTATGTGCATACTTTTTCTTTGCATTAGTGGTGATATTTTTGCTGTATTACAATCACATTTGAGCTGTAGATGGTTGAATAAGTGACTTCTGTGGCTAATTATTGCTTTATTCTGCTATTTTTTCTGTCTTTTAATGATGCTGTATATTTTAAAATGTTTTACTGGGATCATCCTGCTTTGTGTTAGTGGCATAAAGTAGTTTCAATATTATATATAGTTTCAAAATTTGTTATCGTGACAGGCCTATGAACCGGCCAATCAGAAAGCTCCTGGTTTAGTCCCTGCTTTAGTCCTGCTTTAGTCCTGCTTTAGTCCTGCTTTAGTCCTGCTTTAGTCCTGCTTTAGTCCTGCTTTAGTCCTGCTTTAGTCCTGCTTTTGTCCTGCTTTTGTCCTGCTTTTGTCCTGCTTTTGTCCTTTAGTTTAGACCTGGTTTAGTCCTGCTGTAGTTCCTGTTTCAGTCCTCATTTAGACCTGCTTTAGTCCTTCGTTTAGTGCCTTGTTTAGTCCCTGGTTTCGTCCTACCTGAAGGAGCAGAAGAGGCAGTGGTAGCGTCCTGGTTTGTGGCTAAACCTCAGGTGCTCTTTGAGTTGGTAGGACATAAAGAAGGTCTGTCCACATATGGAGCAGGAGAAGGCTCTGGCCAGGTCATGGACACGCTCTAGGTGGTTCAGGGCAAAGCCTATGAGACCAAAGAAACATAAGAGTGAAGCCCTACAGAGGCCTAAAGAGGGGAGAGAGAGTGAGGCCTACGAGAGACAGGGAGGAGGAGAAGAGTGTCTATGAGGATAAAAAGATCATGGGCACACTCCAGGTGGTTCAGGGCAAAGCCTGTGAGTGAAGAAGAGAAACAGTGAAGCTTATGAGAGAGGGAGAGAGCCAAGCCTAGGAGACCAAGAAGGAATGTATTTTGGTGTTAAACGACTTTAAAAGTCTGTTTTGTTTAAGTTCAGGAAATTAATATTGAGAGACATTTAAAAAAAAAAAAAAAAAAAGACAAAATAAAATCAATTGTGAAAAAGTGTCAGAAAAAAAAAAATCATTTTTTTAACAAGCCCTCACAGGAACATTGTGAATAGTAGTAGTAGCGGTAGTAGTAGTAGTAGTAGTAGTAGTAGTAGTAGTAAAAAGTAGTATAGTAGTATAGTCAGTTGGTTTAGTACCAGTAGCCCTATACAGGAACATGTGTAGTAGTAGTAGTAGTAGTAGTAGTAGTAGTAGTAGTAGTAGTAGTCGTAGTAGTAGTAGTAGTAGTAGTAGTAGTAGTAGTAGTAGTAGTGAGAAGGCTTCCAATTGGTGAAACTCAGTTTGCGGTTAAAATGTTTGTTCTTTGATTTATAAATCATTTCATATTACATATTGTATTGATATCTCCTGATCACCGTGTCAGTGACCTACGACATTATGTGGTCAGCAATAAAGAAGACCTGCTTCACTGCCAAGAAGTTCCTGGGCTAAAAAAGTTCCTGGATTCATCTCGTTGAGCTCACTTGCCTTAGGACGGGACCCCTCTGGGGCCTCGCCCTCCTAAAGCAGCACCTGCTAAAGAGACTGCCACCCACACGCTTTGGTAAGATTTAGGGACTTTGGGGTTGTAAGATGGGGCCCCAGTAACACAAACCTTGATTATTTAAAGTTGATGTATGGACGGCTTCAAAAACATCACTTTTGATCCAAGAGACGTGATTGGGTCCCTCATGCTCCTTTGATGACCCTAAATAAATCATAGTAACTCCTTAGATCAGTGTAGAATTGCAGGGAACCCTCCTCACAATTTTCTAGAGATTGCTTTCTTCACTATCTGTAAACTGTAAACCTTTTTCTTTCTTTGTATGGAATAAATCTTTAAAAGAGGTTTTTGAGTACTCTATCCTGGCTCTCCATGATATAATATACAGTGAGCCCAAATTTAAAGAGGTACCTTTAATGTGCTCATCACATAAGTGCTGACCTGGAAGAGAGAGACGAGACCAGATCTGGGTAAATCCTCTGGCCTGCACACATCACTGTTTTAAGTGAGAGGAGATACATACACAGGGGCCCTTGTAAACTGTTCAGCAAAGGGAACTGGTTCTTCCTCAATCAGGAAAGGGAGTCTAACGTCAGGGACCAAAAGACGTGAACAACTTGGGGAGTTTAAAGTTATGCAAGTGTGACACAAGTTTCAGCAAGACCCTAACTTTTAAATAAACCAGTAAAGCATAAGTAGTACCTCGTGTACCTCTCCTGACTTTGGCCTTCCAGCCGCACAGCTCACACTCTACTCTGTTGCTATAGAAACGCAGGAGTTTGGTCGCCTCCAGTTCCTGTGTCATCATCTCTGCGGTCAATTCCTCTTCCTCCTCCATGGGTGTGTTCTCGGCAACGGGCTCTGATTGGTTAGTTTGGGGCGGCGGCGTGATGACGTCATAGATGTGGCGGGGAGAGTCGTGTTTGCGTACGGCGTGATTGACGGCGATGGCACGGAGTTTGTGAGAGAAATCACAGAGCGAGCACCGGTACAGTCCAGAATCGAACTGCAGCAGTGAGGGGGAGGGGTCAGGGGAGAAGGGGGAGGGGTCAGGGGAGAGGGGGGAGGGGCTGAGAGAGAGCAGAAACAGAAATATGTTAGAAACAGAAATAAAAACTCAAAAAGATCTGAGCCTGGTCCTGATCAGAATCCGTTTTATTGCCATTGTCAGTGAAGGGCATGTGTTAAAGATGAGCTAAATAAATTTGGATTGAATGTAAAACATCAGTGCAAAACTATCAGTGCAAGATTCATTATTGGTCAAGAGTACCTAGCTAGACCCCTCTCTAGATCTGAGCCTGGTCTTGGTCAGGAGTACCTCTCTGGAGGATTATAGTATAGGTTTGTTGTTTCTTTACCTCTTCCTCTTGAGAGATGTCTTCATTTTGTCTTCTGTGTCCATCTTTTCATCAGCTTTATATTCGTGGTCTCCTCCGTGGTCTCCTCCGTGGTCTCCTCCGTGGTCTCCTCCGTGGTCTCCTCCGTGGTCTCCGTGGTCTCTCTTGTGGTCTCCTCCGTGGTCTCCCAACATCTGTATCAGCTGACATCATCTCTTGTCTTTTGTTCTCTTCCTCTGTATCAGCTGACATCATCTTCTGATTCTCTTCCTCAAGCTTCATGTCACCACTGTTAGTCCCCAAATCTTGGTTCAGTTCTGGGTTAGTCCCACAGTCCTGGTTGAGATCTGGCTTAGTTCCTGGCTTCTGGTTCAAGTCTAGGTTAGTCCCTAAGTCCTGGTTCAATTGTGGGTTCATCTTATAATAATTGAGTTCTGGGTTAGTCTTAGAGTCTTGGCCGAGTTCTGGGTTAGTCCCACGGTCCTGGTTAAGTTCTGGGTTAGTTCCATGGTCCTGGTTGTTCTGGGTTAGTCCCACGGTCCTGGTTGAATTCTGGGTTAGTCCCACGGTCCTGGTTGAGTTCTGGGTTAGTCCCACGGTCCTGGTTGAGTTCTGGGTTAGTCCCACGGTCCTGGTTGAGTTCTAGGTTAGTCCCACGGTCCTGGTTGAGTTTTGGGCTTAGTCCCAGAGTCCTGGTTATGTTCTGGGTTAGTCCCATGGTCCTGGTTGAATTCTGGGTTAGTCCCACGGGTCCTGGTTGAGTTCTGGTTAGTGTCCCACGGTCCTGGGTTAGTTAGTCCCACGGTCCTGGTTGAGTTTTCGGTTAGTCCCAGAGTCCTGGTTATGTTTCTGGTTGAGTCCCATGGTCCTGGTTGAGTTCCAGTTAGTCCACGGTCCTGGTTGAATTCTGGGTTAGTCCCACGGTCCTGGTTGAGTTCTGGGTTAGTCCCACGGTCCTGGTTGAGTTCTAGGTTAGTCCCACGGTCCTGGTTGAGTTTTGGCTTAGTCCCAGAGTCCTGGTTATGTTCTGGGTTAGTCCCATGGTCCTGGTTGAATTCTGGGTTAGTCCCACGGTCCTGGTTGACTTCTGGGTTAGTCCCACGGTCCTGGTTGAGTTCTGGGTTAGTCCCACGTTCCTGGTTGAGTTCTAGTTAGCCCCACGGTCCTGGTCGAGTTTTGGCTTAGTCCCAGAGTCCTGGTTATGTTCTGGGTTAGTCTTACGGTCCTGGTTGAGTTCTGGGTTAGTCCCATGGTCCTGGTTGAGTTCTGGGTTAGCCCCACAGTCCTTGTTGAGTTCTGGCTTTGTCCCACAGTCCTGGTTGAGGTCTGGCTTAGTCCCACAGTCCTGGTTGAGTTCTGGGTTAGTCCCCGGCTCTGGGTCTTTCGTCTGGGCTGATTCAATGCAGTGAGTCCGGAGCACGTGCTGCCAAACCTGAAAAAAAGCATCACCGAGGACAGTCAAAAGGATGGGAGGGAATCTGACACCTCCGGGGGTACGGGACTCTACCCCCACTCTAAAATCTAAAAAGAACCTGAAGCATACATTGGCGTAACAAAATCTCACTTTGTTGCTCATGGTACTGTTATTAAAACTGCTTAAAAATGAAATACTGCAAGCAATAGTGACATTCAACCTCCACAAATTGTATGAAAGAAAATTATTAATCTAGAAAGTGTTTGTGCCACCATAGTCTGAGCGAAATATATGGCACACACTGGAGGGCGTCTGACACGCAAGGTGATGGTCATCAGTGCACTGGGAGGGTGCATCTGGCGTACCTGTGTGAAGTCTCTGTGTGTGTAGAAGCAAATGTTGCAGTGGAACAGCTTCCCTGATGCCTGGTACAGGAACACTTTGCCCAGTCGACCTGCGGGGGCGCTGTCGAGTAGGGCGGGGTGCACCATCGCCAGGTGAGACAGACGGTGGGCATGGCTTCTACAGAAGGCTCCACAGGTGAGGCACTGCATGTGCGAGACTCCGCCCACGGACTCACCTTTAGATGACATCACACCTGAGGAGAGACACAAGGCCCTTTAAAGCTTAAGTATGGAACTTTTCAGCTCTCCGGAACAGGCCCATCAGAATAATTATTTCATCAAATCATCAAACAATATATGACAGCTGGAACTATATATCTGGGGCTCAAAGTTTCTGTGCAGTAGTGGGGAGCTGGTCACCGGTGAATCTCCCTGAGTTTAGATGTCCTGATCATAATGATTGACAGATGCATTAGCCAGCCAAGAACAAGCATGGTCCGTCTGTATCAAAACAAACATGGCTGCTTATGAGGAAAAAAAAACATCACAGGGGACTGAAACTTTGTGCCAGTTTTTATTTCATGTGGATCCACCCAGCAATTACAGAGATATTCACCATAAACCAGGTCAACACATCTGTAATCTGACAGTTACACAGAAACTCCACCTGAGAATTCTGAGCTGTCTCAGCTCAGGTTAAACTAGAGTCTTAAACTGCTTCTACAGTATGCTGATGTCATGTGACCATCTAACACACAGGTAGGGCATTTGACACAGTGTGAGCCACAGCTGCCCAGAGGCAGACTGACACAGGAGAGTGAGGCTTTATTTAACATCAGAGTAGACAGAAGGGAGGTCTTCAGAAGTTCCTCCTCCAAGACCAGTGCAGTTTAAGGCTCAAGCTTCACCTTTATGGGCTCCTGCTGAGGTGACCTGCAGGTCCAAGCTCCTCTGCTCCTCCTTTGCACCTGCTCCTCTGGTCCTCTCCTCCTGGTCTCCTCCATGACTCTCTTCCTCTGCTCCTCCCCGTTTCTCTGCTCTTCCCCGCTGCTCTCCGCTCCTCTGCTCCTCTGGCTTTCTCCTCCTGGTCTCCTCTATCGCTCTGCTTTCCTGCATCTCCTCATACAACTCCGGATGCCTCCTCAGATGCACATGGAGCCTGGTGATTAGACCATGGTGTCGGAGGTGTTCTCCACAGATGGAGCACTTGGTTTATGTCGATGAGCTAAAGTAGCTCTAGATCAGACTGCGCTGTCCTCCTCGTTTCCGTCTGTTCCTGCTTGAGAAAACCAAATACAACGCTTGAGGAGCTCTGAGGAGCTCTGGGCTGAAATGATGAAGTGTGTAAGACAGCTTCCTCCTCCTCTCCTCTGTATCTCTTCTCCTCCTCCCTCCTCTCCGTAGCTCTTCTCTTATTCCATTTCTTCTCCTCTCCTCTGTATCCCACCTCCTCCAGTCTCTTCCTCCCTTTGGCCCATCTCTTTTCCATCATTATTCTTCTTTCCTGCCCTCTCCCCCACTCCTCCTCTCTCCTCTATGTCTCAGTCATCATTCTCCTCTCTTGTCCTCCTCTCTCCTCTGTTCCTCTGCCCTCACTCTTCTCTCTTCCAGTATCTTCTTCCTCCTCCTTTTCTCTGAATTTCTTTGCCTCCTCCTTCCACTTGGGTACTCTTCTTTCGTTCCATCTCCTCTTCTCTTCTTTCCTCATGAACTCCTCCATTGTCCTCCTCCTTTCATCTCTCACCTTCCCTGTTCTATAGCTCCTCTGCTCCTTCTCCTCTCCCACCCTCCTCTCCTCTTCTCTACTCTCACCCTCTGCTCCTGTATCTCTCACTCCTCCTTCTCACTACTTCTTTGTTCTTTGTTCTCTGTCTCCTCACTCTCCTCTCTCCTCCCCTCTCCTCCCTCCCGCTCTCTCTCCTCTTCTCCTCCACTCTGCCCTGCTCCTGTAGCTTTTATACCTTCCTCTCCTCCTCTCCCTCCTTCTCACTTTCCCTTCTCCTCTTCTATTCCCTCTCTCCTTCGCTCTCACCCTGCACTCTTGTATCTCCCTGGTCCTCAATCATTGCTAGGGTCACAGAGGAGCAGAGCTATGGCAAAATATGAAACCAACACCCGCTAATAAATACATCACATACAGAGGGAGGAGGAGGTGAATGTGGAGTGAACAGTGATACAGAGGTCTGTCACAATAATGACTATACCGACTTATCAATTCAATATCTAACAGATAGAATAATTATTTTTGAGGGCCAATTTATCGAGGAGCGTTTGCATTAGTGGAGAAGTTTGTGTTATTTTTCTGCACTGTGTTCAGATTTGAGCTGTAAAAGGTTCAATACAGAACTATGAACTAAAGAACTTGTATGACTCATTTATTAACTGCAGCTCTTGTTCATTAAAGGTACTGTATATACAGAATATTTTTTTAGGGTAAGTCCTTCTTTAGAATGATTGTGTCAGTGGCATAATGGCATTCAATATTATCATTTATCGCCTATATTTTCTTATAGCATTAGATCACACTTCAAAATGTCACAAACTGACCTGGAAATAATCCACATATTTTTATGCAGAATTAGATCATTTTCAGTCTCTTGAGGAATGATAAAAAAAAAATAATAATAATAATTCAAACAAAAGTATTCACATTAACAGCAGTTTAAACAAGGAGCTCATGGATAACTCAAACATCCTCTGAATATTGTTATAAAAAAATTATATATATATATATATATATACATATATATATATATATATATATATATATATATATATACACATCTTGTTATGTGATACACTCTTGTATACATAGTATAATATAATATAATATAATAATAATATAATAATGATAACATGAATATTATTTCATTAGAAAGAACTGTAAAACACAATATGAATAAATAGTGATCAAATGGTCTGAGTGCAGTAACCACAGCAGCAGGTGCATCTTAACCACAGATCAAAGCCACAGACACAGATTTACAACCATCAAAACCATATCTATATACGAATACAATCATTATACAATCAATTTTCAATTATTTTAAATACTTTTTATGTATAAAACAATAACTTGTTTTCTTTTTATCCTCAGCAGCAAAAGTACAGTCTCACATTTCAATCATGAATAAATTAAACATAATATAATGCACTGATCTGCAGATCTGTGTTATCCATGGTGTTGACAAATGAAGAGAAGGGCTAACAGGCTAACTCCCAATAAAACCCGTTTTTAAAACGCTTTTCCCTCACCTGTTTGCGCCTCTTTCAAGGGTTCACTCTCTGAAAACTTCCGACAGTGAGATCTGATCCAAAACACTGCGGATTTTAAGGTTTTATATGGTTTTAATTCATTTTTTTGGACGAACTTGAGCTAAAGTTAGCTCCCCATTAGCTTCTCTCCATTTCACCAATCACAGCCCGCTCTCATTCAGTGGAAATCTCGCGATATGTTACCATAGACCGTGTAGGTGTGTGTCACTCATGGATCTATTAAAGATGTCACTGTCACCAAAACATAAAACAAGAGCTTTTTACTGATTTTAAACAAGAGCTATTTTACTATATATATATATATATATTATATATATATATATATATATATATATAATATATATATATATATATATATATATATATATATATATATAATATATATATATATAATATATATATATATATATATATATATATATATATATATATATATATATAGATATATATATATAATATATATGTGTATGTATAAATATGTGTGTGTGTGTGTATAATTTGATCAAGAAGCACCAAATGCAAGCTAATGTCAGCTCTCAAACATTATACCGAATCAAACAGGTTACTTTATTACTGTTTGCATTAGTATTTAAAGCCAGAAAACATGAAAAAAGTGTATTATTTAGAGACTTTCCGCGGCGCTGCGTCCAGAGGACAGAGGGACAGAGGGACAGAGGAGAGAGGGGCAGACAGACCATGGACCGCACGGGGTATATAAAGTTTTGTGTGGGACAGAAGGACAGAAGGAGGCTGCAGAGAGCAGGAGCAGAGTCACGGACAGGAGGAGACATGCTGTGCTTCAGAACAGGTCAGAAACACTTTAAACATTTGTACACGTCGCGCGTATTTAAGTGTCAGAGGGTTTTAGACTTTTACAGGTTTAAAATTAAACGTATTTTCTCTGTCCATGTACAATCCAAAACTGCACGTGCTTTAATCGAACTTTAATATTAAAGTGAATGTTTTATCTGAGTATATTTTGTGAGATTTAGCGTAAACTGCCACGTGCTGCCGTCAGGTCCTGAGACGTGCACACGTGACTGTGTTTGTGTTCACACCTGCTCTTTATTTCTGTGCTAGGTTTTTTTGACCATCACTGTGACTACACTACTTTATTTTCATTTTATTTTACTTCAAGCTTGTGTAGTAGTATTTGGTAAAGTGACTATTTGGATGTAACATGTGATTCGTGATTTTGAGTGAATCTGACATAAAATAATGGACAAATGTTTTTTTTCCCAAAGAATAAAACATTACATAGAAAAATAATCTCATTACATGTAAAATGCAAATTTAAATGCTAAACTTTCACTTTTACATTTCAAATAATAGTATAACCCAAGGGTGATTTCATCAAGTATTAGTAGTATAGTATTTAGTAGCAGTAGTAGTTGCAGTAGTAGTAGTAGCAGGAGCAGTAGTAGTATATTGTATTTGTGGTTGCTGTGGTTTTTGGCTTCATGTTAACAACACAAGTGTGGCTCTTGTGGTTTGGACCTGTCTGGACTCGACTCTGCCACGCGCGCTCATACTTCATTTATGTAGTAATAACAGTAGTAGTACTTCACAGTCACCACTGACAGTATGTGGGGGATGTAGGAAGCACCAAACTGGACTGGAAACCTTTGGGTCAGTGGGGAGGGCTCTACTACTGTGCCACTGCTGCCCTAAAGTGGAAGTGTTCTTACGTTTGTAGCCGAGGAGAAGATGTATAGAGTAAGTGGTGATAAGAGAAGCTTTATCTGTGTTTCAGATGACATCACAACCTTCTGTAGGCCATAATATCTAATTCAGACGAGGAGATAAAGTGAATATTGTTCAAATACAGATTTGTGTTGTAATACCGTCATCCATGGTCATAGCAATTAAGCAATTCAAAATGATAATATGATATATTTTGAATGGGGAAATGTCTTTTAGGAAAATCTCTCACCCCCATCTGTACATTATACATCATCTGAAAACCACCAATATTGCAAGCAGTAGTAGTAGCAGTTGCAGTAATAGTTGCGGTAGTTTTAGTAGTAGTTGTAGTACTAAAGTAGAGTTGATGTCCAGAGGAGACCAGGTATGTGGATGTTGTTGTTGTAGTAGTATTTGTGGCAGGTATGTGGATGTTAGTTGTTGTAGTAGTATTTGTGGTAGGTATGTGGATGTAGTAGTTGTAGTAGTATTTGTGGCAGGTATGTGGATGTAGTAGTTGTAGTAGTTGTAGTAGTATTTGTAGCAGGTATGTGGATGTAGTAGTTGTAGTAGTATTTGTAGCAGGTATGTGGATGTAGTAGTTGTAGTATTTGTAGCAGGTATGTGGATGTAGTAGTAGTATTTGTAGCAGGTATGTGGATGTTGTAGTTGTAATAGTATTTGTGGCAGGTATGTGGATGTTGTAGTTGTAGTAGTAGTAGTATTTGTGGCAGGTATGTGGATGTTGTAGTTATAGTTGTAGTAGTATTTGTAGCAGGTATGTGGATGTAGTAGTTATAGTAGTATTTGTGGCAGGTATGTGGATGTAGTAGTTGTAGTAGTATTTGTGGCAGGTATGTGGATGTAGTAGTTGTAGTAGTATTTGTGGCAGGTATGTGGATGTAGTAGTTGTAGTTGTAGTAATATTTGTGGCAGGTATGTGGATGTAGTAGTTGTAGTAGTATTTGTGGCAGGTATGTGGATGTAGTAGTTGTAGTTGTAGTAGTATTTGTGGCAGGTATGTGGATGTAGTAGTTGTAGTTGTAGTAGTATTTGTGGCAGGTATGTGGATGTAGTAGTTGTAGTAGTAGTATTTGTGGCAGGTATGTGGATGTAGTAGTTGTAGTTGTAGTAGTATTTGTGGCAGGTATGTGGATGTAGTAGTTGTAGTAATATTTGTGGCAGGTATGTGGATGTAGTAGTTGTAGTAGTATTTGTGACAGGTATGTGGATGTAGTAGTTGTAGTAGTATTTGTGGCAGGTATGTGGATGTAGTAGTTGTTTGTAGTATGTAGTATATTGTGGCAGGTATGTGGATGTAGTAGTTGTAGTTGTAGTAGTATTTGTGGCAGGTATGTGGATGTAGTAGTTGTAGTTGTAGTAATATTTGTGGCAGGTATGTGGATGTAGTAGTTGTAGTTGTAGTAGTATTTGTGACAGGTATGTGGATGTAGTAGTTGTAGTAGTATTTGTGACAGGTATGTGGATGTAGTAGTTGTAGTAGTATTTGTGGCAGGTATGTGGATGCAGTAGTTGTAGTTGTAGTAATATTTGTGGCAGGTATGTGGATGTAGTAGTTGTAGTAGTATTTGTGGCAGGTATGTGGATGTAGTAGTTGTAGTTGTAGTAGTATTTGTGGCAGGTATGTGAATGTAGTAGTTGTATTAGTATTTGTGGCAGGTATGTGGATGTAGTAGTTGTAGTTGTAGTAATATTTGTGGCAGGTATGTGGATGTAGTAGTTGTAGTAGTATTTGTGGCAGGTATGTGGATGTAGTAGTTGTAGTAGTATTTGTGGCAGGTATGTGGATGTAGTAGTTGTAGTAGTATTTGTGGCAGGTATGTGGATGTAGTAGTTGTAGTAGTATTTGTGACAGGTATGTGGATGTAGTAGTTGTAGTTGTAGTTGTAGTAGTATTTGTGGCAGGTATGTGGATGTAGTAGTTGTAGTTGTAGTAATATTTGTGGCAGGTATGTGGATGTAGTAGTTGTAGTTGTAGTAGTATTTGTGGCAGGTATGTGGATGTAGTAGTTGTAGTAGTATTTGTGGCAGGTATGTGGATGTAGTAGTTGTAGTTGTAGTAGTATTTGTGGCAGGTATGTGGATGTAGTAGTTGTAGTAGTATTTGTGGCAGGTATGTGGATGTAGTAGTTGTAGTTGTAGTAGTATTTGTGGCAGGTATGTGGATGTTGTAGTTGTAGTTGTAGTAGTATTTGTGGCAGGTATGTGGATGTAGTAGTTGTAGTAGTATTTGTGGCAGGTATGTGGATGTAGTAGTTGTAGTTGTAGTAATATTGTGGGCAGGTATGTGGATGTAGTAGTTGTAGTTGTAGTAGTATTTGTGGCCGGTAGTGTGGATGTAGTAGTAGTTGTAGTAGTATTTGTGGCAGGTATGTGGATGTAGTAGTTGTAGTAGTATTTGTGGCAGTATGTGTGGATGTAGTAGTTGTAGTTGTAGTAATATTTGTGGCAGGTATGTGGATGTGGTAGTTGTAGTTGTAGTAGTATTTGTGGCAGGTATGTGGATGTAGTAGTTGTAGTAGTATTTGTGGCATGTATGTGGATTGTAGTAGTTGTGTAGTTGTAGTAATATTTGTGGCAGGTATGTGGATGTATAGTTGTAGTAGTTGTAGTAGTATTGTGGCAGGCAGGTATGTGGTATGTAGTAGTTGTAGTAGTATTTGTGGCAGGTATGTGGATAGTAGTAGTAGTAGTAGTTGTAGTAGTATTTGTGGCAGGTAGTAGTGTAGTAGTTGTAGTAGTATTTGTGGCAGGTATGTGGATGTAGTAGTTGTAGTTGTAGTATATTTGTGGCAGGTATGTGGATGTAGTAGTTTGTTGTAGTTGTAGTAGTATTTGTGGCAGGTATGTGGATGTAGTAGTTGTAGTAGTATTTGTGGCAGGTATGTGGATGGATTGTAGTAGTGTAGTAGTATTTGTGCAGGTATGTGGATGTAGTAGTTGTAGTAGTATTTGTGGCAGGTATGTGGATGTAGTAGTGTAGTTGTATAGTATTTGTGGCAGGTATGTGGATGTAGTAGTTGTAGTAGTAGTAGTTGTGGGCAGGTATGTGATGTAGTAGTTGTAGTATTGTAGTAGTATATTGTGGCAGGTATGTGGATGTAGTAGTTATTGTAGTAGTATATTGTGGCAGGTATGTGGATGTAGTAGTTGTAGTTGTAGTAGTATTTGTGGCAGGTATGTGGATGTAGTAGTTGTAGTAGTATTTGTGGCAGGTATGTGGATGTAGTAGTTGTAGTAGTATTTGTGGCAGGTATGTGGATGTAGTAGTAGTTGTAGTAGTATTTGTGGCAGGTATGTGGATGTAGTAGTTGTAGTTGTAGTAGTATTTTGTGGCAGGTATGTGGATGTAGTAGTTGTAGTTGTAGTAATATTTGTGGCAGGTATGTGGATGTAGTAGTTGTAGTTGTAGTAGTATTTGTGGCAGGTATGTGGATGTAGTAGTAGTTGTAGTAGTATTTGTGGCAGGTATGTGGATGTAGTAGTAGTAGTTGTAGTAGTATTTGTGGCAGGTATGTGGATGTAGTAGTTGTAGTTGTAGTAGTATTTTGTGGCAGGTATGTGGATGTAGTAGTTGTAGTTGTAGTATATTTGTGGCAGGTATGTGGAGTAGTAGTTGTAGTAGTATATTTGTGGCAGGTATGTGGATGTAGTAGTTGTAGTTGTAGTAATATTGTGGCAGGTATGTGGATGTAGTAGTTGTAGTTGTAGTAGTATTGTGGACAGTATGTGGATGTAGTAGTAGTTGTAGTAGTATTTGTGGCAGGTATGTGGATGTAGTAGTTGTAGTAGTGTAGTAATATTTGTGGCAGGTATGTGGATGTAGTAGTTGTAGTAGTAGTAGTATTTGTGGCAGGTATGTGGATGTAGTAGTTGTAGTTGTAGTAGTATTTGTGGCAGGTATGTGTGGATGTTGTAGTAGTTGTAGTAGTATTTGTGGCAGGTATGTGGATGTAGTAGTTGTAGTAGTATTTGTGGCAGGTATGTGGATGTAGTAGTAGTGTAGTAGTATTTTTGTGACAGGTATGTGGATGTGTAGTTGTAGTTGTAGTAGTATTTGTGGCAGGTATGTGGATGTGTAGTAGTTGTAGTTGTAGTAGTATTTGTGGCAGGTATGTGGATGTAGTAGTAGTTGTAGTTGTAGTAGTATTTGTGGCAGGTATGTGGATGTAGTAGTTGTAGTTGTAGTAGTATTTTGTGGCAGGTATGTGGATGTAGTAGTTGTAGTAGTATTTGTGGCAGGTATGTGGATGTAGTAGTTGTTGTAGTAGTAGTTTTGTGGCAGGTATGTGGATGTAGTAGTTGTAGTAGTATTTGTGGCAGTATGTGGATGTAGTAGTTGTAGTAGTAGTATTTGTGGCAGGTATGTGGATGTAGTAGTTGTAGTTAGTTGTAGTATGTGGATTTGTGGCAGGTATGTGGATGTAGTAGTTGTAGTTGTAGTAGTAGTATTTGTGGCAGGTATGTGGATGTAGTAGTTGTAGTAGTAGTAATTTTGTGGCAGGTATGTGGATGTAGTAGTTGTAGTTGTAGTAGTATTTGTGGCAGGTATATGTGGATGTAGTAGTTGTAGTTGTAGTAGTATTTGTGGCAGGTATGTGGATGTAGTAGTTGTAGTAGTAGTATTTGTGGCAGGTATGTGGATGTAGTAGTTGTAGTTGTAGTAATATTTGTGGCAGGTATGTGGATGTGGATGTTGTAGTTGTAGTAGTATTTGTGGTAGGTATGTGGATGTAGTAGTTGTAGTAGTATTTGTGGCAAGTATGTGGATGTAGTAGTTGTAGTTGTAGTAATATTTGTGGCAGGTATGTGGATGTAGTAGTTGTAGTAGTATTTGTGGCAGGTATGTGGATGTAGTAGTTGTAGTAGTATTTGTGGCAGATATGTGGATGTAGTAGTTGTAGTAGTATTTGTAGCAGGTATGTGGATGTAGTAGTTGTAGTTGTAGTAGTATTTGTGGCAGGTATGTGGATGTAGTAGTTGTAGTAGTATTTGTGGCAAGTATGTGGATGTAGTAGTTGTAGTTGTAGTAGTATTTGTGGCAGGTATGTGGATGTAGTAGTAGTTGTAGTAGTAGTATTTGTGGCAGGTATGTGGATGTAGTAGTTGTAGTAGTATTTGTAGCAGGTATGTGGATGTTTCCTGGGTCAAGTTCAGACAGGTCTCCTCACATCTGTTTGTGCTGTTTACACCTGATGTACACCTGGTCCTGAACTGGTCCTGAACTGGTCCTGGTTTAGTCCTGCTTTAGTCCTGGTTTAGTCTTGCTTAAATCCTGGTTTAGTCCTGCTTTAGTACTTAAGTCTGGTTTAGTTCCTGGTCTAGTTCTGGTCTAATCCCCATTCACACATGTAGTTTAGTCCCATAGTCTCAATTTTAATCCCTAGTTTAGTCCTGATCTAATCCTGATCTAATTCTGGTTTAGTCCTGGTTTAATTTTGGTCTAGTCCTGGTTTAGTCTCCATCTACTCCTGGTCTAGTTCTGGTCTAGTCCTGGTCTAATCCCAGTTCACACCTGCAGGCCCATCTGCTGTCCTGATAATCCTGGATTAGTCCAGGTTCTTGGTCTTAATCTGGACCCGGTCTCTGCTCTGTTGCAGACTTCACAAACATTTGGATTCTCCTCACGGCACTTTCATCTCCACGTTTCTTATTGCTCTCAAACTTCGGACAGAATCTTAAATCTTTTCTCAGATCAGAGGCGGACATTTTGAGGACTTCTCTGACCTCACGTGATGTTCTCAGGAGGCTTCATAACCATTTCAGGATCTGTTTGGTTTTTAAGAACCCTGTCACCTTTCAGATGGAACCTTTCATATGGCTCGAGATTTTTAAGAATTATTTTCATAGAGTTTAAACCAGGACTAAACCAGGACTAAACCAGGACTGAACCAGGACTGAACCAGGACTGAACCAGGTCTGAACCAGGTCTGAACCAGAACTGAACCAGGTCTGAACCAGGTCTGAACCAGAACTGAACCACGACTAAACCAGGACTGAACCAGGATTGAACCAGGATTGAACCAGGTCTGAACCAGAACTGAACCAGAACTGAACCAGGTCTGAACCAGAACTGAACCAGGACTGAACCAGGACTGAACCAGGACTGAACCAGGTCTGAACCAGAACTGAACCAGAACTGAACCAGGTCTGAACCAGAACTGAACCAGGACTGAACCAGAACCAGGTGAACCAGGACTGAACCAGAACTGAACCAGGACTGAACCAGGTCTGAACCAGGTCTGAACCAGGTCTGAACCAGAACTGAAGCAGAACTGAACCAGGACTGAACCAGCACTGAACCAGGACTAAACCAGGACTGAACCAGGTCTGAACCAGGACTGAACCCGGACTGAACCAGGACTTAAAGTTTCTTAAAGGTTTCACGTGATGGAACATGGAACTTGGAACATGTTGGACCTGAGCTGGACTTTAAATCTCTACATTTTACTGGACCAGTTTTATTCTGAACTGAAATAATTGGCATGAATATTTCTGAGATCTAAATGTGGAAAAAATCAAACCTTGAGTTGATTTGATTTTTTTTGGGACATTTCATGAAAAGTTAAACCCACTGTTCAAACTGATTTTATTTGACACACTCTCTCCCCTTTGCTTTTGTCTCTGGGAATAAGGAACATTTTGGATTTGGAAACTCTCTCGTCAGTCGTCAGAACTTTTAAAAACTAGTATTTCATGTTTTTTTTGTAGATTTTACAGTTTTTAGCTCCTCAGACATTTAAACCCAAACCTGTGGCAATGGTTTCGTACCAGGACAGTCCTCCTGTTGAAATCATTTGAAAAATTTTTTTATTTTTTATTTGACATTCTAAACTCTCTCATGATGATGTCATACGTGGACTGTCTCTCTGGTGAATCCTCCGTCACCGACCTGACCCCGCCGTGTTTCAGTCCAGAAGCCGAAGACGCTGTTCGACTCTTACCCAGAAAACTCGGTCCAAACCAGTCTAAACCGGGTCAGGTCCAGACTAAACCAGGTGTTGTCCAGTGTAGACCGGGTCCTCTCCACGCCCGGGCCGAAGGTAGTCTGCGGCGCCGTCTGCTGAGTGCTCGCGTGCATCATCAGTACGCAGCGATGCAGTCACACGCCCCGCCACCGCCCAATCACAGCGCTGCGTGGGTGTCGGACCAGGAAGTGAAGGGCAACACAAATCTGACAGGGCAGTACAGGTCTGGGTTTGGCACTAACAGGAGAACCAGCTGCAGCTCACCCAATCCAGAGCCACGCTCAGGATTCACGAGGACACACCCCCTTCTGAGCACCGCCACGCCTCCGCTGAAGCACCAGGACGCAGACTTACTCCAGGCCCTGCCTCCTCAGTTTAAATACAAACCCAAAAAGAGACGACGATGGTTCAGACGCAAAAAGAACCGAGAAGCAACGCCATCAACGCCACTACTGTACCACGGTCAGTGCGGCAGAGTGATTAGCCTCCAGGAGTCTAACCCACAACCTCCTCCCTGTGTGACTGTGGCAGAGTGGTTATCCTGTCTCCTCCCTCTCACCAGGAGGTTGTAGGTTAGACTGCTGATCTCCCTGAGTGGAGTGTACATGTTCTCCCTGTGTGACTGTGGCAGAGTGGTTATCCTGAGGTTGTGGGTTAGACTCTGGGTATGTTTAGCTCAGTGTTTGTGACTTTAATCTGGTTGTAATCCTTGTGTGAACCTGGATTAGCCCTACTATAGTACTTGAGGATGCTGTGCTAATTTAGTTCACTCATTTGTGGCGATTTTTGTAAACAAACCTGAGGAGGGGTATGAAGGAATCACTTAACAGGGAGGGTATTTGGTTTATAAATATTAATTCCCCTTTCAATTCCTGGTCTATGATTGGACCAGGTTTTAGTCTGACAGTCTCTGGAGCAGACTGGAGCTTTCATAGAAAAAATATGATTTTAATGTGACCCATTTTAGATTAATTATCTACAACTACAATTAGACCTGCTCCACTGACCCCATTCTACTCACCCAGAGACCAGGACTAAACCAGGACTAAACCCGGACTGAACCCGGACTGAACCCGGACTGAACCCGGACTGAAGCAGGACTGAAGCAGGACTGAACCCGGACTGAACCCGGACTGAACCAGGACTAAACCCAGACTGAACCCGGACTGAACCCGGACTAAACCAGGACTAAACCCGGACTGAACCCAGACTGAACCCGGACTGAACCAGGACTAAACCAGGACTGAACCAGGACTAAACCCGGACTGAACCCGGACTGAAGCAGGACTAAACCAGGACTGAACCCGGACTGAACCCGGACTGAACCCGGACTGAACCAGGACTAAACCCGGACTGAACCCGGACTGAACCCGGACTGAACCCGGACTAAACCCGGACTAAACCAGGACTAAACCAGGACTGAACGCGGACTGAACCCGGACTGAACCAGGATTCATCATAACCATATTTTTGGTTAATTGTCATAAGTGCAGTCAGATTCTGTGCAAGAAAGTGATTGTTTTTGTTGTGTGGGTATTATTCCACAGCCAGCTGAAATAATGATGCTGCTTTTTAGTTTGTCCAAATGTCTCAGGCTCCTGCAGTTTTTCTCCTCCATCTGTTGTATATTTATTTATTAAATATACAAGTGTCAAGTGAATGAAGAATGCATTAAACTGTAAAGTGACTTTGAGTTTGGAAAAGCGCTGGATAAGACTAGTGCACTATTATTATTAGTCCATTAGTTGTATTATAAGGATTTATATTGGCAATGGCAGAAAAGAGACTGCATGGAGTGAGTCAGCTGGAGGGACTGGACAGTTTAATCTGCCTTTTAACTGGTGAATATGCTTTTTCTCATACCTTTCTGAATATACAGTACTTTTTGTGCAAGATTCAGAAAAGGTTTTTTGTCAGTGCTGTTGATTCCTCGATGCACAGGCCGTATCTTTAGTCCACTACAGCCCTGTTATTTATAACACAATCAGGATTTATGACGTCACATAAGTCACTAGACACTAGTGACACAGACGCATCCCTGATATCTGTATCTGTTCTAAACGGTTGTACTCATATTTCTCCCACTGTATCTCACTTCCTCCTCCTCTTCACCTTCTCTCCTCCTCCTCTCCCCCTCTCTCCTCCTCTCTCCTCATCCTCCTGCTCCTCCTCCACTTCATCTCCCTTTTTACTTCTCTCCCCCTCTCCTCCTCTTCTCTCCACTCTCTCCCACTCTCTCTCTCCTTCTTTCTCCTCCTTCTCCTCCTTCTCCACTTCGTCTCCCCTTCTCCTTCTCTCCCTTTCTCCTCCCCCCCACTCTCATCCTCCTCCTCTCCCCTTCCCTCTCTTTTTCCTCCTCCTCCTCCTCCTCCTCCTCCTCCACTTTCTCCCCCCTTCTCCTCCTTTCTCCCTCTCCTCTTCCTCATCCTTTCTCCTCTTCCTCTTGGTGTTGTGACGAGGCTGGTCCTGTATAAAACCTGTGCATGCTGTAAAGCGCTGTAGACTGCTGAAAAAGCCCGCTCTGTGCTGGTGAATAGGTACAGTAAAGCGACTGTAGATGCTGTAAAGCGGTGCTGTGTGTGAGGAGGTGATGAAGGCAGCTGCAGTAAAGCGTGCCAAACTGCTACGACACCTGCATGTGTGTTGGCGGTAAGGGGTCGCTAAGGAGCAGTAAAACGTCAGAAAGTGTGGGAAAGACTGCAGCAGAGTCTGGCTCAGAGCCAAAGAGAGGTTATACTAGAGGACACAAATCAGGACTAAAGCAGGTCTAAAGCAGGTCTAAAGCAGGTCTAAAGCTGGTCTGAACCAGGTCTGAACCAGGTCTAAAGCAGGTCTAAAGCAGGTCTAAAGCAGGTCTAAAGCAGGTCTAAAGCAGGTCTGAACCAGGTCTGAACCAGGTCTAAAGCAGGTCTAAAGCAGGTCTAAAGCAGGTCTGAACCAGGTCTAAAGCAGGTCTAAAGCAGGTCTAAAGCAGGTCTGAACCAGGTCTCAAGCAGGTCTAAAGCAGGTCTAAAGCAGGTCTGAACCAGGTCTCAAGCAGGTCTGAACCAGGTCTAAAGCAGGTCTGAACCAGGTCTAAAGCAGGTCTGAACCAGGTCTCAAGCAGGTCTAAAGCAGGTCTAAAGCTGGTCTGAACCAGGTCTAAAGCAGGTCTAAAGCTGGTCTGAACCAGGTCTAAAGCAGGTCTGAACCAGGTCTCAAGCAGGTCTCAAGCAGGTCTCAAGCAGGTCTAAAGCAGGTCTAAAGCAGGTCTGAACCAGGTCTAAAGCTGGTTTGAACCAGGTCTAAAGCAGGTCTGAACCAGGTCTAAAGCTGGTCTGAACCAGGTCTAAAGCTGGTCTGAAACAGGTCTAAAGCTGGTCTGAACCAGGTCTAAAGCAGGTCTGAACTAGGTCTAAAGCAGGTCTGAACCAGGTCTAAAGCAGGTCTGAACTAGGTCTAAAGCAGGTCTGAACTAGGTCTAAAGCAGGTCTGAACCAGGTCTAAAGCAGGTCTGAACCAAGTCTAAAGCAGGTCTGAACCAGGTCTCAAGCAGGTCTAAAGCAGGTGTAAAGCTGGTCTGAACCAGGTCTAAAGCAGGTCTAAAGCTGGTCTGAACCAGGTCTAAATCAGCTCTGAACCAAGTCTAAAGCAGGTCTAAAGCAGGTCTGAACCAGGTCTGAACCAGGTCTAAAGCTGGTCTGAACTAGGTCTAAAGCTGGTTTGAACCAGGTCTGAACCAGGTCTAAAGCTGGTCTGAACCAGGTCTAAAGCAGGTCTGAACCTGGTCTAAAGCAGGTCTGAACCAGGTCTAAATCAGCTCTGAACCAAGTCTAAAGCAGGTCTAAAGCAGGTCTGAACCAGGTCTGAACCAGGTCTAAAGCTGGTCTGAACCAGGTCTCAAGCTGGTCTGAACCAGGTCTCAAGCTGGTCTGAACCAGGTCTAAAGCTGGTTTGAACCAGGTCTGAACCAGGTCTAAAGCTGGTCTGAACCAGGTCTAAAGCAGGTCTGAACCTGGTCTAAAGCAGGTCTGAACCAGGTCTAAAGCTGGTTTGAACCAGGTCTGAACCAGGTCTAAAGCTGGTCTGAACCAGGTCTAAAGCAGGTCTGAACCAGGTCTAAAGCTGGTTTGAACCAGGTCTGAACCAGGTCTAAAGCTGGTCTGAACCAGGTCTAAAGCTGGTCTGAACTAGGTCTAAAGCAGGTCTGAAACAGGTCTAAAGCTGGTCTGAACCAGGCAGGTCTGAACCAGGGCTAAAGCAGGTCTGAACCAGGCAGGTCTAAAGCAGGTCTGAACCAGGCAGGTCTAAAGCTGGTCTGAACCAAGTCTAAAGCTGGTCTAAAGCAGGGTCTGAACCAGGTCTAAAGCTGGTTTGAACCAGGTCTGAACCAGTCTAAAGCTGGTCTGAACCAGGTCTAAAGCAGGTCTGAACCAGGTCTAAAGCAGGTCTGAACCAGGTCTAAAGCTGGTTTGAACCAGGTCTGAACCTGAACGGTCTAAAGCTGGTCTGAACCAGGTCTAAAGCTGGTCTGAACTAGGTCTAGGTCTAAAGCAGGTCTGAAACAGGTCTAAAGCTGGTCTGAACCAGCAGGTCTGAACCAGGGCTAAAGCAGTCTGAACCAGGCAGGTCTAAAGCAGGTCTGAACCAGGCAGGTCTAAAGCTGGTCTGAACCAGGCAGTCTAAAGCTGGTCTAAAGCAGGTCTGAACCAGGTCTATAACTGGGACTAAAGCAGAACTTGAACATGGGTTGGACCAGAGCCCAAGTTTTCTCTACAGAGGTTACACTGATACTAGATGACAAAAACTGACTAAAACAGGACTAAACCAGGTCCTACACCAGGTCCTAAACCAGGACTGAAGCAGAACTAAAACAGGGTGGACCACTTAGAACAGTAAAATGAATCAGATTTAATGGAGATGTAGATTGACTTTATCTAAGGATCAGTGATCAGTTTGTGTTTGTTTTAATGCACAGGTCTACAGCAAGTCCTCTGTCAGTAAAAGCATAAGGACACATGGGACTAGAAAAGAAAGTACTACCACTTAATGTTGAAAATCACATTCTATTGTACAAAGAAAGAGGTTTTTTAAATTATCATTGTGGTATCGGATTCAATATATCGAGTATCCAGTCTATTCCTTAGTATCAAAATCAGTTTTGAAATGTCTGTATTGTGACATGAGTGCAGATGCAAGACTGCTGAAACTCTGACTGTTTAAAAGTCTGTGTTGTTGATGTTCAGGAAAATAGAGAAAAGGCTTTATTCAAATGTTTAACAACTGTGACACTGTGATTGGTCACCAGAAAAAAATATTGGATTAAACCAAGATAGAACTAAACAGGACAGGATGAATTCAGACTTTGAGATGAAAGGGTTTGGTTGGTTTAGGGCAGTCCTGGTTTAGTCCCAGCTTAGACCTGGTTTAGTCCTGAGTTAGACCAGCTTTAGACCTAGTTTAGACCTGGTTCAGACATGGTTTAGTCTCGTTTCTGGTTTGATGTAGATTGGAACGTTAGTGCGGTACATTAATTTTGATTGAAGGTTTTGCTGGTTCAAATCCCACTCTTACTCAAGCAAATTAGTATTCAGCCCTAATGCCAAACATGGTATATGTGCTTATATTAAGTGGTATGGATGATAAAAAAAAATACTGTTAAACTCAGCAGTTAAGGATAAGGAAAGGTTCATTTCTGTCCTGTGATTGGGATTTTATTTGCATTGATACCTGTGAGTGAGTCGTAGTAGTAGTAGTTTTGATAGTAGTTTAGTATGGATTAGTACCTGCTTTTCAATATTTTGACAATAGTACTTAGAGACTGCAGTTATCAGCTTGTCTATGTGTGTTTGTGTGTGTGTGTCTGTGTGTGTATGCACAGTGTTTCCGCAGTAAGATTAAACATGTAGTGCAGATTTTGTCAGTACACCGGTCGATTTAATCCAGAGCAGAGGAGTTTACAGCACCGCAGCACAGAGCAGACTGCGTGGGAACAGAGAGGACGAGCTCTGCAGAAAGACCGGCTTTAATGAGGTTTAGACCGGAGGGAGTCGTGCTGTAGACCTGAGTTAGACCTTGGTTCGTCCTGGGTTAGACCTGGTTTAGTTCTGCTTTAGTCAGGGTCTAAAATGGTGATTATCCGAGATGCGATAAAGTCCATCCTCAAATATCTCTCCAAGAACAACGGTAAGTCACTGACGCAGAGGACGGAGATGGCGCGGTTTAGTCCTGGTTTAGTTCTGGTCTAGTCCTGGTTCAGACCTGCTTTAGTCCCTGTTCAGTCCTGCTTTAATCCTGTTTAGTCCTGCTTTAGTTCTGGTTTAGACCTTCTTTAGTCCTGGTTTAGACCTGCTATAGTCTTGCTTTATTCCCCTTTCAATCCTGCTTTAGTCCTGGTTTAGACCTGTTTTAGTCCTGGTCTAGTCCTGGTTAAGTTCTGGTTTTGATTCAGTTCCTATGAGTTTTCTCTTTTTGCATCATTGCACCATTTTGGTCATTAATGCAGTTGAAAGGAGCAGGTGCTGCGTAGTTCTGAATTTAGACCCAGTCAAGCCTTGGTTTAGTCCTGGTTTAGTCCTGCTTCAGTCCTGCTTCAGTCCTGGTTTAGTCCTGGTTTAGTCCTTCAGTCAGTCCTGGTTCAGTGCTGTTTTAGTCCTGCTTTAGTCCTGTTTTAGTCCTGATTTAGTCCTGCTTCAGTCCTGCTTCAGTCCTGTTTTAGTCCTGCTTCAGTCCTGTTTTAGTCCTGCTTCAGTCCTGTTTTAGTCCTGCTTCAGTCCTGCTTCAGTCCTGTTTTAGTCCTGCTTCAGTCCTGCTTCAGTCCTGTTTTAGTCCTGTTTTAGTCCTGCTTCAGTCCTGCTTCAGTGCTGTTTTAGTCCTGCTTCAGTCCTGTTTTAGTCCTGCTTCAGTCCTGGTTCAGTCCTGCTTCAGTGCTGTTTTAGTCCTGCTTCAGTCCTGTTTTAGTCCTGCTTCAGTCCTGCTTCAGTCCTGGTTCAGTCCTGCTTCCGTCCTGTTTTAGTCTTACTTCAGTCCTGTTTTAGTCCTGCTTCAGTCCTGCTTCAGTCCTGGTTCAGTCCTGCTTCAGTCCTGCTTCAGTCCCGGTGTAGTCCTGGTTCAGTATTTCTTGTTAATCTATTCTCTTTGATGGCGTTGCCTGTGGCCTGTTGTGACCTAAATTTTTATAAAATGTAAAAATATGAGACAGATCAAACAGAGCTGATGTGACAGACAGGAGCTCTCTATGTGATTTAAGTCCTTATGATTGAAATAATTAGTTTTAGTTCATCTTAATTAACTAAGACCCACTGACCGATTTAAAGTCTAAAATTAACTAGTTCTGTTTTTCACGTTTTTAAGATAAACAGTTTGCAATGGTCCAGAGTTATTTCTCACATTGCCTTATGCATTCAGATCATCCTAATCATTCACCACGATGAGTTTCTAAGCACTTTTCACTTGTTTCAGAGATCAGAGCAGAGGTTTGCTGTCACAGAAACGACAACTAAAGCATAATTCCTGGCTCATGATTTTCAGAGCAATGACATCTTGAATACAGCTAAATACAAACAAATGCAGAGTACATTTACCTGTGCTCTAGAAACAAAGCCTTAAGTCAGCAAATCTGTGCCATTGCTGCCATAGTAACCACTCTAAATATCCAGTATACTCTGATTCATCATGTATACAGGGATATGACTATACTGGTTTCATTGGTAGAGCGGTCAGAACGGCGCGATTCCAACTCCTTCAGGTGTTTACTGCCATTGTGTCCTTGGGCGAGACACTTAACCCACTTTGTCCCCAGTGTCTGTGTACACGCTGGTGTGTGAATGTGTGTGTGAATGGGCGAATGTTCCTTGTTGTAAAGTGCTTTGACCCTTGAAGGTGAAAAAGGGCTTTATAAAAATGTGACCATTTACCATAACTGGGATAGGACTCATAATTGGGATAGGACTCATAACCGTAATAAGGCACACAACCGGGATGAGGCTCATTCCGGTTATAACCGGAATAAGGCTCATAACCATCATCCTGGATAAGGCTCATATAAGGCTCATAACCGGGAATAAGGTTCATAACTGGGATATAAGCTCATAACTGGGATAAGGTCATAACCGGGGGATAAGGTTCATAACTGGGATAAGATAAGGCTCATAACCGGGATAAGGCTCATAACCGGGATAAGGCTCATACCCGGGATAAGGCTCATAACCGGGATAAGGCTCATAACCGGGATAAGGGCTCATAACCGGGATAAGGCTCATAACCGGGATAAGGCTCATAACTGGGATAAGGCTCATAATCGGGATAAGGCTCATAACCGGGATAAGGCTCATAACCGGGATAAGGCTCATAACCGGGATAAGGCTCATAACCGGGATAAGGCTCATAACCGGGATAAGGTTCATAACCGGGATAAGGCTCATAACCGGGATAAGGCTCATAACTGGGATACGGCTCATAACTGGGGTAAGGCTCATAACTGGGATACGGCTCATAACTGGGATAAGGCTAATAACTGGGATACGGCTCATAACTGGGATAAGGCTCATAACTGGGATAAGGCTAATAACTGGGATACTGAAGCACATCTAAACACACTCAATGAGAAGAAAACAACTATAACATGGTTAAAAGCTTTTGGTCTGTTCTCTCTGCAGCCAGAGACCCCGACAGGAGGTGGTCTGTACACTACACTACCCACAAGCCCCTGCACGGCCTGCTCTTCCTGCCCTCCACCACCAGAGGGAGTGAGCCCAGCAGCCCAGAACCAGGTCAGACCCACAGACTTGGTTTAGACCTGGTTTAGACCTGGTTTAGTCCTGGTTTAGACCCTGGTTTAGTCCTACTTTAATCCTGGTATTTAGTCCTGGTATAGATCTGGTTTTGATCCTCTTTAGTCCTAGTTTAGTCCTGGTTTAGTCCTGGTTTATTCCTGGTTAGTCCTAGTTTAGTCCTGGTTTAGACTCTGGATGAGAAACTGGTTTTGTCCTGGCTACGTCCTGGTCAAGACCTGGTTTAGTTCTGGATTAGATCTGGTTTAAACCCTCTTTAGTCCTGGTTAGTCCTGGTTTAGACCCTCTTTAGTTCTGGTTTATTCCTGGTCTAACCCTGGTCTTGTTTCAGTGCTATCATTGAATCAGAATGGTCCTGCCTCCTTCGCCTCTGGTCCCAGAATCCACCAATCAGAGCGCAGCAGAGGCTTTGAGTGGCGGCGCCGCAGCAGGAAAATGGTGAGTCCAAGTTTCTCTAAAAGTCTCCGTCCTGATCTTTGGTCATTTAAGTTTAAAATGTTAAGTTTTCAAGTTTCAATGTGGAATTTTGGGGCTCATGTTGATACAGATATTACAGATCAGAAATGCAGATAATGGTAATATTCACTGCTCTGTTCTCCTTCCTCTCTCCTCTCTGCTCCTCTTTCTCTGCTCCTCTGGCTCTGCTCCTCTGGCTCTGCTCCTCTGACTCTGCTCTTCTTGTTCTCCTTTGGTTCTTCAGAAGTCCAGGTTCAGGGACTGTTTCTCTCAGTCCTGTTTTTGGGTCTGTCTCAAGTTCTCATTCTGGACACGGAAGGTACTAGGAACTAGGCCTAGGACAAGAACTAGGACTAGAACTAGCACTAGACCTAAACTAGACCCAGCATAAACCTGTACTAGAGCTAGAATCCACTCTACCTTGTGTAATTTCAAATATATTTGAAAATGACTTGAATTCAGAATTAAAGTCTTGATCTGAAGAAGCTAACTCCATATTTAGAGTTTTAATTATTTTTTTTAAAGCTAAATCTGTGAAATAATTAAGTGATTTACAAAAAAAACAAGATTCACATTCTGAGCACAAGTCATTTTAACTCTTTTCTGCCGAAGTAAACCAAGAGCTAAACCAGGTCTGAACTAGGTCTGAACTAGGACTAAACCAGGTCTTGTTGCAGTCCTCGGTAGATTCTGATGAGGATGAGCGCTTGGTGTTGGGCGGGACTCGACCTATGACACCACTGGTGCTGACATCCTGTTGGGACGGGCCAGCCGCTACCTGCGAGGAGGGCGGGACTTCCTGTGGGCTGCCAACGCCGGAGGAAGTGACGAGGAGACGCGCTCAGACCGTCGTGGCTGACATCGTGCCTATTAACATCACAGGTACAGAACCGGCAACCCCCCTCGTGCTGAATCGCCTGTGCCACTGTGGCTCTATAACATCACAGGAGTGGGAATAGAACCCCCACCCCTACCCTTCATGCTGGGCTGATACTTTCAAACTCAAAATAATTTAAAATGACTGCAGTTTACTTCTTTACGACAGCCCCAGGTGAAGTTTGTTTAGGTGCAGAGTTTGACTAAACTAAACTATGTCCATGTGTGCTGTTTTCAGGGGAGAGTTTGGAGCGTCAGGCGTCTCTGCACCGCTCTCTGTCCCAAAGAGACCACCTGTACAGGAGACCCAGTCTGAACCGGACCAGACCCGGACTGAACACGGACCATAGTCAGGACTACAGCCCAGACCAGGGTCCAGACCGGGATTATAGTCAGGACTACAGCCAAGACTACAGCCTAGACCAAGAAGACCAAGGTAAGACTAGAGGCTACCTTACACTCAGGTAAGACTTAGGACTCAGGCCTGACCCTGGACCTCCTCATGTTACGCCTCACTCTCTCTGCTCCGGTGAGCGCTCTGAGCTCGGGGGTAGAGTTTGTGTTGTGCTACGTTCAGGCTGCGGAGTCAAAATCGCACCAAACGCCTTTGTATTTTGTACTTGCATGTAAACCCGACACCCCCGACAGTCTGAACACACTTCTACCCTTCCTGCTGCTCTGATGACCTCCCCTCCATCCATCTCCTCCTTCCCAGGTCCAGTGCTGGTCCAGTCCTCAACCCAAAGTCCTTCCAGAACCCCAGACCAGGACCAGGACCAAAGCAGAGGAGCCGGAGTGAGCCGCGCAGGATTCGCGCCCCAAGAGGAGACCTGTCCAGCCTCATGCACACGCTCACCTCCTCCAAACGGCTCCACCCACAGGAAGTACCACCATCCACTAGCTGTTTACAGAGTTCGGACAGCTCCACCTACAGGACCATCTACTACTCACCTGCAGACGCCGAGGTGAGACTCCAACCTGGTTTAGACCTGGTTTAGTCCCATTTAATCGTTTTTTAGTCCTGGTTTAGACCTGCTTGTAAGCATTTGTAGCTCCTGTTTTGCAGAATAGTTAATAGTAAATAACATAAATATAATGCATAAAATTAATCCTAACCTTTTGTTCCAGTACGACAGTGAGTCTGTGTGCTCTGCTCTGGAGCCCTGGAGGTACCAGGCCCTGACCCCCAGCTCCAGTGTGCTCTCTGCCCAGGACACAGGCTCTGTTTGTGGAGAAAGCTGGAGCTATGAGCCCCTCCTGTGCTCTGCTTCTCCCTCGCATCAGTCTCTGCGCTCAGACCTGGAGGAAAACTCACTCTGTTATGGTCCAAACTCAGACAAGATGGCTGCCTCTGCTTCACTAAACTTCCTCCCAAATTCCTCCCCTTCATACGACTCTCTACGCTCAGAGTCCACCTCAAACACGTCTCACGTTTTAAACCTAAACAAAATGGCGGCTTCGTGTTCTCCGTCGTGCAGCTCTTTGCACTCGGAGTCGCTCTCAAACGCGTCGCTAAACCTAGACAGAACCTGCAGCCAATCACAGGCCTCACTGAGCTCCGCAGGCTCATCCCTCTCCAGAAGCTTCTCTCTGAGGAAGTCGAAGCGTCCTCCTGCTCCTCCGCTGCGCAACCAGTCACTCAGAGGGCCAACCAAATCTCCAACCAAACCTCCGCCGCCACAAACTCCACCCAAATCTGCACCTGAACCTCCACCAGCCCCAGGAAGTCCAGGACCCAGACCCCTTGGACCCAGCACCCAAAGGCCCAAACCACCTCGCCCCAGCCTACAGAGGAGGAGGAGGGGTGAGAGTTCCACTCCCTGTCCTGATGGTGAGAAGGTTGATGGTTTGATTCCCACTCAGTTTGGGGACCCCTGGGTGCCGAGGATGAAGAAAAGACAGAGTGGACTCAACTGTGGGACCACGACTACTTTTGCACCCAAAGAAGAAGAGCAGAATATTACTTATAATACTACTACTGTACAGGTAAAGAGTCTGCAACTACTGCAACAATTATGGATTTCTATTTTATTTTAAGCAACAATATGAGTAATGTCCTTATACTCCAGACCAGAAGTTAAAGTCACAGAATGTAACTTTTTGGCCCAAAAAGAAACTGAAATAAAGGCTTTTTTTGCTGTTTATTGTACTGAAAACCATGTGTCCTTACTGTGGGTGGGCTTGCTCCTGCTTGTTTCTATGGAAATGTTGTTCCTCTGGCTATAAAGGCCCACAGTATGGAGAATGTTCCCAAGTATCGGTTTAACTTTCTATTTCCATGTAACCAGGCAGGTGATGTGCCACTTCCAGAAAGTTACATACTGTATCTTTGAAATAATTGTATGTATTTTTTTCATCTAATCCAGGGGTGTCCAAACTATGGCTCCTCCTCTTCCTCCTCCTCTCTCTCTTAGACCAGTTTTTTTTGGCCCTCAGGCCTCCTGCTGAACCGGTCCAATTGATCATAAGCAGAACTTTTTAAACACCAAATTAAACTATTTCTACCACTATAACCTCAAACATCACATTGCAGTGTGATACAGACTTACAATGAATGTGTTTCAAGCCTTATTAATATAAAGTGGCTCTGTCAAAGCTGTGTTTAAAGCTCTGCACTGTATTGATCACTGGTCTGTGGCCCTCTGCTTCAAATATGTTTTGAGATGTGGCCCTCGATAAAAAAAAGTTTGGGCACCTCTGATCTAAGCTCATGTCTGAAAGAACAACTTAAACTATAATATATAAACTTTTGCTTGATTGTTGTTTGTGACCATTTTTTTTTTTTTATTCTTTATATTTTTAAACAAACCAACAAATGGACAGAAAATGGCAGACTGAGCTCTTCTTCTGTTCAGAATGTGTGCAAAAATTTACATAAACACATTTTTTTAATTATAATTTTTTTTTCTCCTCAGGCTGAACCACGGCTGCAGCGTTTAGCGTCGCCCTCCAGTGGCTACTCCAGTCAGTCCAACACCCCCCTCTCCTCCCCCCTCTCCCCCTCCTCCCCCCGACACGGTCCTACCCCAGCTCCCTCCCCAAAAAGAAACCCCACAGTCCAGACCAAAATCCAGGTCTAGACCCAGGTCTGGACTCAAACCCAGACCTCCGGAGCGCACGACATCGCTGCTCTCGTCCTCCTCCTCTTCCTCCTCCTCTCTCTCATCCTGCACGTCCTGCTCAGAAGTGTCAGTCAAAGGTCTGCCCGCCCCACCCCCGCCCCCTCCACTTCCTCTTTTTAACCAACAACTTCCTGTCTGCTTAAATTCAAAGACTAAAACCAATGCTCCAAATCGCTCTACACCTTTGCCACCTCCTCCTCCAAAATCCCTCCCTTCTCCTCCCCCTCTTCCTGTGTTTAACAATCCACTTCCTGCCAGCTACTACCAGATTCGTACCCATCCTTCAAATGATCTTAACTCCTCCATTATGTCTCTTTCTCCTCCACCTCCTCCTCCTCTCCCACCATCATTCTCCCTCCCCCTTCGTCCCCCTCTTTCTGATTCTAACCCTCAACTTCCTGCGTGCTCCTACCAGATCTGTAACTCTCCTTTAAAAGGTGCCAACCTCCAAAACGGCACCTCTCCAGAACATTCAGCCGTCTCTCCTGTGTCTTTACCTCTTCCTCCTCCCCTGCCTCCTCCCTCACACCAGCCACTTCCTGTTACCCGCAAAATCCATGACATGCCCCAAAATTTACCTCAGACCTCCAATAAAGTTCCAAATTCTCCTCCTCCTTACCCACAATCCTTCAGTAGATCCAAAATGTCTCCAAAACTGTCTCCTAACATGTCCGCCCCGTCCTCTCCCCTCGTCACAACTCAAGTTTTGAAAAACGTGAAACTTCGCTCCATCAAAAGCCAAGAATTCACCAGAACCAACTCTCTCCCGATGATGGACGCCACCAAATCTGAAAATGATAAAAACGCACATCTGAAACTGCTGCGAAAGAAAACAAACTCCGCCTCATCGGTCAATGAAACACCGGGAATCCACAAACAGGAACAGTGCACAAAGGAGGATTTGAGCCAGGAGGCGAAGTATTCCGATAAAGACCTACAAGAAGGCTCTAGTGCAACAAAAAACAATTGTAAAGCTGGTTTGGAGATTTCTGAAGAGCTTAAGACTCATTTATCTGCAAAGACATACAACGATCCAGATTGTAACCAGGTTAAGTTAAGTGATGATTTAACCAGGGCTGAGTCGCGTCTGCCAGAACAGTGTGAGGGAAAAGTTGCCGAGGTTTTTATTCCAAACTTCATAGCAGAAAACGGCAGATTTGAGCAGCCAGAGGAAGCAAAAGTTTGCATCACTCAAAATGACAAATCTGACTATGTTTACAATGATATTGATAACACTGAGGGGGCTGTGATCAGTAACACGTTTGCACAGGAAGACAGCACAGTTATGACCAGAGGAGAGGTTTCGATCGAGAAAAAAAGTCAAGTTTCAGAACCAAAAGAAAGTTGGACAGAAGCTGAAATGAACCAGGAAATCGGTTTGGATGAAATCGAAACCATTCTTCGCATTTTAGATGCGTCTGTGGTAGAATCAGAAGAAGTGATCGACCAGTCCACAAACGTTGATTTAACAATGGCCAAAGACATGATTTATGACACAGACAAGTTTAAAGTGACAGAAACGGGACAGACGTTAGACTGGAGTCCAGATTCAGAAGTTTGTACAGAGCCAGAACAAAGTGTAAGTGACAGCCCAGAGATGAGTGAAGTTTTGCTGATGGAAAATTGTCACAAAATGGTGGCCGCTGAAATCTGCAGTTCAGATTTGAAAATCCAAAACGCACAAATCACAGACGTGACACAGTACAAGCTGCAAACGACTGAGAACTACTTTAGAACACAGAACAGACAAGACCTGGAAGATCTCACAAACGATTTGAGTCAGAATTCTGTTTTTAAAGAGAGACATCAGGCGTATCTGGACATGTACGCCATGTTAGCAGAGAGCACAGCCACGAGATTGAACCAGGACGACGGTTTGAGAGACATTTTGAATTCTGACGATTCAAATGTGCAAAGAAAGAGACAAAAATCCAAAAGTAAAGTGAAGTATTCGTATTATGATGTGAACAAAGCAGATGTGAATAAGCTTAGTGACAAAACAAGTGCAGAAAACGATCACGAAACGCTTAAAGAGAGACATTTGAACAGACCCGGGGCTAAAACTCAAACTCGTCCTCAAGATTGTGATGTTTATGAAGCAGAAGAGTCACAGTATTGGAGCCTATGTCGAGGGGGGAGAGAGGAGGAGGAGACATTCAACCAAACAAAAACCCGATCTCCGGTCAAACCCGCGCTGCCCACCAAGCCAGATCTGGGGATCCTGGGGCTACTCAACAGAACCACGAAGAGAGACGATAAAATGTCACCTGGAAAAGCACAAAACAGTTCAACAAATCACAGTTCAAACTCACCGCGAAGAGACAAGCCTCCAATACCACACAAGAAACCAGATCTGGCAACCCAACAGAGCCCCAAGAAGCCAGATCTGGCAACCCAAACCAGCACTAGAAACAGCCCCCAGAAACCAGATCTGGCAACCCTAACAAGCACCCAATCAAAACCCAGAACCCAAATCAGCACTCAACCGAGAACATGTGAGCAGGTTTGGAAGAATCTTGAGGATTCTGCCGAGGTTTGGACTGTAAGGAAATCTGAAAATAATTCATTATTTTCAAAAACAACAACTTTGGAAAACTATGGCCCTGCGGTTTATATTTCTACAGAAAGTTTCAAAAATCAAAGTCCAAATGAGAGAAATCCAGAGGAGACATTTTTGAACAGAAGCGTGTTAGAAGACAGTGGTTTTATACAAAGTGGTTTAACCAACTTCAGCAGGAAGACCAATGAGCACTGTGCAAAGGAAGGGACTGCTAATAGTACTTTTGTGGATACTACTACTGCTGCTGCTGCTACTTTCAATGCATAGTAGAATCTATACTGTACAAATTGGTGACCCAGTATTTAGTCCTGGACCAATGGAGAATTCTGGACAGAGATTTGAAAGTGATGATGTAATATGGGAGAGTTTGGAATCTGCACAAAATGGCTGCTCTGTGGAGGAAAATGGAGAAGACATTTTGAGATTTGAAAACCATCAGAATTCCTGGATGGAAAATCTGGAAAACCTCAGCTCATATAAAAGCCGCGTGACAAATATTGAAAATTCCAAAGAAAACATTTGGAGCCTGAGAAATGCAGAGAAAGAGTTAGAAATTATGGAAGAAGATGTAGGTTTTAGAGGTTTTTGTGCCATGGAGAATTATCACAGTTTTGGAGATGAACCGACTGAGCAGGAGCACTATATGGGACTCTATGGACGCCAAAATGTGAATATTCCGAGTCAGATATGGGCGACAGATTGTGATTTTGGGACCGATATCCAGAGGAGACAGTGCATGCCACAGGAGGAGTGTGTGATGGGGAGAATGCCGATGAAAAAACCACCGCGACGAAAGAAACAAAACCAAACACTTTTAATGCACCAAGAAAAAGAGAGGAGCTCACTCAGCTCCTCCTCTCTCTCCTCCTCCTCCGAGAGTGAAACTGTGATGTCAGAGGAATCAGGCCGCCTGATTGGTCAGAGCTGCCTCTCCCTCAGCAGTGCACTCTCCACTGATAGCCTCAAGGGGGAGCTGTCCCTGCCCGACCTGCTCATACAAGAACCAGGAGAAGAAGAGGAGCATGGTGAGTCCGAGTTTAATCCTGGGTTGGTTTTGGTTTAGTCCTAATATTATGTCACGGTGGCAGAGTGGTTAACCCAGTTAACCTAGAGACACTGAAGGATGGGTCAAATGCAGAGGACAAATATAAGCAGAGACAATAGCCTGGACCATAGGCTTAAATTATACTTTTTACTTACAGATGTGTTTGGAGGAGTGTCTGCTGATGAGGTCACAGTCCCGGCTCCGACTCGGAGCACAGATGACCTGTTCGCTGTCATACACAGGTACAAACACCAATGCATAATAAATAAAACGTAAAATCTTTCAAAATAACTTAATCTGTGCAATCTTTGCTCTTTGGACCTTCTCTCTGTCAGTGCTCTGTGGGAGGGCACCGTGTGAATGTAACTAAAGGTACATCCAGACCAGAGTCCAGACTAGACCCCAGAAAAGCCCCAAACTGTGACTGTATCTCCTGAATACCTCCACACTCCTCTCCTCTTTCCTGTTAGTCTATAGTATTAAGTAGTCTATTCCAGCCATGCCATTTTGGATCTGTCTGATGTAAACAAATGTCCCACTCCTGTGAAAATGGTCGACTCTCTTTTACAAGTTCAGTTGACATTCATTGATAAGTAGCACATTTTAGAAGTCAGTAAAAAGCCCCCTGGAAAGCAAAGCACACAGTAGTAGTAGCAGCAGCAGTAGTAACTGTTACCTTTATATACACAGGAAGACACTGGCTAATTGCTACGGTTAAAGCCTAGAGCAGACATGGGCAAACTACAGCCCGGGGGCCACACGCGGCCCTTTGGGTTTATTAATCCGGCCCGCCAAACATGAGCAAATTATACTAAAATAGGTAAGGGTAAACCTTGTTCAATTTACATTTTCACCAAATTGTTGATTTTTTTGGCACTTGCTAAAACTGAATGTGAGTTTTTCTGCTGTGTTTATTTGACAGAGATTTAATAAATTAGTTTTTAACTTAATTAATTGATAAATTTGGAAAACAATTTGTACAATGAGCCTGGTATATTCATGCTTTGCTACATGTTACAGGCCAAATCTCTAATGTAATATATACATATATATATCCTGACCTGGCCCCTCAAAATTTTAGAACCCAATGACGCCCTTGTGTCAAAAAGTTTGCCTACCTCTGGCCTAGAGTGACACCACTGTAGAGGCTCTGCAGAGGCTTAAAACTCTAATAATGAAGGAGAAAAGAAGTGAGGAGTTGCAACAAAACGTAGGTCAAAGGTTTTATAAAGGCCATTGTTGTTAGTTATATGGTTATTGCAAATGTTTTCTTTTATATCGTGATAAAATTGTTAGGCCATATCGCCCTGCCCCAGTGTCAGTGTTGTACAGCTATAGTTAACCTGAATTACTGGTGTGTAGTAACTGTTATGTACGTAAGCTCTAAATGCCAACCAGTTTGTGCATTGGTGTTTTTCAGGTCCAAGAGGAAGATGTTTGGGCGTAAAGACTCTGGTGTGTTCTCCTCCTCCTCCGCTTCCTCACCCTCTCCTCCTGTGACCCCCGCTGAACCCCGTCCTGCGTCCAGAGTTCAAAGGTCACCTCACACTCACAGCTTTAAGGCCCTGCTCTTAAAGAAAGGTGTCCATTTTGGCTCTGTGTCACGTGTGTCTGCCGTAGAGCGTCTCTGCAGACCCTACACTTCCACTTCCTGTATGCCACGACCTCTGACCCCTCCGTGTGGACCTTTGACCCCTCCATGTATCGCTGGTCGCTGGTTCTCGTCTCGGACTCGAGTCCACACCGCTCCCATGGCGGCCATCTTAGAACACCACGACGAAGAAGACCAACAAAACGAAGAACAATATGAAGAACAAGACGGAGATGACGATGTTTTTGAGTTCAGCGGAACCTAACAGAGTCCTGCTTTAAACCTGGTCTAGGCCTAGGTTAAGTTATGGTTTAAACCTACAATGGACTGCTAATCAGTTTTAGTTCTGGTTTAGTTCTGGTTTCAGTTCATTTGAAAGTGACCATTCTATTTCCAGGATCCAAGTTAGACCTGTTATCGTCCTTGATTTAGTCTTGGCTTAGACCTGGTTCAGACCTGGTTTAGACCCTGATCCGAACCATTTAGGTCAAGATACAATACAAAGGCTAAGTACTGTATGTTTGGTACCTGTAAGTATAAAAAATATAAAAACATAGCTATTGGCTGAAGTGGAAGAGTTCTGATGTACACTTCATGTAGAGTAGAATACATGAGACTAGTAAAAAAGTGCAATACTGAACATAGGTATTACAATTAACATGTAATCATTTCTTTGTTTGAAAGTTTATATTTGTTATAGCACTCTTCTTATAAATGTGAAATATTGTTTTACGTGACTGCATTTTTATGGTCATTATTTGATAAAACTTTGGCAGTTGAGTTTTTCAAATGTTTAATACATTAAAATATTATTGAGTTGTCCTCTGCGTTGTGTGGTTGATTTAGAAAACAGCTCTTGGTTTAGACTTTGGTTCATACTCTAATTATTCATAATAAACAATATAAATATATTTTTATCAGATAAACTTTATTTCCACTGTACATGTGTTAAACATTTATATTTATTTACATGATATTTGCATATGTCTTTGATTAAAATCAAAAAATATACAATAAAAACCATCAGGTGAGAGTAAATATTAAAAGTGAAATTCAAAATACTGATCCACATCCCCTTCGTCATGAAATAAATAAATTTAAATGAAAAAGATTTAATTGCAAACTGAACCAGGACTGGAACAGGTTTTGGACTCTGGCCTGTTCCAGTTTCTCTGCTCTGTATGTTTTAAATACACTTTATCTGGAAACTGGGTGCTGCTCTGGTCCGGTCTCTGGTCCCAGTCCAGGTCTTGGATCTTGGTCAGACTCAGGACTGGACCAGCTCTAGTTTGGATGTGTTTGAAGGAGCAGCGATGGTTTCTCCAGACATGAACAACTCCTATGAAAAATACAAAAATATAATTGGTGTAAAAAGAATGACACCATAAACTTTACACTTCCAAGATCACAATATTTTAATGGTAAAAGATGTTATAGTACAAGCCATAGTAAAGGACAAAAGTAAAATAAAGTACAATTCTTAGTAAAAGTAGTAGTAGAGCAGCAGTAGCAATATTGTTATCAGAAGTAGTATTGACAGTAGTAGTAGTAGTTGCAATAGTAATAAGGAGTACAATTACCTTGTCATAAATGACTTTGACGATGAGAGAGCAGCTCGGACATGTGGCCACCTCCTCCCCGTTCTCCAGGTCCTCCTGAAACAACCAGTCCTGGTTCAATGCTCAAATGTAATTTTCTTTTACCACACGCATGGACGCTATACATTTATATATGTGTAAAGTCTATGACAACACTTGATGTTCTCGTGTTACTTTAGTGTTTGGAAATTGTTTCTAAAAGTGTATTTGTCGGCACACATCAGCAGAACTAAACCAGGTCTAAAATGGACTAAAATCACCAGATATTCTACTTTTGAGAGGAATAAACAGCTCTGTTATGATCCGTTAGCCTGTTAGCATTAGCCTTTAACTCACTTAGCAGTTAGCTCACCCGGGTGATGGCGAACCGGTCTCCGCATGGACACGGGAAATAGTACGTCTCCGTGTCCTCGTCGAACTCAAAGTCCTCGATCTCCACCTCGTCATGAAACACCGACATTTTCCTCCAGGGCCGAGGTTTTAGGAGAGGGTTTTAGTGGTTTTATCCGAGTTTACCGGGGTCACGTTAGCCGCATGGTCCTCACGCTCACGCAGAGCCACGCAGACTGACGCAGGGCTGACGTCACGCGGGGAGTGGTATCTCGAAAAAAATAAAACAAATATCTGCGAAAAACTTTGAATAAAAACGTTTTTTAGGGGTTAGGACGGGAAATATTTTAACTAACTGGGAAATATTTTAACTAACTGAAAAGAAGTGGCAAAATGGGTTTTATTTTTGACACTTACCTAAAAAAAGACAAAAAAGTTGCACAAATCGAGAGTTTTACGCAGTTTGTCTGTAATCCCACGAGACGGCGCCATTTTACAGATGGAGATAAAATAAAAGAAACAATTTACAAATCTATTATGATATATTTTGTTTAGTATAATGAGTTATATTCACGAGAGATAAGTTACTTGGACTAATATATACACTGAAATAGGCATAAACTGTATTATAAAACTTTTTGTCTTATTATTTTTGGCGCTAGCTCTGAGCCAAATTTATCCATGATGAGATGAAAAATAAGATCAGTGGATGTGGATTCTGGTTTATTTTATTTAGACGTTTTGCAGAACTTCAGACATTCATTCTCTCATTTGTTAACAAAATTATCTTTTATAAGTGCAGATTTCTGCCTAAAGTTTGTGGGACGAAAAGTAAACGATGAATACGTCACTTAAACAAATATTCCGCAGCCTTTGCCCCTGGTCCAGACTCAGACCCGGGCCAGACCTGCTTTTAGTCCCGGTTTAGACCCGGTTTAGACCCGGTTTGAGTCTCTTTTTAGACCGTTCCAGAGCCGGGTTTGGACCAGGACGAGAGACATGAAAGCTCTCATTTTACTGCTCATCGGACTCAGCGGATGCTTTGCACAAAATGGTGAGACAATGTTATTTTTTAATTCAATTTAATTTAGTCCCGATTTAGTCCTAGTTCAGTCCTGGTTTAGTCCTGATTTAGTCCAGGTTCAATCCTGGTTTAGTCCAGGTTCAGTCCTGGTTTAGTCCTGATTCAGTCCTGATTCAGTCCGGGTTTAGTCCTGATTCAGTCCTGATTCAGTCCGGGTTTAGTCCTGGTTTGGTCCACATTTATACTAGTTTAGACTTAGTTTATTCTTAGCTTAATGTCATACAATAATGTGGGACATTCTAGTAACATCTCTATGGAGATGAGCAAGTGGTGGACCCTCCCCCAGAAAAGTTACATAGTGTAACTGTAAAATAACTGCAGTATCAAGGAGACTAGTTTGAAGGACTGAGATTAAATATACTAATCATTTTGTGACTTTCTGTCACAGGTGTTGGTGTAAACCTTCTGTCTCCTCCTAATCTTCCTCTTCTCTGTAACCCTGTTCTAATGTGATGAAATGTTCCAAAGAGGGGCTTTAACCCTGTTCTAATGTGATGAAATGTTCCGCAGAGGGGCTTTAACCCTGTTCTAATGTGATGAAATGTTCCGCAGTGGGGCTTTAACCCTGTTCTAATGTGATGAAATGTTCCGCAGTAGGGCTTTAACCCTGTTCTAATGTGATGAAATGTTCCGCAGTGGGGCTTTAACCCTGTTCTTATGTAGCGTCCTCCTCAGAAGCCTCCCTGGAGTTGTGTTTTGTTTCATTCACAAATGTTTCAGTAAACCTGCACATTTAGTCTGTCTCCTTTTGCACAGCTCACAACACTCGGTTGCACCTGATGATGTCATCAAGTGTAACTCCTCTGGGTTTTTAAAGTCTCTTTCACAGGCTGGTTCAGATTATTTCAGATCACTGTGCAACTCATGACATGACTGAACTCTGATTTATTTTATTGTTTTAAATAGTAAATTCTTTTGTTGTTGCTGCAGTGTTCCTGGAGAGCCAGCAGGCGGCGCAAGTGCTGCAGCGGGACAAACGAGCAAATCAGGTGTTTGAGGAGCTGAAGCCAGGTACAAACTGACCAATCACACACCTCATTTTAGGCTGGGTTAGGGTTTGTTAAACGGGCTAGAGCGATATCAATTCTGACTGTTTAGGATCCAGAGCAGCCAATGACTCATAACTCTGCTGATATTTTGGCCAGTATGTGAGGTCAATTTTGAACAATTCCCCCAAAATATATGATTTAAATTGCCTAGAAGATCATTCCCTATTTTTACATTGCACTACATAATAGTCCGGGTTTAGTCCTGGTTTAGTCCTGGTTTAGTCCTGGTTTAGTCCTGGTTTATTCCTGGTTTAGTCCTGGTTTAGTCCTGGTTTATTCCTGGTTTAGTCCTGGTTTAGTCCTGGTTTAGTCCTGGTTTAGTCCTGGTTTATTCCTGATTTAGTCCTGGTTTAGTCCTGAGTTGGTCCTGGTTTAATCCTAGTTCAGTCCTGGTTTAGTCCTTGTTTAGTCCTGGTTTAATCCTGTTTTAGTCCTGGTTTAGTTCTGGTTTAGTCCTGATTTAGTCTCGGTCTCGTCTCGTTATAGGAAACCTGGAGAGGGAGTGTCTGGAGGAGATCTGTGACCATGAAGAAGCCCGAGAAGTTTTCGAGCAGCAAGTTCCAACAGTGAGTAGATGGTTTAGTCCTGGTTCAGTCTTGGTTTAGTCCTGGTCCTAAATGTCCTGTACTAAATCCTTATAATATGCCTCACCAACTGTGTGTCTTTCAGCAAATCTTCTGGACCAAGTACTTAGGTGTGCATACTGCAGTATCCAAAGTACCTCAGTATATGTGTGTAGCAACAGTAGTAATAGTAGTATTTTAACAAAAGTATCTGTCTTTACTATTCCTGATTTTAATTTACTTTTGTCAAGGGAAATGCTCTTAAACTGCTAAAAAATGAAACTGTAAATAATCTATTCATTTCACATAGTATTTTCTCTGTTAATAGCTAATCCAGAAGTTACTCACAGGGCCACCTCTTTTGTCCAATTAGGGACATTATTACTAAGACTTATGGGAAACCAACTGCCTGACTCTATCCCAAACAGTAGTTTCTGTGTTATGGTGCAATATCACAGTGGCAGAAGGACGAGGCTAAAAGTTCAACCTAAAACACAACTGACTAAAACATAACTTTGAATCAGGCACAGGATCTTTAAATATGGCACAAAACTGACTCTCGTGAGCTTTAAGCCATGTTCTAATGTAGTTACCTCCTCAAAACATACCTGGAGTTTTCTTTCATTCACGCATGTTTGAGTCTAGCTACATCTCCAAAGCTCAAAATGCTCTGTTCCACCTTGTGATGTCATGAAGTTTTCAAGTTAACAGCTCTTTTTACCTTTAGTTCAGTGGAGATTGGTAATTCTAGGGCTGAAATGATTCAAATGATTCTCGTGAAGGTGCATAGAGTTTAAAAACACAGGGGAGCGCTCCTTGTATTACCACATGATGACATCACAAAGTGGAACAGAGTGTTTTCAGTTTGAGAAAATAAGTGATTAAAGATTCAAACATGAGTCAGTGAGAAGGAAACAACTTTGACAAGGTTAAAGCTCTGAAAAGTCCAGTTTGCAGAATAGGTCTGATATGTGGGTTTGTACTACTTTAGTTGTACTTTAGTTGTACTGTTGTGTGAGCTGTGTTTGATCGTTAAACAAACCAAAGTCCAGATTTCATGAGATATTTGTAAATACAGCCATAGCGCCACCATCTGCCCAAACATAGAGACTCTAAAGGTAAAGTACAGTACTGTAGTGATGATTTTGTGTTTTCAGATTGTAAAGGCACTGAACTGGAGAGGAACACAGACAACATTAAGCTGGTTCGCGACTGTCTGGATGGTAAGCATCAACATCTCCATGGAAACAAGCAAGCAAATGAGTCAGGTTTGTGGAGATGCAAGCCTGCTCACAGTAAGGTTTTTCAGTGCAATAAACAACCAAAAAACACACTTTTATTTTAGTCTATTTTTTAGGTAAAAAGCTATGTGGTTGGGCTTTCAACTGTTAGTAGTAATAAAGTTGGTGTGTTTTATGCTGAAATATGGCTTTTACAGTATATCAGAGTATATTATGTATAATAATAATAATAATAAGAAGAAGAAGAATAATGATGATGTGTGTGTGTCTGTGTTTGAGGCGCATGTATGTTTGGGAAAGGACTGAGTTACGGAGGAAACATGAACATTACCAAATCAGGACGAGTATGTCAACGCTGGAGCACCTCCTACCCCCACCCTATCATGAGGTAACACCCGGAGGGCATCTGGCACACAGGGAGGGTATCTGACATATAGGGAGGGAATCTTAAACACAGAGAGGGCATCTGACAAACATCAAGGGCATCTGACACAGGACGCTAAGAGGGCAGCTGACTGTTTGTGTGCAGAGAGTTTAATGTGAGCGAGAACCCTCAGCTTCAGGAGAACTTCTGCAGGAACCCAAACGACCAGGAGCAGCCCTGGTGCTTCACCAAAGACCCCTCCGTCCAGAAAGAAGCCTGCTCTGTGCCCAAGTGTGGTGAGTACGACTCATATCCTGTAATATCTATCCTGCTGGCTGCCACGTTCCAAACAGGAAGTGAGCACAATTCAGTTCCATCAACTCTGGTTCCAATTCACTTTCTTTAAAAAACTGTCCCCTCTTTAAGTGCTGCTGTCAGCCTCATCATTCTGACCTCAAAATGTTGGTGATAAACCACTCTCCATGATCCTGGGTTTTTTATTTCACTTTTTTCTCCCTAAATCAAGAGATGAACATTAACAACAGACCCATCAGGTTTCTTCTTTCCCTGAATCACATTAGCCACAGGTTTGATTAACAGCTATTGTGCCTCTTTGGCTACACACCCAGATTTCCAAATATGGTCCCTGGTTGCAGATTAGCCCCTTGAACTGCTAGTCTTGATGTGCTTTGGAGCCATGGTACTTCTTCTGTTACTACTACTTCTCCCACACAGTGCAAAGGATATGTACTTGTTCTTTCCTTGTTGTGCAGGTGAAGCGTTTGTCCCACCCCTTCTGGCTCAGGAGCCAATGAGAACGGTGGATTGCCTGTTGAATCAGGGTGTGGACTACACGGGGGACCTGTCTGTCACTCTGGGGGGTCACTCATGTCTGTCCTGGGTCAATCCTGTCGTCCAGTTCCTCAGCGCTGATAAAGAGTTCCTCCCTGAAGTCAGACTGTCCCAGAACCACTGCAGGAACCCAGACCAGGACCCAGAGGGACCCTGGTGCTATGTGGAGGTCAACGGGAACGTGACAGTGGACTACTGCGATCTACAGCTGTGTGGTACAATATACTACTAATACCACTACTACTTTACTACTACTACTAATACTACTACTCCGATCTGCAACTGTGTGGTACTACTACTACTACTATTACTACTATGTAAGCGTTAAACAACAAGGAGCCATGCGTTATGCAGTTTTAATGCATGACACAAAGTGCGATAAAACTACAGTCCCTCCCAGTCTAGTCCTGGTTTAGACCTGGTTTAGACCTTGTTCAGTCCTGGTTTAGACCTGGTTTAGACCCGGTTTAGTCCTGGTTTAGACCTGGTTTAGACCCGGTTCAGTCCTGGTTTAGACCTGGTTTAGACCCGGTTCAGTCCTGGTTTAGACCTGGTTTAGACCGGGTTCTGTCTTGGTTTAGACCTGGTCTAGTCCTGGTTTAGTCCTGGTTCAGTCATATCTCTCGTCACAGAGGACCTGATCACAGCTCCAGACCCATCTCAGGAGCAGAGTTCTGGGAGAGAACGTTCGGTTCTGAAGGACACCAGAAGAAACCTGTTCAACCCACGAAGCTTTGGCCTCGGAGAGAGCGGTGAGTACTACAACTACCACTACTACTGCAAATACTATTGGTACTGTTATAAATACTACTACTACTACTACTACTGCACATATTGTTACTACTTAATTCACATAACTTTGGCCTCAGAAAGAGCAGTCAGTACTACAACTGCTACTACTACTACTATAAATCCAAATACTTCTTCTTCTACTACTACTGTAATAAACCCGTGAAGCTTCGGTCTTAGAGAGAGTGATCAGTACCAAGGACTACTGAGTAGTACTACTTCTGCAATACATACTCCTTCCTGTAAACCCCATTACACACACACACACTTCTTTATACTCAACCCTGTGTATTCAGAGTGTGGACGCCGCCCCCTTTTTGAGACTCAGGGAGTGAAGGATGTAAAGGAGGAGGAGCTTCTGGAGTCGTACAGAGGAAGTCGCATTGTGGGCGGGATCGACGCTGAGGTCGCCTCTGCGCCATGGTAACAATATATGTACTATAATAATCCATCCATCCATTTTCTTCCGCTTATCCGGGGCCGGGTCGCGGGGGCAGCAGTCTAAGGAGGGACTCCCAGACTTCCCTCACCCCAGACACGTCCTCCAGCTCCTCCGGTGGGACCCCAAGGCGTTCCCAGGCCAGCCGAGAGACATAGTCCCTCCAGCGTGTCCTGGGTCTTCCTCGGGGCCTCCTCCCGGTGGGACATGCCCAGAACACCTCCCTAGGGAGGCGTCCAGGAGGCATCCTGAGCAGATGCCCGAGCCACCTCAGCTGGTTCCTCTCAACGTGAAGGAGCAGCGGCTCTACTCCGAGCCCCTCCCGTGTGACTGAGCTCCTCACCCTATCTCTAAGGGTGCGCCCAGCCACTCTGCGGAGGAAACTCATTTCGGCCGCTTGTATCCGCGATCTTGTCCTTTCGGTCATGACCCAGAGCTCATGACCATAGGTGAGGGTAGGAACGTAGATTGACCGGTAAATCGAGAGCTTTGCCTTTCGACTCAGCTCCTTCTTCACCACAACGGACCGATACAGCGACCGCATCACTGCGGACGCTGCACCGATCCGCCTGTCAATCTCGCGTTCCATCCTTCCCTCACTCGTGAACAAGACCCCGAGATACTTGAACTCCTCCACTTGAGGCAAAAGGCTCACCACCCACCCGGAGAGGGCAAACCACCTTTTTCCCGGTCGAGAACCATGGCCTCAGATTTAGAAGAGCTGATTCTCATCCCAGCCGCTTCACACTCGGCTGCAAACCGCCCCAGTGCCTGCTGCAGGTCCTGGCTCGAAGAAGCCATCAGGACAACATCATCTGCAAACAGCAGAGATGATGAGATCCTGTGGTTCCCGAACCAGACCCCTTCCAGCCCCTGGCTGCGCCTAGAAATTCTGTCCATAAATATAATGAACAGAACCGGTGACAAAGGGCAGCCCTGGCGGAGTCCAACATGCACCGGGAACAAGTCTGACTTACTGCCGGCAATACTATAATAATGATACTACAAAGTACATCTATATGTACTATATAGATAGATGTACATGGTAACAATATATTCAGTATAATTATGATCCCACATGGTACAAATACTGCTGTCTACAAATACTGCAACTCTGCAACACACAAATACAGAATCCCTCTGCTTATATCCTCAACACAGAAAACTCCATCCAAAATTTACAGACAAGGAAGAGTTTTTTCTGACAGTTTAACAATGATTTAATGGGCCTTTATTACACTATTTTCTGATCTATGTTGTTTCCTCATCACAAACAGCTGGAGTTGTGTTTTGTTTCATTCACACTTTTAACACAAACCCTGCATATTTAGGCTGAGTTCTTTTCTCAAACAGAAAACACTCTGTTCCACTTTGTGATGTCATCATGTGGTAATACAGGAAGTGCTCCACTCTGTTTTTAAACTCCATGCACCTTCATTAGAATCATTTGGATCATCTCAGCCCTAGAATTGCCCATCTCTATTGAACTAAAGTTAAAGGAGCTGTTAACTTGAAAACTACCACTCCATGACATCACAAGGTGGAACAGAGCATTTTGAGCTTTGGAGATGTTGTGTTACAAAATAAAGGTGCTGTAATTGATTTATATTAGTCTAATCATTTAATTGTGACCCTTGTTTACATGTTGCCTTCTATGCAACAGCTGTATAATGCCCCTCCCCTTTCAGGCAGGTGATGTTGTATAAGCGTAGTCCTCAGGAGCTGCTGTGTGGGGCCAGTCTCATCAGTGACCAGTGGATCCTGACCGCTGCCCACTGCATCCTGTACCCGCCCTGGAACAAGAACTTTACCATCAGTGACCTGCTGGTGCGGCTGGGGAAGCACAACAGAGCCAAGTGAGACCAGAGACCAGGGACCAGACCAGAGACCAGACCACAGACCAAACCAGAGACCACACCAGAGACCACACCAGAGATCAGACCAGAGGCCACACCAGAGACCACACCAGGGACCAGAGACCAGACCAGAGACCAGACCAGAGACCACACCAGGGACCAGAGACCAGACCAGAGACCAGTCCAGAGGCCAGACCAGAGACCAGACCAGAGACCAGACCAGAGACCAGACCAGAGACCAGACCAGAGACCACACCAGGGACCAGAGACCAGACCAGAGACCAGTCCAGAGGCCAGACCAGAGACCAGACCAGAGACCACACCAGGGACCAGAGACCAGACCAGAGACCAGTCCATAGGCCAGACCAGAGACCAGACCAGAGACCACACCAGGGACCAGAGACCAGACCAGAGACCAGACCAGAGGCCGGACCAGGGACCAGACCAGAGACCACACCAGAGACCACACCAGAGACCAGACCACAGACCAAACCAGAGACCAGACCAGAGACCACACCAGAGACCAGAGACCAGACCAGAGACCAGACCAGAGACCAGACCAGAGACCACACCAGGGACCAGACCAGAGACTAGACGAGACCAGAGACCAGACCAGAGACCAGACGCCAGAGACCTGAGACCTGACCAGGTACCAGGACTACACCAGGTCTAAACTAGGACTAAAGCAGGTCTTTTACAGGTTTGAGCGCGGTGTGGAGAAGATCGTTGCCATTGACAACATCATTGTTCACCCCAAATACAACTGGAAAGAAAATCTGAATCGAGACATCGCTCTGCTCCACTTAAAAAGACCCATCACCTTCTCTGAGAACATCCACCCCATCTGCCTCCCCAACAAAGCCGTGGCCCGAGCGTGAGTATGAACAGACCCAGTACTGACCCAGAACTGACCCAAAATGCAACCAAATCTAGGGCTGGGCAATATGGTGATAAAAATTGAATTGTAATTGTAATTGTTATGGTATCATGGTAATTCTATGCTACACATACTTATTTTAACATGTCTTCACTGGAACCAGCTACTTCAGTTACATGCTGTGGCTATCCATATTCCTCTGACAAGAGGCCCTTGTACATATTCTGCAAACAGTTAACGATATATCCTTTTATGACCTTTTGATGACCGGACAGTATGTAAAAGCCCTTGTAGGACCATCCTTCTATAGATAGTACCTTTCTCAGGGTATAAGTACTGGGAAAGCTCCTTTGTAATGTAACACGTGCTTGCTGTTTGTACCTTCACTTATCTGATCAGATTAAAATTTTTTCGGGTCTGCAATCGCTTCCTTCACAATTACAACAACCAAAACCCCTGTTAATCTGTTTTAAACCCATAGACTGTTTAATAGAAGTAGACTGCGGGAATGTCACCCACAACATTTTGGCTCCAAATGAAGCTCATCAAGGTTACCAGTTATAGTGGCTAATCTGCAACCAGGGACCATATTTGGAAATCAGAGCACGAAACTAAAGAGTCAGTCGGGAACAAGGCTGTTGAAGGTGAATTGAATTTCAACCAGAGCTCGAATGAACCATGCCATGCCAATGCTCACTTCCTGTTTGGAACATGGCGGCAGCTGGCAAGTTACCTATGTCCATTTATTTCATGGAGCCAGTATTCAGGTAGTATTTCACATCAATAAGCACAAGCCAATGAAAACAACACAACACCATCTTTGGTTCATTTTTCCAGATCTTATTATACTTTCATGGTTTATATATACAGTCTATGCCTGGTTCTCTGGTCATGTTTCATGTCCCCTCTCCTCAGGCTGATGACTGAGGGCTATAAGGGCAGAGTGACCGGTTGGGGGAACCTGAAGGAGACGTGGAACCCTGCGGCACGGAACCTGCCCACAGTCTTACAGCAGATCCACTTGCCCATAGTGGACCAGAACATCTGTAGGGCCTCCACATCTGTGCGCATCACAGACAACATGTTCTGTGCAGGTCAGACATGGACCAGGACTAAACCAGGACTAAACTAGGACTAAACATGACTAAACCAGGGTCTAAAGCAGGACTGAGACCAAGACTAAACCATGACTAAAGCGTCTGAAGAGCCTCAACTACTGTGTGCATCACTGACAACATTCTCTTTGCAGGTCAGACATGGACTAATGACTAGGACTAAAGAAGGATCAGACAGGACTAAAGCAAGGCTCAGACCTGGACTAAACCTGAACTAAAACAAACAACATGCTCCACAGGTCAAAACAGGAAAAGGACAGGACAAAACCAGGTCCAGGACCTGAACTAGGACTAAACCAAGACTAAACCAGGGCAGGACTAAAGCAGAACTAAACCAGGAATAATCCAGGAATAAACCAGGACTAAAACAAACAACATGCTCCACAAGTCAAAACAGGAAAAGGACAGGACAAAACCAGGTCCAGGACCTGAACTAGGACTAAACCAGGACTAGACCAAGACTAAATCAGGGTGGGACTAAAGCAGAACTTAACCAGGAATAAACCAGGACTAAACCGGGACTTAACCGAGACTTAACCGGGACTGAAAGAGGGCAGGACTAAAACAGAAGTAAACCAGGTCTAAACCAGGACTAAACCAGGTCTAAACCAGGACTAAACCAGGACTAAACCAGGACTAAACCACGATTAAAGCAGGACTAAACGAGGGCAGGACTAAAGCAGAACTAAACCAGGCCTAAACCCAGTCTAAACCTGGTCTAAACCCGGTCTTGTTACAGGATATAAGCCGGACGACACGCAGAGAGGAGACGCCTGTGAAGGAGACAGTGGAGGACCGTTCACTATGAAGGTCAGACATGTTTTTACTTAAGCCTTATTTTATTTGTTATAATTATGATATTATCATGGAGCTCAACAGTCCTATCTGCTTTGGATCCGGAAGTAAATTTTCCATTCATTTTTCCCATAGACTTTTGGAAAAGTGAAGTAAGAGTTCAAAGGCATCGTGCAAGCTAACCAGCTACGTGCAAATATCCATAACATGGTTGTTTTAAGTCAAAAAGCACATTTAAAAGGTTGTGCTAAATGTTTTAATTACTTTTATAAAGTTTATAAAGCTTGAAATTTTAAATTAAATGAGGCCTTGTGGTCATTAGTTACCACAGAGATGATTAGCCCTGAGCTTTCAAACTTTTAATATAATTGTTTTTGAAAAGTCTATGCAAAAAAATATGAGAAAGTTACTTCTGTAACCAGAGCGGCTGGTCACTGTGAAGCTCCATTATCTCAGCAGAAGCTTATCTTCACTGACCACATTTAAAAACACATTTTTAAATAATATCTGTGATACCAAAGCCAAGTCCAGTCCAGGTGTGAACCCAAACACAGGGTCAAAGGTCACCACCTCATTTAAGCTTAAAGTATTAACTAGAGTATTGCAATACATTTGGAGGAAAGTTAAGTACTTTTAGGCTGTGTTCATACTTGCATAATCACCACATTCCAAGTGGAACTAAACTGGGACTAAAACCAGAACTAAACCTGAGTTAGACCAGGACTAAACCAGGACAAGACCAGGAATAAACCAGGACTAGACCAGGACTAGACCAGGACTAACCCAGGACTAGACCAGGACTAGACTGAGACTAACCCAGGACTACACCAGGACTAGACCGAGACTAAACCAGGACTACAGGAAGTGAAAGCCAGAATATTTGGACTGAAACTGGGCTAAAACTAGGGCCAAAAGGGCAAGTGTGAACACACCATATACAGTACATATACAGTACTTTTAGGGTCCTTAAACAGTCATTTTAGAGTCCTTTTACAGTACTTTTACAGTCCTTTTACGGTACTTTAGTAGTACTTTTAGAGTCATTTTACAGTACTTTAGCAGTACTTTTAGTACTTTTAGGGTCTGTGTGCAGTACCTTAGCAGCACTTTTTCTGCAGTACCCGCCTGAGGACCGCTGGTACCAGATGGGCATCGTGTCGTGGGGCGAGGGCTGTGATCGTGATGGAAAGTACGGCTTCTACACTCACTTGTTCAGACTCGGGAGGTGGATCAGGAAGGTCATTGACAACACAGCCAGCAACGGAGAAGACTAAATATACTACATATATGCTGCAATACTACAATGCTACAATACTGCAATAAACATGAGAACAACTACACATGTCTGATCATCACTACTACTACTGCTACTACTATTACTGCTACTGCTACTACTACTACTACTACTATTGTGTTATAGAAATATATGAATGTTTAAAGACCTTGCTAAGAAATAATTTTATTTCAGAAAACCAGGAGTCTTCATCTTTACACAATAACTGTATAATGAATAAAACTAAGACTAAAAATACATTTGAAACTCAACACATCTGAAGATATACATTTCCCTTCCACACCAGACTTTAGAAAGTAAATCCATGTTTCAGCACCACGGATAGCGCCCAGTCTCATTTTCTAACTCAGGACACTCTTACAGTAGTGTGGTAGTTTTACTGTAGTATTACTGTAACTGTGACTGTGATGTCAGACTTTATATTGAGTTCTGCCCGTACTGGAGTTGTCAAAAGTATTGAAAATCAGATTCTAATCGATCCTAAAACTAGTATTTGAGCAGGTATCAAAACTAAAAACATCCCATTCACAGAACAGAAATGAACCTTTCCTGAAGAGCTTTAGAATGATCTTGAGCTGTATCTTTCACAAGTATAAGACACATAGACGAGTATACACCCCCTGGACCACTGTGGAACCTACCTGGACGAGTGAGGGTTTACACACATATAAGGCCACATGGGAATATAAAAGATAGTACTACCATTTAATGTTGAAAATCACATTCTATTGTCTAAAGAAAGAGTGGTTTTTTTTTTTTTACCATGGTATCAGTATTGAGTATTGAGTCTACAAAATGTTGACAACACTGTGTACATACAAGTGTTAAGATTAATTATACAGTCTATGGGAGGGTTATTCCTGTGCAAAGTTACATCCAAACTTTACATTACCTGGTATTTTCATAAATAATTCACAAATATTAAATCTGAACGTCAGAATGTGTGCATACATTTACTCGTACACACATGTTCTCTATATTGTATTGACTGTTTTATACATTAACATGTCATCTCTGGTCCAGTTCATGTGTTATAATCCAGAGTTTAATCAAGATTAGGGTCATGTCCATAATCCTCCATTTCCACCAGGTGGCACTGTCTAATCCTGTGTCAGATGCCCTCCCATCCTCCTGTATCCCTGTGTGTCAGATGCCCTCCCATCCTTGTGAGGGCAGGTCAAATGTCAGTGGATCTGCAGATGTTGTGGCGTGTCAGATGCCCTCCCTGATGTTGTTTAGTGGTTGGAAAAATATAAAAATGATCAGGGAAAACCATTTATGTGTTTGACTTTCGTACATTTCTTCTCAAATAAAAGAGTGAGCTCGTACAGTGTCTCTGCTCCGTCCCAGTGATCAGTGGGGCACATGAATAAAGCATCTCTGTGCATCTGTGCGCGTGCGCGTCTCTGTCCGCGCATGTGTGTGTGTGTGCGGGCACGCGCGGAGGGGGCGGGGCCAGCGGCTCATTGTCTGAAGCCTGATCCACACTGAAGGACCGGAGCGAGACAAAGAGCGGCTCTGGAGGCTCTCTAAACCCGCGGGACCAGCGCTCAACCCCGGGGAAGACAACCAGCACCGCCCGCTGTACAACCAACACCGAGCCGGGACTGAACCAGGACCGCACCGGAGACAAAGAGCCGCAGTCAGGCCTCTTCAGTCGGATGCGGCTCAGGGATGCTCCGCGCTCCCTCCGCGATGGACACGGCACATGTGGCCGGTGAATGAGTGATGGGCGAGCGGCTGCAGACAGCGTGAGGCCCGGGCAGAGCTGGAGCAGAGCCCCGGTGTAGTGAGGCTCGGTCCGCAGGGAGAGGCGGCTCTGTAGCGGCTCTGTAGCGGCTCTTCGGGGCTGTGGGTCGGGGTCTGGTGGGTGTGTTCCCGCGGTGCTAAGCACAGAGCGCGGAGCGGAGCTGGAGACGCGCTAATGAGCCGGAAATATCCGTGATCTGAGCACAAAGACCTGCACCTGTCTGCATCTGCCTGCACCTGTCTGGACCTGGGGTCTGGAGGGACTAGAACCACAGAGCCAGTCAGGAGAGGGCTGGAGCTTAGCACGCCTGTGGCACCGCTAGCATGTGTGCGATAGACAACAAGACTGAGTCTGAGGAGTAGTCTGGGTTAGACTTAGGTCTGGTCTGGGTGAGTCCAGAGTCCGGGTTTAGTCCAGGGATAGTCTGGACTTGTCCAGGTTAGTCCAGGACTGGGCTCTGCGATGGGAAGAGTCCAGACCTGGCCCAGTCTGTGTTAGATTCTCTTTTGTGTTCACTACAACAGACAGACAGAGGAGGAGCTCTGAGCTTTAGAGAGAGACGAGGTTAAATCAGGTCTACACCAGAACTAAACTAGGTCCAAAAGACTAAACCAGTTCCTTTTGGAGATCATGGGGAACGCAGAGAGCATGGAGAGCCAGCTGGCTGTGATCAGGTCCAGAGCTGCTCCGGTGAAGCTGCCCATGCCCGACCCGGCTGAGCTGGAGGAACGCTTCTCCATCGCACTGGTGAGTACAGTCCCAACACAGGAGTCTAACCCACAACCCAACGCACAACACAGAGGAGTCTAACCCACAACCAACACACAACACAGAGGAGTCTAACCCACAACCAACACACAACACAGAGGAGTCTAACCCACAACCAACACACAACACAGAGGAGTCTAACCCTCAACCAACACACAACACAGAGGAGTCTAACCCACAACCAACACACAACACAGAGGAGTCTAACCCACATCCAACACACAACACAGAGGAGTCTAACCCACAACCCACACACAACACAGAGGAGTCTAACACACAACCAACACACAACACAGAGGAGTCTAACCCACAACCAACACACAACACAGAGGAGTCTAACCCTCAACCAACACACAACACAGAGGAGTCTAACCCACAAACCAACACACAACACAGGGAGTCTAACCCACATCCAACACACAACACAGAGGAGTCTAACCCACAACCCAACACACAACACAGAGGAGTCTAACCCACATCCAACACACAACACAGAGGAGTCTAACCCACAACCCAACACACAACACAGAGGAGTCTAACCCACAACCAACACACAACACAGAGGAGTCTAACCCACAACCAACACACAACACAGAGGAGTCTAACCCACAACCAACACACAACACAGAGGAGTCTAACCCACATCCCAACCAGACAGTATCAGCCCAATGCACTGGTGAGTACTGCCCCAACATGGGAGTCTCACCCACAACCATCGCACAACACACACGACTCTAACCGATCACACTGCTGAGAAATACACAGGACTATTCCAGGTCTAAAGCAGGTCTATAACAGGGCTATTCCAGGTCTAAACTAGGTCTAAACCAGGTCTGAGCGAGGTCTAAACCAGGTCAATAACAAAACTATTCCAGATGTAAACCGGGTCTAAACTGGGTCTCTAACAGGTCTAAACTAGGACTATTCCAGGTCTAAGCCAAATCTAAACCAGGTCTATAACAAGACTATTCCTGGTCTAAACCAGGTCTAAACCAGGCCTATAACAGGACTATTTCAGGTCTAAATCAGATCTGAACCAGATCTAAACCAGGTCTAAAAGTGGACTACATCATTTCCACTGTAGTTTCAAGAGAAATGACCTAATGAACAGTAACAAACTGAAGAGCTCCAAGTCCCACCTGAAGGAGCTGGACCACAGTTTGAGAAACACTGGTCTGTAGAGAGACACAGAGAGACAATTCAAGTTTAAGACCGGAATATCAAAGTAGAAATTGTTTTAAGTTTTACGAATTACAGTGCGCCATTACTCCTCAGAGATTGAACCTGATCTAACCCCTGACCCCTGACCCCTGACCCTGATCTAACCCTAACCCTGTTTATCTTGAGCCTGACTCACTCTAAGCCTGTGTTTCAGAACTCCATGAATCTGCCTCCAGACAAAGTGCGCCTGCTCCGATCCTACGACAACGAAAAGAAGTGGGAACTCATCTGTGACCAGGTCAGAACTCAACCAGGACTAAACCAGGTTTAGGCCAGGACTAAACGTGGACTAGACCGGTACTTAACCAGGGCTGAACCAGGACTGAACCAGGACTAAACTAAGACTGAACCAGGGAATAAACCAGGACTTAGACCAGGACTGAACCTGGACTAAAACAGGACTAAAGCAGGACTAAAACAGGACTAAAGCAGGACTAAAACAGGACTAAAGCAGGACTAAAACAGGACTAAAGCAGGACTAAAACAGGACTAAAGCAGGACTAAAACAGGACTAAAGCAGGACTAAAACAGGACTAAAGCAGGACTAAAGCAGGACTAAAGCAGGACTATAATAAGTTTAGACCAGGTCTTAAACAGGTTTTTCTCGACAGGAGCGGTTCCAGGTGAAGAACCCTCCTCACACGTACATTCAGAAGCTCAGAGGGTTCCTGGACCCAGCGGTCACTCGAAAGGTCAGTTCCTGTGTCACATAAACGCTCCTATGTCAGAGCTGTCCAGAGCACTGTGGGATATTGGAAATCATTTTAATATTACCATTAAAGAATCTGTACCTGATTTTTGTCTTTAAAAGGTGAAAACCAGAACTCGTTCATTTTAAACGGTTTTCAGTGTTATTCCTCACTTACCTTATACATTCAGAGCATCCTAATTATTCACCACGATGAGTTTATAAGCACAATTCTCAGAGTCAGTGCAAAGCAAACAATATCTAGCATGCTAATGCACACTTCCTGATTCTCGGACAATAAAACACTTTATAATTAGCTGCAGACAGTTCACAGCGGACTTATTTTGACCTTAAGAACTGTTTATACAATATATCTGCACTGAGGCAGAAGACTACAAGAAGAATACAAAGGACAAAATCAGGTACATGGACTTTAAGAGCTGCAATAACGATATTAGCGCAATATTTTTTTGTGCAATATTATGCAGCCCATGTCCAAACTCCATAAAAATTGTCATGACTCAAGATCAAATATATGTCGTTTTTTCATTTAAAAAAAAATATTTTGACAGAAATTCCGGAGGAGAGTTCAGGAGTCGACCCAAACCCTGAGAGAGCTGGAGATATCACTGAGAACCAACCACATCGGGTAAGAACTGAACCAGGACTAAACCAGGACTGAACCAGGTATAAACCAGGACTAGACCAGGACTGAACCACGACTGAACCAGGACTGAACCAGGACTGATCCACGACTGAACCACGACTGAACCAGGATCTAAACTAGGACTAAACCAAGACTGAACCAGGATTAAACCAGGACTAGACCAGGACTGAACCAGGACTGAACCAGGACTGAACCAGGACTGAACCAGGACTACACCAGGACTAAACCAGGACTGTACCAGGACTGAACCAGGACTGAGCCAGGACTAAACCAGGTATAAACCAGGACTAGACCAGGACTGAACCAGGACTGAACCACGACTGAACCACGACTAAACCACGACTGAACCAGGATCTAAACTAGGACTAAACCAGGACTGAACCAGGACTGAACCAGGACTAAACCAGGACTAAACCAGGTATAAACCAGGACTAGACCAGGACTGAATCAGGACTGAACCAGGACTGAAACACGACTGAACCAGGATCTAAACTAGGACTAAACCAAGACTGAACCAGGATTAAACCAGGACTAGATCAGGACTGAACCAGGACTGAACCAGGACTACACCAGGTATAAACCAGGACTAAACCAGGACTAAACCAGGACTGAACCAGGACAACACCAGGGCTGAACCAGGATTAAACCAGGACTGAACCAGGACTGAACCAGGACTAAATCAGGACTTAACTGTTCATACTCTTATATAATGATAATATTGTTCAAATGTTCCACAGTTGGGTGCGTGAGTTCTTAAATGAGGAGAACAGAGGTCTGGATGTTCTAGTGGAGTATCTGTCCTTCGCTCAGTATGCAGTCACGTAAGTACTATTATTACTTATACTTCAAATACTACTACTACTACTACCACTGCTGAGACTGCCCTAATAAAAAGTCAGCTGTTCAAACTTGAATCATAGTTGAGGAGTTCTGTCTGAAAGCACACTGATGTGGAGGAGAGCTCTACAAAAACGTCCCTGTGTCATCATCGGTTTATGGAGCTCAACAGTGACCAGCCCCTGGTTCCAGAAGCAAATTTCTCATGAATTTTTCCATAGATTTGCAGAAAGAAATGTATATTAAAAGTGTAAAAGCTGGATTTAAAATGTGTTTCTGACTCTTTATAAATCATTATGAATCTTTGCACTTTTTAGACTTAAAGCACTAAGTTTTAAGTCCAAAAAGTTTTAAGCAATGGATTTTAGTTAGCACGTAGCTGGTTAGCCTTTGAACTATTAATATTTGAATTTTTCCAAATGTCTATGGGAAAAATGAATGGAAAATGTGCGATAATGCAGTGTCTGCAAGTGCAGCTGCAGCAGTGACAGAGGCAGAGATAAAGGAACAGTGCGGAACATTTAAAAAAAAAAAAATCTTTCAAAGATTTAATGGAGAGTCTTCAGATAAAGGCCAGTGTGGAACATTTCTTGTCTCTTTTAAAGGTTTGATTGAGAGTTGTCAGATAAAGAGACAATGTGGAACATTTCTTGTGTCTCTTGTGTTAAAGGTTCGATGGAGAGTCTTCAGACGGAGGCAGTGAGGTTTCGTCCATAGATTCTCCCTGGAGCAGATCCATAGAAGATCTACATGGAGAGTGCAGCCTCCCCTCACCCTCCTCCACTGCCCCGAGAGCACAAAGACTGTCTATAAGGTACTAGTACTACTACTACTGTTATACACTCGCCCTCCTCCACCGCCCCGAGAGCACAAAGACTGTCTATAAGGTACTAGTACTACTACTACTGTTATACACTCGCCTCCTCCACCGCCCCGAGAGCACAAAGACTGTCTATAAGGTACTAGTACTACTACTACTGTGTTATACACTCGCCCTCCTCCACCGCCCCGAGAGAGCACAAAGACTGTCTATAAGGTACTACTACTACTACTACTACTACTTTATACACTCGCCCTCCTCCACCGCCCCGAGAGCACAAAGACTGTCTATAAGGTACTACTACTACTACTACTACTGTTATACACTCGCCCTCCTCCACCGCCCCGAGAGCACAAAGACTGTCTATAAGGTACTAGTACTACTACTACTGTTATACACTCGCCCTCCTCCACCGCCCCGAGAGCACAAAGACTGTCTATAAGGTACTACTACTACTACTACTACTGTTATACACTCGCCCCCTCTCCACCGCCCCGAGAGCACAAAGACTGTCTATAAGGTACTAGTACTACTACTACTGTTATACACTCGCCCTCCTCCACCCGCCCCGAGAGCACAAAGACTGTCTATAAGGTACTACTACTACTACTACTACTGTTATACACTCGCCCTCCTCCACCGCCCCGAGAGCACAAAGACTGTCTATAAGGTACTACTACTACTACTACTACTTCTGTTATACACTCTCGCCCTCCTCCACCGCCCCGAGAGCACACAAGACTGTCTATAAGGTACTAGTACTACTACTACTGTTATACACTCGCCCTCCTCCACCGCCCCGAGAGCACAAAGACTGTCTATAAGGTACTACTACTACTACTACTACTGTTATACACTCGCCCTCCTCCACCGCCCCGAGAGCAGCA
>JAIEZT010000198.1:2793478-2889695 GCA_019594935.1 Periophthalmus modestus
GAGTAGCTCAGAGAGGAGCAGGAGAGCCTCAACATGTAACAACACTACTACTACTACTACTACTACTACTACTATTACTACTAGAGAAAGCAAGATGACTGATCTGGTTCCGAAGTTCAGGCATCCAGATTGTAGCACAGATCCCGTCCGCGAAGTCAGATCTTTTTGGCACCGTCCCCTTCGAGCTGGTTCTGTTCTCTTAGCATGTGCTCTTAGTGTGTTCTCTAAATGTGCTCTCTTAGTGTGTTCTCTTAGCGTGTGCTGTCTGTTACAGATGTCAGAGCGTGTCCTGGACGTGGAGAATGAGGCCATGTTGAAGATCGTGGAGCTGGAGAAACAGCTGATGCAGACCAACAAAGAACTCGAGCAGATCAGGGTCAGTTTATAATACTCACATAGACATGGTTTAGTCCTGGTCTAGTCCTGGTCTAGTCCTGGTCTAGTCCTGGTTTATACCTGGTTTAGACTTGGTTTAGTCCTGGTTTAGTCCTGATTTAGTCCTGGTTTAGTCCTGATTTAGTCCTGGTTTAGTCCTGGTCTAGTCCTGGTCTAGTCCTGGTTTATACCTGGTTTAGTCTTGGTTCAGTCCTGGTTTAGACCTGGTTTAGTCCTGACCTAACCTGGTCTCTGGTCTGTTGCAGGAGGGCTATGCTAACGCTAACTCGCAGGTCCACACTTTGAGGCGCATTGTTAAAGAAAAGGACCAGACTATTCGCCGCCAGAGCCGCCTCGAACGCCAGAGCGACCAGAGCCCGGCCAATCAGAGAGGAGAAGGAGATGGGGGCGTGTCCGAGTCGCCCCCTCCACACCTGTCGCCCAGGTGAAGTTCTGCTGTGGGGTTAGACCAGGCTTAGTCCTGGTTTAGTCCTGTTTTAGTCCAGGTCTATAACCTGTTTTGTCTGTGTTTAGTCCTGAGACCGTGGCTTATCACAATTTGAGTGCTGCAGAGATGATGCCCCCGCCTCCACCTCCTCCGCCCCCGCCCCCCGGACCCAGCTGCAGTGAGTTCAACCAATCAGAACATTTAAACCAGTCTGAGTCTGACCAATCAAAACGTCTTTATAATTCAAATGATTCATAGTATTAAAACCAAATTTAGTTCTGTTAATTCTGTTCTGTCCGGACTTATTCAATGATCACTGTCCCTTAACTGATGTAAAACTATGATAAATATTTAGCACAGATACTATCCCACCAAACCATAACTAGAAAAACATGAAACCTTTCAGATGACCTTAAACGTACGAAATACTTTCCTCCCTGTTTAAGCGTCTAAATGTATCTCTCTATCTCTGTGTCTTAGTGTCAAACGGCCCGTACCCTCCCCCTCCAGCTCCTCCCCCACCCCCCTCTCCCCTGACACTTCCTCCAGCTCCACCCCCTCCGCCCTGCAGAACCAGTGAGCTCTCAAGCCACATCCCTATGGCCCCACCCCCTCCACCTGTAGCCCCGCCTCTCCCCGGGACAGGAGCGCCAACGGTCATCTTCAGCTCTGGACTCGCAGGTACTTAGACGTGGTTTAAACCTGATTTAGTCCCGGTTTAGTCCCAGTTTGGTACTGGTTTAGTCCTGGTTTAGTCCTGGTCCAGAATCCTCCATCCAGACTCCTAATCTTTGTTTTTCTGTTTTTCTGCAGAGGGACCTCTCAAGTTATTCTGTAAGTTCACACTTTAATACAGGAGTATGGGAGGGCATCTGACACACAGGGAGGGCATGTGACACACAGGGAGGGCATCTGACACACAGGGAGGGCATCTGACACACGGGGAGGGCATCTGACACACGGGGAGGGCATCTGACACAGAGGGAGGGCATCTGACACAAAGGGAGATAATCTGACACACAGGGAGGTAATCTGACACACAGGGAGGGCATCTGACACACAGGGAGGTAATCTGACACACAGGGAAGGGCATCTGACACACAGACTCAAGGGAGGGCGTCTGGTTGTTTGTGTTGCAGCGGTGAAGATAAAGAAGCCTATCCAGACGAAGTTCCGGATGCCCGTTCTAAACTGGGTCGCCCTGAAGCCGAGTCAGATCAACGGAACGGTGTTTAACGACATCGACGACGAGTCCATCCTCCAGGTAATTTCTCCCACCTAACTCCTCCCCCTCTCACCTAACTCCTTCCCTTGGTCAGGTAACTCCTCCCACCACCTCCCCCTCCTCAGGTAAAAGCTGTACCAGTGTCCAGTCCAGTTGCATAGTCTGCGTCTTTATAGCGACTTTGGATTTTTCTTGTAAATTTTGAGTCACAGGTTGTGGTTTTTTTTGGGCTTGTTCCTGAGCTGCATTTTTACATCATAAAGAGGTGATTTTTAGCCTTGTTTCAGGTTTGTTTCACAGTAATAGCCCCACAAAAGACTGAACACATAGAGATACAGGGTGCTGACAGATGATTAACATTTAAAGCAGTTTTTGATGTTAAAAATAAAAAAAATATGCACATCTCATTAACACTTGTTCAACTGAGATACACAACGTTTAAGTAATTATTGCTGAATCATTGGGTCCAGACAGTCTGTGATTGTGTAAAAGGAGTGGTTAAAGTGTATTTGACAGATTAATATATTTTTGTAATTCTGACTTGGTTTGAGTAAGCCTTTCACGGTGACATTTTCAAGTAAATAATAATCGATAATATTGAAACCAAACCATTAAGTGAAATGATGCCCCAGTGTTCTAAATGGACATTGTTAAAAAAAAAAGAACTGCAATAAACAATAACAGAAGTAGTGAGTCTGGTCTTTATTGAGTTCATAATTCAATCTTCTACAGCTCAAATCTCTTCGTAGTACAGAAAAATAACCCAAATATTTCCCTCTAGTACAAAGAAAAAGTACCACGATAAATATTGACCCCCAAAAATGATTGTTCCATCTGTTATGTATTGAACGATAAGTGGATATATTAGTTATAGCGACAGGCGTAGGTTTAACTGAAGATGGAGCAGCTGTTTATGTGTATAATGTGTTTAATGTGTGGTGCATGTTTGTAGACCATATTTATATCTCCATACTGACACGTGTTAAATCCATGTGTGCAGGAGCTGAAGTGTTTCTCACGTTTATATTTCTTAACACTTGTTCGATCTTTGCAGGAGCTAAACATGGAGCAGTTCGAGGAGCTGTTTAAGACCAAAGCTCAGGGCCCCGCGGTGGATCTGACTCTGTCCAGACAGAAGGTCCCTCAGAACGTCTCCAAAGTGTCTCTGCTCGAAGCCAACCGCGCCAAGAACCTAGCTATCACGCTGAGGAAGGCGGGGCAGAGCGGGGACGCCATCTGCAGAGCCATACAGATGTGAGTATGATCCCCCGTGCCAGTGAGCAAGATACTCCTCTGTCTGTGAGTGTATGTGTAAGTGAGGGAGATAAAGATAAAATATTCTATCTTTTGAATGGTGAAAGGTCCTCAAAATGGCTCCTAAAGTGAGAAGCTGAAACCTATGTACTCCCTGCGTGTCCCTGTCAGGTGGTGTAACTGTCTGCTGTATCTCGTCTGTCTTTAGGTTGGACCTGCGTACTGTGCGTGTGGACTTTGTGGAGTGCCTGATGAGGTTCCTCCCTACAGAACCAGAGGTGAAGGTTCTGCGTCAGTACGAGAGGGACAGAAAACCTCTGGAGAACTTGGGCCACGAAGATCGATTCATGCTCCAGTTTAGTCGCATCGAGCGCCTCAGCCAGAAGATGTCCATCATGACTTTTATGGGAAACTTTGCAGACAACGTGCACATGCTAACACCGGTAATACTATCACTGTAACTAACATATCAAGTAACATTTTGTGATTTGAGCAAGAGCCAAATTTTGATGTAAAATAATGTAAAAACAGGCCCTGAAAAGTCACTGATGACGGTGTATTTGTGTCCTAATAATGCAGGACTCGACCTGTCTCTGTCAGGACGTCTCTTTGAATGAAAATGAATATACAGTACAAATACAAAAGGCCCAATAATCAAAGTATTAAAAGGAACATTAAAATGATACGTTTGTCTGAGTTCTTGAGCCGAATTCTACGCTCACAACATGTCTGCTGCAACAGGACATTCTTAACTTACAGGTTATATGCAATGATCTCTCTAGTCCCTTATTTATATGTCATTGATCTAACCACCATCTACCAATTCAACATACAACATTATAACATATGAGGCTGAACGATAACGAGCGCCTCAGCTAGAAGATGTCCATTATGACCTTTATGGAGAACGTGCACATGCTAACACCGGTAGTACTGTTACTATAACTAACCAACTACCAATGCAACATGAGACTATAGCATAAAAATGTGTATGTAACTAATGTGACTGTAAGTACTCAACGATAATCAATATGGCATAACACAATATAAAGTACTGCAACTACACTGTAAATGGCACCATAACTGGAGGATGTGCCCACATGACAGTCATGGGCTGATTCCACGTCAGCCCTGTGCACAGTGTAATGATTTCTTGCATCACCTGTTGTAGTGAATGAGACGTTGCACATCCTGCATATGCGGCCGGCCCACTGCCCCCTCCCACTCCACTGTCCTCCCACAAAACTACGGACCAAGTCTATTTTTTCTACGCTGGTCTCTGGCTTGATCAATTTACACAGTTTAGAAACAAACAGGAAAGAGAAGGTGAACTACATCCGGGTTTACACAGTAAATACACTCTACACAGGTTTATTGTTCATTGTTTACTTCTAACAGATGTTTTTACTGTTGTGTCTTTGAGTGATAGACTCACTGTTCACTGTCACTGAAACATGCCCTGTGAAAACTCTATTGGACCTGTTCATGTAACAGTTTAAAGCCTGTTTACACTTGGAGCGGACAAAAAACGTGTAACTCATGTGAGATGAGCTAAGGAGCAGCATCATGTGACACAGCAGTGATCTGCTCCTGCTTTGTATAAAGAGTTATTTTGGTCTTAAATGTGGATTTTTATTTTACAAATTGGGGGTCTCTGTGCCTTCTCTTTTCTGGCTCCTCGGAGCTTGCAGCCCTGCACGTTCAGCCCTGAACAAATTGAATGAAATCAAGTGAGGCAGGATCTGCACCTTTTCATTCAGAGGAATGGAAACTACTACAACTGCAGCTACTACTATGACCTGATACATTTTGTCTTTGCAGCAACTTCATGCTATGATCGCAGCGTCAGTGTCCATCAAGTCCTCCCAGAAACTCAAGAAGATCTTAGAGGTGAGTCTTGGTTTAGTCCTGGTTCAGATCTGCTCTAGTTTTAGTTCTCGTTCTGGTTTAGTCCTGGTTTAGTCCTGGTTCTAGCCCTGGTCCTGGTCTAACCGTGGTCTTGTCCTCAGATCATCCTGGCGTTGGGGAACTACATGAACAGCAGTAAACGAGGAGCAGTCTACGGCTTCAAGCTGCAGAGTCTGGACCTGGTAAGACCCTCGTCCTCCCGAGAGAAGATCTACACTTTTATAATACTGTGAACAAAATGATTTTACTTTTGTTTATTTGTACAAACAGAGAAGACGAAGGACTTTGTGCCAGTTTTTGTTTTATGTGGATAGGCCCCGTAATGTCTCCAGCTCAAGTTAAATCAGTTTCTGGTCCTGTTTAGTTCTTTTTTCTTGCTTTTCAGAATAGAGAAAAACATACAGAATACTGACAGAAATATGGAGAATAATAACAGCAGTCGTAAGAACAGTAATACTTCATGGGAAACAGCACAGCAGCTTAGTGATGAAGGGCAACGTGCCAAAGAGAAAAGTACATTTTCCACCACCATTTCCAAGGCTGTTCACAATACATCCTCTTTATACATTATATATTGCCTATAAGGAAATTAGAAACCATTTGCTGCCACTGAAAAGCTGCTGCTGCGATTGGCCAAACCCACCATGGTGCAGAGCGGCCCACAGGAGAGCTGGAGAGACATGCAGTATCAGCAAAACTGTACAACATCGCAGGGAAAGAATCATGTCCCACATTAACACGGCCCATACAATTGGTCCACTTCACCATGGAGATCCTCTACTCTACTCCTTAGTATGGTTTAGTCTTGGATCAGTCCTGGTTTAGTCTTGGATCAGTCCTGGTTTAGTCTTGGTTTAGTCCTGGTTCAGTCCTGGTTCAGTCATGGTTCAATCTCTGTCTGTCCTCAGTTGTTGGAGACCAAGTCCACCGACCGGACCCAGACTCTTCTTCACTACATCTCAAATGTAGTTCAGGAGAAGTACCCGATGGTGGCGCCATTCTACAATGAGCTGCACTACGTGGACAAGGCTGCAGGTAACCAATCAGAGCGCTCAGAGTGTTGAAACTGGCCAATCAGAGACCAAGGGGCTTTAAACCAGCCAAACAGGGAAACCAAGGAGGGCATCTGACCCATGGATACAGAATTTCTCATAGGCCAATTACTACTACTACTATAGTACTACTACCACAAATGGGGGCAGCCAAAGTGAATATTTTGTCAAAAGCAGATTTGTGTTGTAATACAGTGAGTTCTTGGGTCTAGTCACTAATAGAAATGATCAGGTTCAACATTTGTGAATTACCTTTTGGAGATTTCAGAGTAAAGTCCAAACAAAAGGGAAAACTGACCCCATCTGGGAGTATGACATCATCACATTCTCCAGCCTGTACACCACTAATGGGAGGGCATCTGGCTGTTTTCAGTGAGCCTGGAGAACGTGCTGTCGGACGTGAAGGACCTGCAGAGAGGGATGGAGCTCACCTGGAGAGAGTTCAGCGTCAGCCACAACGCCACACTGAAAGACTTCATCTCCAGGAACGAGACCAGACTCCAGAAGCTACAGGAGGACGCACGGATCGCACAGGTACAAGACTCGCCCCAAAACCCAAAACACCTCATCCCGAAACACATCAGAACATGTCCAAGAACGATACCAGACTCCAGAGCTCACACAGATCACTCCAGTACAAGAAGCTCCACAAACTCACCCAAAACTATCATTTTGTCACAATACTAAAATTGCAAACAGCTTTTGTACTAAGGAATTGACTCTGTACCACGTCTGATACCACAATGAAGATAAAAAAAAAAGGTTGTTTTTTTTTGGTAATAGAATGTCCACTAAAAACAAGTATGTAGTTTAAATATTAGTTTTAGTACGGATTACTATCTGATTTTTCAGACTTTTGACAGCCCTAGTCACCCCAAACTTACCTCAACTTACCTACACTTACCTCCGCCTCCAGAGAATCTAGCCTCAGTGTTTTGTGTCGTGCGATGTGTTCACTGTGCTGTAAATTACAGTTGTGTTTTTGTTCAGGATGCGTTCGAGGACGTGGTGAAGTTTTTCGGGGAGAGTTCAAAGACGATGCCTCCATCTGTGTTCTTCCCCATTTTTGTGAGATTCATCAAAGCCTACAGGGTCAGAACTACTAATACTATAGTACTATTATTACTACTGATACTATAGTACTGTTACTATTGTTACGACTACTGCTACTCCTACTGGTACTACTACTACTACTATTGCTACTACAATGGACAGAGAGACAGATAAATAGACAGGATACAGATATACTGATAAAGGATTTGTATATTTTGCAGTTGGCGGAGGAGGAGAATGAGGCGCGGCGTCGACAGGAGCAGATGCTTCTGGAGAAACTTGAGGAACAACAACTTCTACAGGAAGAACAACAAGAGACTAAGGTACTGACCTCTGACCCCTGACCCGAAGAAGAATGGGACACTGAGGCAAAGGTGAGAGACGCTGACCTCCTGACCCCTGACCATAGCACAGTCACCTACATGATGCCCAGGTGCCCTGGGGCGATGGGGCGACCCGACCCCGGGGCGACCTCGGGGCAGTGGTTTCTCTTCTCGTGACTCTGCATTAGTTTAACAGCAAAAATCTGTGACATGACGAGGTTCAGCCGACAGCCAAACAGCACAATGTTGAATCTTTTGGATTTATTTCTGTAGTGCCGCCTTTAAACAATCTTATCCTCCTCAAGTCCACCTCAGGTCTAAGAAGGAAAGAGTGATAACCGAAGAGAGAGAGGTGAGAGAAAAGAGAGAGGAGAGAGGGAGTGAAAAGAGAGGAGAGAGAGAGAGAAGAGGGAAAGGAGAGAGAAGAGAGAGTGACAGAGTCAAAAAAGAGGAGTGTGAAAAGAGAGGAGAAAGAGAGAGTGAAAAAAGAGGAGAGAGAGAAAAGACAGAGAGTAAAAAGAGAGAAGAGAGAGAGGTGAGAGGAAAGAGAGGAGAAGAGACAGAGAGTAACCAGAGAGAAGAGAGAGAGGTGAGAGGAAAGAGAGGAGAAGAGACAGAGTAAACAGAGAGAAGAGAGAGAGGTGAGAGGAGAGAGAGAGAAGAGGGAAAGGAGAGACAGTGAGAGAGTCAAAAAAGAGGAGAGAGTGTGAAAAGAGAGGAGAGAAAGAGGAGAGAGAGTAAAAAGAGAGAAGAGAGAGACAGGTGAGAGATAAGAGATGAGAAAGAGTGAAAAAAGAGAAAAAAGAGGTGAGAGAAAGTCAAAAAAGAGAAGAGAGTGTGAAAAGAGAGGAGCGAGAGAGAGACAGAGAGAGTGGAAAAAGAAGAGAGAGAGAGCGCAGAGAGGCTAAAAAGAGAGAAGAGAGAGAGGTGAGAGGAAAAAGAGTGAATAGAGAGGAAGAGAGAGTGAAAAGAGAGAAGAGACAAAGGAGAGAGAAAGAGAGAGGAGAGAGAATGAAGAGAGGAGAAAAAGAGAAGAAAGAGAGGAGAGAGACTGAAGAGGGAAGAGAGGGATGAGAGAAGAGCGAGAGGAGAAAGGAGAAGAGGGGGCACTTCTGCAGGAGGTACAAACAACCACAAGATGGAGCCAAAGTGCCTCTTACACGTCTCCATACAGATGTAATGAGCTGTTTTAACCTAAAAACTTTAAAATGTCTCACTGTGTCAGTATAAACACTGCAGAACACTTCAGCTCCATTAATTTGTCACTGTTTAAAAATATCAACCCCAATTTCGATGCTAGGGAAATACTTGATACCGATTCTGATTCTTTGGACAACAGAAAGTGATTTTAAACATGAAATGATAGTACTTTCTTTTATAATCCCTCAGTGATCTATGGACACTTACGAGTCTATGTGTCTTATACTTTCCTCTTTAACATTGTGCTTTGTGTTGGCTCAGTCTCCGTCTCGAGGGAAGCGTCAGCAACAGGAGCTCATCACAGAACTGAGACGAAAGCAAGGAAAAGAGAGAGGACACGTGTATGAGGGGAAGGACGGAGCCATCGAGGACATCATCACAGGTAAAAGAGAGAGAGAGAGAGACATGTGTATGAGGGGAAGGATGGAGCGATCGAGGACATCATCACAGGTAAAAGAGAGAGAGAGAGAGGACTTGTGTATGAGGGGAAGGACGGAGTGATCGAGGACATCATCACAGGTAAAAGAGAGAGGACGAGGACATCATCACAGGTAAAAAGAGAGAGAGAGAGAGAGAGTATGAGAGATGGAGAGGACACGTGTATGAGGGGAAGGACGGAGTGATCGAGGACATCATCACAGGTAAAAGAGAGAGAGAGAGAGAAGGGTGGAAATATTTACTTTGCTCTTTGCACTTTACACTTTTTCATCACAGTCCACAACAACAAACCGCTGAACCGAAAACTTTTATCTGACTTTTTTTGTTTTTTTTTTTTTTCTTTTTTCAGCTCTGAAGAGCGTCCCGTTCACAGCGCGATCGGCCAAGCGCAGCTCACGCTTCCTCTGTGAGCCCGCCCACCTGGATGAGCACTGACCAATCAGAGCCCATCCCAAGTGACAGCACTTTTTAAACATTTGTATTAGATCTATTTATGACAAAACATCAGTGTTTCAGAGACTAAACCAGGACTGAACCACGACTGAACCAGGACTAAATCAGGACTAAACCAGGATTGAACCAGGATTACATCAGGACAGAAGGAGATCTGGACCCGGCCTTGTTTGGACTCCCTAAGGACTTAACCAGGACTAAACCCAGTCCATCTTCAGACTTTTTCATTTCTGACAATCGCTTCTTCCTGAACTTCACCTGAGCCTCACCTGCTCAAGAGACTCCGCCCCAGACTCCCCCCCTCTGCACACCATCCCCACCCCTCTGAACCGTTCTGCCAAGGACCGGCACTTCAAATGAACGACTCCTCCCCCTGAGACAGAAGCATCCATGTGGTTATTTTTACAGTGTACACCCCCTCCCTCTGACCCTAACCTGTCTGACCTTTGACCTCTTATCTGAAGCACACTGGTCCAAGGATGCGTCCTGGCTCCGCCCTCAGAGTCGAACCAGGCTGCTCCCATTGACTCTCTGTCCTCTGAGGGTGTGAGTGACGCAGCCCGAGGACCAAGCACACTCTGACCCCTGACTCTTTTGACCTCTGACCCCCCCGACCCCTCTGATGCCTCTGTCACTGCCCGATTTGTCACGTTTTTCACACTGACCATGCCTATATACAAGCGCTGAAGTTGCTATAGTAAAGTTTGGCAAACTTCAAGTCTGAGATTGGTTGGATCAAATGGATTCTTAAATATAAAGAGCTGAGAGTCTGACTTAAAACAGTAAAACAGAGAACTTTGAGGATTCTGCTCAAATGCCATGTTTTTGTTTCTGTTTCTAAGACTAAACTCAAACTTTGATATGAATCTATTTAAGCTGAGCCTGTGTAATCCCTCAGTCCAGGTCTGACCCATAGCAAAAGACTAGTTCTTTTTTATCTTTTGCTATTTAAGCTGAGACACGTGACTACAGCCACAGATCACGGGATAAACACACTTAAAACAGTTCAACACGTTACAGTAAAAAGGGACAAAACGGACCTGGTGCTAAATTGGGCAATGACAGCCTCTCACCTCTCCTGACCTCTGACCCCTCTGACCCCTGACCCCTGTACAGCCTTTTGTAGCCTGTAGTTGTCACTGATGATGTTTGTTTGTTTGTTGTGATTCTGATTCTGGTGTAAATAAAGCACAAAGGATCCTCAGCGCCTCCTCTGTCCTTCATCCTTCAGCCCAGACATTTCATTTTTGTTTAAACATTTCACATCTGAACTGAAACAGGAAACATGTAGGTTTGGGGTATTTCAGCACATATAATAATAAGACTCATATATCTGACAGATGCTACTGTAAAGACTCTTCTGTCCTGGGGCTGAGGATTCAAATCTCAACATTGATGCCTTTGAGCCATACACTTTAGAAGCAAAAGCAAACACACTACAGGATCTCGCTTCATGAAATACCCCCTAGTCCTGGTCTTACCTCAGGCCTTGATGAGCCTGAATTACACAAATAAATCAGGATTTGTCTTATTCTCGCTTCATAGAATACTTCATACAGTAACTACTGTGACTCAAACCTATGACTGTGTGGTGCAGGGGTTAAGTTGCACAACTGGACACTCCTGGCCTGAGGTTGTTGGTTCAAATCCCACATCTGGCTCTGTGAAGGATGTGTGCAGATGCAGTGTTGAAGTTGAGGGTTCAAATCTTGGCTGTGTGCCAGGTTTCAACAAGTTGGTGTAATTTTTGTTTTTATCGATCTGAGGCCACGCCCCTCTGTAGCTCAGTCTCATATGATGCTGACAAAAAACTACAACAAAATGAAAAAAAAAAAACAACATTTATTTAGCTCAAAAGTTTCATATTTACAGACGTTTCACACATAATTTATCTGTGTCCACACTCATGACCCTGATCTGACCTGTGTCAACAAGATGAAACACCTTTTGATATATTGTATATATTGTGAAAAGAAAAAAATCATTTCACTTTAGTTTAGTTATACTATACCGATACTGACAAATTTGCTGGACTAGATATCGGCTTCCCAATATTGGTTCCGCCCATAACCTGGTTGGACATATATTTATGTAATTACTGTAGACCTGTTTACACGTTGTAGTCATCTACATTATCAGAAAGTCTCAGAATGTTTCAACTTTTATTTACACAAAGTTGCTTTGCAGTTACTAGTGGGATAAACATAACACATTTAGATCAGTTTTGTATTTTATTTTTATTTAAAGGAAATAAATACTCTCTTCAGTTTCTGCAGTATTGGTTGATATCAGGTATCAGCTGATACTTAAAGCTGTAGTATCAAAATCAGTATTCGAACTGGATTAGTGCATCTCTATTTATATTGACAGAGAAGAGGTTGAACTTTGTGCCAGTTTTTGTTTCATGTGGATAGGCACAGTAATTACAGAGATCATAAACCAGGTTAACACATGTGAGTAAGAAGCGGGCAGAAGCGGGTAGAAGCAGACAGAAGCAGACAGGAGCAGACAGAAGCAGACAGGAGCAGACAGGAGCAGACAGGAGCAGACAGGAGCAGACAGGAGCAGACAGGAGAAGGTCACTTCTTGGCTGTGGCGCGCTGGAGTCGTTCCATCAGTTGGCGGTTGGAGGCGGGGCATCGGTTCAGCACCGCGCCCAACTCTGCCTCGTTTCTCCGCTCGATTGCCGCATCTGCTGCCCCTTCCAAGTCCCTGAAGAACAAGTCAAGAGTTGGTCAAGACCTGGTATAGACCTGGTTTAGTCCTAGTTTAGGCCTGGTCTTACCCCAGCAGCAGACAGGCCTGGACTCTCTGCTCTGGAGAGACTCGGAGGAGGTATTTTTTTGCTTCGTGTTGGTTGTGATTTTTTACACAAACTTCAACAAACGGCTGCAGCAGAAACACACAAGAGAAACACAGTTTAACCAACATGAGAATAAAATATAATGTACAGGTTATATTAGAAACATTAGAAATAAACCATGACAGAACTCACAGGTCTATTTCAGGACCAAATATAGATTATAATAGATGTCAAATATAACAGACAGCAGATATCACACGTGTCAGGACCAGATCCCCATGGGGACGTAATGTTATATTTATGGTTTATATCTAGTACTAGACACATTTATTTCAGACAGGACAGTAGTACCAAATATCCGATAGGGGACTTCTTGCTCCTGGAGAATTTGTCCAGTTCGTCCCAGTCCTGCTTCTCAGCCAGAGCCCGGAGCTTCAGCCACCAGAACCTGAAGAGAACACAAGAACTCAGTCAAATCAGCACCGAACATGAACAGAACCTGCGCACAGCACAAGAACCAGAACAGAACATAAAGGGCAGAACCTGAGCAGAACCTGAGCACAACACAAAAACAGAACACAAGAACCTGAGTACAACCAGAACAAGATCACAAAGACCAGGTCAAGACTAGGTCCAGGACCTAATATAAGCAGAACCTGAACAGAACCAGACCCAGGTCAGACCTGAGACCAGAATCAGAACCTGAACAGAATTAGAACATAAAGAACAGAACCTGAGCACAAGAACAGATCCAGAACAGGTACAGACTGGGTCAGAACTAAGACCAGGCTTATAAAAACTGGACTGGACTTCAGTGTAACAGCTCATTTCTCCACTGTCACAACAAACTTCACCACCATCAGTTTACAGTCCGAGATTAGTTCTAGTCCTGGTCTGGTCGGGGTCAAGTATCAGTCATGGTCCCAGTCCCGGTCGAGGTCCCGGTTGCGGTCTCAGTCTCAGTCCAAGTCTTAGTCTCACCTTTTGTCTGGGACCCTGAAGTCTCTGTAGAGCTGATCGGCCTGTTTGTGCAGACCCAGGTTCAACAATGTCTCCATCGTGTCCTGGACAGTAACAGCATTAGGACTAAACCAGATCAAAACCAGATCTAAACTAGATCTAAACCAGGTCTAAACCAGGCCTAAACCAGATCAAAACCAGATCTAAACTAGATCTAAACTAGATCTAAACTAGATCTAAACCAGGCCTAAACAAGATCTGACCAGGTCTGAACCAGATCTAAACCAGGTCTAAACCAGGATTAAAGCAGGACTAAACCAAGTCTAAACCAGGTCTAAACCAGGTTTAAATCAGGACTAAACCAAGTCAAAACCAGGATTAAACCAGGTCTAATCCTGGTCTTAACCAGGTTTAAATCAGGACTAAAGCAGCTCTAAACCAGGATTTAAAATAGGACTAAATCAAATGTTACCTGCAGAGACATCCCCTGGAGCCCCGCTCCTTTCTCCTCGTCCAGTTTCTTCTGAAAACGAAGCAGCTTCATCTCCTCCTCCGTTGCCTCAAACGCAAGAAAATCATTTACACACAAGAACTAAAGCAGGAATAAAGCGGGACTAACGTAGGACTCGTGCAGGACTAACACAGGACTAAACCAGAACTAGATCAACACTAAAGCAGTTTTCTCTGCAGTTGTACCTTGGCATTGAAGTCGTTTTTGGCCTTATTAAACTCGTCCACAGCGTTCTGCAGCGCGGCTACGCGTCCCTCCAGCCTCTGAGAGAGAGAAACATGTGGAAAACAGGACTGAACAAGGACTGAACAAGGACTGAACAAGGACTGAACAAGGACTGAACAAGGACTGAACCAGGTCTGAACCAGGTCTGAACCAGGTCTGAACCAGGTCTGAACCAGGTCTGAACCAGGTCTGAACCAGGTCTGAACCAGGTCTTAACCAGGTCTTAACCAGGTCTTAACCAGGTCTGAATCAGGTCTAAACAAAGACTGAACCAGGACTAAACCAGCCCACTACACGCCCCTCCAGCCTCTTAAACACATCTAAACCAGGTCTGAACCGTATCTAAACCATGTCAAACTGGATCTAAACCGGGTCTGAACTGGGTCTAAACTGAGTCTAAACCGGCATCACAGCAAAAGAAATTTCAATTCTATAACTGGACAAAGGTTTTAGAGTGAAGACGTTTGCCCTCTCATTCGGGGTTGTTCAGTTCTGCTCAGGTTTCTGGGGGGACAATGCCTTATATCAGTCTGAGGAGCGGAGAAGCCAACCACACTGAAACTACAGGCTCATTTCTGCTCTACGTTCTAGACTCATACAGATACGGATAGAGACTTCTGTCTGTCCTCTGCCTTTTTCTGTCCATAATCTGGTCCGTCTCTACAGAACATGTGGAATCTTAGCACTGAAGCTGTACATGAGCTGACCACTCGGGACAGTAGTGACAGTAGTGAACACCACTTGACATAAGTGAGCACTGCTCGATAGTGGGGGTTAAATAAAAAATAAAACACAAAAGTGAACCAGCTGCAAAACAAATAAATACTCATCTCACTTCGTTTTCTTGGCTCTCTCTAATCTGATCTAAAGCCTGCCATGTTTGTTTATTTGTTGCTCTATTTCTTTGTTTTGGTCAATTCTCTACCTGACTTTGTACGCCCTCTGGTGGTTATTTAGCAGAATACAGCTTTCACATTAGAAACGTTTGGAAGTATAAACACAATGATTGCTACTACACCTGGTACCTACATACCTGTTTACATACAAAAGTGTAGCAGAAATGAGCCTTAAGCATTTGTTGTTAGTGAAGTCCATTGAGCAACCCAAGGTGTGAACTGTACCCCAGCTCGCAAATACGCAAGAATTTAATTTTCTTTTGCTATGCAGCCTACCTGTACTACTGAGGGATTACACAGACACATGTAAACCAGGTCTAAAATTGGACTAAACCAGGTTCAGGTCTAAACCAGCTCTAAACCAGGTCCAAACCAGGTCTAAACCAGGACTAAACGTACCTGCTCTTTGAAAGCTGAGGCCACGTAGAAGTTCCCAAGTCCTTCATGGTCGTCATCCTGGTTCAGAAGATCTTTGAGGGTTTGACTCTCCTGGACTCTGCAGAACTGAACCAGAACCAGAGCTGAACAAGGTCTAAAGTGGGACTAAAGCAGGACTAAACAAAGATCTAAAGCAGGTACAAAGCAGGACTAAAGCAGATGAAGTGACCTGTGTGTGACAGAAGGGGGCAGTACCTGTCTGTAGAGGCTCAGGGCCAGTGGCTGATTCCTTAAAGTCATGAAGAAGTCTCCTCTGTTCATCTCATTTTTCAGAAACGACACGACTGTGAAAACTGAAACATTAAACATACAAACATGTCACACACAGAGAGATACATAAACACACGACCCTGAAAACTGAAACATACAGATATAAAGGTTCTGCAGATGACGTGTTCTTCTATAAAAGCTCTGGACACCAAATCTAAAATGCAAAAGAGCTGCTACAGTTTAATAACAATTCTAAAAGTCTATAGCTGTTAAATACTTAGTTTGTACTCGACTCTAAAATAAGTAAGTCAAGTCAACAGTAGAAAACCAGTGAAGAGTGAAACCACAGGGACACTGCAGACACACTCACATTTATCACTGATACAGAGTCTGAATCAGACACAGATCAGCTGAGTCTTTCTCTCCTTAAATCACATGTTTCTGAGTCTGTGTGTGGAGGAGATTCATTGTTGTGGAGGTAACAACAAAGAAACTACTTTTAATTATCATTTTGTTTGGAACAGCGGAGCCAGACGCCCTGTATTATTCGTATAGCCGTTAGCATTAGATCATGACTAATCCCGAGGGTTTGGGCTGGTGCCAACCCATCGCCCACATTTAGGTCACAGCCTCGTTTTGGTGAGACAGGTGAGACAGGTGAGACAGATGAGACAGGTGTCCGTTACCCAGGTCTGTGTCTCCGCTCTCCACGGCTTTACTCAGGGCCAAATGACTCCTCTTCATCTTCAACAGCAGAGGAACCTGTTCCCCCGAGCGCGCCTCAAACTCCAACAACTGAAACAGAGACACAGGTCTAAAAAGGTCTAAAACTGATCTAAAAAAAGGGCTAAAACAAATTGAAAACAGGGCTAAACCATATCTAAAACCATTCCTGATTTAGTCCTTCAGTACCTTTATAGTGAGCTCAGGTCTGTCGCTCCCATAGGCTTTAGTTTAGTCCTGGTTTAGTCCTGGTTTAGTCCTGGTTTAGTCCTGGTTTAGTCCTGGTTTAGTCCTGGTTTAGTCCTGGTTTAGTCCTGGTTTAGTCCTGGTTTAGTCCTGGTTTTATTCCTGGTTTAATCTTGGTCCTTGCCTTTATACCAAGCTCTGGTCTGCCGCTCCCGTAGGCTTTAGTTTAGTCCTGGTTTAGTCCTGGTTTAGGCCTAATTTAGTCCTGGTTTTAGTCATGGTTTTAGCCCTGGTTTGGTCCTGGTCCTTGCCTTTATAGCAAGCTCAGGTCTGCTGCTCCCGTAGACTTTAGTTTAGTCCTGGTTTAGTCCTGGCTTAGTCCTGGTTTAGTCCTGGTTTAGTTCTGGATTAGTCCTGGATTAGTCCTGGATTAGTCCTGGATTAGTCCTGGATTAGTCCTGAATTAGTCCTGAATTAGTCCTGAATTAGTCCTGAATTAGTCCTGAATTTAGTCCTGGTTTAGTCCTGGTTTATTCCTGGTTTTATTCCTGGTTTAGTCGTGGTCCTTGCCTTTATAGCGAGCTCAGGTCTGCCACTCTCATAAGCTTTTGCTGCTATGTGAGAATAAGAGACTCCAGGAGTGTCTCCAACTTTGGCACAAACGACTCGAGCCACAGCCTCGTCTGAGAGGTCGGCCTGCTGCACCTGGAACAGAACCGAGACCGGGTCAGAATCAGGACTGGGTCAGACACAGCACTAGCAGTTATAGCAGCTAATCTGGAGCCCAGTTCCATATTTGGAATTTTAGCCACGAGTATCATAGCGACCCAAGAGCCAATCAGGAGCGAAGGTGTTGAAGGTAATGCCCCTCCCACCTGCACTGCTGGCCTGGCAGGGGGCGGGCGCTTAGCAACGTGGTCAATCAAAACTGTTGCTAACACTAGCGAAAGTGACCTTGCAGAAAGAAGGCGCCCGATTAGTCTGTTAGTCATGTTCATACCTTAATTTAGGGACAAAAAAGTGAAATAAAAACCCCAGGATCATGTAGAGCAGGTTAAAACCAACGTTTTAATGTCAGAATGATGAGCCTGACAGCAGCAGTTACAGAGAGAGGGGCAATAGAATTGGAGTGAGTGGCATCCATGCTCACTTCCAGTTTGGAATGTGGAGGCTAACGGTATATGTCCAGAGATATACAGTATATGGTTAGACCTGGGTCTAAACCAGGTCTGAGGAAGTGATGTCATGCACAGAGCAGGGGCCGTCTCACCTTCCTGGCCTTGCACCTGTACCTGACCTTGCCCCCTCAGCGGGGTCAGGTGCAGAGTACCCCTACATGTACAACGGAGTACTGTAGGGAGAAAGTTATGTGTAGATGTGGGCAAAGCTCACCTTGCAGGAGGCCCAGTGGCGCAGCACACGGCTCACTCCCTGAAACTCTGGGATCTTCAGATATCGACAAATCTCCATTGCCAAAGGGTACAGCCTCCTGTGCACCAGCCTTGAACCAGACCAAGATTTTAACAGGACTAAAGCAGGATTAAAGCAGGATTAAAGCAGGACTAAAGCAGGACTAAAGCAGGATTAAAGCAGGGACTAAAGCAGGACTAAAGCAGGACTAAAGCAGGACTAAAGCAGGACTAAAGCAGGACTAAAGCAGGGCTAAAGCAGGACTAAAGTAGGATTAAAGCAGGACTAAAGTAGGATTAAAGCAGGACTAAAGTAGAATTAAAGCAGGACTAAAGTAGGATTAAAACAGGATTTAAACAGGATTGAAAGGGTACAGGCTGCTGTGCAATGGCTTAGAAATAATTAGAACCATAAACCAATACACACGCACCAATAAAACTTGGGACTAAGCATGGAACTAAACCAGGACTAGACCAAGACTAGAGCAGGACTACACCAGGACTAAACCAGAACAAAAGCAGGACTAAAGCAGAAAATGAGTAAATGCCCCTAGACTCACCTGTCAATCAGCACTTGCACTGTCATCTGCTTGAACCTGAGGTCACAGGTCAAGGGTCAAGCAACACAAAACAGGGTCAAAGGTTGTGTGGGGTCTGGGTACACAGCAGTAACTGTAGTACTGTAGTACTGTACACCACTCACTGTGTGTGAGTGGTATTCCTACAGTGCTTTCTCATACTACATTCAGGGCAGTAATAGTAGTAGTAGCAATAGTAGTAGCAGCAGCAGTAGTCAAAGTAGTGGTATAATAGTACATAAAGGATACTGCGTGTGCGTCAGTGGTATTCCTACAGTACTTTCTCGTACTGCGTTCAGGACTCTCAGCTCTCTGCAGATTGACACAAATGACTCTGGACTGAAGTCGGACAGGAAGCACTTCCCAAAGGATGCTGCCTAAAAGTCACACAGCAGTCAGAGGTCTCACAGAGAGGATGATTGCCTTATTTGCACCTGTCATTCTCCTGTGTGAGTCATTACCAGATCTGCATCAGTCATGCTAGTGTTAGTGTCAAAGTGGAAGAGAGGTTTCAGAGGAGGAAACGAAGTAGTGCTAACACATACACATAACAACTTATCCCCTGACCCTGACTATATTTTCAATTATCTGACTCCAGAAACAGTTGTGTTCTGAGTCAGCTGTGGCCTTAGATCATTTGAATCACACATACTGTGCTTGTGTCTGCTTTATAGTTATAATCTATGACACCTGTGGATCATTATGTCATGATTTGCACATTTTAAATTGCAATATTGATCTAAAACGAGTTAATAAAAAAAACAAGTCCACAGACTTCCATGTTAGAATACGGTGGTCCCCAATGGGAGCTGGCATCGGTGTAAACGTCACGACAACAAAACACCTCATGTTGTCGGCCCCTCCTATGGAAAACCTGCACTCATCTATTTGCTCAGGTTTAGTACAGTTCCATGTTTTTCCACACTCATCTTTCACATTCTGCTTTGTGTCTGTCACAGGTCACACGGAAGAAGTCATACAGAGGTCATAGGTCACACAGGGGTCATGCTCACCCGCAGCAGGGCCTTCTGTGTAGTGCAGTCCCATTCGTGAGCAGCCGCCTCCACACACTGAGCTACAGCCTCCGACAGAACGCTCTGCTCCTTAATCTCACGCAGGTACTCATCTGCCCTCTGACTCTGCTTCTGTAAAGAGGAGAAACCAGGTCTAAAGCAAGACTAAAGCAGGTCTAAAGCAAGACTAAAGCAGGTCTAAAGTAAGACTAAAGCAGGTCTAAAGCAGGACTAAAGCAGGTCTAAAGCAAGACTAAAGCAGTCTAAAGCAAGACTAAAGCAGGTCTAAAGCAAGACTAAAGCAGGTCTAAAGCAAGACTAAAGCAGGTCTAAAGCAAGACTAAAGCAGGACTAAAGCAGGACTAAACCAGGTCTAAAGCAAGACTAAAGCAGGACTAAAGCAGGACTAAACCAGGTCTAAAGCAAGACTAAAGCAGGTCTAAAGCAAGATTAAACCAGGACTTAATAAGACCTAAACTAGGACTAATCTTGGTCGGTCTTACCTTGTGTGTCACAAGCTGTAACTCATGGAGGCTCAGTCCCAGTTTAGTCCGGGTTTAGTCTTGAGTGTGAATCCTGTTTTAGTCCAGTTTTAGTCCAGTTTTGGACCTGGGTCAGTTCTGATTTAGTCCTGGTCTTACCTCATACTCCCTGTGTGCCTCCAGCAGCAGGGCTCCTGGACTCATGGAGGCGATCTTGAAGATTTCCTGAGAGACCAGAGGCACCTCCTGGAGCATCTCCTGGTGGAACCCACCCAGAACCCGGAGCCCGTCCAGCTCTGGGATCAGGACTGAGGCCTGGTCCAGAGGGAACCTGGACTGCATCAGGACCATAACCTCAGAGAACTGTAGAACTCTGTTATATGAGTCTAAACACATGACCAGGACTAAACCGGGTCTAAACCGGGTCTAAACCGGGTCTAAACCGGGTCTAAACCGGGTCAAAACCGGGTCTAAACCAGGTCTAAACCAGGACTAACCCAGGACTAAACCAGGACTAAACCAGGTCTAAACCAGGTCTAAACCAGGTCTAAACCAGGACTAAACCAGGACTAAACCAGGACTAATCCAGGATTAAACCAGGTCTAAACCAGGTCTAAACCAGGCCTAATCCAGAACTAAACCAGGCCTAAACCAGGTCTAAACCAGGCCTAAACCAGATCTAAACCAGGACTAAACTAGGTCTCAACCAGATCTAAACCAGGACTAAATCAGGACTAAACCAGGACTAAACCAGGACTAAACTAGGTCTAAACCATGACTAAACCAAAACTAAACCAGGTCTAACACTGGTGGGATATTTAATAATATTAAACAGGGATATTAAATATAAAACCAGTTAAACTAAAGGATACTGGATGGTGTCACCACACTGTCCTGCCACCAGTAGGAGTCGCTCCCACATCAGGACCACAGAGGGCTGCTGTGCTCGCGGCCGACGGCACCTGCGGAAGAGCATGGTTAGACTCATGGATCTATTAAAATAACTGGATAAGGTATTGCTATCTTAGAATTGTCACGAGTTGGATTAGTGGCCACTCATTGGTACTACAACAAAAAAAATCCTCCTGCCCAGAAAGGATTTTTCACGTACAGCGCAGTGTAATCACAAGCTGCTCGTGCTCAGCTGACAGTGCACCTATAGCTTTCACAAAGGTCTAATTTTTTTGGCAATTTTTACCTATTTTTGAGATCATTTAAAAATCTTAAAAACGCTTTTTAATCATTAGCTTCGGCTACACTCTATGTCCGCTCTAGCTCAGCTTAAGCTCTGATGGTGGTCACGTGGTACAACATGAACAAGCATGTAAGCGATGTGAACAAGCCCAACTGTCGTGAATGAGCCACAGGTTGAGAACATTGTTCGGAAGCTCCTGGAAGCATAAACATTATCATTTATAGTTTGTTATTTATTTATTATTTCCTTGTCTCCTTTGCGGCCGCTCACTCTCGTCACGCAAAGTCTCATGGGGGGTAGCTCAACTGAGCACGGTCCATGGTCAAGGCAGGACCGGATGTACCTAGCCACTAAAGGATAAACTTGCGACATGCGCCATTGCGCACGGCCCATTGACTTCGATGGGCAGCCATGTTTAGGTCCTGGGGCTTGGTTAGACTACACGTCTGCAACATCTGTGACACGTCTGACTGTGACATGTCTGTGACATGTCTGTGACTATGACATGTCTGTGACACGTCTTTGACACGTCTGTGACACGTCTGTGACATGTCTGTGACACAAAAAACTAACAATAAACCAGAAGTAGTTTTTTGTTTATGTTAATTTTAGCTTTAGTTTAGCCTCATCTCACAGCTCCACAAACTTTACTAAATGTCTTTTTGTGATTCACTGAGATGAGTATGATATAGATTTAATCTATTAAGAAAACATTTGTAATGTTTGGGTGACCGTGTCTCATGGAGCAGAGCCCTGTCCCTAGACCCAGAGCCTGGACAAGATAACCGAGCTGGAGGGAGCCACACCAAACAAACCTACCTCAAGGCCTCAACCAGCCATGCCATTGGAGAAGAGACTTAGGACTCACCAGACCATTTGTTTTGGAGCTGAGCGCATCTTTGTGTCCACTTCACTGAACTTCTCCTGAAGACAGACAAAAAAGGACTGAACCAAAACTAAACCAGGACTAAACTAGGACTAAACCAGGTCCAAACCAGGTCTAAACCTGGACTAAACCAAGTCTAAACCAGGACTAAACTACATCTAAACCAGGACTAGGTTCAGTACTCACCTGGAGGCTGGAGGTCCCGGTCCACACCAGTCCAGTATCGGTGAACAGAGCCAGGTATTTGTAACTGAAGGAGACGCACATCTGAAGGATCGACCCCGAGTCTGGACTGAGGCCTGGAGGATACTGAGGAGAGACCAGGGTTAGACCGGGACTAGAGCGGGACTAGAGCTGGACTAGAGCTGGAATAGATCAGGACTAGACCAGGACTAGACCAGGACTAGACCAGGACTAGACCAGGACTAGACTAGGACTGAAACTAGGACTAAACCAGGACTAGACCAGGACTAGACCAGGACTGAAACTAGGACTAAACCAGGGCTCGTCCCGAATTCCCCAAATTGGCCCTGAAGCTCCTAGCACCTTAAGCCCAAACGGAATGTGTGTCACTGTTTGACGTGATAAGAACTGAATAGTGCATGGAGTTAGGAAGGAAAAGGAGCCTGTATGTGTCCTTTTATAGCTCCTTTAGCATAGGAACTTTGGGAGCTTCATAACCAGCAGTTAGGAGCTATGAGACAAACCACAATCCAGTCCGCATTAGAACTAAAGGACAGGATTTGGTGGAATATTTGATGCTCAGAGGACAGAACTGAGGCTGCAGCTTAAGGTGAGTCTGTATTTACTCTGCTCTGTGAGCGTATGTTACTATTGGAGGTGATTCATGTTTAAACTCAGATTTCTCCATTGTCCCCAGTGCCACTGGTTAGGACAGTCTGCTTCTCCAAACAGCTGAAGCTCCTTCTCCTCTCTGTTGAGGACTCGTATGCCCATAACGCAACTCCAAAGGTAAAGGAGTTAGGAACTAGGAGTAGGAGCAAACAATTCGAAACAAGTCGGAGTCTAACCCAGGACTAAACCAAGACTACACCAGGTTTAAGTTAGGTTAGGTCTAGTACCACAGCGGTGCAGGAGGTGTGGTCTAGGATGTAGAGCTCGGGGCCGATGGAGAGCAGGACTTTGGTCTGACGCTCCTGAGTTAGGACAGCCCAGGAGGACGGCGCACCCTGCAGGCCTGAGGGGGCACAGCAGGAGAGTCAGTAAAAGCAGCAGTAACAGTACAAGTGTGAGCAGTACAGGAATTTGTAGTACTTTTAGCAGTAGCTGTATTTTTAGTACATTTAACAGTAATAGTATTTGTAATACTTTTAGCAGTAGCTGTATTTGTAGTACTTGTAGCATTAGTAGTATCTGTAGTATTTTTAGTATTAGGGTCCCTGGTTGCAGTACACACCTGGCACCTCCGGGAGGCGGCGCAGCTTGAGGTCATCAATATTGGTGGCCAGAGTGAAACGTGCAGAGGCAGTTACTACAGCCACGCCAGTACCAAATGGAGAGTGGAAAACTCTGGCCTGGACCACCTGGTCATGGGTTATCTCCTACACATACACACATCTACAGTATAACATAAGTGTACACAGGAGAGCCTCCATACAAACATACAGGAGAACAGCATCGGGTCATGGCTAAACTCCTAGTCATATACAATACAAGCATGTACATTATAACACACATGCACATTATGACACACATGTACAGCAGAGTCTAAAGCTACATACAAGAGGATAGCACATGTAAACATGTGTAGAGTAACATGTGCAAAATAATATGTTCAGTATAACAACTGCACATGTGCAGAGTAACATATGCAGTATGCAGCAACATGCTCAGTATAACATGTGCAGTATAACGTGCAGAATAACATGTGCAGCATAACATGTACAGCATAACATGTGCAGTATAACAACTGCACGTGTGCAGCATAACGTACAGAATAACATGTGCAGTATGATATGTGCTGCATAACATGTGAAGTATAACACGTGCAATATAACATGTGCCGTATAACATGTGCCCTATAACATGTGGAGTATAACATAGCCTCAGCCTACATACTAACATACAGCACCGTCGTGCCTCATACATATTTTATTATACATACATGTAAACATGTATGTATAATAAACAATCCAATACAACAGAAAGGATACAGGATAAGAGGGCACAGATCTGTCTTAGGCTCAAGTGCCTCTGATATATTTGGGGAGTATATTTGAGGGTATACTTGGGAGTACATACAGACCTGTCCCATGCTGAAGTGCCTCTTGAAGGAGCCAAAGAGGTCATAGATCAGAACTGTGCCGTCCTCTTGAATACAGAGGAGCTCATCTGAGACACTCCATCCAAGCTGTAGCACCACACCACTCTTCCACTGAAAGTACATAACAGTATGTACAAGACAAATATACATATAGATATATACAAAACACTGTAGAAACATAAGTATAACACATTTAACGAGGGATACAGGAAGTTGGGAGGGCATCTGAAAAAAGAATATGTGTTTTTACCGTGAATGAGGCCAGAGTCTGCCCAGAGGCGGAGTAAATGTCCAGGTGAGGTCGAGAACTTGGAGAACGTTTTTGCGGCTCCTTCAGAACAGCTGTGCAGAACATTAAAGAATATTACAGAACAGACTGTTTTAATATTGATACCTGCTCAAATGAGTATCTAGTTTCAGTACTAGCTCTAGTTTGCTTATTATCTGATGGGCCATACTTCTGACACCATAATACATTAGAGATGCAGATACAGTTCAGATTATTGTATATTACAGCTGATTTTACCGATGGGTCCACCGTATGGAGCAGCCGCCACCAGAGAGTCCCTGAGACCATCCTTCAGGCTCCAGCTCATCTCGTACAGCTCAGACTTACTGAGGAAAACAAATGGAGAATACTGTACTGTTAAAACTTAAATTTAACTTTATTTTAGATATGACACAAAATACATAAATAAATACAGGTCATCTGGTACAGCTAAGACTGAGACAAACATGAAAATAGGCCTGTAGACTAAATAAATTCTTGTTGGACTAAAAACATGTTCTGCTGATCGATTAAAAAGGGGGGCGTGGCAAAGGCTCTAAAAATTATTGTATCTATATCTGTATTGTGTTGTTGTGTATCTGATCCATACTGCACTCACAAGGTGTCATCTGCACGGGAGTTCATGCAAAAACTACTATTTATGCAGAAAAAAGTACTAGGAAACAAGGCATCTATATAAAGACAGATTCATCTTGTGAATTTTTTAATCTGACTTTTTACATAAAACTACCAAAAAATAGCAAATCTTCAGCTCACTCACTCAGTTTCTGTTGTTGTACCATATAGATCCTTATCATGTAAATAAAATGATTAGTCGGCTTACACATACAGGCATACATTTTGGTTGACTAAGACATTAAAATGCATGTATTGTTTTATCATAATGGGAAACATGCACAAGTCTCATTCATCTAAGAGTCATGTGAATCTACAAGACTTCAGATGTTATTATAAATACCAAACCTATGGCAGTGTAATATAAAAGAGCTCTATGGTTTTACCGTAAACTTAGACCAATACTTTTAAAATTAAGTACTTTTTACACCTTTACATTACGCCGAATCCTTCAGAATAAGTGTTTGTTCTATGCAGATCAGAGCACTACGATATTTAATAAGGTTAAAAGGCCATTCCGACGAGAAGATAGTAAAATTAAGCTGAATTTAAAGGGAGGTTTGGAGGAAATGGTCACATTCTGTCATTTTGTCCCTTTAAATATGTTTAAAATCATGTCATGATAATTTTGACTTTTGAACCAAAGACGCGGTTTTGTTAACGCTGTAAAAATGTAATAAACATTTAATAACAGCGCATTCAGAGCCCTTTTAGCATTAGCCCTTAGCTTTAGCCGCTAGCTCCGGAGCTTCCCCGGGGCTTCCGCGGAGCTCTCACCGGTAAAAGGCATCTCCCAGAGGGTTCCAGCTCGCGGTGACGAACGCCATGTCTGTGCAGAGGCGTCAGGAGCCGAGTCCGGGGTGAGGAGGGTCCGGGCCAGTCTGGGGCTGGCTCTGGAGCTCTGGAGCGGGAGGTAAAAGGAGCTAAAGCCGTGTAAAGTGATGTGTCTGTCGGTTTGATTCCGGAGTCCGTCACATGACGCTCAGGCCCGGCTCTCTGTGCTGAACACCGAGCAAACACATGATAAACATTATTATTATGTCCACACAACAAGCAAGCAAGAAGTTTTAAATCAACTTTACATAAGATGTTTGTTCATATTTCTTTGTATGTATAGTTTTAAACATGAATGTATTGTTTGAATATATAAATCTAAGGAGAAAACTGTTTTTATTTTTTTCACATGTAGTGTAAAATGTTATTAGAGGGGCCCTGTGTGATCTTCACATTGATAGAAGGGCTAGTACAGTACAGTAAACTGTATGGGCTGCACTATCTATGGCTCTAAACCTAAATCTGTCGACTTGAAGGCTGTTGTCACACTTTTACGCAGTTTGGTTTAATCAAACATTTTATTTAAGTTTATTTATTGGTTGAGCAGTCAGATCTACTGACCCACAGATTGGTGGTGTGTTTCAAGCTCCCACAGATGAATGCTGTTGTTGTGTCCTTGGGCAAGACACTTAACCCACCTTGCCCCCAGTGTCTGTGTACACTGTGTACACAAGTAAACCCCGACGCCAGTTACAGAGACCAAGTGAAGTATCATCTGAAAGTCTTCAAGAAGATTGTGAATGCAGCATTGAGAGTGATCCCTACCTCAACCATCACCGAAACCAATGAGCTGATATACACTTCAGCAGCAGTGATCCTAGAGATGCTCGGCTATAAGAGCAACCATGAGAGCCATGAGAAACAATACCCACCATGGAAACAACTGTTAGAGGCTAAAATCAAGGTAGCAGAAAGAGAAGTGAGGCAACTGTCAGAAAGAAACTGGCCCAGAAATTGCAATGAAAAAACAAGTACCCAAGAGGTACAGCCAGATGTCCATACCTGAAGCACTGGATACTGACAAACATACCTGGAAACTGACAAACAAAGGCTCCAAGCCTTGGCCAGCCATCGACCCACCAAGGCTGGAAACTGAAAGGTACTGGAAAAGAGGCATTGAGAAGGAGGCATCAATAACAGTGACGCTCATTGGCTGGTAGCTCTGAGAGAAGACCACAACAACCTCCCTAAACAGAATCCACTCACCATCACAGTGGCAGACATCCAGAAAAGGGGAAGGGGTCTCACTCCCAGAAGGAACAATAACAGACATCGAGAAGAGTTACAAGTACCTTGGCATCCCACAAGCAAATGGCAATCTTGAAGAGGAAACAAGGAAAGCAGCTATGGCCAAATACCTCCAATGAGTAAGGAAGGTCCAAAGGAGTCAGCTCAATGGCAAGAACAAGATCCAGGCAATAAACAGCTACGCCCTGCCAGTAATCAGATACCCAGCAGGAATCATAAACTGGCCAAAGGAGGAGATACAGACCACAGATGTTAAGACCCAATAGCTCCTGACCATGCATGGCTGGTTCCATCCCAAATCCAGCATCCTGAGACTGTACACGAGTCACAAGGAAGGAGGCAGAGGACGGTGAGTGTGAGAGCCACAGTCCAGGATGAAACATCCAAGATCCATAAATACATCAAGGACAAGGCCCCAACAAATTATGTGCTCAGTGAATATCTCAGACAGTGGAGTGCAGAGGAGGAGGAGCTGGAGGAACCATCATGGGAGGACAAGCCTCTAAATGGGATGTACCACTGGAATATAACTTAAGTGGCTGATATCAAGAAATCCTTGAGAGAACTGGACTGAAGGACAGCACAGAGGCACTCATCCTGGCTGCACAGGAGCAGGCCTTGAGCACAAGAGCGATAGAGGCCCAGATCTACCACATCAGACAAGACCCAAGGTGTAAAAACTCTAAAGGCTTATCTTTTAATTCAGGGTGCTTAGTTTCCATGTGCCAAAGCAGTTTTGGAGGTTTCATTTCCTCATTCGCTTTTCTCCGCATATTACGCAGATTTTAAGTAGGAGTCCTAGTGTTGTCTGTTAAATTGATCTTTCTTTTTCTTGGAATTTCCTAGGATCCTCTTCTGGTTCCTCAGTTGGCCTTTTCCCCTTTGCAAAAAAGCTCTATTTGACGAGCGTGTGGGTCTAGTTTTGGGTAACGTGTCTGATGCGTTTCACATGATATGTCACCGCGGAGGACAAGAGCAGATCTAGCACAGATATTGATAAATTATTTACCGTTTTTGTGTGGCCCGGTAGCAAATGCGTAACGGACCGGTACCGATCCCCCGGCCTGGTGGTTGCGGACCACTGCTCTACATATTAGTATCTCCACATTAATATCTCCAGCTTGTTCAAAACTGCACATAAGACTATGTGGGCCTGTTTTGTTATATTTTGGCACAAAATAAGATAAAAAAAACAAACAAAAAAAACCCCCACACACATACAGTTGGTGACGTCATTATCATGGTCATTATCCTTATTTTTTTGCTGTGTGCATGACTTATTAAAGATAACAACTTGTACTTGAGTTAAATGTAAGAATAAGCTGTTGTTTAACAGTCACTCCTACACATAAGTTTAGGAGTGACCTGAATTTGTGTTTTGTATCCATGGGTTACTCGTGATTGAAATCTAGCAGTGTTGCCATAGCACTTACATTCTAAATAAAATATTATATAGTTTGAAAAAGTCCTCAAAATATCACCTGAAACAGATACATAGGTAAGTAAGTTGATTTAACGTTCAATTAGTCAGATATAAATAAATTCATTAACCTCCTAGGACCCAAACTCTTGCGTGACATGCTTTATTAATTTCTCTTTGTTATTTGGGCTGACTGGGACCTGATCAGTGTAAAAACAATGAATTATCTTTTTACATTATGAGAAAAAATTATGTCCACATATGAGGACATTCGTTCTAAGTTTTAATCATTTGATAGAACACAATAAAGTCACATTTGAATAATGATTTGCAAAAAATTGTTTGAGTAAAAACAAAATGAGAAACAACAATTGTTCCTCTTGGAACAATGTGGCTCATTTGAAGTGCTGCTGAGAGGTGAAGACATGAACCTTTAACAAAGTCCGTCTTGAATCTACATATAATGTGTTATACCCTTCTGTGTCCACTAAGTGGCAGTATAATGACCTTCTATGTGGACACCAGGACCTTGTAGAGCAGGGGTCTCAAACTCACGGCCCGGGGGCCAATTGCGGCCCATGAGGCAATATTTTGTGGCCCGCAGGACAGTATGAAAGTTTAATGTTAGTGTGGCATTACAATGTTGCGTGTACAAGGTTCCACCAAATCGTTAAACCCCAAATACACGTGTCACTCGCGCTGTTTATCCCCGTCACAAAAGATTCAACAAATAACAATGTATATCCAGAAAATCCACAAGAATTTGGCATATTTCCTCATGTATGTTGAAAACAGCGATGACTTTTGACAAGATTTTAACAAAGCTTTTTATGTGGAATACCTGATGCGGCCCAGCCTCACCCAGACTCTGCCTCCTGCAGTCCCCCGAATAATATGAGTTTGAGACCCCTGATGTAGAGAATATTTGTATTTTGGCCAAGACAACCCAAAATGTGTTGACCGCATATGTGGAGGCAATAATAATAATAATAATAATAATAATAATAATAATATAATAACAACAATAACAATAATAATAATTATGATTATTAATTATTAATTATTATAACGTACCAGCCCAGCCTAATTGAACAGCAACCAATGACATTCAAGGATTAGGGTCACGTGTCCATTCTGAAGCGTTTACCGTTAAAAGTTTTCTTCTTGCTTTTGGCCAATATATTGTATAATATTTGATCGACAATGGCGTCTTTTAAGGACCAAATGATGAACCAGCTGAGCTCATTTTTGTACCAGAGGCTGCACACGGCGGAGCAGGACTTTTTGGGACAAGTGGAGAAAGCTCTGACTTTAGCTTTGCAGGGCGAGGACCATGAGGGAACCGGACTGGACTTTCCGAGTCCCATTTCAGGTTTGAGAGTTTGAGAACACGGTACTGGTACATACACAATGTACTGGGCTATATCTTTTCACGGTGGCGCTTGTCTTTCATTCGGAAAACAGATATTACACGTTCAGTTGAAATGGCCGTGAAGCCGTGAAAAATGACAGCAGCCAGAGCACAGACTTTATATGTCAAACCCAGGCCCCGCGCTGTAATTACATTTGGCCCGTGAGTTTTGAGTTTGAGTTTTTCCAGATTTTGTGCTTAAGCAAAATTTAATGATTACATGAAAAGGTTAAATATGACGTATCAGGTGAAGTCAATTTTTCAGTAAATATTGAGTTTGGCCCGTGAATTTGTCTCAGTTTTTAATTGTGGCTCACTGTGAGTTTGACACCTCTGGCACAGACTTTATCTGGAGTCTACAGCACAAAAACTCTGGTCTGTGGCCTGGACAAAGCCGCAGGTTCAGACAGTTCAATCCAACCTGCCGCAAAGACCTAGTAAAAGAAAGTTTAGACCCGATTTAGTCCTGGTTTTGTCCATGGTTTGGTTTTGATTTCTTGCCTGTTCAGGGCCTGGCGTTGCCTCGGTTTAGTCCTGGTTTAAATGTTTTTTATAAAGTTTTAGCTGACGTTAACGTGAAATAGTCCACATTTACATTTGGCATAAAATACACTGAGTCTTTGAGCCCTCTTTGACTCCTGATGAGAAAGGCAAATTGGACTGATATTATTTGCTATTTATTACTTCCATTGTATTACTGTATTTCCATTTATTATACTCTAGCAAGTTTTAAATAAATAAAAATATAAATAAAATAATAAATTGCTTTGCTCAACATTTCAACATTTCTACGCAAGTAAAATGGATTTGTTTTCCTTCTTGACAGCCGCTCCTCAGGTCTGCATCACTTTTGGAGATGAGAATCAGACAATAGCAGCTCCAGCACCACAAGAGGCCCGCCTCAGTTCAAATGAGGAGACTGTGCTCAGGACCAGTGCTAACACTGTACAAGACAAGTACTTACAGGAGACAAACCAGGAAGTAGCACGTGATGTTCTTCAAGAGCAGGACGTTGTTGACCCATTTTTTGAAGATGTTAAACAGCCAGAAAGAGACAAACTGCAGACAGATCTTGTATCTTACAGTGATGACAGCAACAAAATGTGATGGGTGCAAAATGGAGCAACACCATCGAGAAGCCTGACGACAAAAATGTCAGAGCAGACCAGCAATACAAAAGAGGAGGTTATCCAGTCTGCGGAGTGGCCGCACTGCTGTGGTGTCTGTGGAAACGGTTTTAGATACAAGTCTGCCCTAAGAATCCATGAACGTGCACACTCAGGGGACAGATCTTTTCAGTGTGACATCTGCAAAAAGTCATTCAGATGGAGGAGTCATCTTAACATCCACAAACGCATTCATACAGGAGACGCACCATTTCAGTGTAAAGTCTGCAAAAAGTCTTTTACACAGAGGAGTAGTCTTAAAAGACATGAGCATACACATTCTGGGGAAAAGCCATACTCTTGTGACATCTGTATGAAGGCTTTCAGTGACCTGACATACTTTAAAAAACATCAACACACAGAGACGGGGGAGTGGCCGTACTCCTCTGACGGGTGTGGAAAAGCATTCAGTGGAAGTGGTACTCTGAGTCGACGCTAAAGCTAACTAACTCACTGCTTAAGATAACTAACAAACTGCTTAATCTAACCAAAGTAAAGCTCCAACTGAAGAGCACCACATCTTCTTTAGGCTATATATATATATATATATATATATATATATATATATATATATATATATATATATATATATATATTAGCCTGTAACCTGAGGGAGAGAATGTGAGACCGTTATAATAACCTGATCTGGTCTGACCTTGGTCTGAACCTGGTCTGAAACAGGGTTAAACCAGGTCTGAAACAGGTCTAAACCTGATCTTCACTGGTCTACACCTCACACTCTGCAGGTCTGCGATCACACATGGATCTGTCGCTTAATGCGGCCTCAATCCTTTAGGGCCACAGAGCTCACACCTGGACTGTGTTAGGCCAACTTTAGTCCTCAGACCTAGTCCTACTTTGGTCCATGATCAGCCTTAAACCCTAATACTCCCACAGGTTGATCTGGTCTCCGGATCAGCCGAAGTCTCAGACCTGTTGGACAGGGTTAGGGTGAAACTATGGGTGAGACCCTCTCCTGCTCTCAGCGTTTTAAACCCGGACTGTGGTTAGTCATACTTTAGTCCTCAGACCTGTTGGACCGGGTTAGGGTAAGACCCTCCTCCGCTCTCAGCCCTTTAAACCTGGGAAAAAAGTGTTCTTTTAAATACAATGTATGAGTGGCATCCACTTTGTTATTTATTTTAATGTTATGTACAGACGCACCACGTTTATGGTTAAGGGTTCATTTTTGCTTTGCCTGCCATGCTGAGGAACATTCCAGGCAAAGCAATGGAGACAAGCAGCGGTGGACCCCTAACTAGAAAAGTTACATTGTGTACCTTTAAATACCAAATATATTCACTTTTACATGCGTTTTATCCCTATGCTTTTATCTGTGAGTGTCTCTCTCCTCGTGCCTCCCTCTGGCGCCCTCCTGCAGCCTGCTCCTGCTGCCTGCTCCTACACTCTGCTCTCGGGAGGTGTCGGGAGGTGACGGGTTAAATATTTCCGGACTGAGGCTGGAGCTGCCGCGGAGGGCGAGGCTCGGAAACTCTGCTCCCGGACTGTCCCGCGACTCTGGCCGGTACTGCCGCTGCTGTTCCTCTGGTTCTACTCCTCTGGTTCTGTTCCTCTGGTTCTGCTCCTCTAGTTCTGTCTCGGTCCGTCTCGTTTCGGTTCAGTTTACACAAGTTTTCTTCTGTTTTGGGAGTTTTCTGCGCCTGCGCACGGAGAGGATGGTGACGCTGGAGACGCACCAGAGCCAAGAGCTGCAGGTCCCGAGCTCCGACCCGGGACCGAGCCTGGACCCGAGTCTAGACCCGAGTTTGAACCTGAACCAGGTCATAGACCCGGGTCTAGATCTGAACCAGGACTCGGGCCCGAACGCCATCACGGTCCTCACGCTGCTGGACAAACTGGTGCTAATGCTGGACACGGTGCAGAGGGACCAGCACAACATGGAGGTCACATTTAACATATTTAAACTTATATACACTCATTTAAACTAATCTCAAACTAACATACAAGTTTAACTGTTATAGAGCTGTATTTAGTGTATAGCACTAACCTCATAGGGACCAGCACAACATGGAGGTCTGATATAACATAATAACTATATTTAAACTCATTTAAACCAATATAAAACTCTAGCATACATGACGAACTGGTATAAACCTGTATTAGAGGGACCAGCACAACATGGAGGTCTGATATAACATTATAATTACATTTAAACCAGTATAAAACTCTAACATACATGACAAACTGGTATAAACCTGTATTAGAGGGACCAGCACAACATGGAGGTCTGATCTATCAGACCTAAAACTTTTATTTTAATGTTAAACTAATAAATAAACGTCAAACTATAAGAGAAGTCTGATAGAAGCCAGTGGAAAAGGCCAAAGATACTAATCACTGGTACAACAGTAATGTGTTGTACTGTTAAATGTGGGGTATTGTAGTATAATGTACAGTAGTACTTTGTTTGTACTGCAGTATGTTGTACAGTAGTATACAGTACTGCATTATATACTAGTGCTCTATTTTGTACAGTAGTATATAGTCCTGCAGTATATTGTACTGCTGTATTTTGTGCCATAGTTTAAAGTACGCAGTCGTTTAAAGTACTGCAGGTACACAGTCTTATGTGGAATGTGGCGCTGAGCTGCTAATGGCCAGTGTCAGACTTGAGTTTAACTTTTTAACACCTACACACAAACAGGAAGTGATGTCACTTACACACAAACAGGAGGTGATGTTGCTGCAACCTCACTGATGTAACAATGATGTCACAGGTGCATCAGGTGCAGATGGAGGGCGTGGTCAGAGGGATCCAGGCCGACATGACCAAACTGTCCAAGAGCCACAGCCACACGGCCAATACCGTCAGCAAACTACTGGACAAGAGCAAGAAGCTGTCTGTGACTATGAAAGAGGTAATAATGTATATATAATAATATACATGCACATACACCCCCCCATGTACATCTGAGTCAGGACCCCCACTGACCCCCCAGAACACCCCTAACTCCCACCAACCCTCTGACTGACCCTAACATAACAGAATGATTACAATATGGATGTATATATTAATATATTCATGTTCCAGGTGCAGGCTCAGGCACTTAAGTACAGAATAACTGTGTATGATTATGCCTAAAGTTTATTGATTACAATGTGGATATATTTATATATATTATTATCTATTCGTGTTCTAGGTTCGTGCTCAGATGGAGAAACAGGGCGCTCAGGTGAAGAAGCTGGAGGCAAACCATGCCCACCTCATTGACCGCAACCAGTTTAGAGTTTTAATCTTTCAGGTAATATACCCCACTATTAACCTCCTATTATGCCTTATTACCCTCTATTACCCCACACACAGCCCCTACCCCAGATCCAGAGACCACAATCAGTTCAAAGTTTTGACCTTCCATGTAATAAACCCCATCTGTATTCCCCATACTCTTCCCATATACCCCTGTATACCCTTTTACCCCCTATTACCCCTCAAAGAAAGCAACCAGTTTAGAGTTTTGAGAGAGACTGCAACCAGTTTAGAATTTTAATCTTCCAGGTAGTAAAGCCCCATATACCTCATATACCCCCCTATTACCCCCGGTTACCTCATACACAGCTCCTAACCCTGACCTAGAGGCCAAAACCAGGTCAGAGTCTTAATCTTTCAGGTAAAGACATATCTACCCTCATGCCCTAAACCACTCCTGCACAACCACACACAGAGGGTAAGGGGAGGGCATCTGGAGTAAAGTGCCTTGAGTAGGGCATGACCTGTGGAATATTCTGTGTTGTATGTATGTTCTATGTTGGATGTTCCATGTTGGATGGTCACTGATCAGAGGATCAGCTGAATGAAGGTTTCCTGAAGCTAATGAGCTCATTGTTCCTCTGGGTTCCTCTGGGTTCCTCATTGTTCTAGTGTTGCCTTCTCTTCCTGTTTCCACAAACACAATTACAGGATAACCCCACAGTCTGTATATTTCCAGTGGACTGAGGGAGCGTGGCGTCACCCATAGCTTTTGGCTCCAAATGAAGCTCATTGAGGATAGCAGTTATAGTGGCTAATCTGGAGCATGATTTGTCTGTTATTAATGTTCATATCTTGATTTGGGGACAAAATAGAGAAATAAAAAACCCAGGATCATGTAGAGCGGATTAAAACCAACATTTCATGGTCAGAATGATGAGCCTGACAGCAGCAGTTACAGAGAGAGGGGGCCATGTTTTTTCAATAGAAAGTGAAGTTAATGGTGAATGCTCTGACTTTGGCTCTGGACCAGATCTGGGATGGGCTCTGATTCATCAAGTTTGAATTTGTTCAGATTTGTTCTGTATTTTGTAGTAGTAGCGGTAGGAGAAATGTGCCTGGGAGCAGGGGTCAGTAGCATTAACATACAGACAAGACATAACAAAGGATAAATGAAAAACGCGAGTTATATACAGTCACACAGGCACCACACATCTGCGTCAGTCTATGTTGTTAATACATTTTATGGACTGGGGAATGAACAACTTTTTATACCTGTTATTCTTACTTAAAGGAACGCTGTATCTCCTCCCAGAATGCAGGAGCTCATACTGTGTGAGCACATGAGAGAATCTTTGATGATCTTCAGACTCTCACAACTCACCACTGTCTGTGGGGCATCTGTGATTTATATTTGACAGTCAGGTTTCCAAACCAGCTGACTATTCCATACCTTTTAGTGTAGTAGGCAAGGCAAAGCAAGTTTATTTGTATAGCACAGTTTGCACAGAAGGTAATCCAGTGTTTTACAGAACAGACATTAAAATCACAATACAACAAATCAAAACATAAATAATCACAAATAATCATCATAAAATTAACATTAAAACAGAAAAGTGCAGAATAAAAAACTTTCAGTCATATGCACAGCTAAACAGAAGTGTTTTGAGCCTGGATTTAAACATTGTGAAAGTCGAGTCCTGTCTCACATCTTCAGGAAGATTGTTCTTGGTTTTAGCTGCATAAAACTGAATCTCTGATTCTTCATGTTTAGTCCTGACTCTGGGACCAGCAGGAGGCTGGTCCCTGAAGTCCTCAGAGTGTGAGATGGTTCATGTGGCTCTAACATGTGGGAGATGTTCTTTGGTGCTGGTTCATGGAGAGACTTGTTCATACAGAGCTGCTTTAAAGTCTCTGAGCCACAGGAGCCAGAGACACAGGACACATGTGTGAAGTACTTCATGGTTCTAGTCAGACCTGAGCAGCAGTGTTCTGGATGTACTGCAGCTGTGTTAAGGCTCGTTTGGAGAGGCCAGTGAGCAGGACGTTATAATAGTCTAACCTACTGGAGACAAATACAGGATATATCTCTTTAAGTCTGGTTTTGACAATGTAACTTTGATTTTTACAATATGTTTAGATGGTAAAAAGCTGCAGATGTTATTGATTTAATGTGGCTGTTAAAGTTCAAGTCTGAGTCAATTATTATCCCTATATAATAATGTAGTAAAGTAGCTGTAGTAGTGATAGTATTAGCAGTAGTAGTAGTAGTAGTAGTAATAGCAGTAATAGTATTACAGTAGTACTTGTTGTATAGTAGCCGTAGTTGCAAGAGTTGTAGTAGTATTGCAGTAGCACTTGTGAGAGGAGTTTTGTTTGTAGTAGTAGTAGTATTTGTAGTATTGCAGTAGTACTGGTAGTATTGCAGTAGTATCACAGTAGTACTTGTACTTGTTAGGGGGAGTTGGTTTGCTGCAGATGTTTTTAGATCTGAGGCAGTCAGGTGACTCCAGGAGCCAATCAGAGCATATCTTCTGTGGGGAATGTCCGTATTCGGGCGTTGTTGGAAAATGTGGAAATGCTTTTAGAAAATGAGTTTGAGCCGTTGTCGTGGAGACGCTCTCAAAAACAGAGACATAGGAAAAGAGAGAGAAGAGAGGAGAGGAGAGAAGCTCTCCAAAACAGAGAGAGGAAGAGAGAAAGAGAGGAGAGGGAGAGAGAGGGAGCGTGAGAGGACAAGTACAGGCAAAGAAGGGAGGGGGGTATTTTTATAACTACAGGCAGAAAGGGAAAAGAGAGAGAGGGGGGCATGTTTACAACTGTACAGAGAGAGAGAGGAGAGAGGGAGAAAAGAGGAGAGAGGGGGGCATGTTTACAACTATACAAAAAGAGAGAGAGAGGAGAGGGAGAAAAGAGGAGAGATGGGGGCATGTTTACAACTGTACAAAAAGAGAGAGAGAGGAAAGGGAGAAAAGAGGAGAGAGGGGGGGTTTACAAACTGTACATGAGAGGAAAGGGAGAAAAGAGGAGAGAGGGGGGCATGTTTATAACTGTACAGAGAGAGAGAGAGGAGAGAGGGTGAAAAGAGGAGAAGAGACAGATTTTCCTGAATATTTGACTGTTTTCCCAGTACAGCTACTTAGACTAGACCTATACTCAGGGTTAGGGTGATATTCATATGAGTTTGTAGTATATAAAATATGACTTATGTGATTTTCTAAAACATGACTAAATCCCCTCCCCTTCTGCAAACCTTTATAACTGATCAGTTTATTTGAGTCAAATGTTTGATTTGTACTCACAAGTTTCAAAGAAAAAGTCTTATTAGAGCTGAATAATTATAACATTATTAATTAATGATAATTATTAGTGATATTAAAATGAAGCTTCACTGTACTTAAGTGATTCTAGTGATACTTCATAGTGACCCCGGGGGTGTTTCACATGTATCTTTATGGAGGAATATTCAGCAATTACCACGCAAACACTGACAAAAAGTTTTGTTTTTTTTAGATCAGAAGGAAAAATACACAATGGATTTAAACATCACATTTCAGGAGCCTCAGATCAAGACAAGCATTCATGTCCTGTTTTGGAGTTTGATTTTCAACTAAAAGATGAACGTGACTAACTGACTGACTTGTGTAACAGCTCACATCAGCTCACCTGTTGTAGTTCCAGCTAAGTCAGCTTTTTAAGGTCAGATCGTGTTAAAACAATGCTCACCAACTTCAGTAACAGAGCTTTAAACAGAGCAGTGCCTACAGTTAGCACACCCCCAAGGAATGTTACTGACATCAGCTGTAAAGTATGACCTGTATGAACTTGCTCCTCTGACCAGGAACAGACCGAGATCCCGGCCTCAGTCTTCGTCAAAGACCAGCCGCCGTTTCCTCGCGATGACATCACAGAGGAGGGGGAGGAGCCTCAGCCGGAGGGGGCGGGGCTCCACACCATCGATCTATCTTCAGACGAGGAGGCAGGGTTGGAAGCGGAGCTTGACGACGACTGGCCCCAAGACCTGGAACTTGAAAATATGGAACCGACGAGAGCCGAGAAACTGAAACGATCCAGCCTCAAGAAGGTCTGCTCCTGTCTGCCCCTCTGACTGTGGTCTAAACCTGGTCTAAACCTGGTCTAAACCTGGTCTAAACCTGGTCTAAACCTGGTCTAAACCTGGTCTAAACCTGGTCTAAACCTGGTCTAAGCCTGGTCTAAGCCTGGTCTAAACCTGGTCTAAACTTGGTCTGAGCCTGGTGTAAACCTAGTCTAAACCTGGTCTAAAGCTGGTCTAAACCTGGTCTAAACCTGGTCTAAGCCTGGTCTAAACCTGGTCTAAAGCTGGTCTAAACCTGGTCTAAACCTGGTCTAAGCCTGGTCTAAGCCTGGTCTAAGCCTGGTCTAAACCTGGTCTAAACTTGGTCTAAACCTGGTCTAAGCCTGGTCTAAACCTGGTCTAAGCCTGGTCTAAACTTGGTGTGAACCTGATCTAAACCTGGTCCAAGCCTGGTCTAAGCCTGGTCTAAACCTGGTCTAAACCTGGTCTAAACCTGGTCTAAGCCTGGTCTAAGCCTGGTCTAAACCTGGTCTAAACCTGGTCTAAACTTGGCCTAAATCTACTCTAAACCTGGTCTAAACCTGATCTAAAGCTGGTCTAAACCTGGTCTAAACTTGGTCTAAATCTACTGTAAACCTGGTCTAAGCCTGGTCTAAACCTGGTCTAAACCTGGTCTAAAGCTGGTCTAAACCTGGTCTAAGCCTGGTCTAAACTTGGTCTAAATCTACTCTAAACCTGGTCTAAGCCTGGTCTAAACCTGGTCTAAACCTGGTCTAAGCCTGGTCTAAGCCTGGTCTAAACCTGGTCTAAACCTGGTCTAAACTTGGCCTAAATCTACTCTAAACCTGGTCTAAACCTGATCTAAAGCTGGTCTAAACCTGGTCTAAACTTGGTCTAAATCTACTCTAAACCTGGTCTAAGCCTGGTCTAAACCTGGTCTAAAGCTGGTCTAAACCTGGTCTAAGCCTGGTCTAAGCCTGGTCTAAACCTGGTCTAAACCTGGTCTAAACTTGGTCTAAATCTACTCTAAACCTGGTCTAAGCCTGGTCTAAACCTGGTCTAAACCTGGTCTAAACCTGGTCTAAACCTGGTCTAAACCTGGTGTAAGCCTGGTCTAAGCCTGGTCTAAACCTGGTCTAAACCTGGTCTAAACTTGGTCTAAATCTACTCTAAACCTGGTCTAAACCTGGTCTAAACCTGGTCTAAGCCTGGTCTAAACCTGGTCTAAACCTGGTCTAAACTTGGTCTAAATCTACTCTAAACCTGGTCTAAGCCTGGTCTAAACCTGGTCTAAACCTGGTCTAAACCTGGTCTAAACCTGGTCTAAACCTGGTCTAAACCTGGTCTAAGCCGGGTCTAAACCTGGTCTAAGCCTGGTCTAAACCTGGTCTAAATCTGATCTAAATCTGATCTAAACCTGGTCTTGTCTGGTGCAGGTGGACTCTCTGAAGAAGGCGTTTTCAAAGCAGAACATCGAGAAGAAAATGACAAAGATTGGAACCAAACTGGTGTCAGTGGAACAACGCCAGAAACTCAAACTCAAGTCTCCTGTTTCATTTGGACTTAAGAAGGTACTGCTCTAGTCCTGCTCTAGTCCTGGTTTAGGCCTGGTATAGTTTTGCTTTAGTCCTGGTTTAGTCCTGGTTGAGTCCTGATTTAGTCCTGGTTTAGTACTGGTATAGTTCTGGTCTAGTCCTGGTTTAGTCCTGGTTTAGTCCTGGTTTAGTCCTGGTTTAGTTCTGGTCTAGTCCTGGTATAGTCCTGGTTTAGTCCTGGTTTAGCCCTGGTTTAGTTCTGGTTTAGTCCTGGTCTAGTCTTGGTTTAGAGTTGGTCTAGTCCTAGTTTAGTCTTGGTTTAGTCCTGGTTTAATCCTCTTTTTGTTCCAGTCTCGTGGCTCAGCTGAGATTCAGGCGGAGACTCTAGAGGCCGTGGCTGAGACTACGGACTCGCCTGACGCTCTGCCCCAGGACGATGCTCCGTCTGTGGGGCACGAGGAGCAGGAGGCCCCAATGGAGCTGGACCAGAGCCAGGACCAGAGCCTGGACCAGAGCCTGGACCAGAGTCTGGACCAGAGCCAAGACCAGAGCCAGGACCAGAGCCAGGACCAGGAGAGTGCTGAGGGCGTGAGTGCAGACTACGCCCTGTCCTCCACCCTGCCCCAAGACCAAGAACCGGACCAAGAGCCAGAACAGGATCCAGACCAGAGTCCAGACCAGGATCCAGACCAGAGTCCCAAAGTAGATCTAGAGAAGGATCTGGAGGAGGAGCCAGAGAAGAAACAGGAGCCAGAGGAAGATATCCAGGGCGGGGCCAGAGGCGAGTGGGAGGAGTGATGTTCTGCAACAACACTCCTCTGCTTGAGAAATACAGAATAAATATATTATCATAAATATAAGAGCACTTTTAACAGTTGCTAAAAGTAGATGACATCACCTCACAAAGCATTATGGGATACGCCTCTAGACAAACGCCGTATCCTCCTCCTGCTAACACTAACCCTGCTAACGCTAACCCTTCTAGCACTGACTAGAACAGCCTCCTCGTTCACAGTCCTAATCTCGGAACTCGGAAATAGCCACATAATCATCCAACTTTCCAAAATGTGTAATATTGTATAAAATCCCTCTCGATTTGTCACCATGCCGTTCTCCAGTCCCAGTCGAACTCGCGTCTCGGTGACATAAACTCGGGAATTCTGAGCACACCACTTCTGCACAAGTTTCTCAGTTGGAATTCCCATCCGAGTTGAGCTGAGTTGTGTTCATTACTGTTTTTCCGTTCGAAGGTCGGCTCTTCTGCGTTTCCAAGATCACATGAATGCAGCAATAGTCTAAGGTTATGACATAATCTGTTTTTTTTTCCTTCCTGTGGACTGTGGCGAGGCGGCGCTCCTTTAAATCTCTATGGTTCTATATTCCACTCGTTTATATAGATGTTTTTTCACTGTCCCAGAAAAGTGCAGTTTCACTCAAATGTGATTCAGGGCTTTTCTTAAAGAGTGTTATATTATAATATTATATTTAGAGATGCGCCGATCCAGCTTTTTCAGTTCTGATAATGATTTTGACACTGTAGCTTTAAGTGTCTGACAATCCCCGATGCTGATACTAGTGCAGAGACTGAAAACAGCATTAAATAAAATGAACATAAGACAAAACTGATGTTTAATGATGCTAATTACAGAACAGCTTTGTGTAAATAAACGTTCAAGCATTCTGAGACTTTTTGTACCGACTGCGACCAGTAAATAGTTTAATTACACACATTTATATGCTACACTAGGATACTGGCTGAAGCGTTATTTGGAAGCTGAAATCCCATCCAGCTATTTTTTCTGTATCAGCGCCGATGGATTGGTGCATCTCTAATTATATTTCATATCTGCTCTAACCCAAAGCTTCACTTTTTCACGTTTGGACCAAGTGTTTTTGTTTGTGATGAAAAGTTCTGTCTCTGCTCCAGACTCTGGGTTCTACGACTTTAAACATGTGATGTCTGCAGAGGAGGAGCAGGAGAAAGAGGAGAAACATAGACTTACACATGTGGATTATTGTTATATCCAAATATCATTACTCCAGCCACTCTCTCCTCCTCCTCTTCCTCCTCCTTTGCTGCTCCTCCCCTGCCCTTTCCTCCGTTCTCCTCCTCCTCCTCCTCCTCCTCCTCTCTTCATGAGCTGATAACAGACACATTCCATGGTCCTTGTGAGCTCTGAGATGTTCTGAAACACAGTGGAGCGGAGACACAACTGTGACGAGACCAAAGATTCACTCAATAAAATATCACTGAAACATACTCTGTGTGTTTATTACAACTGTGTCAGATGCCCTTCCACCTCCTGTGTCTCTGTGTCAGATGCAGGGGCGAAACTCTCAGTTTTGTCAAGGGGGAGAAGAGAACTGTCCTTCGAAGGCGGGTGTAACGACCTTATCATAAATTCAATAACTATGAGACTGTCATTAGCCTACTTGGCATTTGAACAATGAAAAGGCATTCAATTTATATATTATGTTATATATCTATTTATTTACAAATAAGCTATGTGTGCAACTGTACAAAATACTGTTGAACAATATGAAAATATGAAAACAAATTCAACACTTCATTGTTCAAAAAGCTCCATTTAAGCCTTTATAGATTTTTTTTTATAGATTTAGAAAGGGAAAAAAAAAATCAATAATTAAAGTGGTAAATGTTTTAAACACACTTCAACAGAACACAAACTCCAGTGTGTCCCATTAATAGAGGAGATTATGGAGCCCCCCATAATCAAGACCCCTCCCCACAGATGTTAGTCCAAACAACAGATCCGTGTTTAACTTTCACAATAACATATAAAAGTAAAACTGCTGCTAGAAGGAGCCGTTTAAAGATTAAACAGAATCAAAATCAATGCAATTATTAAACAAAAATATTATTAAAGCTTGAATCACGTTATGACTGTAATTCCGTTATCACAAAAAACGTGACTATGTGATGTCTTTAATTTACTGTAACTCAAAAGTAACGCGCACAGGGACGAGAGCGCGCACAGCTGGAGCTCACGTGGACGCGCTTCAGTTTCACTTTCGTTTTCTCTCCTGGTGAAGAAGAACAAATGCAGCAGCACGTGCCTTTGTTTTGAGAACTTTAAGGTTTTACTCTGCGGTTTCCTGAAGGAGGATGATCGTGGCGCTGGATCATTTGCATCTTTAAACACGCGCTGCACATGGATATATTTACACCACATTTACCTGGAATTACACTTTTAGGACCGAGGAGGGTTTTTTTTGGAGGAGTTTGGTTCATATTATGTATTTGGGTTGAACTTTACGCGCGGACGCTGCAGACTGTGACTGAATGTGGATATGATTAAACACAACACTTTGACTTTAGACACTGTAAAAGTCCCGCACTGGAGACACTGTTTCTTCAGCTCTTCTGTTACTGGTAAGAAAACACACTGCGCTTTTGGCACAGATGTTAAAACCCAGTGAAACATGAGTAGTGCCATGTGCGGTGCAGTTGTGACTTGTGTTGTGACCTGAGCTTCTCTTCATTCAGTAGATTTATTTATTTCACTGGTTCATTGACGCAGACATTTAAAGCCAAGGAACTGAAGGTTGGCAGCTTTTGATGTTTTATCTCAGAACAGCCCAGTCACTGAAGGAAAACATGACATATAAATGATTTTATTAGGAAATGTATAATGTAGTTTCAATAATAACATGGCAAAAATATGCACACACAATACATACATTTAAATAAAGGCTCATTTTAAGTGTGTCCTACCTGCTAACCTGACCTGTAGCCTTCAGCTCTTTCCTCCTCTTTCCCCATGGAGCCCTGACTGTGTGTTTCAGAGCCTAATTTATTCACATATTTGATTCAGTTGTATATATAGTGAGATTAATATTAGATGGGGTTTTTTTTTGCCAAAGAAGTTACTTGATTGTTAAGCCTTTGCAATACAATGTAAAATGTGTGTATTCAAAAATTCCTTTTCTAGTTTTATTCTTGTATTCTTCTTTGGTTCTGTCTGTGCTGCTGAGTAGTGTTTGGTGTTGTGCTGCTCTGCCATCTGCTGGTGAAGTGGTGACTTGCAGCAAAATGCCAAGTGTCTATGCAGTTGGATAGAGATGGTAAAATACTGAGAATTTGTTGGTTTATGAACTGTTCAAAAATAATGGTATACATGTGTGATGTAATATAATCAGCAATTTTGTTTTGAGGTGGTAATTACCATGACAACGGTGCTTTCCATTTATCAAACCCCAGATTTGTTCTATTGTCCTCAGTGGTTATAAAAGTTTTTAATCACATTGTATTTCTGTATGTCAGGCATCGTGTTGATTAAAGAGGAGGAGCCATTTCCTTTTGAATGAAATGGCTCCTCCTCAAGAGCAGCACAGTGTGTGTCATGGGTTCTAGCTGTGTTAAAGATATCGTGAATTGAACAAAGATACTGAACTAAAGCCGAAGATACAGATGTGATTGCAACAGTTGATGAGGCTCTGCTACAGTGAACATGGCAAGAAATCCAGTCCTGTCCTGGTGTGCTTCATGTGACTAATGCAGCCCTTGTTCAGGTGTGTTAAATCAGGTCAAACACTTTGGAAACCACTGATTACAATAGAACATCTCTGATTAAGATTTCTAATTAAGGGCCTTTGTGATACATTTTTTAATTGTAAACAGACTTTATGGACACCCTGTTTATTTTGGGGGTTAATATTTCTCGCTTGTAAAAGATTTGAAAGAGATTTCGGGTGTTTTTGTTGTAATACAATAAGATTTGAGCTGTAGAGGGTTGAAAAAGTCACTTGTTATTGCTTCATTCTGCTTTTGTTTCGTTGCAGCTCAGGCCACTTCATGATAGTATCTATTTAAAAATGTTTCACTGGGATTATCTTACATTATTGTTGTTGTGTCAGTGGCATAAAGTAACTTCAATTCTATTGTTTATCGTGATATTTCTCTGTAGTGATCAGGCTTCTAAATGTGTGTCTGTGTACACTGGTGTGTGAATGTGTGAGTGAATGTGTGAGTGGTTACAGGATGTGGAGAGATATGCCCCTTCATAGCACGTTTTTTCAGTTTTTAAGTGTAGTTTTGTGTGAAATATTACGCACTGGAGCTTTTCAAAAGAATGCAATGTAATGGTCAACTTAGAATTGGCTGGGAAATCCAGTGTCACTTTCTAACGACCCGAGGAAGGACTTGAACAATTCCTGGGAGTGATCTCAGTGCAGCTAAATGAAGAGTAGCGTCTGTCAAGCTGCACATGCCTGACCATTTGAGCAGATTAGAAAGTCAGATGATATAGTAGATAAATCAACCAATGAACAGTTAAAAATAGTTTATATCTATAAACCTATAAATTCCCCATAACATGAAGGACTTTTGCTTCACTCAATGCAGCTAAATGAAGAGTAGTGTCTGTCTAACTCAACAGACCTGGCAACAAAGACAAAAAAGTGACACATATTTGGAAAAACTGCCAGATACGTTTTTAGTTTATCCCAAACCTCAAAGAAACTACACATCTTATCTAAAGCTTTCAAGATCAACTCACTGATTCAGGTCTCCAGCAGAGGCTTTGGTGCTTGGTTTCTATTCACAAAGACAATAAAATGCTAATAAAAAGTAAAAATGCATGTGGCAGGTTAGACTTACACATTCACTAAAACATACCTAAGGATATATATATATATATATATATATATATATATATATATATATATATATATATATATATATATATTGAATTTTACAAAAAGGGTTTTATTATTTTATAATAATATGCGTATGTCATATCTGCTGCCTGGATGCAGGCAGCAGATATGACACATGCAGTAATCCCATAACTATAACTTACAACGATAATGTTAACGAGGGCCAAAACCTCTCTAAATTACACAATAATCATGATTACACTAATAAATGACAACACCTTTTTTGTTTATTTGTCTTGGGATTTTGGATGAATTCTGTGTTAATGATACATGTACAGGGATCTCACCACTACTTCCTCCATTCTTTTGTTTTGTTCTTATTTTTTTTCTCAGAAACTGCTGCGTAACTGATGTAAAACTATGCTAAATATTTAGCACAGGCCCTATCCTGCCAAACCAAGTCATAACATATGTGTGTGTATATATATAAATATATATATATATATATATATGTCTCCTCCTCACCCTCCGCGGGTGGTCTTTATCCCCTCTTTTTCCGCGCTCGGGACCTGGGAGCTTGAGGGTTCTGTGCAGTATCTTTGCTGTTCCTAGTACTGCACTTTTCTGGACTGAGATGTCTGATGTTTTTCCTGGGATCTGCTGTAGCCACTCCTCCAGTTTGGGGGTCACTGCCCCGAGTGCTCCGATGACCACGGGCACCACTGAGGCCTTCACCTTCCAGGCCTTCTCCAGCTCTTCTTTGAGACCGTGGTATTTCTCTAGTTTCTCATGTTACTTTTTCCTGATGTTCTTGGTTCTAGGATGTCAAGCACGGCTTTGCTCTGTTCTTTATCCACCACCACTATGTCCGGTTGGTTCGCTATCATCATTCTGTCAGTCTGTATCTGGAAATCCCACAGGATCTTGGCTCGATCATTCTCCACGACCTTTGGAGGTGTTTCCCACCTTGACCTGGGGGTTTCCAGTCCGTACTCTGTACAGATGTTTCTGTCACTATGGCTCCACTTGGTTATGCCGCTCCATGTATGCATGGAGGTGTGTGTGTGTGTGTGTGCATATATATACACACACACACACACACACACACACACACACACACACACACACACACACACACACACACACACACACACACACACACACAACCAACCAAATGAGAAGATTGATTTGGTAATACCTATACCTACAGAAAAAATGCCTATTAATATCAATTTTTAATATACATTAAAATTTTTCCCATCTTCATATAAATATGGTGATAAAAATCAAATCATAGACTGTGTAAAGAAGTGGACTAAGGGAAGGCAAGTTTATTTGTATAGCACAATTCGTACACAAGGTAATTCAAAGTGCTTTACAGAATAAGAAAGACATTAAAATCACACAAATCAAACATGAATAATCACAAATAATCATCAAAAAATTGACATTAAAACATTAAAACAAAAGAGTCTTCTTCAGGACTGTTCCAGGTTTTAGCTGCATAAAAAACTGAAAACTCTGATTCTTCATGTTTAGTCCTGACTCTGGGACCAGCAGGAGGCCGGTCCCTGAAGTCCTCAGAGTGTGAGATGGTTCATATGGCACTAACATGTCAGAGATGTACTTTGGACCTAAGCCAAGACTTGTTCACAAGCAGAGCTGCTTTAAAGTCTGTTCTCTGAGCCACAGGAGCAAGTGCAGCGACCTGAGCACAGGACTCATGTGCTCGTACTTCCTGGTTCTGGTCAGGACCTGAGCAGCAGTGTTCTGGATGTACTGCAGCTGTGTTAAGGCTCGTTTGGAGAGGCCAGTGAGCAGGCAGTTACTGTAGTCCAACCTACTGGAGACAAATGCAGGATAAGTCTCTCCAAGTCTTTGATTTTTGCAATGTTTTTTAGATGTAAAAAGCTGCAGATGTTATTGATTTGATGTGGCTGTTAAAGTTCAAGTCTGAGTCTATTATTACCCCTAAATTTCTAGCCTGATTTGTAGGTTTTTAGAGAAAGAGACTGGAGGTGACTGCTGACACTTTCTCTATGTTTCTGTGGCCAAAGACAATGACTTGAGTCTTGTCTGAGTTTATCTGGAGAAAGTTGTTTTCATCCACACACTGATCTGTTGGATGCAGTGTCAGAGTGAATCCACTGGTCCAGATTCACCTGCTGCAGTGAGACATAGATCTGAGTGTCATCTGCAGAGTTGTGGTAGGACACATTGTTGCTGCGTATTAACTGAACTAGCGGCAGCATGTACAGATTGAACAGCAGGGGTCCCAGGATTGACCCCTGGGGCACCCCACAGCTCAGGGACATTTGATCTGAGACACATTTTCCAATTTAAACAAAGAACTCCCTGTTTTCTAGATAGGACTTGAACCAGTTTAGTGCCATACCAGAGATGCCCTCCCAGTCCTCTCGTCTCTGTAAGAGGATCATGATCCACAGAGTCAAAGGAGACTCAGATCTAACAGGATCAAGACTGAGACTTTGCCTACATCAGTGTTCAGGAGGATGTCATTTGTCACCTTGATAAGAGCAGTCTCAGTGCTGTGGTGGGTCTAAAACCCGACCGGAAAATATCAAAAGAGTTGTTAATTTGGAGGAAGTTAATAAGCTGTTGGTAAACAACTTTTTCGAGGACTTTGCCTAAAAATGCCAGATTTGAGATTGGTCAGTAATTGTTCAATATTGTGGCATCAAGACTGCTCTTCTATAGGAGAGGCTTGATAACTGCAGTTTTCAAAGCTAAGTGAGTGTGACGTCACCCAGGGCATTTGGCTCCAGCCAAATGAAGTTCATCGAGGCTGCAGTTATAGGGCCGAGTATCATAGCAACCAAAGAGCCAATTTAGAGCGAGGCTGGTAACGCCCCTTTACACCTGCACCACTGGTTTAGCAGGAAGCAGGTGCTTAACAACACTGTCAATCAAACCTGCTGCTACTGCTAGCGGGAGCGACTTTTGGGGAAGAAGGCGCCTGATTTGACTGTTATTAATTTTCATATCTTGATTTACAATAGCGAAATAAAAACACCAGGACCATGTAGAGCGGGTTAGATTTCAATTACATATAGTACCTTTAAGCTAAATTAATACAGCACATTTTAAAATCAGAAATCACTTGATAACCTGCTCAAACCACAACCTTTTCTCTTTTTGTCATTTACTCAGATGAAAGTTTTACTAGTAATGATGGACTCACAGCATCTCCATGGAAAAAAGCAAGAGGTGGATTTCCAACCAGAAAATTCACATAAAGCAACTTTAATACCCAAATATAGCTGAATTATAACGATTGCCTTGATATTTCCAGACGTGCCGGGTTCTTTTGAATCAGAACACTGAGCACTGAGCAACTTTCCATTTCAGAATTGTATCCTGTTATATGCAACATTTTTGAGGACTTTTTCCCCATCCAAAAGATATAATCGTTATGGCAACAGTCCTAATGCCTCATCACACTTACACACTCACACTTAATGATGTTGTTTTTAGGCTTGGACCTTTATTGATCCAAAAGGTCAAGGGCAACTTTTATAGCACATTTACAGCAACCTGTGGCCCCAAAGTGTTTATAGTGCAGGGAAATAATAGAAACATCTACAATCAAAGAGACAAAAGCAATTCTAAATAATAAAAATGGAAATACATAAAAGAAAAACTGCTCAACTTCTATTAAAGGGCCTTAATTACACAAAACTGACTCTTGTGAGCTTTCAGCCATGTTATAATACGGCTACTCATCAAAAACAGACCTGGACTTTTGTTTAATTCATGCATGTTCGAGTAATCATCGAGTTATTAGTCTGTTTACATCTCCAAAGCTCAGAATGCTCTGTTCCACCTTATGATGTCATGAAGTGATTTTAAATTTAACAGCTCCTTTTACCTTTGGTTCAGTATGCATCCTCCTGTATCCCTGTGTGTCAGATGCCCTCCCTCCTCCTGTATCCCTGTGTGTCAGATGCCCTCCCTCCTCCTTTATCCCTGTAATAGTTGATGGAGCAGGTCAACTGTCTGTAGTTCATCTGCTGATGTTGTGGTGTGTCAGATGCCCTCCCAGATGTTGTCGTGTGGTTAAATATAGCGGGTCCTCGGGTCTGGCGGTGTGACTGGAGGTGTGACTAGCAGCGGGGCGGAGCGCCAGTGTTACCCAGGGAGGAGGAGCCTGTGCTCGGCCTTAAAGCGGCTCCTCCTCGGCCTCTTCCTTCTTCTCGCCGCCGCAGCAGGACCATGGGCTTCGGTGATCTCCGCTCCGCCTCCGGGCTCAAAGTGCTTAACGACTTCCTCTCGGAGCGCAGCTACATCGAGGGGTCAGTACCGAACCTCCGGGACGTGCCTCAAGCCCAGCAGAACCGCGTTAGAACCGGAAAATGAAAATAAGAGAGAAACTGCCACCCGGCGCCGCCATGTTGGCTCGGCTCTGTCCGCCGCCATGTTGGCTCATGTGGCACAGACCGCGGCTAAAGTTTGTGATAAAAGTGAAAATGCAGGGTCATGGACCGCGTTATTGGGGCTGCTTAGAGCGGGTGGTGGTTTAACCCGGCTCAGAGAGGGCTGGACCCGTTTGGACCGAAAAGTAAAGACTTTAAGCTGGTTTTAGCGCGGCTCTGGGCAAAGTCACATGGCGCTAACCCCGCCGTGCTGTTCTTTAGGAAAACCGAACATGAACCGAACTGAAACTCAGTTTGTCAATGCGACCAGATCATGAGGGAACGTGCCTTAGTCCAGTGGTAATAGTCTCTGGTCATATCCCAGGTACTGGTCTCTGGGACAGAGGACGTGATGATTTTTTTCTCACCATCTTTCGGCTGAATTTGGTGATGCCGCTTCTGAAATCTGATCCTCTACTCCAGAAGTGCACCCACCTTCCCCTGCAGAGCACCTACGTGCACCCACTCCATAGCACCCACCTTTACCTGCAGAGCACCTACCTGCACCCAGCTCCACGGTTCCTGTCCCACCACCCTCTCCACACCTACCCCAAACTCCAGGCCTAACCCCAGACCATACAGACATCAAACATTTGCAGCAGGGGGCCACAGTGGGAGTCAATACAAATGATTCAGATGGCGCTTTTAACATGACTGTCACAGAACCACATTTTAATAATAAAACTTGTCCAGGGATGCATTTGGTCCCCAGGCTGCACTTTGGACAGCCCTGACCTGAGGTTTACTGTTCAGTATTTGCCCTGTAACTTGTGCTTTGTGGTTCTGTTCAGGTTCGTTCCGTCTCAGGCCGATGTGGCTGTGTTTGAGGCCCTCTCTGCAGCGCCCCCAGCTGACCTGTGCCATGCCCTGCGCTGGTACAATCACATCAAGTCCTACAGTAGCAGCAAGGCCAGGTGAGTGCCTGTCTGCACCTGCCACAAGTGTCATACTAAAATTTCAAACACCATTTTGATACTATTAAATAGACTTGCTACTCAATATAGATTCCAATACCACTATAGTGATTGGGGGGAAAAAATAGACAATAGAATGAGATTTTCAACATAAAATGGTAGCACCTTCTCTTATAAGGCCACATGGGAATACATCTGTGTAATCCCCAGTCATCCAGGTAGGTTCCATAGTGGTCCATGGGTGTACACTAGTCTGTCTTGTTCTGATACAGCTCAAGATCATTCTGTATCTCTTCAGGTCCTTTCCGTCCTGCTCAAATGAGTATCTAGTTTCAATATTAGTTTTAGTGTCAGATTTTCCATATTTTTGATTGTCACCTGCCTCCACAAACCTGTCAATCAGACCCATAGCCATCAAAATCACTATATTTAAAGCTTTATTACATCTCAGAACTTGAAGTACTTTTGAAATGAATACTGTGTAATAGATTTAGTTTCATGCATTACTTTTGATTATTTATTTTTTTTTGCCCTGGTATTGGTACTTTTGCAATAAAATCGAGTACTTGTTCCACCACTTGCACATAACTGCGAGAAGTGTGACGTCATCATTTAAACCTAGTCCTGGTTTAGTCTTTGGTCGGTCTTAGTTTTGACCATTCTTCTGTTCTGGTCCAGTCTGCCCGGAGTGAAGAAGCCTTTGGGTCAGTACGGTCCGGCAGGTGTGGCTGACAGCACAGACTCCGCCCCCAAAGCCCCGGCAGCCAGTAAGGACGAAGACGAGGATGATGACCTCGACCTGTTTGGTTCAGACGAAGAGGTAGGTTTTAGAGGGATTGTAACTAGTTTTGGTGGAGTCTAGGTGGATTGTAACAGTGTTTTTGGTTTTCAGGAGGATGAAGAAGCCGCTCGTATCAAAGAGGAGAGATTGGCTGCGTACGCTGCTAAGAAGTCAAAGAGTGAGTACTACTACTGCAATAATTACAACTACTGTAAGATGTACTTTGACCTCAAGAGTACTTCATGTTTTACCTGGCTAGTCTTAGACCGGTTGTAGACCTGGTTCTGACAGTATTCAGTTAAAACCCATTTAGTTCTGGTTCTGACCCGGGTTCTCTTCCTCAGAGCCTGCGGTCATTGCAAAGTCATCAATCCTTCTGGATGTGAAGCCATGGGATGATGAGACGGACATGAAGAAGATGGAGGAGTGTGTGAGGACCATCCAGATGGACGGGCTGGTCTGGGGACAGTGTAAGTCAGATACCCACCCACCTGTGTGTGTGTGTGTGTCCCAGATGTGTGAATCTATGTGTTTCTCAAATTTCTCAAGGACGTGATGATCCTTTTCACCATCTTTCGGCTGAGTTTTGGTGATGCCACTTTTAGATCTGATCTTCTATTGCACTAGTTGGTCAAGTTAAAACTTATTTAAAACTTGACCTAAAGTGGTCCTTCTAACTAGATCTTTGTTTTACAGCCAAACTGGTCCCAGTCGGATATGGCATCAAGAAACTACAGATCAACTGTGTGGTGGAAGATGACAAGGTAATGCATGTTTTAACAAACTGAGGAGGGGCTCAGAGAAGGGGGGGGTACAGAGGATGATCTGATGTAGAGGATGACCCGTTTGTTTCAGGTGGGCACAGACATTCTGGAGGAGCAGATCACGGCCTTTGATGACCTGGTGCAGTCAGTCGACGTTGCGGCATTTAATAAAATCTGAAATTAGTAAAAGCACTTCACTCTTGTTTGGTTCTTTCTGTAAAAGTAAATTTGGAGTCTGAACTTGAGCAGAGCACATATCAATTGCCATAAGATTTGCCTTCATACAGAAGTAAATGGGAGATAAACTTTTAAAATTTCTTTTGTGATCAATTTTTTTTTTATTTGTATAATGAGAAAGTCATACAAATGTCATTAGGGCTCCAGGTGTACAAGATCAAGACATGTTACACACTTGCAAAATGCATAAATAAGAACAAACTTGTCCATATACACCTATACCATAAAACACGCATACATTATACATGTATTCATACACACATTTATTTTTGAGCTACTATGGGACAATGGGATTGAATAAGGAGCAGTGTTCTAAGCAAATGGATGTGAAAATGTACCTTAAATTGTAAAGGGACTAGTTTTGATTTCAATCTTTAGATGGATAAGCCGATACCCTCTGTAGAAAAGATGTAATTATACAAATAATAATGGGGACTGGGTGGATTTTCTTTAATGTAGCCACTTTCTCATAGTCAGGTGTGTGTATATTAGTTTAGGGAGGGGAACCCACCTTATGTGAGGTTTCAGCTTTTATTTTTTATTTTTTTCTTTTTTCCTCTTTTTCAGGCTAGAGTATGTTTTTCTTTTCATCTGAGCTCATGGTGACAGAGGGTGGGAGTTTTGGGATTTCCATATGTTCTGTTTACCATGTATTATTACTGCACGTAGAAGAGTTACCACAAAGAAGTACCACATGTCCCATATCCCCGTTTTTCATGTTGCCCAAATACGCTGCACTGAACTAAAATTCTCAAAAAATCAGACCTTTAAAATGTGCACGTGCCTCATGAGCGACTACAGAAGTCCTGAGGAATATTTGTGATTTTTGAAAGCTTTTTATCTAAAGAGGTAACTAGTACTACTGCCACAGACCAGTGTTTCCAACCGCATTGAACGGTATTTGAATGTAAAATATTCTTTATAGTACATTTTGTGGGATAATTTTGGCATTAAAAAAAAGAAAATATAATCTTTTTTTAATATATTATTTAAAAAAAGAAACTATAATTGACAATGTGCTGGTAAACCGATAATACTATATAATAATAATAATAATAATATACTATATAAAACAATAATATAACACTAAAACTCCAGTACCGTTATTATTATTCACTGTGTGACTATCTGTGAAACATAATTATTTACGACCAAAAAAACTATTCTAAAGAAGGAATGCAGGGAACTACGGCGTTAAACGAGATCGGCTCATTCACTACAACAGGTGCGCAATTACGCAGAGCACGCAGAGCACGCAGAGCACGCAGAGCACGCAGAGCACGCAGAGCACGCAGAGCACGCAGAGCACGCAGAGCACGCACAGCACGCACACCAGAGCACGCCAAGTCGGCCGTTTTTCACGCACTGTTGGGCTATTTTGAAAAAAAAAAAAAAAAAAAAAAAAAAAAAAAAAAAACACCGCAGGAAGAAGGAGGACACTGCAGGGAGAAGGAGGATAGCGCACGTTTTCACGGAACTGGCAACACGGAAATCACCTGATCGGGACAAACTGCGTAAGTCTAGTTTTCTGTTTGAAAAATAAAGATTTTAAATGGTGCGTTCCCACCAAACGCTTGAATTGTTTAGTCACTTCATTGGCGCGTCTAGTTTGGGGAATTGGTCGCGTTAGTGTTAAATTCTCACTGTGCGCTCCAGAAAGATCAACTGTCTGCGCCCTTAGTATATACTGTACACAAGTACTGCTGAGTCCATCACACTCGCTCTGTGTTATGTTAAGCACAACGACAGCTCAGATTTATCAATACGTATTAGCTTGTAACAAAATGCAATTGTGACAGAATAAATGTGCGGAGGCTAAGTAAAAATGTCCTGGTCTCGATCTCGGCGTTGGTCCTGGTCTTAGTCCTGTCTCTGATCTCGGCGTGCTTGGTCCTGGTCTCTGGTCTTAGTCCTGTTCTTAGTCCTGGGTCTCAGATGTGGGTCAGGCTGAGGTCAGCTGTGGTCAGACACAGAGGAGCCTCTGTCTCTCTCTCTAAGAGCTTTGTCTGACACACAACAAAAGAGACATCACGGACTGTCCAGAGTCCAGGGTCTGGGTCATACCAGGACTGGACCAGGTCATGAGTCTAAAACAAGAACTGGACCAGGACTCAGTAAAAAATCTCTGGACTTCTGAGTTCAGTTCTAAATTCAGAATAATCAGGTTTTGTTTAGTCCTTGGATTTGGACCAATGACAAACTACGACTGTTGCCATGGCAATTTACAATTCAGAACTTTTTTGTTTTTTTAAGGTGAAAAGTCCTCAAAATGGCGTCCTTGTCTGAAAAGGAGACATTTGAGGCAAATCTTTGTTAAAATAAACAGATATTTAACCCCCAATCCTTTAACCCACACTGAGAAGGTGTGGCCTCAGTGGCGTGGTGATGATGTCACTGAGTGCCAGCTGTCAATCAAATCTGACTCAAAGAGCGTCTGGTACAAGACCGAACCAGGACCGAACCAGGACCGAACCAGGACCGAACCAGGACTAAACCAGGTCTGAACCGGGTCTGAACCAGGACTAAACCAGGACTAAACCAGGGACTAAACCAGGGACTAAACCAGGGACTAAACCAGGGACTAAACCAGGGACTGAACCAGGGCTGAACCAGGGCTGAACCAGGGCTGAACCAGGACTAAACCAGGACTAAACCAGGACTAAACCAGGACTAAACCAGGACTAAATCAGGATTAAATCAGGATTATAGCTGGACTAAATCAGGATTATAGCTGGACTATAGCTGGACTATACCAAGGACTATAGCCAAGACTAAACCAAGACTAAACCAAGACTAAACTCAGGTCCTGTCCAGTAGGTCCGGTCTAACCGTGTGTGTGTTGCAGATGTGAAGTGAAGATGAAGCGCTCCTTGGGTCTGACTCTGGTTCTGCTCAGTGCTCTGCTGAGTCTGGGTACGTTTGATTTTCTCACATACTCCTCTGGGTTCACCTGGTCCTCACCTGGACACAGGTCCTGGTCTAGTCATGGTCCTGGTCCTGGTCCGGTCCTGGTCCAGTCCTGGTCTGGGTTCGGTTGTAATGTGGTGTTTGTGCTGATGTTTCAGGACAGTGCATTCAGTGCTACAGTTGTCAGGATTACACCGGCTCCTGCGCCAAAACCAAAGTCTGCTCCCAGGACGACGCCTGTCTCACCCTCAAGGCCAGAGGTACTGCAATACTACTACTACTATTACTACTACTACTACTACTACTACTGATACTTGTATTGCTACTATTGCTACTAATACTACACTACTACTACTACTACTACTACTACTGATACTGGTTAGTACTACTACTACAATACTACTGCAATTTCCTTTGCAAATATGCACATTCAGACAGACTTCTGATGCCTGCTCAGTTGTGTGCTACTACTACTAATAATACTACTACTACCACCTCTACTGCCCTTTCCCCTCCTCCATCACATTTTCTTAAAATCATTTGTGTTTAGGAGGAGACACGTATCGCTCCTGTATGAAATACGATGACTGTAAATTTTCCCATCTGTCCATCGTCTATTCTCAGGTAAAATATCCTCTAGTACACACAGGGAGGGCATCTGACACACAGGGAGGGCGTCTGACACACAGGGAGGGCGTCTGACACACAGGGAGGGCGTCTGAACACACACAGAGGGCGTCTGACACACAGGGAGGGCGTCTGAAACACAGGGAGGGCATCTGACACACAGGGAGGGCGTCTGAAACACAGGGACGGCATCTGACACACAGCGAGGGCGTCTGACACACAGAGAGGGCATCTGACACACAGGGAGGGCATCTGACACACAGGGAGGGCATCTGACACACAGGGAGGGCATCTGACACACAGGGAGGGCATATTTATGTAGGTCATCAGGTAATCAGCAATAACACTTTCTTTCTCCCACTCTGTCTCCTTTCTTTCTCCTCCCTCCCCCTCTCTTTCCGCTTTCTCTCTCCACCTCTCCCTCTCTCTCCCTCCCTCTCCCTCTCTACTCCCTCCCTACCTCCCTCCCTCTCTCCTTTCCTCTCTCTCTCCCTTCACCTCTCCCTAACCCTCTCTCTCCCCTCCCCTCTCTTCTTTCTTTCTGTTCTCTCTCTCCTCCTCCCTCCTCCCCCTTCTTTCTCTCCTCTCTTTTTTTTTTCTTTCCCTCTCATCTTTCTTTCACCTCTCCTCCTCTCCCATTTCTCTCTCCTCTCTCTCTGTCTCTCTCTCCCTGTCCCTCCGTCTCTGTCCATCCTTCTCCTTGTCTCCTCTTTCCCTCTCTCCTCCCTCTCTCTCTCTCCATCACAGATCCCCAGTTTCACGTTTGAATGTTGCACCAAAGACCTGTGTAACTCCGCCCCCGCCGCCTCAGCCAGCATTCTGGTTGGTCTGCTGTGCTCGCTGTTTGCCATGTGGTGGACTGCCCACTAAGGCCCATATAAGGCGAGACCATGCGCACGAGCACATCCTGCTTCACTAATTAAAATATAATGAACCCAGCACTAGACTAATCCAACACTGGACCCGGACTGAACCTGACTCTTGGTCAGTTGTGCCAATGAACCGTTCTGTTTGTGGAGGCCCAACTTTTGACATGTTTAAACTGCTGCAGTTTTCAGAATAAATCTAGATCTCAGTGTTAAGAAAAAAATTTAAGTGTCATTATATTATAGTAATATATAAATTTAAGTTTTTATAATTTCAGTGTTAAGCATTCTTCTCTCAGTTTAACAAAAAAAAAAAAAAAAACATGACTGTAAACAAAGGGACATTTTACTTTTATTTCAGATTTAAAGGGTCTAATTCATCAAAGCAGAAAAAGCACTGATTTTTGAAGTTGTTTTTTATATTATATTTTTGTTATTCTAAATGATTGTTATGAGCTTGAATCCAATTATTTTAATCTGAAATATGAAATATTCATATTTACCAGAATAAAAGCTGAATGAAAACCTGCGCTTCAGCCAAATGTTTTTATGTCTTTTGCTAAATAAATTTGACAATAAAGAGATTAAACCACTGCCATAATCTGGGTCTGTTTTCATCAACACGTTTATAACTTGAATTAATATGGTAAAATTATAAAATAACTGACCAACTGAGAATAAGAACCAAGGCTCCTGCTCCCAGTGAGGGCATCTGACACACGGGAAGAACCAAAATCGTGTTTTTTTAGTGTAATGTTTTTGATACTACTGTTAAAAACATTGTATATAGACTTTCAATTCGTATTTATCTAGGAAACAATTATAGAGTACAGAACAGAATATTATATATCTTCAGTCTATAGTGATAAAGTTTGTTTTAGTGAAATAAAAGGATTACATCAAAGACTGACCCCCGTGCGCCGCAGTGGTGCAGTCCGGGCTCTGGCCAACCTCACGTGTTACCGTAATGACGCTAAAGTGTACACTGTGTTCACCGTTTACTGTACAGTTGAATAACAAAACTCCATGAAAACACGCTATTCTGTGGCCGTGAATATTCTGAGAGTTATTGTAAGTGCTTTTAGAGTTTGTTGTTCTTTGGAGCGGGTTTTCGCAGTTAAAACTTGACTTTGTGGATCTGAGTGCACGTTTAGTTTCACAGTTACGGCCCGGATCAGCGTGGAGCCACCGTGCTCCTGTTTACGTCCGCCCCGGGTTTGTGTGCTCCTCACCGGTGTCTAAACGGGGTCTGTGCGCTTTGGACCGGATCAGTGTGCTCCTCACCGGGGTCTGAGCCGAGCTTTGGACCGGGCTTTAGACCGGGGTTAAACTGTGTCCCGGTCGGTCCAGTTCAGACCCTCTGCAGCTCCAGGTGAGAGACCGGTCCACGGCGTGAGTGTACTCTGGCTTAGGTGCAGTTTTTCGGCTTCAGAATGGAGAACACGGAGCGGACCGGACCGATGCTGGTTCTGGTGTTCAGCGGGAAGAGGAAATCCGGGAAGGACCACGTGACGGACCTGCTACAGGCTCGGTACGGACCGGACCTGCCCAGAAGCTTTACAGCAACTTTAAAAAATGACTCACCATTTCTCCTCTCTTCTTCATTCTAACCCTTGTCTCCATCTCTCCTCGTCTCCTCTGGCCTTACCACCTCGTCTCTTCGTGCCTCGTATTCTCTCCTCGTCTCCTTCTCTCCTTTCTCCTTGTCTCCTCTCTTCTTGTCCTTTTGTCTCCTTGTTTCCTTGTGTCCTCAGTCTAGGTACTAAAGTCTCGTGTATCGTCCGTCTTTCTGGTCCTCTGAAGCAGCAGTTCGCTCAGGTCAGTTCCTCACAGAGTCCAATAAAACTAGTCCAAATCCTACTCTAACCCTTAGACCAGGATTAGAGTAGGATCTGATCTTTGGTCTGACCCCGGTCTATCCCTGGTCTAACCTTGATCTCTGGTCTGACCCTGGTCTAACCCTGGTCTCTGGTCAACCCTGGTCTTTCTTTGATCTAACTTTGGTCTGGACCAGAATCTGGGTCTGGACTTGGACCTGCTCCTTGGTCCTGGTCTAAGCTCACTCTAACCCCGGTCTAACCCCTGGTCTGGACTTGGACCTCCTCGGTCCTAACCTCGGTCTAACCCCGGTCTAACCTCGGTCTAACCTCGGTCTAACCTCGGTCTAACCTCGGTCTAACCTCGGTCTAACCTCGGTCTAACCCCGGTCTAACCTCGGTCTAACCTCGGTCTAACCCCGGTCTAATCCCGGTCTAACCCCGGTCTAACCCCGGTCTAACCCCGGTCTAACCCCGGTCTAACCCCGGTCTCTCCTCAGGACCACGGTCTGGACTTGGACTTACTGCTGGGTACCGGTCCTTATAAGGAGCATTTCCGGTCTCAGATGATCCAGTGGGGGGAGGCCCAGAGAAGGAGTGACCCGGGGTTCTTCTGTCGCCTAGCAACAAGGAACGCCACTCAGCCGGTCTGGGTATGACACCTGTACTCCCTGTGTACTACAACTACTACTACTACTCCTATTACTGACAATACTATTGCTACTATTATTACTGCTGCTACCACTAGTATTACTACTACTAGTACTACTACTACTACTACTACTACTACTACTACTACTACTACTACTACTACTACTACTACTGCTGCTGCTACTTTTATAGCCACTAGAATTGCTACTACTGCTACGACTACTATTATTTCTATTACTGCTACTATTGCTGATACTACTGCTGCTACTACTACTACTACTACTACTACTACTACTACTACTACTGATTCTACTGCTATTATTACAATAATACTACTGCCACTACTACTACTTCTGCTACAATTGCTACTGCTGATACTACTACTACTACTACTACCACCTACACTACTCACCTATATGTGTGTGTGTACAGGTGGTGAGTGACGCCCGCAGAACCTCAGACCTGGCCTGGTTCCGGACCCAGTACCCGGCTCAGACCCGGTTCATCCGAGTCCAGTGTTCAGATCAGACCAGGACCGTCCGCGGGTGGAGATTCACTGCAGGTGAGTCTTTGTTTAGTCCTAAATCAGTCCTATTTTAGTCCTGCTTCAGTCCTGGTCCATTTCTGTTTTTGTCCTGTTCTAGGTTCATTTTGACACATGTTCATGCTCAGTGGACTGCCCCCAGTGGCACTAGATTTAGTTCTATTTACTTTACTTTTGGGTCAGTCCTGTTCACATACACTGCACATCATTCACTCCAAACACCATGAGCCATATGAGAGTCCATCAACTGATCAAAGAACTTATGACAACGAGCTTCAAGGAACAAGCTTCCCCTGTACACAGTGGTCGTTTCTTTCAGCTGTGGCTAAATGCACCATTAGGACTGTTCGCGCTGGTAGTGGAAGAGAAAAAGCTTTTTGAATGACCCACAGATAAACCCAGTCACACCTGTGCAGATAAACCCAGTCACACCTGTGCAGACAGACCCAGGCTCCCCTGCGCAGACAGACCCAGGCTCCCCTGCGCAGACAGACCCAGGCTTCCCTGCGTAGACAGACCCAGGCTCCCCTGCGCAGACAGACCCAGGCTCCCCTGCGCAGACAGACCCAGGCTCCCCTGCGCAGACAGACCCAGGCTCCCCTGCGCAGACAGACCCAGGCTCCCCTGCGCAGACAGACCCAGGCTCCCCTGCGCAGACAGAGGCAGGAGGAGTCTCCCCCTGATAATATTAAGTTGATCCAAATGATCTTGTCAGACAACCGTGTCAAACAGCAGCTTTGCAGGGCTCATTCAGACAAATATACATGATTCGAGCTCTCTTTTTCTCAGTTCTGAGCACTTTTACTGTCACAGTGGATTGCGTAGGTTGTCCCCAGGTTGGCCACGTTCACAGAATGCGGGTGGAGCCGCTCTGAGACCTCTTGTTTCAAGAGCTCTCAGACCGGTCGTTTGCTGCGGTCCAGAGTATGACTGTTGGGCTCACACCAGCCCAAGCACCGCTCTCTGAGCAAATGCTCTTTTTTACGTCGTGGCAGTGTGAAAATGACCTTTTATTTTGACGGCTTATGTCATGTGTTTTATTTTGAAGGGGTGGACGACGCAGAGTCCGAGTGCGGACTGGACTCTGGTGTGGACTGGGACTGGATCATCTCAAACGAAGGAGATACTCAGGACCTCGAGGACCAGCTCAGACCAGTTATAGACCTGGCTCTGAAGGCTAGCTCAGAACCTGGACCAAACCTGGACTAAACCTGGACTAGACCAGGTCTAGATCTGGACTAAACCTGGACTAAACCTGGACTCTGTGAGCATACAGACTGATGCTGGATAGTTTAATTTTATAATGAAATGTTTTGATAAAACTGTGATCCTGATGGTTAAACCATTGACATTTGTACATATAAATATATACAGCTGAAATATATATCAACCCGAACCTTCACTGTGATTATTCTGCTGTCTTTAAATAAATATTGATTGATTTGATGTTGTGGACATTATTGATCGTGAGGTCATGTGACAGCTCCCTGTGCTCTGATTGGCTCCTGTGGATCAGCTGACCAGACTTTGGCCTCTCGTTCACAGTTAGGTCTGGATCATCATGGACCTGGTTTTACTGGTTCTACTGGGACTGTCCCCAGCCTGGTCTGCGTCAGGTTAGTCCCGATCTAGTTCAGGTTTAGTCCCAGGTTAGTCCTGTTTTAGTCCAGATTTAGTCCAGGTTTACTCTTAGTTTTGTTTAGGTTTATTCCAGGTTTAGTTACTTCTGGACTCTCTTTGGTCTTAGTCTTCCTGGACGCGGAGCAGGCTCACCGGGTGCTCAGGTCTGGTCCGGTCTTGGTGTGGTCTATCAGAGGCTCAGGTCCTGGTCCTGGTCCAGACCATGGTCCGAACCCCAGTCCTGGTTCTGGTCCAAACACCGGTCCAGCTCACATCCGATCTCGCAGGGCTAACTCGGGCTGGCTGGAGGAGTTGCAAAAAGGAGACCTGAAACGAGAGTGTGTGGAGGAGCTGTGCAGCTACGAGGAGGCCAGAGAGGTGTTTGAGCACACAGAGGCTACTGTGAGTGCTTCTGCTATTACTACCACCATTACTACCACCAGTACTACTACCACCACTACTACTATAATTACTACTATCACTACCACTACTACTACCACCACTACCACTACCACTACTATAAATACTGCTGCCAGAAAAGTGTTTGGGCACTCAGAAACTAATGTGAGTAGATATACTACAAATACTACGCTACTGCTACTACTACTACAGCCTTAGAGGTGTTTGAGCACAGCGAGACTACTGTGAGTATGTATACTGCAAATACTACTACTACTACTAATACTACTACTATCAGGGAAGTTTTGAGCACAGCAAAACCACACTACTGCAAATACTATTACTACTGCTACTGATACTACTTTTAACTGCATAAAACTGAAACACTGATTCCCCATGTTTAGTCCTGACTCTGGGACCAGCAGGAGGCTGGTCCCTGAAGTCCTCAGAGTGTGAGATGGTTCATGTGGCTCTAACATGTGGGAGATGTTCTTTGGTGCTGGTCCATGGAGAGACTTGTTCACACAGAGCTGCTTTAAAGTCTTTTCTCTGAGCCACAGGAGCCAGAGACACAGGACACATGTGTGAAGTACTTCCTGGTTTTAGTCAGGACCCCATCAGCAGTGTTCTGGATGTACTGCAGCTGTCTTAAGGCTCATTTGGAGAGGCCAGTGAGCAGAGCGTTACAGTAGTCTAACTGTGCTGGAAACAAATGGATGGATAAGTCTCTCCAAGTCTAGTTTTCACAGTGTAACTTTGCTTTTTGGCAATATTTTTAGTTGGTAAAAAGCTGCAGATGTTATTGATTTGATGTGACTGTTAAAGTTCAAGTCTGAGTCCATTATTATCCCCAGATTTCTAGCCTGATTTGAAGGTTTTAGAGAGAGAGACTGGAGGTGACTGCTGACACTTTCTCTATGTTCCTGTGGACCAAAGACTATGACTTAATCTTTTCTGAGTTTAGCTGGAGAAAGTTGTTTTGCATCGACACACTGATCTGTTGGATGCAGTGTCAGAGTGAATCCACTGGTCCAGATTCACCTGCTGCAGTGAGACATAGATCTGAGTGTTATCTGCAGAGTTGTGGTAGGACACATTGTTGCTGTGTATTAACTGGCCTAATGGCAGTATGTAGAGACTGAACAACAGGGGTCCTAGAATTGACCCCTGGGGCACCCTACAGGGCCATGTAATCTGAAACACATTTTCCAATCTCAACAAAGTACTTCCTGTCTTCTAGATAGGACTTGAACCAGTTTAGTGCAGTACCAGAGATGCCCTCCCAGTCCTCAAAGGCAGCACTCAGCTCTAACAGGATTAAGAAGACTTTTGCCTGCGTCAATATTCAGGCAGATGTCATTTGGCACCTTGATAAGAGCAGTCTCAGTGCTGCGGTGGGATCTAAAACGTGACTGGAAAACATCAAAGGAGTTGTTCATTTGGAATAAGTCAATGAACTGGAGGTAAACAACTTTTTCAAGGACTTTGCCGAAAAATGGAAAATTTGAGATGGGTTGCCATTTTTTGTTTGTTCAGTATTGTAGCATCAAGACTTAAAAATCTAGTGGGTAACACATGGAGGTAGCATGAAGAAGAACACAGACTGATGACAATCTCTTAGACAGTTTTGTCAGTTACAGGTGCAAAGTGAGTCAGCTCCAAGTGTCTAGGTGGCTGCAGGGTCGTTATTTGCCTTGTCAAATTGATGGCATTTTGAATGCCTTAAACCTTGTCATTAAAGAATACTGCAAACTCATTGCACTTAGATGTGGAAATTAGTTCTAACGGTAGCGGAGCTGGAAGGTTTGTTAATCTGTTTCATGTTGCAAAAAGGACACGAGAGTTGCAACTTCCAGTAATGTCAGAAAAATACCTCTCCCTTTTTCTACATAAACTGTGGTTGTACATGTGAATCTTTTCTCTGTAAATCTCATAATGAACCTGGAGCTTTGACTTGCTCCATTCCCGCTCGGCCCTCCGGCACTCTCTTTTCTGTGCCCTGACCGAGTCATCATTCCTCCATGGCACTTTCTGCTTATCTTTAACCATTTTAACCTTCATCGGGGCAATGGTGTCACAGAGTTCAACAAATCATCAACATTAGAACATGAAGCATTTTCAAAGTGTATTATTTCCATGAACAGTGCACCTGTTTTATCATTTATGTGTCTCCTTTGAACAACTGCAGGACCAGCTGCTGGTTTGGGAATAATAGACAGATCAAAGAAGACACAGAAATGATCAGACAGCAACTTCTGACATTTGAGATATTTACTCCTTTTGTAATGAGCAGGTCCAGAATGTGCCCTAATAAAATCAAGATTACAAGAAGAAATAAAATCTGTTAATGATTTGTTACATAAAGGTCTGACATTGAGCACAGCAAGTTTCAGATTAGTTTCATTAGGGCTGGATGTTTTCTTCTTACAGAGAATTTCACTTCCAAAGACCACGCTATAACAACGGTACATGATAAAGATATTTATTGATGATATGGATAGATGTGCTGACTGGGTAGAGACTCAGGATGTGGGCTCTGTCTAGGTGGTGAGCCCAGTTGATTCAGGACCCCTCCCCCCACCCCCCCATCTCTCTGTAGATGGAGAGGTCTTCACGAAAGATGAATGAGAGACACAGGGTCAGAAGGAGGGGTCAGAGGGAGGGATCGAGAGAACGGAGACAGACGTGTTGCTAGGATAGGCTTGTGTAAATAGGACTTCTGGGTAATTAGAGGTGTGGTTGAGGTGAGCTATGGTTTGCTGGAGAGGAGCAGGAGGAGGTTGAGGCGTGGTCCTGCCCATGAATCTCAGTTAATCATATTAGCTTCATGTGAGCTAAATTTCTCTGATTGGACAGTTTAGGTGTGCCTCTATTAATCAGTTTACATGGTGTAACTGCAGATGTAGCGCCATCACAGGGCCTCAGCCTGATACTACCTTATCATGACTGTACGTCCCTGTGTGTCTTAGCTCTTGGTGATAACAGCTTTGGGGGAAGGCAGGTGAGGGCAAGCAGGGGGGTGTTTGGGTGAGGGACTAGATGAGGGCTTAGTCTATAATGTTTTATATTCAGTCTATAAGGTTTTATATTCAGTCTATAAGGTTGTATAGTTCTGGACCAGTCCTAGTTTATTCTTTGTTTAGTCCTGGTTTAATCTTGGCTTTGACCTGGATTAGTTGTGACTTAGTTGTGACTTAGTTCTGATTTAGTCCTGGTTCAGTCTTGGTTTAGTCTTGGTTTAGTCCTCATTTAGTCCTGGTTTAGTCTTGGTTCTGTCTTGAGTTAGTCCTGGTTTAGACCTGGTTTAGTCTTGATTCAGTCTCGGTTTAGTCCTGGTTTAGTCTTGGCTGAGTCTTGGTTTAGTTCTGGCTTAGTCCTGGTTCAGTCCTTAGTTCAGTCTCGATTTAGTCCTGGTTTAGTCCTGGTTCAGTCTTGGTTCAGTCATGGCTTAGTCCTTGTTTAGTCCTAGTTCTAACTTGTCTTTTGTTTCAGAATGAGTTCTGGAAAACATATCGAGGTGAGAGTTTTGTGTTTGTACTGAACGTGCTTTATAGTGGTGCATGCTGGCTAACACAGTCCTCTGGTCTCCACAGTCCAGGACCATTGCTCGTCTGGACCCTGTCAGAATGGAGGTACTTGTCTGGACCTAGGGCAGAGCTTCACCTGTTTGTGCCCCCCTGAGTTCTCTGGGCTCACCTGCCAACTGGGTACGGAATACACCACAACAGCTGTCCACATATGTCTACATCATCTGTCCTCACCTGTCCTCACCTGTCCCCATCTGTCCTCATCTGTCCTCATCTGACCCATAACTGACCCAGACATTACCAAACCTCACCTGTTCAACTACAGACCCTAACCCAAACCTCACCTGTTCAACTACAGACTCTAACCCAGACCTCACCTGTTCAACCACAGACTTGTCACCCAGACCTCACCTGTTCAACCACAGACCCTACCTGTCACAGACCTCACCTGTTCAACCACAGACCCTAACCCAGACCTCACCTGTTCAACCAGACTTTAACCCAGACCTCACCTGTTCAACCACAGACCCTAACCCAGACCTCACCTGTTCAACCACAGACCCTAACCCAGACCTCACCTGTTCAACCACAGACCCTAACCCAAAAATTAACCAGTCCAACCCAGAGTCTAACATCAGGATTCCTCTGGACTCACCTGCCTACTAGATACAGACACCACAACCTGTTTACACCTAGCCAGACCTCATCTGTCACCCACAGACCTCACCTGTCACCCACAGACCTCACCTGTCACCCACAGACCTCACCTGTCACCCACAAACCTCACCTGTCACCCACAGACCTCATCTGTCACCCACAGAGACTCATCTGTCACCCACAGACCTCACGTGTCACCCACAGACCTCACCTGTCACCCACAGACCTCATCTGTCACACACAGACCTCATCTGTCACCCACAGACACCCACAGACCTCACCTGTCACCCACAGACCTCACCTGTCACCCACAGACCTCACCTGTCACCCACAGACCTCACCTGTCACCCACAGACCTCACCTGTCACCCACAGACCTCATCTGTCACCCACAGACCTCATCTGTCACCCACAGACCTCATCTGTCACCCACAGACCTCACCTGTCACCCACAGAACTCACCTGTCACTCACAGACCTCACAGACCTCATCTGTCACCCACAGACCTCACCTGTCACCCACAGAACTCACCTGTCACCCACAGAACTCACCTGTCACCCACAGAACTCACCTGTCACTCACAGACCTCACCTGTCACAGACCTCATCTGTCACAAACCTCACAACCTTTGAACTTAGAAACTCAGTGTTTTTCACAAGCACCATAGAATGTAATGTGAGAGATTTGAACCAGCAACTGCTTACGCTGCCTCCTGTATCCTGAGGAGGGCGCTCCCTTGGCCCGGTACATTCTGGGAGCTGTAGTCTCCCCCAGTGCTTTCTGGGAGCTGTAGTGTCTCTGTTATAGACGATCGCGCGGCTCGACGGCGCTGCTTGGTTGAGAACGGAGGATGTGAGCACTTCTGTGAAGAGCAGGACACAGGGCCTAAGTGCAGCTGCGCCCATGGATACCACCTGGATCGAAACCAGATGGACTGCATCAGCTCAGGTACCAACACAGGAAGAGAGGAGGAGAGTGGAAAGGAGGAGAAAGGAGAGGAGGAGAGAGGGAGGAGGAGAGAGGAGAGGAAGAGAGAGCGGAGAGGAGGGAAGACAGGAGGAGAGGAGAAGGAAGAGACAGGAGAGGAGGAGAGAGGTTTAGCCCTGGTTTAGTCCTGGTCTAGTCTTGGTTAAGACCTTCTGTAGTCCTGGTTTAGTCCTTGTTCAGTCCTGGTCTAGTCCTGGTCTAGTCCTGGTCTAGTCCTGGTCTAGTCCTGGTCTAGTCCTGGTCTAGTCCTGGTCTAGTACTGGTTTTGTCCTGTTCTAGTACTGGTTCAGTCCTATTCTAGTGTGGGCCTAGTCCCGGTCTATTCCTGGTCTAGTCCTGGTTTAGCCCTGGCTTAGTCCTGGTCTAGTCCTTGTCTTGTTTCAGAGCCCATCGCCTGTGGGATGGTTCCGGTTCTTCAGGGAAAGCCTATTCCTTCTCTGGACCCTAGAGCCAGGATTGTAGGCGGGTCCGAGTGTCCTCGAGGAGAGTGTCCCTGGACGGTAAGACCCATACGTAGTCCTGGTCCAAAGTCTGTTCTGGTCCCGTTTCAGACCTGGTTCAGACTAGGGCTGCATGGTTTGGGAAAAATATCGAATTGTGATTTTTCTGACATCATAGTTAGGTTTGTGATTTACGTTTTAATAATAAACACATTTTAAACATGTCCAGAAGAACTGACAAAGACTGAAATCTGAACTGAGAAAAGGAATATAACAATCACATTTCAGAACATATTTGTATAGCTCTAAATTATCGAGCAGCTTTTATGCAGAATAAGACACATGAAGATACAGGGAGGGTCTCTGACACACGGAAACATTTCAGAACACGTTTAACACAGGAGATTTTGTTTGTGGAGGAAATGTTTTAAAAGTGCAGATTTTTCGATTAGATTGTGATTAATCTTGCAACCCAAGTTCAGACATGTTTAGACCTAGTCCAGACATGGCTCAGACATGTTTCAGACCAGGTTTGACCTGGTTCAGACCTGGTTTAGACCTGGTTCAGACCCTGTTCTGGTCCAGGTCCTGCTCCTGCACAAAAACCGGCCGTTCTGTGGGGGGGTCTTTTTGAGTCCGGACTGGATCCTGACCGCGGCCCACTGCCTGGAAGACATCGAGCAGCGCCACCTGGAGGTTGTGGCTGGTATGTCACACACACAGTATAACAGGGTTAGAGCCAGGTTTAGTCCAGACTTAGTCCTGATTTAGACCCGATTTAATCCTGACTTAGCCCTGATTTAGTTCTGGTTCTGACCTGGTTCTGACCTTGTTCTGGTTTAGTCCCTGGTTTAGGCCTGGCTTAGACCTTGGGTTAGTCCTGGTTTAGACCTGGGTTAGACCTGGGTTAGGCCTGGGTTAGACCCTGATTTAGTCCTTGTTCTGATCCAGTTCTGGTTTTGTTTCAGGGGAACATGACGTGGAGCTTTTGGAGGGCTCGGAGCAGAGGGTTCAGGTGTCAGCACTTCACATGCATGAGCACTATGAGCCGCACACAGCAGATAATGACATCGCCCTGCTGCGGGTGGCCACACCCCTCGCTGTGACATCACACGCTGTGCCCGTGTGCCTTCCCACGAGCGCACACGCACACACACAACTCCAAAGCAAGAGCACGCACCTGGTCAGCGGCTGGGGGCGCGTGCACGAGGCTGGACCCACCTCCCGGGTCCTCAAGAGGCTACAGGTGAGACTTGGTTCTAGGTCAGAGACCTGGTCTAGACCAGAACTAAACCAGGTTTAGACCACCAGACCAGAGATCATATCGAGACCAGAGACCATACCAAAATACCTTGTTGCAGCAGTGTTAGTAGTAGCAGTAGCAGTAGTAGTAATTGTAGCAGCAGTAGACTTAGTGGCAGTGGCAGCGGCAGTAGCAGTAGTTGTAGTAATTGTAGCAGTAGTAGTAGCAGTAGTAGTAGCAGTAGTAGTAGCAGTAGTAGCAGTAGCAGTAGTAGCAGTAGTAGTAACAATATTGTGTCTGTGCCTCAGGTGCCTCTGGTCCGCACTCAGACCTGCCAGGAACAGACCGGTCTGGTTCTAACCCAGAACATGATGTGTGCCGGGTTTTTGGGGGGGCAGCAGGACTCGTGTAAGGGTGACTCAGGGGGGCCCCTGGTGGCCCACTTCAGAGAGACCTGGTTCCTGACGGGGGTCGTGTCCTGGGGGCGGGGCTGTGCCAGACCGGGTCAGTACGGTATCTACACCCGCGTCGCCAACTACCTGGAATGGATCAGAACCAGGACTGGACTGGGACCAGGAGGAGACCAGAACAGTGAATTGGATCAAGGCCAGAACAGTGAACCGGGTCTAAACCAGACCACAACTGAACCGGGTCAAAACCAGACCACAGCTGAACCGCATCAAAACAAGACCATGACCACAGCTGAACTGGGTCAAGATCAGAACAGTGAACCAGTTCTAAACCAGACCACGGCTGAACCAGGTCAAAACAGGACCATGGCCACAGCTGAACTGGGTCAAGATCAGAAGAGTGAGCCGGGCTTAAACCAGACCACAGATAAACCGGTTCAAGACCACACCACAGCTGAACCGGGTCGAGACTAGACCACAGCTGAACCAGACTGGGTCACAGCTGGGCCAGAACCAGGACTAGATCCAGAACCAGCTTTAAGAGGGGCAGTGGCCTGGGAGTGGCCTGAGTCTAGGTCTAAATAATGTGAAATGATGATTACTGTCCCTCAGTTTATTTATTTAATCTGAACAGAACAAATTATACTCCCATAATAAAGAAAATGAAAGTTCATAATATGTTCATTTTTTTCTTTTTGCTTTTGATAAATTTGGTTTTAAGTTGGTCTTGTTTTTTTTCCTCATAAATACACATATGTTTGTACTGTTGTAGGTCGGTGACCCTGTGGGGGTCGGGTCGGGCGATAGAATTAATCCTTTTAAATTGAATCCATACATGTTTGACAACTTAAACTCGTCATGCTAATAATAATAATACATTTAAGACAATGTGAAAACAATTTGTGTAAAAACATGAGCTTTAACCAAAAACAGGGCCAGAGTGTGTTTGACTAGCCTCTGATTGGACCATTGACCCGACACACTCTCACCTGATTGGCCAATGCAGAGGTCCTGGCTCCTGGACTCTGAGTCTGACTTCAGAGCTGCACCATGTCTCCTGCGAGGATCTGTGCGGTCCGAGGTCTGCTCCGAGGTCTAGGCCAAGTCCCAGGTCCTGTCCTGGTCCTGGTTCTTGTCCTGGTCTCTCTGGGGTCTTTCTCCAGTGCTGCAGGTCAGTCCTTTTAAATTTGTCACACATTCCTTGTGTTTGTGTATTTGTCTACTCTACTCCTGCTTAAATTTACCATGGACTAAACCAAGACTAAAGAAAATACTAACTTGGAGACTAGACCAGGTCTAACCCAGGAGGCTAGACCAGGATTAACCAGGAGACTAGACCAGGATTAACCCAGGAGACTAGACTAGGACTAACCCAGGAGACTAGACCAGGACTAACCCAGGAGACTAGACCAGGACTAACCCAGGAGGCTAGACCAGGATTAACCAGGAGACTAGACCAGGACTAACCCAGGAGACTAGACTGGGATTAACCCAGGAGATTAGACCAGGACTAACCCAGGAGGCAAAACCAGAATTAACCTAGGACACTAGACCAGGACTAACCCAGGAGACTAGACCAGAATTAACCTAGGCTGAAAAACATTAAAAGCTAAGTTATTCTGAAGCATTGTGATTAGATTTACAGTTGAAACCAGAAGTTTACATACACTATATAAAATGACAATTATGCTTTTTTTCTCACTGTCTGACATGAAATCAGACAAAATTTTTCCCCTTTTACCTCAATTAGGATTACTAAAATAATTTCTATTTGCTAAATACCAGAATAATGAGAGAATGTATTTTTCATTACTCTCTTCAAAGTCAGAAGTTTACATACAGTAAAATTAATATGACTGTCTGACTATGTGACTATATCTCTGGAAGCTTCTGATTTGAGTTAATTAGAGACAGACTTGTGGATGTATTTGAAGCACACCTGAAACACACTGCTTCTTTGTGCAACATCATGGGAAAGTCAAAAGAAATCAACCAAGATACCAGGAAGAGAACTGTGGACTTGCACAAGTCTGGTTCATCCTTGGTGCAGTTTCCAGATGCCTGAAGTATAAACACCATGAGAATGTCCTGCCATCATATCACTCAACGTGCTTTGGTCCAAAATGTGTATATAAACCCAAGAACAAAAGCAAAAGGCCTTGTGAAGATGCTGCTGAAGCTGGTGGGAGTGTGTCATTATCCACAGTGAAACGAGGACTGTACCAACATGAGCTGAAAGGCCACTCTGGCAGGAAGAAGACATTACTCCAAAAGAAACATAAAAAGCCAGATTACAGTTTGTTAATGCACACAGGGACAAAGACCTTAATTTTTGGAGACATGTCCTGTGGTCTGACAAAAGTAAAACTGAACTGTCAAAGTCAATGTTTTGGAATGGTCATCACAAAGCCCTGATCTCAGTCCTATTGAAAATGTATAGTCAGACCTGAAAAGACGAGCGTGCGAGCAAGGCGGCCTACAAACTTAGCTCAGTTAGACCAGTTCTGTCAGGAGGAATTAGCCAACATGTTTGACCCAATTCATACAGTTTAAAGGCAAAGGTACCAAATATTAATGAAATGTATAATATAAACTTCTGATTTTGAAAGAAGTGTTCTCTCTGGCATTTAGCAAATAGAAATAATTTTGGTAAGACTAATTGACCTAAAACAGGAGAAGTTTAGTCTGATTTCATGTTAGACAGTGGAAAAAAGTGTATCTTTTCATCTAGTGTATTAAAACTTCTGCTTTCAACTGTATGTGTAAACAGTAGGGTCAGAGGTCATAGGTCACATTTTAAACCCACCCATGAGTATTCACATCTGACAGACTGAAGTCTGAACTTTAAACTAATCCAAGAATCCCATGCATTTCAGAACATACCTGTAGAGGTAAGAAATTTAGGGTTAGCAGCTAAACAAGGATTGAAACGGGACTGAACCAGGACTAAAGCAGGACTGAACCAGGACTAAAGCAGGACTGAACCAGGACTAAAGCAGGACTGAACCAGGACTAAAGCAGGACTGAACCAGGATTAAGGTATTACTAGGCCAGGTCTAACCCGCTCTGTGCCCCAGTGTTCATAGACCCGTCTGAGGCTCACTCGGTTCTGGTCCGGTCCAAACGGGCCAACAGTGGGTTCCTGGAAGAGTTGAAACAGGGGAACTTGGAGAGAGAGTGTGTGGAGGAGATCTGCGACTACGAGGAGGCACGAGAAGTGTTCGAGGATGACACCAAGACTGTGAGAACTACAGGACTAAACCAGGACTAAACCAGAACTAAACCAGAACTAAACTAGGACCCTATCCTGCATTGCACAATATACAAACACAGTATACACACAGAGAAGTCAGGACTAAACCAGATTTAAACCAGGAGTAAACCAGGATTAAACCAAGACTAAATCAAGACAAAATTAGGACTGAGTCAGGAGTAAACCAGGATTAAATCAGGACTAAATCAGGACTAAACCAGAACTAAACCAGGACTAAACCAGGACTAAACCAGGACTAAACCAGGACTAAACCAGGAACTAAACAGGACTAAACCAGGACTAAACCAGGACTAAACCAGGACTAAACCAGAACTAAACCAGGACTAAACTAGGACTAAACTAGGACTAAACTAGGACTAAACTAGGACTAAACCGTGACTAAACCAGGATCCTATCCTCCATTGCACAATATACAAACACAGTATACACACAGAGAAGTCAGGCCTAAACCAGATTTAAACGAGGAGTAAACCAGGATTAAACCAGAACTAAATCAAGACGAAATTAGGACTGAGTCAGGAGTAAACCAGGATTAAATCAGGACTAAATCAGGACTAAACCAGAACTTAACCAGGACTAAACCATGACTAAACCAGGTCTAATGGGCTTTTGGTTCTTTTCAGAGGGAGTTCTGGAAGACCTACACTCGTAAGTATCTCAAACATCTGTGAGTGATTTAACGCCAACCCCCAAACTGACCAATCAGAGCCTCTGACACAGGAGCGGTCACACAGGGGTCACACATGGGTCAAGAGGGGTTACCAGCATGACCGAACGTGAAGGTGTGAAGACAATAAAACTGACAGCAGGGAGCCGAGCCTCATTTCTGTTTTTCTGTTTTGAACCACAGCCAATAGTATGGTTAAGGTTAGAGTACACTGGACAGTAAAGTAGCACGGCCATACCCCATTAAAAATGCCTGATACCACCTTAAGAACAGTTGATACCACCTTAATTTGAGGACAAATGCCTCCGACGCACATCGTGGAGTCCGTTGCGGTCTGCAAATGTCTTTGAATGTTTTGTTTTCCCTGTGTTTTTGTGAATGCTGCAGACCAGATGGACAGAGTGGCTTTAGTGTATTTATTACATTGCACTATTAGAACGCCTGATACCACCTTAAGAGAGCCTGCACCTTAAGAACTTCTGATACCACCTTAAGTACGCCTGCACCTGAAGAACTCCTGATACTGCCTTAAGAATGCCTAATACTACCTTAAGAGTGTCTGATACCACCTTAAGAACATCTCATATCATCTTAAGAACGTCTGATACTGGTTTTACCTCTGAAGCAAAGAACACAACAGTGAATAAATAATGTAAAGTACACAGTGTAACTGTGTATACCTGTGAATATTTGTGTATACTTGGGTATGATTAGGAAGGTTTGTGTATATTTGTGTATATTTCCGTACACTTGCATAAACCTGTGAATATGTGTGTATACTTGTGTATATTTGTGTATACTTGTGTACACTTACATATACTTGTGTATGTGTGTATACTTGTACATACTTACACTTGCATATATATACACAAGTATAGACAAGTATACTTGTGTGTATTTGTGTATACTTGAGTATACTTGTGTGTTTGATCCAGGAGCCGACCCCTGTGCTATTAACCCTTGTCAGAACAATGGCACTTGTCACCGCACCGGGTCATCCTACTCCTGCTTGTGTCCAGAGGGCTTTGAGGGACGCCACTGTCAGACCGGTACTACCAAAATACTATTACTACTAACCCTGATACATGTACTATACTAGCCCACTGTCCGACCAGTACTACAACTACTACTACTACTACTGCTGGTGCAGCTGCTAGACTGAAGTAGTTTTAGGGTTATTGAACACACAATATTGAATTTATCTCTAGATTTTGTAGTGAAGGTTTTACTGTGTTACTCTTGCAGTGTTTGAGGACTCTGAAGTGCCTGTTTCGTATAGCGTACTGTGCTGTATTATTCTCTATTATTATGGTATTGTAATATTTCTGTGCAGTGTTTGAGGACTCTCTGAAATGCCTGTTCCAAAATGGCCGCTGTGAGCACTTCTGTGACGGCTCCGGAGCCAAACGGCGATGCTCCTGTTCAGATGGATATATGCTTGGAGAAGATGACCGCAGCTGTGTGGCCCAAGGTAAGACCAGGACTAAGCCAGGACTAAGCCAGGACTAAGCCAGGACTAAGCCAGGACTAAGCCAGGACTAAGCCAGGACTAAACCAGGACTAAACCAGGACAAAACCAGGACTAAACCAGGACTAAACCAGGACTAAGCCAGGACTAAGCCAGGACTAAGCCAGGACTAAGCCAGGACTAAGCCAGGACTAAGCCAGGACTAAGCCAGGACTAAGTCAGGACTAAGCCAGGACTAAGCCAGGACTAAACTAGGTCTAAATCAGGACTGAACCTGGGCAGGTCCAGACCAGAATCTAAACCGGTTTATATGTTTTAGTGGAGTTCCCATGTGGGCAGCTGGCCCCAGACCCTGGACTGAACCAGACCCAGGGACCTCAGACCAGACTCGTGGGGTCCAACCAATGTCCAAAAGGGGAGTGTCCCTGGCAGGTGCGTCACATGACCTCATTTACATATGTATTATTACATCATTCTAAGAGACCCTCACTTCTCTGTGCCAGGTGCTGCTGGAGTTGAACCGGAGGCCACACTGTGGGGGGGTGCTTATCAGACCGGACTGGATCCTGACTGCAGCTCACTGTGTGTTGGACCTACCCCCCTATAACCTCTCTGTGGTCGCAGGTAACACCATAAACCCATAACCCTATAAACCCTTAACTCTAACCCACTAACCTCATAACCCTGACTCCTTAACCTTACCTGCCCCCCACAACCTGTCAGTGGTTGTGGGTACCCACTAACCCCTTAACCCCATAACCCCCTAACCCCCCTAACCCCCTAACCCCATGACCCCATAACCCCATAACCCCATAACCACATAACCACATAACCACATGACCCCATAACTCAAACCCACTAACCCTAGGCAGGTGACCAGAACCTCCCTGTGCTACTGAGACCTGGTTTGGTTCTGTTTTAGGGGTCTCGGACCTGGAGTCCTGGTCGGGTTCTGAGCAGAGGGTCTTGGTACGGTCTGTGGTGCTGGCTCCTGAGTACAACTGGGAGTCTGGGCACAGGGATCTGGCTCTGGTTTGGTTAGACCAGGCCCTGGTTCTGAGTCGAAATGTGGTCCCAGTCTGTCTCCCAAATCTGGACCTGGTCGAGAGAGAACTGGTCCAGAGCCGGTACCACACGGTCTCGGGCTGGGGCCAGAGGACCAGCGGAGGAAATAAGAACTACAATTCCCAGAGTGCACCTGGAGGCCCGCAAATGAGGAGGATGGAAGTGCCCATTATACAGGTACTACTGTATTAGAGTACAGTACAACAGGTACCACAGTACTACAGAACAATAGGTATTACAGTACTACAGTACACGTACTGCAGAGTACTGTCTAGTGTAGTGTACTGCTACAAACAAATACTACGATGAAACAGGGTTGCTGAGCTTCAATGACCCAATCCACACAAGCGTCTGAAAAAAACGGTTAAAACACACATGTGAATGTAGCACTCCTCCGATGACACAGACCTGTCCCCTCCCTTGTCTCTGACACAAATAGAAGCTCCACAAACACTGACGGCTTTGAATATGAAGATTTATCAACAAATTGGAAAATAGCTCTTGCTAAATCTGTGGCAACTCCTAAAAATGTGCCTAATTCCACAGGAAACGTACCTGGCAACACTGCAGTAAAAGTACAGTACAGTTGTCATATGCTGTTTTTTGGTTGGGGTTTTTTTTGTGTGTTTTTCCTTGCTGAGAAGGAGGGTCTAAGGACAAGAGATGTTCTGGGACAGTTATCCATTTGTTTGTTTTCTGTTGATTAATTTGTTTGTCTGTTTCTCTTTCATTGTTGATTTTCTAACTTTCTGTTGGTTAAATCAATTCTCATGTTCAGCCCTAAGAGGCAACTGCTGTTGTGATTTTGGGCTTGACAAAAATACACTGAATTGAATTATGTTTTGATGTGTGTTGCTCCACACAGCTACCTGTGCTCAGCAGCACCCCCTATGGGCTCTCTATGTTTATGTAAACTCAATAACAATCAGATTTCACATTTATATTTTATATATTTTATTCTATTTCTATTGTCTCCCCAGCGCCCCTTGTGTGCCCAAAAATCCGGGCTGAACTTGACCGATCACATGATTTGCGCTGGGTACCTGAGCGGGCGCCAGGACAGTTGCCGCGGTGACGACGGCAGTCCTTTGATCACAGAGTTTGGCTCCACCCACTTCCTGTTGGGTGTGGCGGGCTGGGGGCGGGGCTGTGCCGAGCCCGGGTTCTATGGCGTCTACATCAACGTGGGACACTTCATCGAGTGGATCAACAAGACCTTGCAGGACAAAGGTCTGGACCAGAGACAGGACAAGAAACCAACGTCACCAGGGCTGGAGCAGCGGCATGTGTAGGACCAGAGTCTAGACCAGGATCTAAACCAGGACCCACCCATGAGACCCTTCACAGGCCCCTGCCCCCAGCGCATGACTAGAATTAGCTCAGGACTAGAAGATTTACAACAGATGGATAAACTTACCCTAATTGTTATTTTCACTGTTGTATCATGTTTAAATAAATAATAAAGAAGAGTGTCCTGATCTAATACGTCCACATGGGGTCGCCACACACTGCATCATTCAGGAATTACATTACTGTTTTAGGGAGGGCATCTGAAATAAAACCTGGGTCTGATCACTGTAGGTACTAGTCTATTTGAAGAGTCCTGAAGTTAGTGTTGGTTCAGTTTAGATGTGGTTCAAGTTCTGGTTTTACACCACCCAAATGAGACCTGTTTTAGACTTGTTTTGGACCTAAAAATGTTTTAGACCTGGTTCAGACCTAGTTCAGGACCTGGTCTGGGTCAGTGAACTCTGGGACTAAGACCTCTGCAGCCTCCCCATCACACACTATTTAGCAAAGGGAAGAGAGGAGGCAAGGAGCTAGGACATAAGGTGGTAGGAGACAGGGTGAGGAGACGAGAAAGCAGGAGGCAGGAGAGGAAACAAGGATTTAGGCAGCAGGAGAAGAGATGAGAAACCGGGAGGTGGGGGAGGAGAGGAAACTAGGAGGTAGGAGGCAGGGGAAGAGAGAGGTGGGGGAGGAGAGGAAATGAGGAGATAGGAGGCGGGGGAGGAAATGAGGAGCTAGGAGGCAAGGGAGGAGAGGAAGCGAGTGTGCGAGGAGAGAGTGAAAGTCATGCTGCGGATCTTCGGACTTCTGCTGCTCCTGGACCTGGTCTGGACTCACGGTAAGACCTGGACTATAACCAAACCTGGTTTAGACCTGGTTTAGACATTTTGTTGGTTCTTGAGACCTTGTCTAGAGCAGGTATCAGTTTTAGTCTAGACTTTAGTTTATTGATCCGTTTGAGGTGAACTTTAGTCCTGGTTTAGTCCCAGTTTACTTCTGGTTCACTCCTGGTTTAGAACCTCTGCTCAGCTTATGTGTAGGCTTATTTTAGACCCAGTGTACACCTGCACTAGTTTAGATATAGTAATTAAGCCCTGTGTTAGTCCTGTTTAGTCCTGGTTCTGGTCAAAATTAATAATTTCATAGCCACATTCTCCCTGTTTAGACAGGGCACATGTTCATAAGAATGTCCTGGTTCAGTCTTTTGGTGCTCAGTGTTGGAGTCATGTAATCCTGGTTCTTCTTCTGGTCTAACTCAGGTCTAGATCTGGGTCCCGGTCCAGGTCCAGGATCAGTTTTCATGTCTCGGCAACAGGCTCAGCAGGTCCTGGTCCGGAGCAGGAGAGCTAACTCGTTCCTGGAGGAGATGAAGAAAGGAAATATGGAGAGGGAGTGTGTGGAGGAACGCTGCGACTACGAGGAGGCCCGGGAAATCTTTGAGGACGTCCAGAAAACCGTGAGTCCAAGACCTGGTCTAGACTGGATTTAGACATGGTTTTGATCCGGTCTAGACCTGGACCACAGATAGCTGCCACAGAGAGTTATTAAACTGTGCTTCTGTTTCAGAACGAGTTTTGGGCCAAATACGTTGGTAAGACTCACCTTTAGCTGATCAGTTTGGTTTGGTATGGTTTTAATCCATTACAGTCCGGTCCTAACCCAGTTCTGGTCTAGATGGAGATGCCTGTGTGTCCAGTCCGTGTCTGCACCAGGGTGTATGCAAAGACACTATCGGGGGCTTCGACTGTTTCTGCAAAATTGGATTTCAAGGAGCCAACTGTGAGATAGGTACAAGACCGGGACTAAACCAGGATTGAACCAGGACTAGACCATGACTAAAAACGAAGACTAAACCAGGATTGAACCAGGACTAGACCATGACTAAAACGAAGACTAAACCAGGACTAAGCTAGGACTAGACCAAGTCTAAACCAGCACTTCTTGTGGCCTGTTGCAGTGATCCCGGAGCTGTGTGAGAACAAAAATGGTGGCTGTGATCACTTCTGTGATGTGGAGGCTGGCAACGTCGTGTGCTCATGTGCAGACGGATACTTCCTGTCAGATGACCAGCAGTCATGTGACTCCAACGGTCAGTCCCCGGGTCTCCAGGGTCTGAATCTGGGTCTGGCATGCATATATATATATATATATATATATATATATATATATATATATATATATATATATATATATATATATATATATATATATATATATATATATATATATATATAATATATACATATATATATATAATATATATATATATATATATAATATATATAATATATATAATATATATATATTATATATATATATATATATATAATATAAATATATATATTATTTATATATATAAATTTTATATATATATATTTTCCTGGGATCTGCTGTAGCCACTCCTCCAGTTTGGGGGTCACTGCCCCGAGTGCTCCGATGACCACGGGCACCACTGAGGCCTTCACCTTCCAGGCCTTCTCCAGCTCTTCTTTGAGCCCCTGGTATTTCTCTAGTTTCTCATGCTCCTTTTTCCTGATGTTCCCATCGCTTGGCACTGCGATGTCCACCACAACGGCTTTGCTCTGTTCTTTATCCACCACCACTATGTCCGGTCGGTTCGCTATCACCATTCTGTCAGTCTGTATCTGGAAGTCCCACAGGATCTTGGCTCGATCATTCTCCACGACCTTTGGAGGTGTTTCCCACCTAGACCTGGGGGTTTCCAGTCCGTACTCTGTACAGATGTTTCTGTACACTATGGCTCCACTTGGTTATGCCGCTCCATGTATGCTTTCCCTGCCAACATGCCTTACACCCTGCAGTTATGTGCTGGATTGTCTCAGGGGCCTCTTTGCACAGCCTACACCTTGGGTCTTGTCTGGTGTGGTAGATCTGGGCCTCTATTGCTCTTGTGCTCAAGGCCTGCTCCTGTGCAGCCAGGATGAGTGCCTCTGTGCTGTGCTTCAGTCCAGCTTTCTCAAGCCATTGGTGGATTTCTTGATATCAGCCACTTCAGTTATGTTCCGGTGGTACATCCCATGCAGGGGCTTGTCCTTCCATGATGGTTCCTCCAGCTCCTCTTCCTCTGCACTCCACTGTCTGAGACATTCGCTGAGCACGTCATCTGTTGGGGCCTTGTCTTGGATGTACTTGTGGATCTTGGATGTTTCATCCTGGACTGTGGCTCTCACACTCACTAGTCCTCGGCCTCCTTCCTTACGGCTCGCGTACAGTCTCAGGGTGCTGGATTTGGGATGGAACTCACCATGCATGGTCAGGAGCTTTCGTGTCTTAACATCTGTGGTCTGACTCCTTAGGACTTGCCTTACTCGTCTGAGGTATTTGGCCGTAGCTGCTTTCCTTGTTTCCTCTTCAAGGTTGCCGTTTGCTTGTGGGATACCAAGGTACTTGTAACTGTCCTCAATGTCTGCTATTGTCCCTTCTGGGAGTGAGACCCCTTCTGTGTGGACTACCTTCCCTCTCTTTGTCACCATCCAGCTGCACTTCTCAAGCCCGAATGACATTCCAATGTCTGTGTTGTAGATCCTGGTGGTGTGGATCAGTGAGTCGATGTCTCGCTCATTCTTAGTGTACAGCTTGATGTCATCCATGTAGAGGAGGTGACTGATGGTGGCCCCATTCCTGAGTCGGTATCCATAGCTAGTGTTGTTGATGATTTTGACTCAGGGGGTTCACCCCCAGAGCAGACCTATATATATATATATATATATATATATATATATATATATATATATATATATATATATACACACATATATATATATATGTATATATATATATATGTATATATATATATATATATATATATATACCCATATATATACATACATATATGTGTGTGTATGTGTATATATGTGTATATATGTGTGTGTGTGTGTGTGTATGTGTATATATGTGTATATATAGGTATATAGGTATAGATATAGATATAGATAGACATATATAGATAGATATATAGATATATAGATATATAGATGGATAGATAGATAGATATATATAGATAGATAGATAGATAGATAGATAGATAGATAGATAGATATAGATATATAGAGCTGTATGGACAGAAATAATATTAGTAGTTATAGTAGTATATAGAGGAGTGGGTCTGACGGAGCTGTGTCTCTTTGGGTCCAGAGCCCTTTAAATGTGGAGTCGTCATCACAGACCACACCAGGACCGTCTTCAGGTATGACCGAAACCAGAGCCTGAACCTGAACCAGACCCAAGACGAGATCCAAGACAGGGCAGAGACCTGGTTCAACGAGACCTACACAAATTCCTCTGGACGTAACAGTACTGGCACATTGCACAGTCCAATCCACACGCTGGACTCGGCTGAGAACGCCTTTGTAATCTCCTCACAGTCCAACCAGGAGCAAGCCCCCCTGGGCCCCAGTCTAGACCATGGTCAACACTTGGACCGGGGTCTAGACTTTGGTCCAGAGAATCCAGACCTGATTCCAGATCAGGCCAAGGAGGAGCTGTTCACATCTCAGATGGCCTCATTGACTCGGATTGTCAACGGAGAGGATTGTCCCCCAGGAGAGTGTCCCTGGCAGGTAATGAACCAGAACTAAAACAGGACTAAACCAGGACTGAACCAGCATTAAATCGGGACTAAACCAGCACAAAACCAGAACTGAACTAGAACTAAACCAGGACTAAACCAGGGCTGTTAAGACAACAACAAGAATACAACAGGACAAAACCCGGGTTACATCAGACCAACCAGGACTACTTCAGTCTAAAACATACAACCCCAGGCCGAGACTAGGCTGGGCTTGGTCTGGTTCTGATTCTGGTGTGTTCCAGGCCCTGCTGCTGAATGAGGAGCACAGAGGGTTTTGTGGGGGAACGATTTTGAATGACTTCATCATTCTGACTGCTGCTCACTGCATGAACCAATCACGGCACATCTACGTGGTCCTAGGTAAGCCCCACTTCACAACCAAAGGCTCTCAGGTTCAATTCCCAAGTCTCAGATCTGGAGAAGGGTCCAGCTAGGTACTCCTGACCAGGATCCTGGCTCAGATCTGGTCCTCTACTCCTGACAGGTCATTTCTTTGAATATGTGGGATTACTCAGGTTTTTGTTCCTTGTATTACTCTGGAGTTCTCTCCATGTTCAGAGTTCTTGTATCTTAAGTGAGGTTTTGACTTCAGTTCTTGTATTGCTTGCTGATGTTGTCCACAGGTGAGTTCGACACACTGGTGAAACATGGGAATGAGGTGGTGCGCCAGGTGGAGAAGGTCCTGCTCCATCATAAATACAAACCAGACACATACCACAATGACATCGCCCTCATCAAACTCAAGACTCCTATCACCTTCTCTAGATACATCATCCCAGCCTGTCTGCCCACCAGGGACTTTGCAGAGAAGGTATTAAGGACCAGGACTGAACCAGAACTGGACTAGAACTAGACTAGGACTGGACCAAGGCAGAACCACGACCAGCTGGAATTGCATCCCAGGTCTAACCCCAATCTAACCCCAGTCGCTGATCTAACCTGGTGTAACCCAGTTCTATCCCCGGTTCCACCCCGATCTCTGGTCTAACCCAGGTCTAATCCAAGTCTCTAGTGCATACCTGGTCTAATCCTGGTCGCAGGTCTAACCCCGATCTAATCCCAGTCTAACCCAGGTTTCTGGTCTAACTCAGGTCTAACCCTGTGCAGGTGCTGATGCGCGAGCCTGATGGTCTGGTCTCAGGTTTTGGGCGCTTGGGTGAATTCTCGCGGCCGTCATCCATCTTGCAGAGGCTGGCGATGCCATATGTGGATCGAGCGAAATGCATGGAGTCCACACAGTTCCGGATCTCAGGGCGGATGTTTTGTGCCGGCTACGAGACGGGTGGGAAGGACGCGTGCCAGGGAGACTCTGGTGGGCCTCATGTCACTCGCTTCAGTGGGACCTATTTTATCACGGGTATCGTATCCTGGGGCGAAGGCTGTGCACGCCGCGGCAAGTTCGGAGTCTACACACAGGTCTCCAAATACATTCCTTGGATACGGGAGGGTATCCAGGTCTTAGTCCCAAAGAGAGTGGACCAGAGCCAGGACCAGCCCAAAAGGAGAAAGAGGGGACCACCACCAAAACAGGTCAGAGACAGGAGGGGAGGGCACATGACACACAGGGATGTAATAACTGAGTTGCTAATTTGATTCTGAACAGGGTTCTGAAGATCTACTGTGGACCAAATGGACTGGACAAGAACCGCAACAGAACCAAGAGAGATCAAGAAGCTTCCAGGTGTTATATCTGTAACCCAGTACCAGGACTAGACCAGGACTGGACCAGGACTAGACCAGGACTGGACCGCTACTAGACCAAGACTTAACTGATACCACATTCTTGATCAGGGCCTTTTGGGTCTAAAGCACTTTTTAAAATCACTGTTTTGTTTGAAATAAAGTTCTTTTCAAATTCTGACTCCTCTTAAACTTAAAAAATCAAACTGTATTTATTGTGATTGAGGCAAGTGGTTCTAAATGTCTCCTCATGAAGCAACTCTGGGTTTTTACCGTTAACCATGACTCTACAGTTTACAGAATTCAGCAAACACAAAATATCGATGTTTCAGTTTGTTTTTGTCCAGTTCAAAGTCCACTTGAGCCAGACTCTGCAGGCGTTTACAAATAAACAGCATGAATGTTTGACAGAAGATAAAAAGTCACATACAGTCAAATATTTTAAACAGCAAAGATCCTCTTGACATGGCCAGAAACACAACCCTAACCCATAACTCAAGGCAACGAATGAAATAAAAAAAGGAGGCAGGTCTTATGTGATTGACAGGTAATGGGTCTTGTGTAACTGACAGGAGGCGGGTCTTGTGTGACTGACAGTTGTGGGCTGGTTATGTATGATTGATAGTTGTGGGCTGGTCTTGTGTGACTGACAGTTGTGGGTGGGTCTTGTGTGACTGACAGGAGGCGGGTCTTGTGTGACTGACAGTTGTGGGCTGGTCTTGTGTGACTGACAGTTGTGGGTGGGTCTTGTGTAACTGACAGGAGGAGGGTCTTGTGTGACTGACAGTTGTGGGCTGGTTATGTATGATTGATAGTTGTGGGCTGGTCTTGTGTGACTGACAGTTGTGGGTGGGTCTTGTGTGACTGACAGGAGGCGGGTCTTGTATGACTGACAGCTGTGGGCGGGTCTTGTGTGACTGACCGTGGTGGGTGATTCTTGAGTGACTGACAGGAGGTGGGTCTTGTGTGACTGGCGGTGGTGGGTGGGTCTTGTGTGATTAACAGGAGGCAGGGCTTGTGTGACTGACAGGAGGCGGGTCTTGTGTGATTGACAGTTGTGGGTGGGCTTTGTGTGACTATCAGTGGTGGGTGGGTCTTGTGTGATTAACAGTCATGGGCGGGTTTTGTGTGACTAACACTTGTGGGCGGGTCTTGTGTGATTGACAGCTGAGGCATCATGGCGCAGAGGAGCAGGTCCACTTGGGTCTCGTTCTGTCTTCTGCTCATATTGAGTTTTCTTCATGTTTTTGGACAGCACCAAGGTAAGAGTCACTTAAGGAGACACGTCAGAGAATATGTTATTACATATTTCTCTTCAGCTGAGTGTAAAGAAGGAGCAGTGACCTAAACCTATAACCAGAAGAGGAAAAGCATTGTGCCGGACTATGTAACTATGACTATGTAAACAAAAGAGTGTGATTGGCTACTTTGAGCTGGCACAGCCTTCAGTAGTATCAGGAGTGGCAGAGTGGTTTGCACTGACCTCTCAGCAGTAAGGCCCTGGGTTAGATTCAAAGACTGACCACTACAGGGTTAGGTTAAGAGTCACTGAAGGATCCTTTTGTTTGTGGTCAGGTTCTGGCCCGTTCCTGAGGTCCAAAAGGGCCAACTCCTTCCTCCTGGAGGAGCTTCTTCAGGGGAACCTGGAGAGGGAGTGTCTGGAGGAGATGTGCAGCTACGAGGAGGCCAGGGAGGTGTTTGAGGACTACCAACAAACGGTAAAAATCACATTTAACCATAGACAGTGTCCTAAACAACCCGGTCTAACTGAACCAAACGTGAACCAGGCAGTGTTTTGGGCCAAGTACTATGACGGGGACCAGTGTGAGTCTGCTCCCTGTGCCAACGGAGGAAACTGCAGCGACCTGATGGGTGGGTTCTACTGCACATGCCCCGCCCCCTTCTACGGAGAGACCTGTGAACTGGGACCAGCATCCAGACCTAAAACTGGACTGATCCCAGAACTGACCAAGGACTTAGCACCACAGTTTAAAGGTGGGTAAACCAGGACTGGTTTAATCCGGGCTCAAAACCTCTCCCTCCAGTCTCATGTGAATGAGTCTTATTTTGTTCTTGTGACTCTGACCAGGCCTAAACCAGGACTAAACCAGGGTCTGCTGCCGTGGAGGCAGCAGTTTCAGCAGGGACTTCCCTCTGAGTAGAGAGGGAAGTCTGGGCCTCGCTGCTGAAACTGCTGTCTCTGCGACCCAGCCCCAGATAAAGCGGAAGAAAATGGATGGATGGATAAACCAGGGTCATGTGATTCATTCACTATGAAAAGATCTAAGCTGATGTAAGAGCTCAATCTGGAACCAAGTGACACTAAATAAGAAAAACATATCCACGACAGACTGGGGCATAAGACAGTCCTGGTTGAATATTTGTTTATTCCTGGTTTAGTCTTAGTTTAGTCCAGGTTGAATTCTGGTTTAGTCCTGGTTTAATCCCGGTTTAATCCTGGTTCTGATCCAGACTTTGCAGAGTGTCCGACCCATGGCCCGTCCTCATGCGAGCAGCTGTGCACGGCCTCAGAGTTCAGATTCACCTGCTCCTGTTTACCGGGATTTAAACTACAGGCCGACGGACGCACCTGCGAGCCAGAGGGTACCACTAAATACTGTTACCACTACTACTGCTACTACTACTGCTACTACTGCTGCTGCTGCTGCTAGTACTACTATTGCTACTACTGCTACTGGTACTACTACTCCTACTACTACTGCTACTGCTGCTTCTACCACTATTACTATTACTAGCACTACTTGTACTACTACCACTACTTATATTGCTGTGATCAATACTCTACCCCTGTACTTGTGTGTGCCTCAGTGGAGTTCCCGTGTGGGCAGATCCCAGACCAGCTTCAGTCCAACTCCACAGACTCTCTCTGCACCAATCAGCACTGTCCCTGGCAGGTAAGTCCTCCTAGTCCTGATTCAGTCCTGGTTCAGTCCTGGTCTAGTCCTGGCTCAGTCCTGGTCTAGTGCTGGTTCACACCTGCTTTAGTCCTGGTTCAGTCTTGGCTCAGCCCTGGCTCAGTCCTGTTCTAGTCCTGGTTCTTGTCTCCGCAGGTGTCAGTGTTAAACTGGAGGGGGGTGGAGCTTTGTAAAGGTGCCCTGCTTGGACTCATGTCCATCCTGACCTCTGCTCACTGTCTGCAGTCTCACCTGGGACCAAATCTGGACCCAACCCAGATCTACATCCGCTTCAGTGAGTTCTGGGAGAATCCTGGGTTAGACCAGAGAAAGACTTGGGTCAGACATTGTTTTTTGTACGGTTTAGATCTGGTTGCTGTTATATCTGACATAAACTTGTTTGAGACTTTATTTAGTTCTGGTAATTATTGGGTTTAGTACTTATTCAGTCATGGTTTAGTCCTGGTATATTCCTTGTTCAAATCTAGTTTAGTCCTGGTTTAAACCTAGTTTAGCTCTAGTTTAGACCTGGTTTAGTCCTTGTTTAGATCTGGTTTAGTTCTAGTTAAGACCTGGTTTAGCTCTGGTTTTCCTGTACTTCCACAGGTGGGCAGCAGAGGGCATTTCAGGTGCGCTCTGTGGAGGTGCACGGACGATTCTCATTGACTCACGACTATGACCTTGCCCTGCTGCAGATGTCCCGCCCCCTGCGTATAAGCTCCACCCTCTTTCACCTTTGCATCCCTGCCCATCGCGACCATGCTGAGAAAGTCCTGATGCATGATGGGAAGGCACTGCTTGTAGGCGGGTACGGTTCTGGTGCCAGATCTGTATCACTGGAAGAGTGCAGAGACAAGAATCTCAGCCACAGCCTCACCAACAAGATGTTCTGTCTGGAAACTAGGACTAATCCAGAACTGGGACAGGACTGGACCACAGACCAGACCAGGGACCTGACCAGAAACCAGACCAGAGACCAGACCAGGGACCAGAACAGAGACCTCATCAGAGACCAGACCAGAGACCAGACAAGGGACCAGACCAGAGACTGGACTATAGACCAAACCAGAGACCAAACCAGAGACCGGACCAGAGACCGGACCAGAGACCGGACCAGAGACCAGACCAGAGACCAGACCAGACACCAGGATCATGCCTCAGATCAGGGCCTGAGAAGACCTGAGCAGAGCAGAGGAGTTGATAAGGAAAGGCCAAAAAGGGAAACTGAAGAGAGACAAAATGGAGGAAGAGATGAGGCACAAGATGTCCGCCTGAGGATTCTAACTGAACAGCACCAAACCGATCCAGACTTACCCCAAACCAGGACCAGACCCAGGGATCAGAGTCCAGACCCACAGAGAGAAAAAGGACCAAAGAACAAGGAAACTGACATTAGAGGAGAAACACAAAATGGCCGCCATCAGGGCCAAGCTGATACAAAACTGAATAGGGAAATGAGAAACCAGACTGAAACTGGACCAGACAACGGCAAGCTGAAAGTCCACCCACATCAATATCCCCCAGGACTGAACCAAGATCACCCCAGACTCAAACCAGGACCCTCATGACCCTCTAACACCAACTGAAACCGGACTAAACCAGGACAAACAGGAAAGCCATCCCCAGCAGAACCTTAACGAACCAGACCAGAATCATCAGAACTCGGCAGGTTTGACCCAGGACCGGTCCAGGGTCCGGGCTTTGCTCCAGGGGACCCCCGTGGTCAGTGTGGACCGGGGGACAGCGTACCTGGTGGGGCTGCTGACCTCCACGGTGCCTAGAGGGTCCTCTCCTGAAGGGGACAGCACTCACATCCTGGTCCTCACCAAGCTGTCACGTCACATGACCTGGCTCCAGCAGCGTCTGGGTCGCATGACTCCGCAGGTCACAGGGTTTCCTCAGCCCTGACTGGACGATGACATGGTGTCCATTGGCTCTGATTGGACAGAAATGTATGTTAATTAAAGCTTTTGTCTTTGTGAAACCCGGCATGTCAAAAATGCTTTGGCTTCATTTGTGTCTCCTGTGATGTTGATGTCATTAATTATATTTCTATTAAAATGTAACGTATTTTAAACTTTTGTGGTGATGTGTGCTCTTTAGATCAGTCAAAAAAAACCAAAAAAAAACACACAAAACAAGGCTGAATGATTCTTGTGAGCTCATGATATAGACATGAAGTTATTAAAACTGAAGTTATTATAACTGAAATACAGTGTGTTGAATAACAAGTATTTATTTAATATTTATCTTTATTTATACAGGGAAAACCCAATGAGACAAAAATAGACACAGTTATGTTTGTAGTCACAGACCACAGCATAAAGTTAATAAAAAATTGAAACATTGGCACCACTTGCCTTCCACTGCCTTTCAGTACTGTGGTGATAAACATTTATTATCACACCTGCAGCTTTTTAATCTTTTAAATGGACCGATGCACTTATCTGTACTGTATATTTTTTGTTCTACTTTACAGTGTGAGACTTGTTTAAAAGCACAAACTCTCTAGTTGATGTTCCAGCTAAGTCACTTCTTTATGTCTTCAGACACAGTAGTGCCTACAGTTTGCAGCTGACGTCATCAACATTTCTTGGGGGTGTGATGCTAAGTATCAATTGACAGAGTGATCATGAAAAAGAGAGTGTGGGCTCTCCCTTTATATGAATAAATGAAATGAATAAAAAGAGCACACACACACACAGTTTTTTTTCTGTCACATCACATGTGCTCTAACATATGAACTAGAGATTTACTCACTACTTAAGGCCACTGTTCAAATATACTTTACTTTGCCTGACCTGAATAATACGCCTGTTAAACTTTGTAACTATCTGGCATTAAAGAAGACATGTACTTTTGTCTGCATATAGTTCTAATCTATGACTCCTGTGGATCATTATGTTATAATTTGTACATTTCTAAACCACAGGAGGTAAAAAAGTAAACGAGAAGAAAACATTTTTTCGTTGTGGTTGTTTTTATTTCACTGAAAAACTTGCATCTTTCATCTCCACAAACCTGACTCTTACTCGTCCTGGAGGAGGCCTCCTCCTGCTTGTTTCCATGGAAATGTTATTGCTGTGACTATAATGTTCCACAGTATGGCATTAAACCTATCTCCATGGAAGTGCTTTAACTTTGTATTTCCATGGGATCACGCAGGTGACGCGCCACCTCCAGAAAGTCACACACTATATCCTTATAACACGGTTAAAAGCTCTGAATAAAATCTGTCTGGCTTTAACCTAAGTGCTATATTGTAGCGATGGGCGAATGGAGCCTCGTGCAGCATTGACGCCTCAGTCTCAATATTGTTTCAAATGGTTCGACGTGTCTGAGGCCTCGGAGAAACACTGACCTCTAGTGGACAAATGTAACCATTGCAAAGCAGCACAAACCCATGATTTGGGAACCCAAAACTCTATTTTCTTCTATGTCACTGAAGATGAAACAAATGCCAAAATCATCACTAACTATCACCACTCACACAATACTCCTCACTACCCAACATTTTTCAGAAATATTGGTGCATCTTTTATAGTATGCAGTTTAGTGCTTGTCAAACCACAGAAGTGCTGAACACTCTGAAGCTCTGAACCAATCACAGAGAGGAACATTCGCTGAGCCAATGAAACGCTTCGATTCACTGAAGCGACTGACGCAGACTGAAGCAGGAGGGGGAGGGACCGACACTTCGACACTTTGGTCACGTGAGCGGCTGCTGCGAGACAAGCTCCGAGGCTGAAAGAACGACACGTGCTCCGGAGATCCGGCTCATTTGCCCATCACTAGTTCAAAATGATAAACTTAATTGTTTTTATGCAAATATTCTTTTGATGCCTGCAACATGTTCCAATAAAGCTGGGACAGGGGCAACAAAAGGAAATAGGAAAGTTGAGGAATACTTCAAATACACCTGTTTGGAACATTCCACAGATGAACAGGTTCATTGCTCATCTAAGCCGCTTCATCAGAACTGAAGAAGCAGCTTGGATGAGCAGCCAAACGTCTTCACTCCTACAACAATTTGTCCAGTTGACAGATTTTAACTTCGTCTTTTGCTTTGTGATCGAACAAGACCAACGAACAAGACATTAACCACATTAAAATAGAGACTAAACCTGAAATAAACCTGAAGTAAAACCACAGTGAGTAGAATAGAAGCAAAGAAGTGTCAAAAAGGAAAAAAAGGCGCACATTAAACCTGAAAAACCTGAAAATAAACCTGAAGTAAACTACAGTGTTAGGAGATTTTAAGCAGTATCGATATTAAAAAAGCCACATTCACAGAACAGAAATGAACCTAGTTTTAGAATGAACTTGATCTGTATCAGAACAAGTATAAGACACAGACTAGTACACAACCATGGACCACTATGAACCTACTGGACACTGAGGGATTACACAGATATAAGGACACATGGAATATAAAGTACTACCATTTAATATTGAAATCACATATTACTGTGTGAATAAAGTGTGTGTTTATCATCGTGGTATCAGAATCAGTATTGAGTTGGGTCTATTCCTTAGTATCGAAATGGAGTTTGAAATTTTAGTATCATGATTTTAAATTCTCACCAGAACAATTGGCATCAAACTGCCCTGTCTCAGGTTCAAGAAAATCACCAACTGCACAGACACAAAAAGGCACAACATTATTATTATAAATGAAACAGTAATACCTGTGTTTTCTCATCACATGGTGTTACACGGGGGTGGGCCAAACTGACAAAAGTTCATATCTCCAGAGTTAACTGCAGTAACTCCAGAACGATATTAAGACGGTGATTTAACAAAGCATCAGGTATGTTTCAAATGTCTTGGTCGAGGTTCAAGTATCACACAAAACATGAATGAGCCATAGGAGCAGAGTAACAGTACTCTTCCCATTGTGAATACTCCAATACTTTTTCACTCTTACTTCAGTAACGTTACTCTTACTTGAGTAAAATGTTTGGCTACTCTACCCTCCTCTGCACAAAAGGAACCACAAAAGTGCCGACTTTCTCTCAGCCCTGGCCTTACGTCTTTACTTTTACAAAAGAAATGCTGTTACTCACCTTGAGACTGGAGCAAACACAGAGCCAATGTGAAAGTATTGTAGAGTAATAAGAACATGGCTTTGGAGAGTAGAATCACACAGCTGTAGCTACACACCTGCAAGAGAGGAGAAGCACTCTGGTCTCAGCCTCAATGACCACACTTGTACCAGGGCTCCAGGGCTGACCTATGCTCCTCACAGCGACCAATCAGGACAGAGCTCCAGGAGTGACTGAAAGCATGATTTTTTGTTGTACTACCTTACTCTTAAACCTTATGTTGAATACTTTGTGTTTTAATTGGGGTGTACTTGTTTCTCTGTAAGATTGCAACACATACTTATTTTAAGATGTCTTCATCAGAATCAGCTGCTTTTGTCACCTGTTACTGGTATCGATTTTCAAGTTAACACAAGGTCTTGTAAAACTTCTTTTTAGTGACTGTAAGCAACTGTTATCGACTATTCTACCTCCCTGTGAACAGCTAAGAATACATCCATTTATGACCTTGTGTGGACAGTGTCAATTTGGTTTAAGTCCTTAAAGGGCCTTATAGGACCTTCTATAGATAGTACCTTTCTTGGGGTATAAGTACTGTATGGCTCCTTTGTACGGACACAAACTCACACTCAGAAACTGACGCACTCATGGACACACACACTCACCTTGGCACACACACACTCACACACATGCACCCACACATATGCATGTGCCTGCTGTCTGTAACTTCATTCATCTCATGAGATAAACTTCTTTCAACTCTCTACCTGGTCTGCAATCTCTTCCTTCACGATTACAGTGACCTATGCTCCAATCAGGAAACAGCTCTGGGGTCAAACATTGCTGATCCAGCCAATCACAAGCTCGAGAAACCTCAGCACCCTTTATAGAAAAGAAATTTAGGTTCAATATAGGTTTAATTCCCTTCACATATTCTGTTCTATTTGATTTTGCCCTGAGCCACTGTGTGTGAGTCTGGAGACAAGCCTATACAGAAGTACCACTGAACCCTCAATCACATGACACAGTTAGGGATCAGAGGTAGTTTCATTCTTTATATGTGGAGTTTACATGTTCTCCCTGTGTCTGTGTGGAGTTTGTATGTTCTCTCTGTGTCTGTGTGGAGTTTACATGTTCTCTCCTGTGTCTGTGTGGAGTTTGTATGTTCTCTTTGTGTCTGTGTGGAGTTTGTATGTTCTCCCTGTGTCTGTGTGGAGTTTGTATGTTCTCCCTGTGTCTGTGTGGAGTTTGTATGAGCAGCTGCTGAGGGCCCTGAGGCCACCAGAGGGCCCCCAAGACCACTCTGCCATTTATATTGAAAATAATGATTGGATTTTTTAGAAATAAAACAGCGCTCAGGTGTTCATACTAGTCTAAATGTCCCTCTAAAATGATTAGATGTGTTTTATTTCCAGAAGCTAAATATGTGCTGCCAACATTTGTTTTTGAGCCTGGACAGCTATGTGTTTACACCTGTGTGAAGGCCTCTCTTTTCTCGAGGTGTGCTCTCTGTGTGCGGAGGTAGCAGAGGGACATTTGAATGGGTGTTTCACAGACTAAAAGTCTAAAAGTTAGTGAAGTTAAGTTTATCTAAAGTACAGGACAAAGCATGAAGAGACCCAGAGGAAGATCATTTTGGAGAAAGAGGGACTTTTCACAGAGGACTCAAAATGTCACTACTTTACATCACTGGACATGCACTTTATTACACTCAATAAACTGACTGGTTTTGGTTGTGGCTCGTCCATTGTGATCTAAACTGTCTGATGATGTAAGTGTAGGCTAAAGCAGGTCACTGATTGCGGCAGAAACCTCTTTCTCCTAAATGCGTTCAAAATGCTCATTAATATGCAATTGCACATGAAATCTTCGCTAATTTTGTATGCAAATGTATGTCACTGTCTGTTCTCTGAAATGACCAAAATTTGTACATGTTTAATATTCCAGTTACACAGACTTCAAATGATCTGATGATTATAAATCTGATGTTATGTCCACACTGTTTTCTCTTATGCTACTAACAACCTGGATCACTACTTTGTACTTCTTAAGTAAAATCATTTTCAAGTGAATACTTGCTTAAGTACATCTTTTCGCTACTGTATCCAGTTCAGCATTTTACATGATAAAAAAATATGACAAATGTAAGTCCACTTAAGTCAACTGGAAACACATTAAAATGCACTAGAAGTCAGGAAAAGAAATGTCTAGAATTTAAACATTTCTCTGGGGGAGGGTCACCAGGCCCCCTTCTGGACATGTTTTATACTGTTATACTTTCAGTCTGTTTTACAGGTGGTTGAGATGATGACAGCGTTGTCTTCATTTTCTCATATATGAACATGTGGCACTGAAGTGATGAGGGCCCCTGAAGTCTAGGGCCTATGAATTGGTCTGATACAGACACAGACGGTTGTTCTTTTAAAGAAGGACCTAAAGTACATTTCCCAAGGTTTGTGCATTTTGTCTTATAGGAGAGTGAATTTGCACTTTACACCTTCCTCTCAGTCCCATAAAAAGGCTTTGATTGGCGGGTGGCCCACTGGATGTACAGCAGCAGTGTAAGTTGAGAGCCCACAGTGAAAGGTAAGACATGTCCCTGTGTTTGTGCTGAAGACAGAGACAGGCCGGGCCCCTTCAGTGGGACACGAGTTTATTATTGAATCTGTTTGATCATCAAATACGTTTTATTTGATCTATGTCCAGAAATGTGTTCCAATGTGAGGCTGGAGTCAGCACAGATCCACCATGATCTAGTGAAGAGCAAGAGCAATAGTAAAGAGTAAAGACAAGACAAAAGTCATAATTTTATGAATGACAATAGACTGTTGTTTCCACTGCATCATTTCACTTTTCACAGAGAGCTGGGTCTGGTGGAGCTGTCCATGGTACCGTTCACACAGTGCAGTGAACCACCACCAGAGGGAGCCCTGATCCTGACATTAGACCATGACTCAACACAGTGAGAAGGTTTTAATGTGGATTGTTTTGTAACTCGAGATTCTTGCACTTTTAGGATCCATATGGAGGACTGTAGTTTAATCCTGCCAAACTCGAATCTAATATGTCATAATGAGCTACATGATAGATTAGACTTGTTTAGTTTTCTTTAAAGGGACCCAAGTCCAGTTTCCACATCTCTGTTCCTGTCTGTGTCTGACAGAGAAAAAAAACAACATTTCCACAGTCATCACCATCTCTGCTCTGTCTTCTGCAACTCCAACCACTTCTCCAGCGCTAGTTCCAGTCAGATGTAGTCAGAAGAACACAGATTCACAGATTCTCTGTAAACACATGTTAAACCTGTATCTGTAAATTAGAATAGAAAGTGTTTCGGGACCCAAAAACATTTCTGGAGACCAGTCAGAGGCTCCGGCCGACATGAGAAGAAGTGAACAAACCCTGGTCCAAAAAGAGACCTTCAGGCTGTGTGATCTGCTGTTCCTCTCAAGGACAGTCTAATCACAGTTTCTTTGTTTAGGAAGGAAACCTGAAACACCACTGCTGATGAAGATCTCCAGAGGAACGAGAACCTCCCACAGAAGTGAGAGGAAAGAACCGAGTCTTTATACGATTTACAACAAAATACTGTAAGAGTGATGTGATGTAATGTTGTTACAGTGACAAGTTTCCTCTGTGCTCTCCCTCCTTCCTGCTTGTTGCTGCTGTGGGTGTGGTTACTCTACTGTGTCTACTGAGAAGACTCTAAGCTCTTTACATCCAAACTCAGTTCTGAATTTTTCATTAAATGGTGTTTTTTTTTTGTTTGTTTTTTCTGTGACCCTCAGATCTTGGTGCCTCCCAGTCTGCTCCAGTATCTACCTTCTCCAGCTCCAAACTCACAAAATAATCCTTGTTACTTGCCTGCCTTTTTGTCTGCTTTTGGGTTCACCTACTAGATCATAACAGTACGGTCTGGCCGACATGGACCTAGCAGCTTTGGTGCATTTAGAAGAGAGCCATGGTTGGAGGGCATGTTCAACTCCAGAGTCCAGAGTCTTCAAAATTTGATGAAAGCACAAGGACTGGGACAACAGGAAACTCATGTTGGAAAATTGAAGAGTTGGTTAATAAGCTGCCATTCCTATGACTTCTGTAACGGTCCTGCCTGCCCCGCCGGGGGGGTTCTGCTCCTGACCCTGAACCAGCTCTGGTCCAGTTCTGCCTTTGTTTGTTTTTTTTTTGTTTTTTTGCCTCCCTGGTTAGCTCTGCACCTGTTCCCAGTCGCTAATCAGGGGGGGCAGCCTTTATATTCTGTTCCATGTTTTGTTTAGGTTGCTGGATCCTGTTCATGTTTGACTTTGTTGAGTAAGTTTCAGTTTGTTCACGTTATTTGTACCATAAGGACATGCAGACTCCGTTTCTGTTTGTTTGGAATAAACCGGTTCTGTTTCACGAGACGCTTTGCGTTGGGTTTTACTCTTTGTGCTGCATTTGAGTCCACTACCACACCACCGTGACAGCTTCTG
>JAIEZT010000198.1:2889795-2982295 GCA_019594935.1 Periophthalmus modestus
CAGGATTAGTGCCTCTGTGGCTGTCCTTCAGGGACAGTTATGTTCCAGTGGTACATCCCATTTAGAGGCTTGTCCTGCCATGATGGGTTCCTCCAGCTCATCTTCGCTCGGCACTCTCCACTGTCTGAGACCATCGCTGACGACAATGTCATCTGTTGGGGCCTTGTCCTTGATGTATTTATGGCCTCCTTCCTGTGGCGCGTGTACAGTCTCAGGATGTGGATTGGGATAGAACCCTCCATGCATGGTCAGGAGACTTTTGTGTCTTAACATCTGTGGTCTGTAGGCTCTTCTTTAACCAGGTAATGATTCCTGCTGGGTATCTGATAAATGGCAGAGCATAGCTGTTTATTGCCTGGGTATGATTATTGATGCCTCCTTCATCCCATATGCAGTACCTTTCAGTTTCCAGCCTTGGTGGGTCTGCTCTGGTGTTATTACTCTGCAATTGAGCGTACACTTCAATGGTTGTGTTGCAGGGGGTACGGTTTATTCATCTTCATTATCTCGCATGTACGTCTTTAGGCGGCTGGCAAAGCCAGTGCTTCAGGTATGGGCATTTGGCTGTACCTCTTGGGTACTTGTTTTTTCACTGAACCTCTCTGGGCCTCTGACAGTTGGCTCACTTTTCTCCGCACTACCTTGATATTAGCCTCTAACCATCGTATCCATGGTGCGTATTGTTTTCTCATGGCTCTCATGGTTACTCATTATAGCCGAGCATCTCTAAGATCACATGACCTCATCAATCTCAAGCTGTGATAGCAGCTGCCGAATAGAGCTACTACATCCCTCTGACTCGGGTAGTAGTAGCAGCATTCCAACAGAGACTTGTTCTCCTCTCTCTCTCTCTCTCTCTCTCTCTCTCTCTCTCTCCATATATGTACATATATATATACATATTATATATACATATATAGATAGATATATATATATACACATACACACACACACACACACATCTGTAGGCTGGCTGCAGATGTGTCCAGGACTAACACACATTTGCACTCCATTTGCAGATGGAGTTGAAAAAACTTACCATTGCACACTGCTTATAGCTCTGGCACCACTCCAAAGACACATTATTCTACAAGACAAAAGAAGACAAAAAATATGAGCTTTTGGTCAAATTTCCACATATTAAATTCAGTGTTTTTGCCAATTATACGTTTTTAAAAATTGATATGCATTCCAGTTTTTGATACTGATATATCATATTAGCAGTGATACTTAAAAGTTAGCTGGATCGGCTATCAGTTCCATAATATCAGTTCAGCCGATATCCTGGTTGGGCCTTTAATTGGATGTAATAAGACCATTTACAGGCTGGAACGTCTCATAATGTTTGAACTTTTATTCATATGAAGCTGTTCAGTAGTGATGTGAAGGATAAATATCAGTTGTGTTTTAAATCAGACATATTGTGTTTGTGTCTGCTCTGTAGTTATAATCTATGACACCTGTGGATCATTATGTTATAATTTGGACATTTTAAATCACAATATTACTAAATCGACTTAATAGCGGCATAACTGCAATAACTGCAGTGTCCAGTGGGGGCTAACGTCGCAGCAGTAAACTCATCACAACAAAGCGCCACATGCTGTTGGCTCCTCCTCTGGACAGCTGCACATCACACTATAGTTTATACTTATTTAAACAGAGAAGACTTTGGACTTTGTGTGCCAGTTTTTGTTTCACGTGGTGAGGCCATAGACTGTACATATAAATGGACAAAGCTAATGCAACCATCACGTCCCAAATAGGAAGTGGATGGAATTTTGTGTATCTATCTCCATGGAGACAAGCAGGTACCAATCCAACCAATCCAAGTTACAGGTCAGCTCTGTGGAGAGGCGACCCCACTCACAATAATGATACATGTTTTTTTAAGGTATTTTTGAGCAATGTAATCTGTATGAATAAATGCAAGATAGAGAAATGTAATGTCCCCCTGTGGAACATTGCAGGATTAGCATCTCCATGGAAACGAGCCATTGCAAAGTTACATAGTGCACCTTTAACTGATGTAAAACTATGATACATATTTAGCACAGGTACTATTCCACCAAACCAAGTCAGAGTTACAAAATCATGAAAAGCTGTCATATGGATTTAACTCTATATTAAAAGCCCAATAGCAGCGTATTAGAGCACAACATGAGCAGTGGTGACAGTAGCGTTAGCGGTCGATAAGTAACTGGAGCATGAAACATCCTCCGGCCGTTAGCATATCAGCACAAGTGCCATTCACTCCATACAAACAATACAATGTACTTTAGCTCGTGTTAGCAAATCAGCACAAGCACCATCCCACTTTATACAATACAATGTACTTTAGCTCTAATAACGTTTATTTTATCAAACTGGAGGCTTATGTATGACTATTCATGAATGAACGAATCTTGAAGTTAATTGTGGTCCAGTCCTGGTCCAGTCCTGGTCCACTCCTGGTTCAGTCCTGGTTCAGTCTTGTTTAGTCTTAGTTTAATCCTGGTTTAGTCTGGTTTAGTCTTAGTTTAGTCCTGGTTTAATCTTAGTTTAATCCTGGTTTAGTCCTGGTTTAGTCCTGGTTTAGTCTTAGTTTAGTCCTGGTTTAGTCTTAGTTAGTCCTGGTTTAATCTTAGTTTAGTCCTGGTTTAGTCTTAGTTTAGTCCTGGTTTAATCTTAGTTTAGTCCTGGTTTAATCTTAGTTTAATCCTGGTTTAAGTCCTGGTTTAGTCTTAGTTTAGTCCTGGTTTAATCTTAGTTTAATCCTGGTTTTAGTCCTGGTTTAGTCTTAGTTTAATCCTGGTTTAGTCTTAGTTTAGTCCTGGTTTAGTCCTGGTTTAGTCTTAGTTTAATCCTGGTTTAGTCTTAGTTTAATCCTGGTTTAGTCCTGGTTTAGTCTTAGTTTAGTTGTGGTTTAATCTTAGTTTAATCCTGGTTTAGTCCTGGTTTAGTCTTAGTTTAGTCCTGGTTAAGTCTTACTTTAGTCCTGGTTAGTTGTAATTTAATCCCGGTTTAGTCCTGGTTTAGTCTTAGTTTAATCCTGATTTAGTGCTGGTTTAGTGTTAGTTTAGCCCTGGTTTAGTCCCGGATTAGTCCTGGTTTTAGTTCCAGTTTAATCCCGGTTAGTGTTAGTTCAGTCCTGGTTTAGTCCTGGTTTAGTCCTGATTTAGTTTAGTTTAGTCCTGGTTAATCCTGATTTAGTCCTGATTTAGTCCTGGTCTAGTCCTGGTTTAGTCCCGGTTTAGTCCTGGTTTAGTCCTGGTTCAGTCCTGGTTTAGTCCTGGTTTAGTCCTGGTGTTAATCCTGATTTAGTCCTGGTTTAGTCCTGGTTTAGTCCTGGTTTAGTCCTGGTTTAGTCCTTTGCCGTCCGACACATGCCAAGTATCGATGAACTTTAGATCAGGCAATGAATCGAAATTAAACCAGGACTGAGCAGGTTCCTCGTCTTCTCTGCCAATTTAAATAAACAAAAGTCAAATGATTTTTCACAATCGCCTCAGAAAAAAAAGTGGAGCTATTATTCACAGGATCTTATTGTCCTCAGTTAAAAAGACTACAGTTAAAAAGTACACATGTGTAACTTCGCTGGCGTCTCCATGGTAATCGCTTTGCCTGGAACGCAAAGTATCTACACACAGACAAGGCAGCGACGCCATCCGGCCGAGTTACAAATCTGATCTGCGGAGAGGCGACCCCACTCACAAAAGGAATGCATGTCTTTTAAGGTGTTTTTGACCAATAAAAACACCTGTATTTAAAATAAGAAAGATCAGTTTAATGCCATACTGTGGAATACACCAGATAAAGTAATAACATCTCCATGGAGACAAGCAGGTGCTGGACTCTGCACTAGAAAAGATATATAGTGCAGCTTTAAACCACAAGATTTCTTTCAATAGAGGTATTTTGGCCCCCTGCACAACATCTGTAATAATATTGCATTCAATTTATATAATTATAAATACAAATCTACTAAAAGGACATTTGACAGACAGATTTGATCATACATTTTTATAATTCTGACTTGGTTTGATGGATAGAACCTGTGCTAAATATTTGTCATAGTTTTACAGTCCACGGGTGTCACAGTTATATAGAGCAGACACAAGCACAATGTCCGATTTAACTATGTCAAAATCCTCATAGTTTAGTTTGACAGTATCTGAGGAGCAGACAGAGCAGAGCCTGGAGCCCAAACATCTCAACACGAGTTATATAATCAAAATAATGAGCAGAGAAACACGGACCTCTCTCTGAAAACACAGCTTTCTACCACTGTGCTTGGGTCAAACACTGTGGTACAAATGGAAAAGCGATATGCCCCTCTGCTGCACAGTCTGACTTATGTATCTGACTTATACTTCCATGGGTGTGCTGCCCATGAAAGTATAATCAAATGTTCTTATTGTGTTCTTATTATAGATCCATGGTACTGCCTTGAGTGAACTGTATGAGGTGCTGGCTCTGTGAGTTGTTCTCTCTTCCACAGTCAGACACCCAAATGGAGGGAGGGAGGAGCAGAGGGCTGTGGGCCTGGGCGGAGGAGGATGCACGGCCTGACCTCACCCACACAGAGCACACTCAGGGATCATTTAAATAGAGTTAAACTTTTAACAGCAGCATGTGGCATTTTCATGTTGTTTCATTCATGTTTTCGTGTCTGCCAAATGACTAAAAATTAGACCTATATTTAGAGTACTTGTTAGAACTTAAGTGTTGGTTATTAGACTGAGGAGGAAACAGGCAGAACAGCAGCAGGAGGAATAGGACACGCTTTTGACTGTGAGGCGGCAGGAAATGAAAGGAATATTCTTCTCAAGTTATGAAAGAAAATGGTAAACGGTCACATTTTTATATAGCACACCACCTTACCACCTTCTAGGCTCAAAGCACTTTACATCAAGGGAACGCTCACCGATTCAGGGACAAGGGGGAGGAGTGTCTTGCCAAAGGACACAGCGACAGCATTCACTCATCTGTGGGAGCTGGGATCGCACTGCCAACAACCTGTGGGTCAGTTGATCTCATCGCTCTACCAACGATGTTTTTTATATCGAGAGCGGGCTTCAAACAGCCAACCTTCAGATCAGTGAACAAACTCTCTACCAGCTCAGACACTGTGGCTCAGTTGTAGAGCTGGTTTAAGCGACTGTAGCATCAGTGTTATGTCGGTTCATTATTTTAAAGTGCATTAGAGGTTTTCAGGTGGAGGGTGTGCCACATGCTCACCTCATGGAAATAACACTGATTCCAGAGAATGGAGCCAACTTCTTGAGAAAAGAAGGTCTCATGTCCATTTAAGGTAAAGGATGTGTCCTTTCTCTTCTGCTCCACGGGCGACTCAACTGTGCCATATGTTTTCAAATGACTATAGGATTATTTTACAAAGTGCAGGCTGAACAGTACACCGGCTATTAGACCTGAGTCTTAGTCTTAAAGGCCTGAACCATGGACCGAACATGGACTAAATCAGGGCTCGCTCAGGTCTAAACAAGGACTAAACAAGAACTAAAGCAGGTAGTAATCCAGGACTAGAGGACTGAACCAGGACTGAACCAGGACTGAACCAGGACTGAATTTGTTTGGACATTATTTTGGTTTAGTTTAGTCCTGGTTTTGTTCTTGTTTGGTCCACGTTTAGTCCTGGTCAAATAAAGTAGAAGTTAGGATCAGGTTTAGACCTGGTTCAGACCTGGTTTAGACCTGGTTTAGACCTGGTTTAGTCCAATAAAGGATAAAGATCTGGATTAGTGCTGGTTTAGTCCTGGTTCCATTATGACTTGGTTAGACCTGGTTTAGTTATATCTTAATCCTCATTTGGCCTTTAAAATATCTTGTCCAGTTTTAGACTATGGACAGTTAAAAAAATAAATAAATAAAAATCTATCCCTGGTTTAGTGCTGACTATTCTGGCATAGTCCATATTTAATTCTGGTTCAGTCCTGGTTTTATTCCTTTTTTTTTTTATTTTTGGTTTAGGTTCAGTCCTGGTTCCGTCTTAGATCAGTCCTCTAGTCCTGGGGGACTGATCTAAGACTGTCCTCCAGGACTAGAGGACTGATCTGGTTTAGTTCTTGTTAAATCCTTGTTTAGACCTGAGTGAGACCTCATGATTGAGTTCAAGTTTTATCCATGGTTCAGGCCTTTAGACCTGGTTTAGTCCCAGTTTAGTCTTAGCTTAGTCCTGGTTTAGTCCCAGTTTAGTTCTGGTTTAGTCCCGGTTAAGTGTCAGTTTAGTCCTGGTTTAGTCCTGGTTTAGTTCCAGTTTAGTCCCGGTTTAGTCCTGGTTTAGTTCCAGTTTAGTCCCGGTTTAGTGTTAGTTTAGTCCTGGTTTAGTCCTGGTTTAGTTCCAGTTTAGTCCCGGTTTAGTCCCGGTTTAGTTCTAGTTTAGTCCCGGTTAGTCCTGGTTTAGTTTCAGTTTAGTCCCAGTTTAGTCCCAGTTTAGTCCCGTTAAGTCCCAGTTTAGTCCTGGTTAAGTCCCAGTTTAGTCCCGGTTTAGTCCTGGTTTAGTCCCAGTTTAGTCATGGTTAAGTCCCAGTTTAGTCCCGGTTTAGTCCTGGTTAAGTCCCAGTTTAGTCCCGGTTTAGTCCCGGTTTAGTCATGGTTAAGTCCCAGTTTAGTCCCAGTTTAGTCCAGTTTAGTCCTGGTTAAGTCCCAGTTTAGTCCCAGTTTAGTCGTGGTTAAGTCCCGGTTTAGTCCCGGTTTAGTCCTGGTTAAGTCCCGGTTTAGTCCCGGTTTAGTCCTGGTTTAGTACTGTTTAAATCCCAGTTTAGTCCCGGTTAGTCCCTGGTTTAGTCCTGTTTAGTCCTGGTTTAGTCCTAGTTTAGTCCCAGTTTAGTCCCGGTTTAGTCCCGGTTTAGTCCCGGTTTAGTCCCGGTTTAGTCCTGGTTAAGTCCCGGTTTAGTCCCGGTTTAGTCCTGTCCCTCACCTGTGTTCCTGACGTATATCCGCTGTACAGTCCGAGGCACCTTGACGCACAGCGCGCTCTCGCCACGCTCTCGGACCACGCGCCGTCCTCGTCCTCGCGCCGCTGCAGGTGTCTCCCCGCGCGGACCCGGAAGCGCAGGAGGAGAGCGCGAGGCACAGGTACATGCTCCACAGACACGCGCGGGACATGACAGCGCAGTTTAGGACGCGTACAGCGCGGGTCTGACAGATCCCGAGCGCGAGACGGGGATATACGGAGAGGGAGGAGCCAGAGCGCGAGGAGAGCGCACGTGAGCACCGGAGGATGCGGAGGATGGATTTAATTAAACAGTATTTTATAAGCACTGGGATGTTTACCGCTTAAAGAGCCCATTTTACGCTATTTTCTGATCTGTTAAAAATGTTGTTCCCTCATCACAAACATACCTGGAGTGTGGGTTGTTTTGTTCCATTCACACATGTTTAACTCACAAACCCCAAATATTTAAGCTGTGAATCATTTGGATCATTTCAGTCCTGGAGTCTCATTAAACAAAACGAGCTGTTCACTTAAAAACTACCACTTCATGACATAACAAGGTGGAGTATTTTGAGCTTTGGAGATGTGGACAGACTAATAAAGGATTACTCAAACACAGTGGGGGAAGGACTCAGTTTTGGTACTCACGTAAAAAGTACAGATAGTCGAGTAAAAAAAAAAACAAAACAAAAAAAAAAAAAACTCAGGTAAAAGTATCACATGAAAAAAAAAAATCAATAAATAAATAAAAGTATTAAAGTAGTTGTTTAAAATGTACTAGAAAAGTAAATGTGCTGAATTTTGTTCAACAGAAACACTCAATCAATCAGTCTTTTTTTTTTCTAGCTGTAATTTTATTTGTATATTTTTGTTATTCAAATTATGACCCTGTTAAAACTAAACCATCAGCCTTTTCAGCAGGTCTCAGAAAAGTAAAAGTAAAAAAACTTTTACTTTTCAGACCAATTCAAAAATGTGCTTGAGTAGAAAGTAAAGATAACTGCTCTCAAATGTACTGAAGTAATAGTAAAAAAGTATCCACATTAAAATATCCTTAAGTAGAGTACAGATTCCTATTTTTTTACGCAGTACAGTACTTTACTTTAGTACTTTTGCTTCGTTACCTTCCACCACTGTTTAAACATGTGTGAATGAGACAAAACACAACTCCAGGTATGATTTTGAGGAGGCAACAGTGTTAAATCTTATCTTTCTACCACTACTACTACTACTAATATCAGTACTACTGCTACTGCTACCAACACACCTATTTGAAATGTGTATTTTTAGTTGTGGGTTGGCTCTATTTGGACCTGTTTTAGTCCTGGTTAAGTCCTGGTTATATCCCTGGTTTAGTTTAAAGACTTACATGTACATTACCCTGTCCAGATGTTGAACTTTTGGCTGGAGTCCTGCTGCGTTTGAGGGAATCCCGTAATCATCAGTGCTGGTAGCTTCAGGAACACCCCGTTTTTTACGACGTTTAAAAAAGTGAGTTTGGCTTCAGGAGATGTGACGAGAGAGAAAGACGCGAGGAATCCTGCAGTTTAAACGACCACAAGCTGATTTATAGACCAGCTGTTTGGACAGAGACATGACAAAAGTTTAAACTGTGCATGAGAAGATACAGAGGAAACCACCCAGACACAGGGAGAGCATGCAAACTCCACCCAGACACAGTGAGAACATGCAAACTCCACCCAGACACAGTGAGAACATGCAAACTCCACCCAGACACAGGGAGAACACGCAAACTCCACCCAGACACAGGGAGAGCATGCAAACTCCACCCAGACACACAGAGAGACATGCAAACAAACTCCACCCAGACACAGGGAGAACACGCAAAACTCCACCCAGACACAGGGAGAACATGCAAACTCCACCCAGACACAGTGAGAACATGCAAACTCCACCCAGACACAGGCAGAAACATGCAAACTCCACCCAGACACAGGGGAGAGAACATGCAAACCACCCAGCCACAGGGAGAACATGCCATAAACTCCACCCAGACACAGGGAGAACATGCAAACTCCACCCAGACACAGTGAGAACATGCAAACTCCACCCAGACACAGGCAGAACATGCAAACTCCACCCAGACACAGGGAGAACATGCAAACCACCCAGACACAGGGAGAACATGCAAACTCCACCCAGACACAGGGAGAACATGCAAACTCCACCCAGACACAGGGAGAACATGCAAACTCCACACAGACACAGGGAGAACATGCAAACCACCCAGACACAGGAGAACATGCAAACCACCCAGACACAGGGAGAACATGCAAACTCCACACAAACACAGGGAGAATATGCATAATCCACACAGACACAGGGAGAACATGCAAAATCCACACAGACACAGGGAGTACAGGCAAACTTCACCCAGTCAAATGAAGCTCATTGAAGCTAGCAGTTATAGGGTGAATTTGGAGCCGAGTTCCATATTTGGAATTTCGGCTGCTAGTATCATAGCAACCAAAGAGCCAATCTGAAGCGAGGCGGTTGAAGGTAACGCCCCTTCCCGCCTGCACCGCAGGTTTATCAGGGAGCGGGTGCTTAGCAACGCTGTTAATCAAACCTGTTGTTAACACTAGGGGGAGCGACCTCGGGGAAAGAAAGCGCCTGATCTGTTATAAATACTGATATCTTCATTTACAGACACGATAGTGAAACAAAAATGTCAGCATCATGTAGAGCGGGATCATATGAACATGTTAAGACCAAAATGACACGTCTGACAGCAGCAGTTACAGAGAGAGGGGCGACGTTTTTTTAATACAAAGTGAAGTTGAGTGGAGCCAGAAGTGCGCCCATCACCACTTCATATTTGGAACACCATACACTATAGCAGGTTAACTATGTCCATTTATATATAGTCTATGACACAGACAGAGGGAGAACATGCAAACACAGATTGGCCTAACATGGTGTGTTTGCTGTGAGGGAGGACTGTGAGACATGTCTGAAAAAGTCCCTTTCTAAATGTATTACACAAACTTCTACAGCATCATCTACTATGAATGAATATCCTGATAACCTCTTACTACTACTACTACCACTACTACTGCTAGACCTACAACTAGGCCTACCACTAATATTACTACTACCACAACTACTACTGCTACTACTAGTACTACAAATGTTACTATTGAAACTAGTATTGCTACTACTACTACTACTACTACTACCACCACCACTACTATGACTAATACTACAACTACCACTACTATCAGTACTACGCCTACTACTACTACTAAAACTACTACTGCTAGTACTACTACGCCTACTACTATTACTCCTACCACCTAGATTTAAACCCTAATCTTGTTGTTGAAACTCTTTGAGCTCCTCACGTGCAGATTGTAAAATGACTGATTTCGTAAAAGACTCGTAAAGACCCGGATCCAGTCCCAGGGAGATCCAGTTACCCGTTTAATGATACCAATATATTTAGGATTTTTCCACTGTGTAAATACAACCAAATGATTATTGACTGATTCCTGGTCTGAACCAGGACCAAACAGGAATAAACAAGGATTAGACCAGGACTGAACCGGGAATAAACAAGGATTAGACCAGGACTAAACCAGGAATAAACAAGGATTAGACCAGGAATAAACAAGGATTAGACCAGGACTGAACCGGGAGTAAACAAGGATTAGACCAGGACTAAAACAGGAATAAACAAGGATTAGACCAGGACTGAACCAGGAATAAACAAGGATTAGACCAGGACTGAACCTGGAATAAACAAGGATTAGACCAGGACTGAACCAGGAATAAACAAGGATTAGACCAGGACTGAACCAGGAATAAACAAGGATTAGACCAGGACTAAAACAGGAATAAACAAGGATTAGACTAGGACTGAACCAGGAATAAACAAGGATTAGACCAGGAATAAACAAGGATTAGACCAGGAATGAACCAGGAATAAACAAGGATTAGACCAGGAATAAACAAGGATTAGACCAGGACTAAACAGGAATAAACAAGGATTAGACCAGGACTAAAAGAGGAATAAATAAGGATTAGACCAGGAATAAACAAGGATTAGACTAGGACTGAACCAGGAATAAACCAAGGATTAGACCAGGACTAAACAGGAATAAACAAGGATTAGACCAGGAATAAACAAGGATTAGACCAGGACTAAACCAGGAATAAAAACAAGGATTAGACCAGGAATAAACAAGGATTAGACCAGGACTAACCAGGAATAAACAAGGATTAGACCAGGAATAAACAAGGATTAGACCAGGACTAAACCAGGAATAAACAAGGATTAGACCAGGAATAAACAAGGAGGATTAGACCAGGACTAAACAAATAAACAAGGATTAGACCAGGACTAAAAGAGGAATAAATAAGGATTAGACCAGGAATAAACAAGGATTAGACTAGGACTGAACCAGGAATAAACAAGGATTAGACCAGGAATAAACAAGGATTAGACTAGGACTGAACCAGGAATAAACAAGGATTAGACCAGGAATAAACAAGGATTAGACCAGGAATGAACCAGGAATAAACAAGGATTAGACCAGGAATGAACCAGGAATAAACAAGGATTAGACCAGGACTAAACAGGAATAAACAAGGATTAGACCAGGACTAAAAGAGGAATAAATAAGGATTAGACCAGGACTGAACCAGGAATAAACAAGGATTAGACCAGGAATAAACAAGGATTAGACTAGGACTGAACCAGGAATAAACAAGGATTAGACCAGGAATAAACAAGGATTAGACCAGGAATGAAACAGGAATAATAAACAAGGATTAGACCAGGAATAAACAAGGATTAGACCAGGACTAAACAGGAATAAACAAGGATTAGACCAGGACTAAAAGACGAATAAATAAGGATTAGACCAGGAATAAACAAGGATTAGACTAGGACTGAAACCAGGAATAAACAAGGATAGACCAGGACTAAACAGGAATAAACAAGGATTAGACCAGGAATAAACAAGGATTAGACCAGGACTAAACCAGGAATAAACAAGGATTAGACCAGGAATAAACAAGGATTAGACCAGGACTAAACCAGGAATAAAAACAGGATTAGACCAGGAATAAACAAGGATTAGACCAGGACTAAAACCAGGAATAAACAAGGATTAGACCAGGAATAAACAAGGATTAGACCAGGACTAAACAGGAATAAACAAGGATTAGACCAGGACTAAAAGAGGAATAAATAAGGATTAGACCAGGAATAAACAAGGATTAGACTAGGACTGAACCAGGAATAAACAAGGATTAGACCAGGAATAAACAAGGATTAGACTAGGACTGAACCAGGAATAAACAAGGATTAGACCAGGAATAAACAAGGATTAGACTAGGACTGAACCAGGAATAAACAAGGATTAGACCAGGAATAAACAAGGATTAGACCAGGAATGAACCAGGAATAAACAAGGATTAGACCAGGAATAAACAAGGATTAGACCAGGACTAAACAGGAATAAACAAGGATTAGACCAGGACTAAAAGACGAATAAATAAGGATTAGACCAGGAATAAACAAGGATTAGACTAGGACTGAACCAGGAATAAACAAGGATTAGACCAGGACTAAACAGGAATAAACAAGGATTAGACCAGGAATAAACAAGGATTAGACCAGGACTAAACCAGGAATAAACAAGGATTAGACCAGGAATAAACAAGGATTAGACCAGGACTAAACCAGGAATAAACAAGGATTAGACCAGGAATAAACAAGGATTTAGACCAGGACTAACCAGGAATAAACAAGGATTAGACCAGGAATAAACAAGGATTAGACCAGGACTAAACAGGAATAAACAAGGATTAGACCAGGACTAAAAGACGAATAAATAAGGATTAGACCAGGAATAAACAAGGATTAGACTAGGACTGAACCAGGAATAAACAAGGATTAGACCAGGAATAAACAAGGATTAGACTAGGACTGAACCAGGAATAAACAAGGATTAGACCAGGAATAAACAAGGATTAGACCAGGACTAAACCAGGAATAAACAAGGATTAGACCAGGAAATAAACAAGGATTAGACCAGGACTAAACCAGGAATAAACAAGGATTAGACCAGGAATAAACAAGGAGGATTAGACCAGGACTAAACCAGGAATAAACAAGGATTAGAGACCAGGAAATAAACAAGGATTAGACCAGGACTAAACAGGAATAAAAACAAGGATTAGACCAGGACTAAAAGAGGAATAAATAAGGATTAGACCAGAATAAACAAGGATTAGACTAGGACTGAACCAGGAATAAACAAGGATTAGACCAGGAAAACAAGGATTAGACTAGGACTGAACCAGGAATAAACAAGGATTAGACCAGGAATAAACACAAGGATTAGACCAGGAATGAACCAGGAATAAACAAGGATTAGACCAGGAATGAACCAGGAATAAACAAGGATTAGACCAGACTAAACAGGAATAAACAAGGATTAGACCAGGACTAAAAGAGGAATAAATAAGGATTAGACCAGGACTGAACAGGAATAAACAAGGATTAGACCAGGAATAAACAAGGATTAGACTAGGACTGAACCAGGAATAAACAAGGATTAGACCAGGAATAAACAAGGATTAGACCAGGAATGAACCAGGAATAAACAAGGATTTAGACCAGGAATAAACAAGGATTAGACCAGGACTAAACAGGAATAAACAAGGATTAGACCAGGACTAAAAGAGGAATAAATAAGGATTAGACCAGGAATAAAACAAGGATTAGACTAGGACTGAACCAGGAATAAACAAGGATTAGACCAGGACTAAACAGGAATAAACAAGGATTAGACCAGGAATAAACAAGGATTAGACCAGGACTAAACCAGGAATAAACAAGGATTAGACCCAGAATAAACAAGGATTAGACCAGGACTAAACCCAGGAATAAACAAGGATTAGACCAGGAATAAACAAGGATTAGACCAGGACTAAACCAGGAATAAACAAGGATTAGACCAGGAATAAACAAGGATTAGACCAGGACTAAACAGGAATAAACAAGGATTAGACCAGGACTAAAAGAGACGAATAAATAAGGATTAGACCAGGAATAAACAAGGATTAGACTAGGACTGAACCAGGAATAAACAAGGATTAGACCAGGAATAAACAAGGATTAGACTAGGACTGAACCAGGAATAAACAAGGATTAGACCAGGAATAAACAAGGATTAGACCAGGAATAAACAAGGATTAGACCAGGACTAAACAGAAATAAACAAGGATTAGACCAGGACTAAAAGAGGGAATAAATAAGGATTAGACCAGGACTGAACCAGGAATAAACAAGGATTAGACCAGGAATAAACAAGGATTAGACTAGGACTGAACCAGGAATAAACAAGGATTGGACCAGGAATAAACAAGGATTAGACCAGGAATAAACAAGGATTAGACCAGGAATGAACCAGGAATAAACAAGGATTAGACCAGGACTAAACAGGAATAAACAAGGATTAGACCAGGACTAAAACAGGAATAAACAAGGATTAGACCAGGACTAAACAGGAATAAACAAGGATTAGGCCAGGACTAAAAGAGGAATAAATAAGGATTAGACCAGGACTGAACCAGGAATAAACAAGGATTAGACTAGGACTGAACAGGAATAAACAAGGATTGGACCAGGAATGAACCAGGAATAAACAAGGATTAGACCAGGACAGAAACAGGAATAAATAAGGATTAGACTAGGACTGAACCAGGAATAAAAGGATTAGACCAGGACTAAAACAGGAAATAAACAAGGATTAGACCAGGACTAAACGAGGACTATAGCAAGACTAAACAAGAATCGAGCAGGACCAGATCTAAACCAGGACTATTCCAAACTAGAACAAAAGCAAGATTATACCAGACATAATCCAGGAATGAACTAGGTCTAAACCAGACTATATCAGGACTAAACCAGGACTTTTGACTATACATGACTAGTCAGAACTAAACCAAAACCAAATTGGGACTAATCCAGACTTACACTTGGACTAATTTATTGGATCCTGACTTCTACTGAGTGAAGAGGTTGTGGGTTAGACTCCTGATCTCTGAGTGGAGTTCGCATGTCATTCCTGTGTGACTGTGGCAGAGTGGTTATCCTGTCTCCTCCTCTCAATAAGGAGGTTGTGGGTTAGACTCCTGATCTGACTCTGAGGAGTGTCTTGGTCATTTTCAGTATCTCCTCCGCCTCAGGCCCCTAGTTGCTGGGATATCCCTCTTGTTGTTATAAATAAACTTTGGTTTCCATCATTATCCTGCTTCCTACAGCTTTTGTCCATGTGGAAGTGTTTAAAAGGTAACTCCAGTTCAGCTATTTATCTACAGGAGGCAAACTCAGAAATATGTGCTACTACTACTACTGAAAAATACACAAACGTACACAGAATACTGCAGTTTATGAGGACGCACACCACCTGTATTTAGAGCCAGGAGCAAAATGGAAACTCCACTCGGTGGGAAGCAACATTAACAGGTATTTGGCCTAGTGGGAAAGTGGCGGATAGCAAAGACAAAAATATTGGCCCTCATTTCCGAAACTTCTATTCGGCGAAATCGGTGGAATATTTGGTGTTCGACCAAAATGAGCTAGGTGCTCACTGAGATTTATCAAAGTTGTCCTGAGTGCCACATAAAAAAACTTTCCTCAGATTCCAGCACAAACCGCACGCGCTCTCTTTAGAACACGCCGAAAATGTGCTGGGTCCAAGACCTGTCACGAGGGCCCTGGGGGATGTGATGCTGGGGATGAATCCTTCACCGGGGGAGGTGGAAGTGGTGGTGCTGTTGACTCGTTCTGTTGGGAAGGTGGTGGTGCTGTTGACTCGCTCTCTGGGGAAGGTGGTGGTGCTGTTGACGCGTTCTCTGGGGAAGGTGGTGGTGCTGTTGACTCGTTCTCTGGGGAAGATGGTGGTGCTGTTGACTCGTTCTCTGGGGAAGGTGGTGGTGCTGTTGACTCGTTCTCTAGGGAAGGTGGTGGTGCTGTTGACGCGTTCTCTGGGGAAGATGGTGGTGCTGTTGACTCGTTCTGTGGGGAAGGTGGTGGTGCTGTTGACTCGTTCTGTGGGGAAGGTGGTGGTGCTGTTGACGCGTTCTCTGGGGAGGTGGTGTGTGCTGTTGACTCGTTCTGTGGGGAAGGTGGTGGTGCTCTTGACTCGTTCTCTGGGGAGGTGGTGTGCTGTTGACTCGTTCTGTGGGGAAGGTGGTGGTGCTGTTGACTCGTTCTGTGGTGAAGGTGGTGGTGCTGTTGACTTGTTCTGTGTGGGAAGGTGGTGGTGCTGTTGACTCGTTCTGTGGTGAAGGTGGTGGTGCTGTTGACTTGTTCTGTGGGGAAGGTGGTGGTGCTGTTGACTCGTTCTGTGGTGAAGGTGGTGGTGCTGTTGACTCGTTCTCTGGGGAAGGTGGTGGTGCTGTTGACTCGTTCTCTGGGGAAGGTGGTGGTGCTGTTGACTCGTTATGTGGGGAAGGTGGTGGTGCTGTTGACTCGTTCTGTGGTGAAGGTGGCGGTAGCTTGTTACAATTTTTTTTTTATTATTTAAAAAATCTTGGTTAACTCAAAAGAAAATCATAATGAGGTAGATTTCCAGCACTGGAAGAGGTACATGGTTAAAAAGCAAAGTAAAAAAGGAAGGATAGTGTCTGTACTGTTCAGAAGCAGGAAATATAGAAGTAATAGTCCAATCAGGTTCATTTGGTCCTCCGTTAATTTATTTTAATAGATTATTTTTCCAGACCAAGGTTTAGTTTGTTTTCATATCTGACAGTGTAGTGAATGAAACAAAACACAACTCCATCTATATTTTTGATGAAACAACATAATAAAAGATGAGAAAATAGCGTAATATGAGGCCCTTTAAGTTAAGAGGTGCAATGACATTTCAGAAAGACCAAAGACAGTTTAAACAATACTAGCTAGACTTGGTTATTTGTCTTTTTCAAGAACTATTGTTGCAAACACAGAAGAACTACAGCTCCCATGATCCTCTGCGGGAGTCTTTTCGTGACGTCACCCGGATCCGGCTCAGTCGCTTCCTCCACGCTCCTTCAGCGTGCGCCACTGACAACAACTTTTTAAAACCATCTATTTATACACATTTCTCACATTTCAACGACTTGAGTGCCCGCGAAGACGGTATAGAAGGTGAGAGAGTTTTTCCAAGTACCTTCGTCTCTTTAAATTTGACAAATTTGGATGAAAAGAATGAAACTTCAGCATTAAACTACATGAAGACGCAAGTTAGCATTTTGGCTAACTTGAAGCTATCATAGATTGCAGCTACTTGTTTTTAAGCCTAAACACACAGAAAACGTCATATTTCTCTTTAAATAATGTGACTAAATTGCATTAAATGTTGCTTTCAGTTAAATTATGTTTATGTTTGCTTGTTTTAAGGTTACCAAATACAGTTAGGGCATGTTTATGTGGCGTGGATGACATTTGAGTCTGCTGGAGGAAGAGGAAGAACACGACTATGAAACGATTAAACGGAGGAGCGCAGAGCCGAGGACTGTGACAGCTCCTGCCCGAAAAACACACCTCAAACCCGGGCAAAACCGAGCCGAAGGGACGCCATGCCGCGGAGGAAGCAGTCCAACCCACAGCCTGTCAAATGTGAGTCGAAACATGGCAAATTATAAGGCTTTTCTGAAGGGCATTATAAGGAAGTGTTCTCGTTGATAAGGTCGTGTAGTAGTAGTAGAAGGAGTAGTGATAAATGTAGTAAATTCGGCAGACTTTTTATGCAGGCAATTTCGATTACTTCAATTTCTGATTTTTATACCCAAATGATCATTTAAAAGCTCTTTTTAAGACAGTATTTTAATTTTCAACACTAAATAATACTATTTATTGTACCATGTAGTCTTACATTAGTTCTGAAATAAACTCAAGATGAAACTGTTCAGAAAAGGTCACATTTTATCCAGTTTGTGTGTTTTAGTATCGATACCTGCTCAAATGAGTATCTAGTTTTGATACTAGTTTTAGTATCAATTAGTTTCTGATATTTCATACTTTTGACAACCCCAATATCTGGATAATATTTTTAACTAGCGGTAGTCCAAGTCTTTGTACTGGTGGTTTGAAATCTATTGCATATTAACTGTTTTAATACAGTTTATTTGTGACATTTTATAAGATTTAAGTCATTTTTTTTTGGAGTGAGGAAAAAAGAGGAACCAGGCGGACAGGAAGTGAAGATGGAGAAACAGGAAACAGGAAGTAGGAGAGCGTTGGTGAGGAAGAGGATGTGAGGACCAGATAAACAGTGTTCCTCTGCAACAAAGTACTTTATATAGAGCTTGTTTAGTTGCTTAAAGTGTCTGCACAATATTATGCAGCGTTCATTCAATTAACCCACACATGGTAAGTTACTATTGTAGCCACAGCTGCCCTGGAGTAGGCTGACGAAAGCGAAGCTGTCATTTGATCCCAACCACCACCAACACTTGTATACACCACATTCATACTAGGCGATGTGTGTGAAGTGTATTGTCTAAGAACATAACAGTTTGGGCTACTCTCCAAAAAATACATATTAATTTAAACCACCTATGGTCCTATTTAGGAGTTTGGTTTTCAAGAAAAGGGTGAGAGTGACTAACTGAAAAACTGTTGGCTAATGCTAGGTAGCATGCGACTGTAATTTTATGTGTTGCCACAAATCAACTCACCTGTTACAGTTCCAACCAAGTCAGCTCTTTCTGGTCAGATTATTAAAATAAAGCTCAGACTTTAAGTCTTCATAGAGCTTCAGACAGAGCAGAGCCTACAGTTAGCATCACACCCCCAGGGAATGTTGATGGCACCACCTGCAAAGTATCAATAGAGATGACGCTCCAGTATACGCACGTATTTATATGACCCACCGCCCGTCTAAAGGAGGAACTTTATTTGAATTGAAGCTAATGCTGCACTAAGGAGACAGGGCTGTGCATGTCAAAAGCATTACTATAGTATAGATACTATTCTTTCTCATACTTTTGTTATGTTAAGAAGTTACTCCATTGTTCAAAAAGACTACTCAAATATGAAATGCAGGCAGCAAGTGACATTCAAACACCACAAATTGTATGACAGAAAATTATTAATTTAGAAAGTTTTTGTGCCCACCATAATCTGAACAAAATCTATGGGAAACACTGGAGTCTTCTATTAATTTGCAATTAGACCTAAACTACACGATTAGCAGTTTTTATGCGGAACAAGACAGGAGATTTTTTTCTTTGTGAGGAAATGATAGTACATCAAAAATTGCAACCTTAGCGATTTGCTAATTGCGCCATAGTAACTGCTGAACATTCCACCATAGACATACAAGTGGAACACCCCCAGTGTGAGGTTACTGCAAAGTATCAATTCTTGCAGCCCTACTAGTAGCAGCAACAATAGTAGTAATAATATTTCCTTCCCCTCTCTGTCAGTGGGTGTGCAGCTGCCTGACGCTCCGTTGGTGGTGGACCCCAGCTGTCTGGTGCTGGACAGTGACTTCCTGTTGAGTGGAGACCTGGAGTTTGGAGACTCTGACATCATGGGCCTTGACAAAGACTCAGGTCAGTGTGAAAATCTATTATACAAGTAACATGGTCCCTGTTCCCACTGTATTTATCCAACCACACCACAACATCTGCAGGTTAACTGACACACAGCTATAAGGGGATGGAAGGGCATCTGACACACACAGCTATAAGGGGATGGAAGGGCATCTGACACACAAGGATATAGGAGGAGGATGGGAGGGCATCTGACACATTTTGTCTTTGTTTTTAGTGACGGTGTTTTCTCTGAGTGTGGAGGAGGACTCTTCTGTGCCCTCTGACCCCTCCCTCGCCTTCTGCTCTTGTAAACGTTGTGGAAAACTGCTTCCCGACTCTCTGCTCTCCACTGGGATCCATCTAGGTTTGGTTCATTTAAAATAACAATAATACAGTTTTTATTCTTTAGCAGAAAATTATAAATATGCAAAAATATTATATAAAATTAAAGATGTACTATATAACTTTTCTGGTGTAGGGTATGGCCCCTTGTCGCCATGGAGATGCTGTAGCTTTGCCTGGAATGTTCCATAGTATGGCATTAAACTCAATCAATCTTGCCTTTATTCTATTACAGATGTTTTATTGCTTTGTAAGACATGCATTCTTCATTTTACCGGGGCTGCCTCTGCACAGATCTGAACTGTAACCTGGCCTGGTTGTGTGAGATGGATAAGTTTAGTGTCATCTGTATTGAGACAACCTTATGGGAAACCCTCTTCCAGAGAAGTTACACTGTATTTATGGCTTAAATCAGGCTTGTAAAAGTAGACAAAAAAAACAAAGCAAAATTAAACTATCTTTGTTTAATTTTTACTGAAATGATAAACATTTTGGAGCAGCCTTTCTGCAATTCTTACTATGGCCACCAGATGGAGATATTCCCTCATGCACTACTCTAGTTATTTCTGCAGTATGTGCCAAAAACTGAAATGTTTGTGGATTTAAATTGAAGTTAACAATGATTAGGGAAAACTTTTACCATAATTATACTTTTTTTACTTTTCAAGTTTTAATTTACTTTACAGCAGTAGTAAACTGACAGGCCTATCAAAACTTCCAGTGAAGACGATGAATGAACCAGGCCTAATTTAGGCTAAATACTGGACTGAAACAGTTTCTTGGCCAAGACTAAACCAGGACTAAATCGGTTATAAGCTAGGGCGAAAAAGTGGACTATATCTGATTCAAATCCAGACTTGCCTAGTTGTACCTATGTATACTTAGTCCTGGCTGATAAGTTGGTTTAGTCCTGACCTGGATGTTGTCAATTATTGTTAGACCAAGGATAGACCTGGTTTAAGTCCTAACATCTTAAAACCAGAACTAACCAGCTTCAACTAGCAGCGGCAGCAGCAGCAGCAGTAGTAGTAGTAGTAGTACCATTAGTAGTTGCAGTAATAGTTGCAGTAATAGTTGCAGTAGCAATAGTAATCATGATTACTTATTGGTGGAAAATATGCAAATGTTTTCCTTATGTGTAAATAAGTTCCACATTTTTATTTCCCTCCAGGAGTCGGTTTGGATCTATCTTCAGACCTGTACTGCCTCAGTTGCGAAGAGGACCTTCAGTCTCCTCTGTCTACTCCAAAACAGGCCAAAACCAGCAGGAAAAAAAAGCAAAATGGCAAAAACAATTCACCGTCGAAACTGTACTCCTGCTCGCTGTGTTCGTTCACGTCGAGATACTCAAACCATCTCAAACGCCACACACGAATCCACGAGGGACAAAAGCCGTTCCGCTGTGGCGTTTGCTCATACGCGTCGACTCAATTAGTGAATTTACAGCGGCACCTCCGATCTCACACGGGCGAAAAACCTTACTGGTGCGAGACATGCGACTACACCTGTAGTTCACTCAGCAACCTGAGGAGGCACCAGAGGACACATGCCACCGAGCAGAAGAGAAAAAAGACGGGGAAACGAGTTAAGAAGAGGAAGAACGAGGAAGAGGAGGAAGGTAAATTAAGTCTCTGGGGTTTAGCCCTGGTTTTGTCCTAGTTAAGTTCAGATTTTGTTCTGGTTTAGTATTTGTTTAAGCTTTGGCTTAGGCTTTTTTTGGACCTGGTTTAGTTCCTGGTTTGGTTTTGGTTTAGTCTTGGTTTTAACCTCGGTTTAGTCCTGTTTTATTTCATGGTTTGGTCTTGATTAGTCCCTGGTTTAGTCCCTGGTTTAGTCCTGGTTTAGTCCTGGTTTAGTTCTGGTTTAGCCACTGGTTTAGCCACTGGTTTAACCACTGGTTTAGCCACTGGTTTAGTCCTGGTTTAGTCCTGGTTTAGTCCTGGTTTAGCCACTGGTTTAGTCCTGGTTTAGTCCTGGTTTAGTTCTGGTTTAGCCACTGGTTTAGTCTTGGTTTAGTCCTGGTTTAGTTCTGGTTTAGTCCTCAGGTCTGGTCTTGACTTAGTCTTGGTTTAGTTGCTGATTTAACACTGGTTTAGTTCCTGACCTTTCTTTAGTTTTTTTTAGTACCTGGGTTGGTCCTGCTTTTGTCTCTGGGTTAGTCGTAGAAGGTCTGGTTTAGTCTTGTTTTAGTCGATGGTTTAGTCCCGTTTTAGTCCCTGTTTTAGTCGACAGTTTAGTTCTGTTTTAGTCTATGGTTTTGGTCTTGTCTTGGATGAGCCCTAGTGTAGTCTGCTCCTATTCACGTCTCTAACTTTTCTAACAAGTAAAAGGTTAACTGTTTGGACCTTGTTACTAATTTTCATTCCTCTTTCCATCATTCCCTCTCCTTCCACTCTCTCCTCTCCCTTCTGTCATCTCTCTTTCTCCTGCCTCTCTCTCTTCTCCCCCTCTCCCTCTTCCCCTTTCTTCCCTCTTCCCCTTTCCTCCCTCTTCCCCTTTCCTCCCTCTTCCCCTTTCCTCCCTCTTCCCCTTTCCTCCCCCTTCCTCTCAGTAGTCTCTACGCTCACTCTATCCCAATCTGGCTTCCTGTCCCTGGGTTCACTTGAGTCGTCCTCCCCTCTCCCGGCTCTACTCTTCCCGGTGCTCTGCAGAATCTGTGGAAAAAGTCTGGAGGAGGAGGAGGATATCCAGAATGAGAAAGGAGACGCGGACACCGAGGGACAGGTGAGATAAAAATATAAACCAAATTATAATTTTAAAAAGCAACTCATGAAGCATTTTGTGTGTACTATGACCTATGCCATCAACACAGTTTCCATCCAAAATGCTGGGACAATTTAGACAAATTAAATCACATTTTTCTGACAGATGAAACATTCCCCAAGAAATAAAGGTCTTGTCATCTATTTTTGTTTGTCTAATCTTAACTATTTTGTTGGCAGCTTTTGCACAGAATAAGACCACATGAAGACACAGGGACATTCATTTCTCAAAGAGGAGTGTATATCACCTAAATAATGGCATCAATTAGATTTTTAACCCTTATCTCCTCTCCTAGGTTTGTCGCCGCTGCTCTTCTGACTCCTCCCCCTCCTCATCTCGTCCACGCCGAAAAATCTCCAAAAACAAACTTTACCGCTGTTCACTGTGTCCTTTCTTCTCTCACTATCCTTACCACTTAACCAGACACCTTCTAACCCACAACTCCACCAAGTCTCACCGCTGCCCCCACTGTTCCTACGCGTCATCGCACCAGGACAACCTCAGGCGCCATCTTAGGGTCCACACGGGAGAGAAACCATTCGCATGCTCTACTTGTAGCTATGCGTGTGGGAATTTGGCAAATTTAAAACGTCATGAGAGAGTTCACACGGGAGCAAAACCTTTCCACTGCTTTGTTTGTGGATACAGCTGCAATCAAAGCATGAATTTAAAGCGCCACATGCTACGACATACGGGATATAAGCCTTATGAATGTGGAGAATGCAGCTACACCACAGGACACTGGGATAACTACAAGAGGCATCAACGAAAACACGGACACAATACGGAAAACTGGGACAAGGCAAATTATAAGACTAAATCTGAAACACTAAATATTGAAAATGAAAATGTGGATTCTATAGAAAACTCATCACTCGAAATAGAAGCAAACCAAAACTATACTCTAAAAGGGGAAAGTTAACACAAGTTTACATTTAAAGGTGCATTACGTAACTTTTCCAGTAGAGGGTTAATTGCCTTGCTTGTAATGTTCCGCACTATGACATTAAACTTGTCTAGCTTGCATTTATTCAATTCCAGGTGTTTTTTTTAATTGCTCAATTAAAGGAGTTTTGCATCATTACTGTGAGCAGCAGACTCTGGAGAGAACCAAATGGCAGATTATCCACCAGAAAAAGTTACCCAGTGCACCTTTAAAAACAGACAGCACTGACTATTAAAATGGCTTTATACATTATATATTATAGCTGTAATCAATGGAAGAGTTCATTTACTGTAACTTTCAGTGCCTTTGACTGCTCCACTGTTTAACACTGAAACTTTCTATCTTAATACCTTGACTTTAAGCCACTCAGGAGAAGCCATTTCCTCAACATGAAATGCTCTACCTTAATCTGTTCAGCCAGAACCACGCCTTGACAAAAAATTACAAAGACAAGTGGGTCTGCAACTATATCATGTCTCCCCGATTCCAGAGGCTGTGATTGACAAGCAGTTTAACCAATCAGAGGAGCACGGTCTGTTCTGGTAAAAACAAACATGGTGACGTATGTTGAAAAAAAGGTTTAAAAAACCCCACAGCACACAGAGGACTGAGAAACAGATCAGATTTCTGCAGAATCAACAACCGAAGCCCAAAACTTTTCTCAGGTCAAAGAACTTCTATATTTTGTTCTGAATGTTACATGTGAGAGACACATGATAGAAAAGTGCTGCTGTGGTTGGACCGTCTCAAGTCAGGACGGAGGTTTGTCACTCTGTGGGCAAATTTCAGCCCCTTCTGAAGTCAGAATGTAGACGTGACTTACCCTGCCTCACACCAGACTGATATGTGTAGCACTCTAAAATGATTCTACACATTATCCATCTGGGACGGTTCTCGCTGAATGTGATTGGAAAATGTGGAACGTCATGACGGTTATTTGAATCTGATTGGTTGGAGCGTCATAACAGCGTAACAAGACAAAAAAGCAAACTTCTGTTACATCGAGTTGAGAGAAAAGCATCGATGTCCTTCCTGTTCACAAATGCACAAAGGGCTTCCTCTGCACGTTTTTCAATGATTCAAATGCTTCATATTGATGCAAAAACAGACTTGAGTCTGTCTGTCGGCGTTGCCATGTTTGTTTTGGTTTCCTTGGTCATTTGGCGTTTGGTTTCTGCACAGACCTCAATGCTCCTGTGATTGGTCCGTCCGCTGGATTAACTTTACAAAACTCTCAAAACTCATGAGTCTGAACTCACAAATATCATCAGAATCCTTGTTCAAAGTTAGTAGAGACTGGCCGGTCAGGCAGGCTGTTACTGCTTCATGATGTTATTTTTGTAATTTCGGAAATTTATAGAAGTATTTTTGCAGGGAAAATAAAATGTATTTTTGTCAGTTTTATTTGAAATTAACTTTGGGATTTCAGTTTATTGAATGAAGTGAATTGCAAATAAACATTTACTGTAATTTGTTGCTTACTGTCTTAAATATCAAGACTTTTTAGTTGTTTTTAAATTAAAATCTTCAGTTCTTACATGAGTGGTAATAAATTATCGGTAAATTAGCAACAAATGAGGAATCACAAAAATGTGAACAATCTGACCATTCAAAACCACTATAATTTTGTGCCACATTGATTAAAAATTATATTAAAAAGAAATGATAATTTCAAAATTGTTCCATGTTCATCAGAGCTTCAAACTCCTCGATCTTCTGTCTCGTGTTTCCTCTCTGGATTTTCCTGTACGACAAAGTTTTGTATTTTGATGAAGCTCTTGTTGACTTTTTCTTCTCATCGTCCAATAGCGCCACCTTCTTACAGCCTGGAGAAATAACAATATATACAAGGGAAATGTGATAAAATAATCTCACATTGATAGATCACATTTTTAAAATTCTATTTTATTTAGTCTTACTAAAAACTATGGTACAGTATGTAGCTTTTTGGAGGTGTCACGTCACCTGCTTGATTCCATGGAAAGTTCAAAAAAACAAACTTCAGAACATTCTCCATGGAGATAAATGCGTTTTATGGCAGACTGTGAAATATTATGGCCAAAGGAACAACAGTGTAAATGGGAAACAAGTAGGAGAGTCAAGTTTGTGGAGATGCATGCAATAAAGACAACCATTGTGAAAAAAGAAAAACAACTTATTTTAGTCTATTTTTTTGGCTAAAAAGCTACATACTGTGAATTTAACAAAAAAAAAAAAAAAAAAAAGCAAGAAGAGTAATTAGCCCTACCTTTGTTTTTGTTTGTAGGCTTGGCGGCCATCTTGTCTCGGTTGCTTTCGGCCTCGTTGCTTGTAATTGTTGCAGTAGTAGTAGATCCTGCCTCTTTGTCACTGTCCCGGTTCATTTTGACTCTTTCTTCTCTGGTAGTGGTTATGTTTTCCTCCTCCATGCTTGAATCCATGTGGCCAGATGTCAATTGTTCATTTTCACAAACTTCCACTGAAATTTCAACGTCTTGTCCAGCAGTTTCAGCCATATTTTTATCCACATTTGATTCTTTGTTTGTTGAAATTTGGTTTTCCTCATTTTTATTTTTCATCGATCCGTTTAATACACAATTTTCTTCAACAATATCATCTTTGTCAATTTGAACTTCCTCCAATTGATTTGTAGATCCTTCTGTATTGTTCTTTGCTTTGTCACGATTAGCTTTATTTTCAACATCTGTATCATTTTCTTGACCGTTTTTGGCTGTCAGATTATTTCTACAGTTATCATTTTCTCCAGTTTTTGAAGATGTTTTTTCTTCTTTTATTTTAACAACAAAATCCTCTTCTTCATCATTTTCTTTGCATATTTCACAATTTTCTGTAGCGTCTTTGTTGTCATTAGCATCTGCTAGCTCATCTATATTAACCAATGTATTTTTGTCAGTTTTGTTAGCTGTTACGATGCTACAATCTTTCATATTGTCTTCCATGTCTCCTTCTGCGTGGTTAGCGTTAGCATTTCTTATCATCTTCAACTGGCGTATTAGCTTCTCTTGTAGCCATTGTTGATTCATGCACAAGTTTGACACTATCCACCCCATATTTTTCATTTATTTCAGCATTTACAGATAAAGGTGCTATTTCTTCTGTAGCACTAGTTGCGTTCTCAGTTCCATCAAAAGCAGGTTGGACATTTGGAGAATTTTGAGTCACTTCACCCCCTTCTTCATAATTCATTATGTTAGCTGTATCGTCCAACTTAACTTCTCCATTGTCAATTTTTTTAGCATTAGCAGCATTCTCCATTTTCTCATTGGTTTGTTCTTTATCCATATTCACAGCTATAACATCTATTTTTAACTGACTTATTTCAGAACAATTATCATTTATTTTAGCATCTCCGGCTAATATTTGTCCCCCTTCCAAGTCTTCAATGGAGCTAGCATCTTTAGCACAATTAGCATCTTCCATTTTGTCATTAGCAAGTTTTTCCTCTTTTTCACGATCTCTGAGCTGTTTCTTCATACAGATTTGGCTGTTTTGTTTTAATCTCAAATTCTTCAACACAGTTAGCATCTCTAGCACTTGTAGAATCCTTTGTTTTCTCATCAAGTTCAGTATTTTTTACTAGCACATTGTTTAGCTCAAGTTTTGCATTAGCATCTGCTGTTTCATCAATGTTCTTAGCATTTTTAGCTTCTTCCGTTGCTTCAAATGAGCTAGCAACATCTTCACCGTCACATTTCATATTCAACAGAACTTCCTGATTAGCATTGCCACAAGCGTCTTCTACCTTGCTAACATCGTCCGTTTTGGTAGATTGGACATTTTCACAAATTTTAGCAGCAATTTTGTAATCTTTTTGGTCCATGGTTGCTTGAATTTCAGTTTGGTTTACTATATTTTCATCGCTCACAAAATGATCATCTTGTACATTGATTTGGCTATCTTCAGTTTTAGCATTAGCTTTTGTAGCATCTTCCAACCCTTCACAATCGTCTGCTACAGCTTCATTATTGCTTGTTTTCGCCGTTTCCTCTCGGTAACATTCTCCGCCATCTTGAATTCTCACATCCTCCTCGGTTTTGTTGCAATATTTGTCGATCTCTTTTGTCAAATCGGCTTCGTATTCTTCATCTTCGTCTTTGCGTTGTTCATTTAGCTGCAAAATATCTCCCAAAAATCCAACAGCGTGGAAAACTCTGCTGACGATCGAGTCTTGGTCCAAACTGTCCAAAGCGTCTCCGTCTGACCACCAGCCTGCCATGGTAAGTACTGGAACTCAAATAAAACGGCCTTTAAAATGTAAAAAGTTGAATATGTGGAGCAAGTTAAGTATAATATGCTGCTAAATCTACTTGGACGAAGTAGCAAGTTAATCTTTTTTCGTATTTAAAAAAAGTATTTAAAAAGTTATGGCATCACTGTCCACCTAATCCCTGTTAGATATATAAAATAGTTTGTAGAGTTTGATGGTGAAATTGAAGAATAGTATACTCAACAACGCCTTAAAAATGACTATTCAAAAATCGATTTAAAGTTTCGCCTGTGCGTCAACCAAAAACCTAAACCTAAAGTTCAAGTTCCAGTGAAGGCAGCAAAGAAGGAATATCGTTTCGCAACTTAGTCCAAACGAAGAAGAAGAAGATTTGGCCAGGGACGTTTTGCATCAAAGTTCAGTAAAAGTCCTCAGACGATCACTGGAAAATGTCTCCAAATTGAAAAATAATGTTGAAAATATTCCAAAATTCCACAGAGAAAGTAGCTTGTTCCTTGTCTCGAGTTGTTCTTCGGTAATGAGGTGATTTGGGAAGCAGGAAATCCAGTTTGCAAAGTTCACGCAGCTAAAGAAAACTGATTGGATAAGACTCTAATCCTGTTGGAGTTTGACCATTTCGTGTTACTAGTGTTTCGATATTAAAGGCGGCGTACCTGATTTACCGTCTTAAAAACAGGAAAAACAGTAATGGTTCATTTTAAACGGTTTAATGTTCCTCACTTATGCATCACAATGGCTCGGACAAAAACACTTCCCAAAGTTTTCTCTGTAGATTTATATATTCAAACTAAACATTCCTGTGGGCTTAATACTAATATAAAGAAATATAAAGAAATATCTTATGTAAAGTTGATTTAGACAGACACATTTTGCTCAAATACATAAGAAAAAAACAGTTATAGACCCTTTATGCACAAACAAATATTATAAGTAGGATTTATATGTTTATCCTTCCAATCCAGATTCCCGCTTCTATAATCCTAATGGCATTTTAAGTTTTCTAAGGCTTTCCGCATGACTGAGTTATGTCACACAAGATTTACATTAACCAACAAGGACCATGTTTGTACGGCTCTGTTCTGTGCATCGGGGACGACCTTCAAAATAAAAGCACCAAAAGCACGTTGTAAACTCTCTCGCTGCCTTTACTGCACTTTATCTACGGGTTTTAGTGATTAGAAAAATAAGATCCTGGTTATTGCAGTTGCCAGCTTGTAACAATTCTGTAATTTGGAAAAAAAAAGTCCTCAAAATGGCATCCATATAAAAGAAGGCCATGTTGCTGTTGAGTCCTCTTCCTGCTTGTGTTAATCTTAATGGAGATTGTATCATTTGCCTGTAATGTTCCACAGTTTCCCATTCAAGTAAAGTCTATCTCCATGGAGACCGGTAACAACTCCAGGCACAAGTTACAGGTCCGTTCTGTGGAGATACAAGCCTGCACATAGAAAGAATGCATGTTTTCAGGGAATTTTTGAGTAATAAGAACACTTGTAATTTAATGAACATTAAATGCCATATTATGGAACATTCCAGGCACTTCACTAATGGCTCCAGTGAGACAGGTAGTCAACCCCACCAGAAAAGTTACATAGAGTATCTTTATTTTGCTCCCACTATGAAAACAACAGTAAAGCTTTGTCACTATTACTATGATTAATACTACTTCAAAGTTTCTCTTCACTCCAAGAAACATTGTGTATATTTTATTGCTTATTTTGCTTTTCAAATTGTACCAAACAACCTGAACTAACTTTAGTATATTTACATTTAGTATCAGCAATACACAGTGTGTCCACTGCGTGGCGCCAGCACAATAACAACTGATACTAGTGCTGAGCTCTGAACAGGGACTGAACTTTAAGCCTAAACCTCTGTGTGTTTGCAGAGGGCGGTGCATTTAATCACATTCATAATAGACGCTGAAATGATTGCTTCATAATTATGATCAAAAATACAATTCACTTCAGTACAGACTAGAATTAGATTGTGACTAGATTTGTGATTTATGTTTTAATGATAAGAATCTGTTCAAAGTTCACATTTTAAACATGTCCAGAAGAACTGACAAAAAGACTGAAATCTGAAATGATAAAGTAACACAAGAGTCACATTTCAGAACATGTTTGTACAGGTGTAAACTACGGAGTTAGCAGCTTTTATGCACAATCAGTTTGTGGAGGGAATTATGTTACTTCAAAAATCACAGTCTTTGTGATTTGCTCATTGCCCAATCAGATATTCAAATTATGATTTTTTAATTTTTTTTTTATTAGATTGCATCTTGATTGAATCTTGCTGGCCTAAAAGCACTTGTGTAATCCACAGTGGAACAGTACTACTTATACTAGGTGTATAGTTTCTCTACTGGTTCATTTTGACAGTGTAGCATTAATTGTTTGAAATAAACTTGAGCCCTAAGGCTCAGTAAATACAAAATCCAATGAGCAAATACATTTTATTAACTTTTATGTATTCAAATAATAAAAAGAACAATCCACATTTCACAGTTTCACTCTGTAGTTTCCCCAGTGTAAAGCACCAGAATATTCATATTAACTTAGACAAACAAATAACAAAATTCATACTTTAAATCTTAATTTGACATTGCAAAAAATCCCACTGTGTGAAATTTCAGCCAAAAAAACAAACTAAAAAATAAATACTTTTATTTTATTAAATAAGTCTTTATTGCTCTAAACTACCCAGAAAAATATGCATTCTTACATAAAGCAGGATTGAATCTTGCAGGTTTGAACAGAGCTAACACCTCACTTTGCCTGGTGGAGGACAGGGCACCTGCTTGTCTCCATGGAGATGTTATTACTGTACCTCAGATATTCCAAAGAATGTGATAAAACTTCCTCACATGGAGACATGCAGGTGCCTCCCACCAGGAATTTCACGTGGAGCTGCTAATATAAGTATAATTCAAGAAACACTTCAAACTCCGCCCCTGCTGCCAGGAGTTTGTCTGCTTTGCTGTAATCAGGGCAGTCTTATGTGATGTCACCTACTACTGGAATTTGCAGAGGCCACTGAAAGCAGCACTAACTTAGATTTAAGCCTTTTTGACCAGAAAGCTGCAAACATACCTAGTCTACACTAATGATGCCAAAAATGACTAGGAACAAAATAGCAAATTAGTAGCAAAAAAGTGGATTTAGTGTTTACTTCCTGAAACTGTTGCATAAAATAAAGCTGAAACTTTCTATCACTGACTTCAGTTTTATGTCTGGCCTCAGTCTTTTTGTTCTAATTGAACTCTCTAACTGTCATATTCCAGTTTCAGTCCTTGATATGGATCCGGTTGTGGTCCTCGGTTCAGTCCACATAGTTCATGTTCTGTATTTTTAGTCTTCACTGCCTCCTGTCCTGTGTGCCTTGGCCTCCTGCTGCTCTCTCCAAGCTTTCAAAACTTCGTCATCTTCTGCTTCAGCCATCGCTCTCGCTCTAATCCTCTGCCTCGTCTGCGCGATAAAACTGGAAATGTCATCCTCTTCCTCCTCCGCGATCGCCTCTCTCCTCCTCTCCCTTGTTTCCAACCCTCCCCTCTCTGAATTACGTGAAAAATCGGTATCATTATCACCGAATCTGGGCCTGTATCTTGACCCATAGCTATCTTGTTCGTCTTCGTAATCTTGCCTTGAATTCGGATATCCAAATTCAGAAGCAGATGCATCCAAATCGTCGTATAGATCATCAATTTCGTCAGTTTTTCTCGGTGGAGGTCTAACGCTTTTTAGCCAATCATCGATGCTTGTGTTTTTCTCTTTTTCAAGCGCTGGGTTAAGATTTAAACAGCCAGATTGCCCAAAACTTCTAACTGGTTTATCTTTTTTCTTCGCTTCCTGCAGAAACTCCTCCTCCCTTCGTTTCCTCTCCTCTTCTTCTTCCTCATCTTCATCCTCCCCTTTTGGTTTTTTCTTCTTGTACAAAGTGCTACGTCTGTTGTCTTCCAAAATCTTCTTTTTCTCATATTTGTCCATCTTTTCACGCATTTCTGATTTGATATCTTGATCGATTGCGTTTAGTTTTTTCAAATCAACCTCATCTTGGAACAAGCTAAACAACGGCACGCTTGTAGTAGTAATTTTCTTCTTTTTCGTACCAAGACTTGATTCGTAACTTGAGCCTAAAGTTGACCCTACAATAGATCCTTGACCAGTCAATCTAGAAGCCCCGCTAGCTCCTGAAATCACTGAATCAGCTTTAGCGCGATTAGCACCAAGATACGACGCTCCGCTGTTAGCTCCACTTAGCATCGATGTCTTATCAAACTCCATTCTTTGCCCTGACAGGATGCTAGCCGCTGCTCCTCCTCCATAGCTAACCTCAGAACCGGCTCTTGATGGTGGTAAACTCATCTCCGTTGTTTTTTGTTTTATCGTTTCCGTGACAACATTAGCGATCCAGTTTTGAATGCTAGCTAGATTCACCATAGGCTCACCACTTGGCCCTTGCACAGTTGGAACGGGCAAAATTGGCGGGATTATTGGCGGAGCATTCGACTGTACAGATTTAACACTCCTGGCTTGCGACACGGACGATATATTTGACGATCTTCCGCTTATCATTGAAATGTTGTCATCGTTATTTTGGACGCTAGGTGGCGCTGTAACTCCTGCCCAGAATGCTGATAGCGGTATCGTCCCTCCGCTAACACAGCTCTCCGTCTCCCATCCGCAGATAGACTGACTTTCCTCCAAATTCTTTTTTGACCGCTCCAATATCTCCTCTCGTCTTTGCCTACGTTTTGCCGCTTTCGTTGACTCCTCGGTGCGACTAAACTCCAAAAGGTCATCGTTATTTTCATCCAATCCTAGACGTTTTTGCTGACGAAGCTTCCACGACTGATACGCAGTTAAATTCACATCTTCAAGACGTTTTTTAGGCGTTTCCTCATCGCCTTCTTCACCACTAGCGACGCTACTTTTCTCACCGTCCTCCCGATCTTTTTTATTCCAACCAAACTGGATTCTTTTGACCCTCCACCTCTCCAACGGCGTCATGCTTTCTTTGTTCTTCTGGCAAAAATTATACATTGAAGTTGTATCGGACATAAGGCTCTCAACTTCGTCATCGATTCTTTTACTAGCTCCTTGTTCTTTCTTTCCCTCCTCTCCCTTTTCCTCTTTTTTACGATATCGTGCAGCCGCTTGCTCTTCGATTTCTTTCAATCGTTGCTTCCATAAATCGGAATAACTCGAACAACTTGAGGCAACGGACAACTCATCTCTCTGCCTCATTCTACGTTTTAATTTCTCCTTCACCGATCTCACATCTTCGCTCGTGACGCTCTCCAAATCTGCGCTTTTAGACTTTTTGTTGACCAATTTATCGTCCAAATCATCCTCTGTGTCACTATTCAACTGCGCTTCAAACCAGTCGGCATTTTGGTATTTCTCGTTACGCCTTTGCCACTCGCGTATGATGCTGTCCAATCCTTCATCATCATCAAAATCCTCTTCATCTCCATCTTGAGGCAAAACTAACTTCTCTTTCACGTCTTCGTTGTTGCTAACACCTGGTTTTGGTATCAACCCGTTTCTCAATGCTTCCGCCGCAGCTGAAGATGCTAGCGATGGTATGCTACTCATCACGCTAGCTCCGTCCTCCTCTTCATCCATCATAATCGAATGGGCTTTAGCTTCGGCCATGCTTTGCCCATCCTCAAATTCTTCTTCCTCTTCTGTGTAGCTTTCCCCAAATATTTGTGCTCGCGTTTTAGCATCGATAACAGAACACTGGCTTAGCGTATCGTCATCGTCATCTCTCTCTTCCATCAAGGTTTCATTCAGATCTCGTAGCTGTTTGATGAATCCTTCGTTGGGATTGATTGGGCGTTTTTTGCGGATTGCGGTGAGAGCTTCTAAGATGGACATGTTTTGGAAGATCATGAGGTATGACGCGACCAAGATGGCAGAGCGGCTAATGCCCATCATCGAATTCACCAAAATTTTGCCTAAAACAAATAGAAAAAAGATATGATTATTGTCACTGATTTAATGTAACGTAAAGTGTAAAGTGGCTTTCCATATATTTGAGTGTCTTGCCCCAGTACTTCTTGAGGTCAAAATAAGTCCCCTGGGTCCTGTTTGCATCAAAGTATAAATAATTTTATTGCCAAATAATTAGGAATTATGCATAAGTATTACTATAACCTCAAAACTCTGCTCTGGTCTCTGAGAGTTTTGAAAAATGCTTTTAAACTCATCGTGGTGAATGATTAGGAACATTGAGAATGAGCGTTCAACCACGTATTAATCTCATAGAAAGCCCAGGTCTATCATTTCTCTGTCTGTGTGTTTTATATGATCCTTTCAATATCGTGGATACTTTATGTGCATCTTTCTTAAAGGATAGCGAGTAGCGAGGTAAGTGAGGAATAACTTTAATATCCACGGCAAACTGTTTAAAATGAACTAGTTCAGTTTTTCACATTTAAGACTAAATTTAACTGTAGTTTGCCCTTTTTAGTCCTTTTAGTGTTATTTGGATCTTTAGTTAGTCCTGGTTTAGTCCTGGTTTAGTCCTGGTTTAGTCCTGCTTTAGTCCTACTTTACTCCTTGTTTAGTCCAATTTTACTCCTTGTTTAGTCCTGGTTTAGTCCTGGTTTAGTCCTTGTTTAGTCCTGCTTTAGTCCAATTTTACTCCTTGTTTAGTCCTGGTTTAGTCCTGGTTTAGTCCTGGTTTACTCCTGGTTTACTCCTGCTTTAGTCCTGCTTTAGTCCTTGTTTAGTCCTGGTTTAGTCCTGGTTTAGTCCTGCTTTACTCCTTGTTTAGTCCTGGGTTAGTCCTGGTTTAGTCCTGCTTTAGTCCTTTCTTTAGTCCTTATGTTTCACCTTTGTGTGTGAGCAGAGCCTCGTCCATGAACTCCGCAGTGGTTCTGAAGTGCTGAGCGATGTCACAGTCGGGGAAATCGTCCACCTCGATGCCCAGGTACTGTACTACACCCATTCCTGTGTAGAAGTTGGCTCCAGTGTACACCCCTGTCCCGTGAGCCGCGTTTAAAACGTGCGTGATTCCCATCCGCTTTAAACGAGCTTTGTTCACTGCCACAGACCTCAGGAGAAGAAGAGAAGAGAAGGTGTGAGGAGACATTTGGTTCTGGTGTAGTAGATATTAGTGTATAGTGGTGAAAAAATCAATACCCAGATATTCATCAATACTAAGATTAATGCTGGAAAGAGTACACAAGATCTCCAGATGATTTAAAGATATAATAAACCAACTTTTAAATATTAACTCATGATGAAAGTAGATCCAATAACACGACTGATCACTAAAAGAAATGCTATTAACGTCACAGTCGGGGTCCAGTGTCGTTTATGTGGTTATTTTTTGAGGTTCGGGCTTGGTTAACTGTTGATACTTGATGCAGCTGATGTAGTCGAAAGGGTGAGAAAAACTGTAGGCACTGCTCTGTCTGAAGCTTTATTAGACTTTGATGTCCTGAGCTTTGATTTAACACAATCTGCCCAGAAAGAGCTGACTTAGTTTGAGCTACAGCAGGTGAGCTGATTCCTGCTGTTAAATAAAATTACAGCTTGTGAATGTAATTGGAACAGGAAAAGAAAAGAAAAACCATGAACGCTTGTATTCATCACAGGCTCCTAAAAATGTGCTGTTTAAATTACTTTTGTGAGTTTTCAGACAATCTTACAACTTTTCTGTCAGTGTTTGCTAATTTGTGCATTGTGTCTCCATGGTAACTACAGAAGATTCATATAATATATAATTCAGGTTTAGTAATGAGTTACTACACCTGCCTCATTCTTAATAAACCATTCATTTCATTCTTTCTTCATGCTTTATTAAGGCAACTTAAGATACAGTTATTATTAGGATTTATATAGGCTTCTTGAATTAGTTTTTATGAGACTATGTCATGCTCACTTCTCTGCGATGTAAATATTGGGCCACACTTCGTCCACTGCGTTGGTTGGAGCCTCGAGCCTCTCTCCCACTAGCGCCCTCTGCAGGTCGAGGACACATGGCGTATTGTAGGGAGAGCGTTCATCTGTCAGCTCCTTCACTCTCTCGTACAGATCCTCCACCATCAGCTGTTCTGCCGGTTCCAAGTACGAGTCCGGCAAAGAGAATGTGGGAACGCCGCGAGGAGGGAGCTCTGTGAACACAATACAGGGAGGAGTATTCCTGCTTTAGCTCTGCTTCACTCCTGGGTTAGTCCTGGTTTACGCCTGGTTTACTCCTGGTTTAATCCTAGTTTACTCCTAGTTTAGTCCTGGTTTAATCCTGGTTTACTCCTAGTTTACTCCTGATTTAATCCTGGTTTACTCCTGGTTTACTCCTGGTTTACTCCTGATTTACTCCTGGTTTACTCCTGGTTTACTCCTGATTTAATCCTGGTTTACTCCTGGTTTACTCCTGGTTTAATCCTGGTTTAATCATAGTTTACTCCTAGTTTACTCCTGATTTAATCCTGGTTTAATCCTAGTTTACTCCTGATTTAATCCTGGTTTACTCCTAGTTTACTCCTGATTTAATCCTGGTTTACTCCTGGTTTACTCCTGGTTTACTCCTGATTTAATCCTGGTTTACTCCTGGTTTATTCCTGGTTTACTCCTGGTTTACTCCTGGTTTATTCCTGGTTTACTCCTGGTTTACTTCTGGTTTACTCTCGGTTTACTCCTGCTTTAGTCCTCAGGGGTTGAGTCCCCTGAACTATCGCTCGCGCTCCAAATTTGTAATGAGTGACCAAACTATTTTGATAAAGTTTTTTGATAAAGTTTTAGTTGGTATTGAACAGTCTGACAATAGATTAACATCACAGGCAGGATTTGAACCCATCAGGTCAGGAACTTGTGGGTTCAATCCCAGGATTTTAACATGAGTGTGCATGTGTGTGTATGGGTAGGTAAGTAATGAAACAGAAAAAGGAAACTAAAGAAATAAATGGAAAAGGAAAGGAAAAGGAGAAGAAATACTCTTTTGTCTTTCCTTCCCTCTCCTTCCATTGCCCCTTTGCTTCTTTTGTTCATTATTTTTTGCCAAATGCAGCTAGTACATGGGCCATGCTGTGCAATCAGTGTAATGTGCAGTAAGTAAGTAAGTGAGTGAGTGAGTGGTGGAGCGAGCGAGCGAGCGAGCGAGCGCATAAATAAAATAAAATAAATAAATAATAAATAAATAAAAAATAAATAAATAAATAAATAAATAAATAAATAAATAAATAAAATAAATAAATAAATAAATAAAGAAATAAAGAAATAAAGAAATAAAGAAATAAAGAAATAAATAAATAAATAAATAAATAAATAGCAATATAAAAGTCCTGGATTATGAAGAGTGGAGTGGAGCCTGAAGTGCGTCCATGCTCACTTCCTACTTGGAATGCGGCAGCTAGCAAGTTAGCTACATCTATTTATATATACAGTTTATGTTCTCGCCCAAGAACACAACAACAACATTCATCTGTGAGCGCTGAAATCACATCGCCAACCTGTGAGCCAGTGGATCTGACCTCTCAACCAATGATGTTTACTTTGAGACTGGGATTCGAACCACCAACCTTCAGATCAGTGGACAAACAAAGCTACTGTCGCCCTGGACGTAGAAAGTGAGATCGTAACATTCCAAACCACAGCTAAATGTCTGAGTGTTTAAAGAATCATCTCTGTCACTCCACATTTTGCCCCGTGTGACTGGAAGAATACATCATGTTCATTATAGTCTAAAGTCTCTAATGACCCGGCAGCTCAGAGTGTGATGTTTGACTTATTCTTCTGTTTTATCCTATTTGAAAGTGCTGTAAAACCCTCAGAAATAACACAAGATGGAGGAGCGACGACGCCAGAGCCATTCAAACTAATCAGTAAAGATTAAGGCTTTGAAATATTAAACTAGGCATTAAAATATGAGAGAGGGATGAGAGAGGGAGAAGAGAGGTAGAAGAGAGGGACTATGGAGGGACAAGAGAGAGGCACAAGAGGGGGATGAGAGGGGGTCGAGAGATGGACAAGAGAAGGACGAGAGGGGGATGAGAGATGGACGAGAGAGAGAGACAAGAGAGGTAGAAGAGAGAGACAAGAACAAGATAGAGGGATGAGGGGGATGAGAGATAGACAAGATAAAGAGAAGAGAAGGACGTGAGAGATGAGAGATGAGAAGGAGAAGAAAAGGATGAGAGAGGGATGAGAGAGGGATGAGAGAGGGACGAGAGAGGGACGAGAGAGCGATGAGAGAGAGAGAAAAGGACGAGAGAGGGATGAGAGAGGGCTAAACCAGGGCTAAAACAGGAGTAAAATGGTCTAAAGCAGGACTAGACCTGGACTAAACCAGGACTAAACCAGGTTTAAAGCAGGACTAAACCAGGACTACAGTAGGATTGATCCAGGTCCAAACCATAAGCAAACCTGAATCAGGACAACATCAGAACTTAAAGCAGGACTGAAACTAGGACTAAACCAGGATTAAACCAGTACCTTCGTTGATGATCTTCTTGGCGGCGATGGCGGAGGAGAGGTGAATTGGCTCCATGAAAATACTGTCGGCCTCAGATCCAGAAATCATTGAGAACCGAGACTCAGACATCAGCGAAAAACTGAGGAGAGAAAGAACAGAAGTAACCTAGGACTAGATAAGGACTAAACAAGGTCTAAACCATGACAAAGCCAGGACTAAACCAGGTCTAACCCAGGTCTAAACCAGGACTAAACCAGGTCTAACCCAGGACTAAACCAGGACTAAACAGGTCTAACCCAGGTCTAAACCAGGACTAAACCAGGTCTAACCCAGGACTAACCCAGGACTAACCCAGGACTAAACCAGGACTGAAACAGGACTAAACCAGGACTAAACCAGGTCTAACCCAGGACTAAACCAGGACTAAACCAGGACTAAACCAGGTCTAACCCAGGACTAAACCAGGACTAAACCAGGTCTAAACCAGGTCTAAAGCAGGACGAAACCAAGACTAAACCAGGTCTTAACCAGGACTAAACCAGGCCTAAACCAGGTCTAAACCAGGACAAAACCAGGACTAAACCAGGTCTAAACCAGGTCTAAACCAGGACTAAACCAGGACTAAACCAGGTCTAAACCAGGTCTAAACTAGGACTAAACCAGGACTAAACCAGGTCTAAAGCAGGACAAAACCAGGACTAAACCAGGACTAAACCAGGACTAAACCAGGACAAAACCAGGACTAAACCAGGACTAAACCAGGATTAAAACCAGGACTAAACCAGGACTAAACCAGGTCTAAACCAGGTCTAAACTAGGACTAAACCAGGACTAAACCAGGTCTAAAGCAGGACAAAACCAGGACTAAACCAGGACTAAACCAGGTCTAAAGCAGGACAAAACCAGGACTAAACCAGGTCTAAACTAGGACTAAACCAGGACTAAACCAGGTCTAAACCAGGTCTAAACTAGGACTAAAGCACTGCTGCTTCTTTCACCTTGGGGACTGTTGGTCTAATATATAATTTCAAAACGAGCTCACACATTGAGATCAGGGTTGAGGAGGTTCATTTGAAACTTTTTTACAGACAAATCAATTCTTATGCATACGAAACAAAAGTACTACTGCAATTACAGAACAGAGAAGGCCAGCTATCACACACATAACTGAAAGGAACAAGGACTAAACACAGGACTGAACCAGGACTAGACCAGGACTGAATCTGGTCTAAAACCAAGGACTAAACTAGCCCTGAACTAAGACTAAATAGGCCTAAAACGGGATTAAACCAAGACTAAACCAGGACTGAACCAGGACTAAACCAGGACTCAACTAGTATTAAATCCAGGACTAAATAAGAACTGAACCAGAACTTAACCAAGATAAAAAAAACAAAGCACTAAACCAGGTCTACACTAGGTCTAAACCAAGACTAAGCAAGGAATAAACTAAGACTGAAGCAAGACTAAGCAAGACTTTCTAGCTAACTCCACACAGAAAGGCTACACACGACCAGGAAATCTAACCCAAAACCTTCTTGCTGTGAGGTGAGCTCACTAAACACTGTGCCACCACTGTCATCATATTACATAGATTTCAGTTTTACATATTGCTTTTTATTTTTAGTTTTTCTTTTGTTACTTGGGCGATGGGCAGCGTAGGTATTTCGCCTGCACTTCTTGGATCTCTCTCGCCTCTTCATCATCGTCGGCAGGGACCGTCTGATCTTTGCTTTGATTGGATGACGCCATGGCAACCGTATCCACCTCCCTTGACGTGGCGACAGCACCTTAAATTACAGAAAACAAGGTACAATATATATACTTATGGTATATTTATCTTCTAAAATTGGTTTACAAGGTGTAAATTAGAACTAAACCAGGTCTAAACGAGGGCTAAACCAGGTCTAAATCAGGACTAAACCAGGTCTAAATCAGGACTAAACCAGAACTAAACCATGGCTAAACCAGGTCTAAATCAGGACTAAACCAGGTCTAAATCAGGACTAAACCAGAACTAAATCAGGACTAAACCAGAACTAAACCAGGTCTAAACCAGGTCTAAATCAGGACTAAACCAGAACTAAACCAGGTCTAAACTAGGACTAAACCAGGACTAAACCAGGTCTAAACCAGAACTAAACCAGGTCTAAACCAGGGCTAAACCAGGTCTAAATCAGGACTGAACCAGGACCAAATCAGGACTAAACCAGGTCTAAATCAGGACTAAACCAGAACTAAACCAGGTCTAAACCAGGACTAAACCAGGACTAAAACTAGAACTAAACCAGGACTAAAGCAGGACTAAACAGGAAACAAAGAACTACTACTACTGTTGTTTGATAATTTCAATACTGCTACTACCACTACTGCAATTATTTCTTCATTTAAATATTACAAGTATTAAAAGATACACTGACAGTGGTAATTCAAACAACACAACGATAAAATAAGATCAACTTTATTATCGCCAAGAGGAAATCTGTCCTGGGCTCACTGCAGTTTAAAACACAGTTACACATCACAGTACAGACGGAGATCGTGAAGTATTCAAGTTCACCGTCCATAAATCACACATGTCCATGAACATACAGTCAACATGTTTAATCCACACATCCTGAATCACGCTGGAGTTTAAAGTGATATACCACACTGCGGCGTTTAAGACTCTCAAAAACACTTTTATACAGACATCATCATTTTTCTTCTCACACCAAACAACTTAAGTCTCCTTCAAAAGTGGAGCCTCTGGGAAAACGACAAAAATCAACATTTGAACAAGTTCTCCACATACACATCCAAGTATTTCAAAGATGCAACCTGCTCAGTTTGTCTCCCCTCAATGACCACAGTAGTAGTAGTAGTTGTAGCAGTAGTAGTAGCAGTATTAGCAGTATTAGCAGTAGTAGTAGTAGCAGCTGTTGTAGCTGTAGTAGTAAAAGTAGTAGCAGTAGTAGTAGCAATATTAGTAGTAGCAGTAGCACTAGTGGTAGCAGTATTAGCAGTATTAGTAGTAGTAATACTAGCAGTAGTAGTAGCAGTGTTAGCAGTAGTAGTAGTAGTAGTAGTAGTAGCTGTAGTAGTAACAGTAGTTGCAGTAGTAGTAGTAGTAGCAGTATTAGCAGTAGTAGTAGTAGTAAATAATAGCTGTAGTAGTAGCAGTAGTAGCTGTAGTAGCTGTAGTAGTAACAGTAGTTGCAGTAGTAGTAGTAGTAGTAGTAGTAGTAGTAGCAGTATTAGTAGTAGTAGTAGTATAATAGCTGTGGTAGTAGCTGTAGTAGTAACAGTAGTTGTAGTAGTAGTAGTAGTAGCAGTAGTAGCAGTAGTAGTAGTAGTAATAATAGCTGTAGTAGTAGCAGTAGTAGCTGTAGTAGTACCAGTAGTTGCAGTAGTAGTAGTAGTAGCAGTATTAGCAGTAGTAGTAGTAGTAGTAATAATAGCTGTAGTAGTAGCAGTAGTAGCTGTAGTAGCTGTAGTAGTAACAGTAGTTGCAGTAGTAGTAGTAGTAGTAGCAGTATTAGCAGTAGTAGTAGTAGTAATAATAGCTGTGGTAGTAGCTGTAGTAGTAACAGTAGTTGTAGTAGTAGTAGTAGTAGCAGTATTAGCAGTAGTAGTAGTCGCAGTAGTAGCAGTAGGAGTAGTAGCAGTAGGAATAGTAGCAGTAATAGTAATCAGCAGTAGCAGTAGTAGTCGCAGTAGTTCTTGTTGTAACTGTATTTCTTGCTAAATTTCCGTGTGGCCTCATGTTGTTTTTGTGCCGTTGAGCAGGGCTGTGTCACATTTAGCTCAAGTGTCTGAGTCTATTTATATCGATGAGAACAGCTGCAGCCTGAGACACATGACCTCTACTCTCTACTGCCCTCTACTGGACTGTGTCAGATGCCCTCCCTCCTCCTGTACCCTGTGTGTCAGATGCCCTCCCTCCTCCTGTACCCTGTGTGTCAGAGTGAGCTGGAGCAGATCAAACATCTGGGAGTTGACTTTTGGAGATACCAGAGCATGATGCTGAGTCCAAAACAAAGTCTGACTTGGTTTCATACATACATCATATATTTTTTAAAACCACACAGGACCGAACCAGGACTAAACTAGGACTAAAGTAAACCAGGACTAAACCAGGACCGAACCAGGACTAAACTAGGACTAAACCAGGACTAAACCAGGACTAAACAAGGACTAAACTAGGACTAAACCAGGTCTAAACCAGGACTAAACTAGGACTAAACTAGGACTAAACCAGGACTAAACCAGGACTAAACTAGGACTAAAGTAAACCAGGTCCAAACCAGGACGAAACCAGCACTAAGCCAGGATTAAAGTAAATCAGGACTAAACCAGGACTAAACCAGGACTAAACCAGGACTAAACCAGGACTGAACCAGGACTAAACCAGGACTAAACCAGGACTAAACAAGGACTAAACTAGGACTAAACCAGGTCTAAACCAGGACTAAACTAGGACTAAACTAGGACTAAACCAGGACTAAACCAGGACTAAACTAGGACTAAAGTAAACCAGGTCCAAACCAGGACGAAACCAGCACTAAGCCAGGATTAAAGTAAATCAGGACTAAACCAGGACTAAACCAGGACTAAACCAGGACCAAACCAGGACCAAACCAGGACTAAACCAGGACTAAACCAGGACTAAACCAGGACTGAACCAGGACTAAACCAGGACTAAACCAGGACTAAACAAGGACTAAACTAGGACTAAACCAGGTCTAAACCAGGACTAAACCAGGACTAAACCAGGACTAAACCAGGACTAAACTAGGACTAAACCAGGACTAAACCAGGACTAAACTAGGACTAAAGTAAACCAGGTCCAAACCAGGACGAAACCAGCACTAAGCCAGGACTGAACCAGGACTAAACTAGGACTAAACCAGGATTAAACCAGGACTAAACAAGGACTAAACTAGGACTAAACCAGGTCTAAACCAGGACTAAACTAGGACTAAACCAGGACTAAACTAGGAATAAACCAGGACTAAACCAGGACTAAACTAGGACTAAACTAGGACTGAACCAGGTCTAAACCAGGACTAAACCAGAACCAAAGCAGGACTAAACCAGGACTAAACTAGGACTAACCAGGACTAAACTAGGACTAAACCAGGCCTAAACCAGGTCTAAACCAGGACTAAAGCAGAACCAAACCTACACTAAAGTAGGACTAAGCCAGGACTGAAATGATCACCTTTACTATAATCTGTCATATTTACAATCTGATTTTACCCGTGTTTAATATGAACTGTGCCTGTCAAATAAATAAATCCTAAACAGGATAAACAAGGACTAAAACAGGACCAAACAGCAGTAGACAAGGATTAAACCAGAACTGAACCAGGTCTAAACTGGTACTAAACCAAGACTAAATCATGATTAAACTAGTGCTAAACCAGGGCCAAAATTGGGCCAAACCAGGACTGAATTAGGATAACCTGGTGACTATCTTATTGGACCTGTGGAAGTTTTATATAAATAATATAACCTGGACTAAACCTTCAAAAAGTATTTAAAAGTCATTCTTACCTTTTGGAGCGTGGGAGCAGTTGGGTAAGTCCTAGAGAGACTGTCAGGACTAAACTTAGACCAGGTCTAAGCCAGGATTGTAACCCGACTCCTGGAGGCTTCACAAGACTACAGGGGTCCGTCACAATAAAAGCACACAAACCAAATACGAAACATAGGATTTCAAAATAAAAGACCAATGTAAAACTGGACCAAATGGAGGCTGACCCAGGACCGACACCTGGTTTAGCCCTGGTCTAGTGATGGAATAAGAACTGGTTTAGTTCTGGTTTAGTGCAGGTCTAATCCTAATCTAGACTGGGTTTAGTCATGCAAAAAACTTGGTTTAGTCCTGGTTTAGTCCTGGTCTAGACTGGGGACTGGGACTAGTCATTGACATTTAATATTAGTTTATGTCCTGGTTTAGGTCTAATCTAATTGTGGAATAAAACCTGGTTTAGTCCTGTTTATCTTTGTTTAGACTTATAATATTCATTTTTGTGCTGGTTTAGTCTTAGTCTAGGTTTAGTTGAGGAGTAAGTCCTGGTTTAGTCCTGGTCCAGGATTCTGTTCAAAGTTCATATTTTAAACCCATTCAGGAGTGATAACATTTGAGAGACTAAAATCTGAACTACTGATCCAAGAATCCCCTGCACTTCAGAACATGTTTGTATGAAGTGGACTGAGTGAGTGTGACGTCACCACAGCGTTCAGCTCCAGGCAAATGAAGCTCATCGAGGCTGGAGCAGGTGTAGGGGCCAGTTTGGAGCCATATTGGGAACTCCACGAGTATCATAGCAACCAAAGAGCCAATCCTGAGCGAGGCTGCACTGCTGGTTTAACAACACTTAGCAACGCTGTCAATAAAATCTGTTGCCAACGCTAGCAAGATTTGTCTTTTATTAATGTTCATATCTTGATTTACGGGCACAATAGTGAAATAAAAAACACCAGGATCATGTAGAGGGTTAATACGAACATTTAAGACCAAAGTGACGAGGGTTTTTTTTTATGTAAAGTGAATTGGAGCCAGAGTCGATGGAACCAGAAGTGCTCCCATGATCACTTCCTGTTTGGAATGCAGCTGTTTGCAGGTTAGCTTCGTCCATTTATATATACAGTACAATCCACGGTAAGATCCCAGCGACGGCATCTTACAAACAGGGAGGCATCTGCAGGAAATATTCTTCTTCTTTCTGTTTTTGGTGCAAAAATCATGTCAGGGACCGGAGTGGTTTGAACAGCCTTGTTATCGGCACAGTTTATCTACACTTAAAGCTATTTATACAACCACTTCAGACATGAGGCAAGAGGCAGCATACAGAACTGAACCAGGACTAAACCAGGACTGAACCAGGACTAAACCAGGACTGAACCAGGACTGAACCAGGACTGAACCAGGACTAAACCAGGACTAAACCAGGACTGAACCAGGACTAAACCAGGACTAAACCAGGACTAAACCAGGACTGAACTAGGACTAAACCAGGACTGAACCAGGACTGAACCAGGACTAAACCAGGACTGAACCAGGACTAAACCAGGACTGAACCAGGACTAAACCAGGACTAAACCAGGACTGAACTAGGACTAAACCAGAACTGAACCAGGACTAAACCAGGACTAAACCAGGACTAAACCAGGACTAAACCAGGACTAAACCAGGACTGAACCAAGACTGAACCAGGACTAAACCAGGACTGAACTAGGACTAAACCAGAACTGAACCAGGACTAAACCAGGACTAAACCAGGACTGAACTAGGACTAAACCAGAACTGAACCAGGAGTAAACCAGGACTAAACCAGGACTAAACCAGGACTGAACCAAGACTGAACCAGGACTAAACCAGGACTAAACCAGAACTGAACCAGGACTGAACCAGGACTAAACCAGGACTGAACCAGGACTGAACCAGGAACTGAACCAGGACTAAACCAGGACTGAACCAGGACTGAACCAGGACTAAACCAGGACTAAAACCAGGACTGAACCAGGACTAAACCAGGGCTAAACCAGGACTAAAACCAGGATTGAACCAGGACTAAACCAGGACTAAACCAGGACTAAACAGGACTAAACCAGGACTGAACCAGGACTAAACCAGGACTAAACCAGGACTGAACCAGGACTAAACCAGGACTGAACCAGGACTGAACCAGGATTGAACCAGGACTAAACCAGGACTGAACCAGGACTGAACCAGGACTGAACCAGGACTAAACCAGGACTGAACCAGGACTGAACCAGGACTAAACCAGGACTAAACCAGGACTGAACCAGGACTAAACCAGGGCTAAACCAGGACTAAACCAGGATTGAACCAGGACTAAACCAGGACTAAACCCAGGACTAAACCAGGACTAAAACCAGGACTGAACCAGGACTAAACCAGGACTAAACCAGGACTGAACCAGGACTAAACCAGGACTGAACCAGAACCTGAACCAGGACTGAACCAGGACTGAACCAGGACTAAAACCAGGACTAAACCAGGACTGAACCAGGACTAAACCAGGACTAAACAGGGACTGAACCAGGACTAAACCAGGGCTAAACCAGGACTAAACCAGGATTGAACCAGGACTAAATCAGGACTAAACCAGGGCTAAATCAGGACTAAACCAGGACTGAACCAGGACTAAACCAGGATTAAACCAGGACTAAACCAGGGCTCAACCAGGACTAAACCAGGACTAAACCAGAGCGAAACCAGGACTAAACCAGGACTAAACCAGAACTGAACCAGGTATGAAACCAGGACTAAACCAGGACTAAACCAGGACCAAACCAGTAAGATTAAACAGAAACCAGGATTAAGATGAGACTAAACCCGGACTCCAGAGACCAGACTGGGGCGGTTTTGTCTTTCCTCTTTTATTGCAGGAGAGAAGAATCAAAGTGCTTCAGTTAAACAGAAGGTGACACAAATTCACCACAAAAACAAAACAAAAAAACAGCTCAAAAATGAGAAAAAGGCACAAAAGGCACAAAACAACAATTATTCAGACATAAAATTTAAAATCAAACAGATCATTTCAGAATACTCATTTATTTTGCAGTATTATTTTTGGTTTTAATTTGTAAAAAATGGTTCTAGTTTGCCAATATAAAATTATAACTGATGATGGTAAATGCTATTCAAAGACAATATCTATATAATGTGCTATTTTACATGTCTTTTTTATTTTATATTATAATTTTTTGGTCATTTGAATAAAAAAATAGGTTTGGTTTGTGATTTTTTTTTAAAATAATTCATATATTTGTGCATAAATTATCCTTCAAGGTCGGATTGAGCATGACGACGACGACGTACTCAGCTCTACTTCTTGTATTTTAAAACTTTTTCCTCATTTTTTCCTCACAAACTGCCACTTGACTCATGTGAAATTATGATAAATATTTAGCACAGGTCCTATCCACCAAACCAAGTCAAATACCAGGAATTGACATTATTTCAACATTTAATAGTCGATTTTTACAATGAGGTCTAATGAGACACTATTAAAGCTGATTGTGTGAACTTGAATGAAATCTGGAGAAGACAAAACCACAAAGACCAAAGAAACAGTCCCGGTCTGTCCCAAACTCTTTTCTATGAAGCGCTGCACTGCTGGGGGTTGAATGTGTCTCTAAAGCTGATAATCAGACCGAGGCAGGAGCAGGTAGAAGCGTGGGGCCCGGAGACGCCACTGGGCTATACAAGAAACCGAGGCTCGACTGGACCAAGACCAAACTAGTTCTGTATTTTAAACCAGTTTGGTGATGGCAATTGCCCTGGATTAGTCGTCTAGTCCTGGTTTAGTCCTGATTCATCTCATGGAATTGTATAGTTAGAGATAGAGTTTAGGGTTTATTTAGATCTGCTTTAGTTCTGTTATAGTCCTCAGATCTCATTAAGTCCTGTTTTTTCCATGCAATATGGTTAAGTCCTGGTTAAGTCCTGGTTAAGTCCTGGTTCAGTCCTGGTTCAGTCCTGGTTTAGACCTAGTTTAGACCTGGTTTAGTACTGGTTTAGACCTGGTTCAGTCCTGGTTCAGTCTTGGTTTAGACTTAGCTTAGGCCTGGTTTAGGCCTGGTTTAGACCTGGTTTAGACCTGGTTTCGACCGGGTTTAGACTTGGTTCAGTCCTGGTTTAGTCCTGATTTAGACCTGGTTTAGACCTGGTTTAGTCCTGGTTTAGACCTGGATTAGACCTGGATTAGTCCTGGATTAGACCTGGTTTAGACCTGGTTCAGTCCTGGTTTAGACCTGGTTTAGACCTGGTTTAGTCCTGGATTAGTCCTGGTTTAGACCTAGTTCAGTCCTCGTTTCTTCCATAGCCTCCTGCTCCAACCTGTTACTCCAAACTCATCATATTGACCATTGCCTACTATTAGGATTAAAGTTGCACTGTGTAAAGTTTCTGGTGGAGGGTCACCTGCTTGTCTCCATGGTGCTGTTGTTTTGCCTGAAATGTTCCACACTACGGCATTAAGCTTGTCTATCTCCAGTGACAGGAAAAACGCATGTTTTTCAAGGTATACATAAGGTTAATGCTAAACTGTGGAACATTCAAGGCAAAGCAACATCTCCATGGAGACGAGCAGGAGCCATCTCTAGTGGCAATTGAACACAATTTATATCAATATTCAGACAATTTTAGACAAAACAACAATAAAATATACAAAATATAACAAGTTCTTTCAAAATAAAAGCACGGGTTTGACATGTTGAATCCTGAGTTATTGAATCAGATGGAGATGTTCAGTTGTGTCCATAGTCAAACAAATGTGTTGAAAATATATTTCAAAATCAGATTTGGTCCAAGAAAAGTGAGGTAATAGACTTTAAACAGAAGTGGTTGTATCATTGTCCTTCATATTTTGTGCGATACAACGTTCAGAGAATCCAACAAAAATACTTTTTTCAAATAAATATCCCCTTGGATGTGTTTGGTCCACACTTTCGGAGTTCCTTCAAAGTAAAAGCACAGTTTATGGAGAGGCAAAGTCAGACCATTTACAATATATTTTGAATCTAAGTAAACAACTTTTTTTTTTTTTTATCCTAAATGAAAAGCAATAATGAAAAGAAATTAGACATTTGTTAAAGCTGCACTAAGTAACTTTCCTAGAGGAGTGTCTGCCACATGCTTAGACTGTGTATATAAATGGACATAGCTAACACTCTAGCCACTGCCTTCCAAATAGGAAGTGAGCATGAGCACAAAGTGATTCCTTCGAGCTCTGGTTGCAATTCACTTTCTATTGAAAAGCAGTGTCCCCTCTCTCTGTAACTGCTGCTTCAGACTCGTCATTTTGGTCTTAAAATGTTCGTAGTAACCCGCTCTACATCATCCTCTTCTGTCCCTAAATCAAGATATGAACATTAATAACAGACGAGTCATGTGCCTGCATTCCCCGAAGTCACTCTCGCTGGCGTTAGCAACAGGTTTGATTGACAGTGTTGCTAGGCGCTGTGCCAAACCAGTAGTGCCTGGGAGATTTCCAAATATGGCACCTGGCTGCAGATTAGCCCCTATAACCCCCAGCCTCGATGAGCTTCATTTGAGCCAAACGCTGTGGGTGACGTCACACTCACTTAGTCCATTTCTTTATACAGTCTATAGCCACATGGTGTTGCTTTTCCTGGAATTTTCCCCAATACAGCATTAAACGTCTTTATCTCCATGGAGACAAGGAGGTAGTACACCAGGCCAAGTTACAGGTCAGGACTGTGGAGGGGCGACACCGCTTAACAACAACAACAATAAGAAGAATTAAGTTTTTTTTAAGTTATGTAATTGGATAGAGATAGACAAGCCTAATGCCATACTACGGAACATTTCAGGCAAAGCAATAACATCTCTATGCAGACAAGAAGGTGACAGCCCCATGCCAGAAAAGTGACATAATGCAGCTTGAAATGTATTTACTTGTCAGACTGGTGAATGGGTTTAAATACAAACTTAAATATTTACTTCATTTCATGTCATAGTTACTTTAAGACGAATCAGCTCAATTTTATTTTATCATTTGTAGAAAAATAACTGCAACAACATATTTTAATAATACAACAATAATAATAATGAATTTTTTAAACTTGCAACTTCAGAATGCTACAGGCCTGACTTTTCCTCTGGTTCACCCAAAAACATTCAAAAACCAAGCAGCGACCTCTTACAAGAACCTTTCTGAATATATCATCTTAAAAATCTTATGTTAAAGTATCTGTCAGTTTATGCTTCAAATGTGCATTTCACAAACATGAAACAGACATTTGTCCAGTGTTTTAGTTTAAAGACGCTCTACATGATTCTTTTCACATGGTTTTGAGCAGAATGTGTCTCGCCGCATAAGTCTGCTGTGTACTGTCTGCAGCGTCAGTGTCCGATCATCCGGAAGTGCGTGGTTAGCATGCAAGTTCTGCTCTGGTCTCTGAGAGTTGTGAAAAGTGCTTATAAACTCATCGTGGTGAATAATTAGGATGCTCAGAATGCATAAGGTAAGTGAGGAATCATTTAGAACCAGAGCAAACAGATTAAAATGAAGTAGTTCTGTTTTTTATGTTGTAAAAATCAGGTACAGCGCCTTTAAGTGAGGGACAGGGTATCTGAAAAGGTCATAGTTCATATTCAAAATGTAAAACTTTATTGAACATTTGAAACGAGCCTGACTTCCTGGTTCTCTTCCTTCTTATCTTTCTCGCTGCCATCTTGGAATTTCCTGGCTTCAAACTCATCTTTTTGCTTGATTTTCTCATCCCAGTTTGGAAAAGCGCCACAATACGACGGTGGCAAACATGGGACGAGGTGAACTTCCCCGGTATCATGCATCAGCTGTACGCACGTGTAAAAATCCGGCACGGCATTTGACTCAACTTTATTCTTATCCAAAGTTTGAACAATTTCGGGAACGCCAGACTGCCCCATGACGCTGTACTCCGAACCAGGAACAGCTACGACAAAATCCGGTTGAACTGTTGGCGAAATTGAACCGAAACATTGCGTTGGATTGGTGACGTAAGATCCCAGATTGGTTGGCGAGACAGTGCAGGGGATGATGAGCGCATCTTTCTCTCTTTCGTGAGGGTCTTGGAAGTTGTTTGTTCCGATTTGGTGGTTGGCGTAGTGTCCGGTCGGAGAAGGAGAGGTGAGGAACGAGTCGTCAGCGCTCACCTGATCCCAAATATCGTCTGCGTAGCTGTAACTCGGAGGACTGTAGCCGTGGAAAGATGAAAAGTGGCGGTTTATTTCCTCCAAGTTTCCTTTCTGTAGGAGAGAGATATCTTACATGAGGTATTACACTATTTGATGGTCATAATTTATCCAGTGATGTGTACTATAAAGTTACAAAAGCTACAATTTAGAGTTAGCAATACAAGTTTAGCAATCCGTTCACTTTTTTCTTCTTGTCTGGCCCTACTTTTTAAATGGAGGTAGATACATATTAAAGCTCAAGCAGTTTTCTAAACTGGACTTTTGGACGAAGCAGGAGGTTATAATTAAAGGAAGACCAACGCTAAAGGAGCTAAATGGTTTGCTCCAGACGACAGGATGAAAAACTCGCAGAAATTTAATGACTTCAATCCACTGAAAATTGGGGAACCAGAATAAGGATAAAAAACAATATAAAACCAGCTTTTTATTTCATGCTATTAGAGCTATTTCATATGGACTTCGGAACTTTTATTTTGAAATGATTTTTTATTCTGGCCCCAAGTCACTGGGAGAGAAATTGTCCCAGGGCTAAATTTACTTGCCGACGCCAGTTTTTTAAATTTTATTGTGATGACATCAGTGCCTCACCAGCCATGAACCTCACCACACGTCACTGATCTTACGGCTTAAAGTCCTTTCAGCTCACAACACTCACGTCTTTGGGGTTGAATGATGGCACCAATTTCTGAAGCTATTGTGAAAGAATCATTTGAAATTACAGAGATAGTAACCATAAACCAGGTCAACAAATCTGCAAATCTGACAGTTAAACCTCAAATTCCCCTGTAGACTTCTGACCTTCTCCAGCTCAACATTCCCAAGGGTGTGATGCTAACAGTAGACACTGCTCTGTCTGAGGTTTAGTTACTTTGTGACTTTAATCTGACCATTATTTTAACACAATCTGACGAGAAAGAGTTGACTTAGTCTCTCACACATACAATTACATTCACAGTCTAGTTTTCTTAACATACCATAAACGATGAGCGTTTATGGTATTGATCACAAGCTCCTTTGAGGTTAATATCCATTTTGGCATTTTTTCTTTAGTTTTCAGACAATCTTAAAACTGTTTTGACACTGTTTGCTAATGTGTGCATTTTGTCTCCATGGTAACTGCTGTAGATTCCTCCATAGAGATACACGTAGAACACTCCCAGCATGATATCACTGCAAAGTATCAATATGGATTCTACAATGTGACATGTGAACACACTTTAACCCATGTGTGTACGCACCTTAAGGAGCAGGGGGTCGATTCCAATGATCCTGGGTTTAGGAATAGGAGGCAGGAAGTAGTCTTTTATTCTGAAAGAGACAGGAAATGTTATTTTTAGAAAAAATACTATGTAAAATACAAAATACTACGAAACTTGTTTTTGTCACAGACCTTTTGCTTTGCTGAATCAAGCCCAGAATGAAGCCGATCAGAAACACCACACTCACTCCAGTGACCAGCACCAGCACCAGCAGCTTACCTTCAAAGTAAAAGACAGACTTAAACCATCAAAATAAAACACTAAATGTTCATCTACACCTTCAAAATAAAACACTACTTATTAATCTTACACCTTCAAAATAATAATAATGATAATAATAATACCTAAACTTCACAATAGCACACATGAATTTATGAGAATTGTTCAGTCCTTGTTCAGTCCTGGTCTCACTCTGGTTTAGTCCTAGTTCAGTCCTGGTTCAATTCTAGTCTAGTCCTGATTTAGTCCCGGTCCAGTCCTGGTTCGGTCCCAGTCCAGTCCTGGTCTAGTCCTGGTCTAGTCCTGGTCTAGTCCTGTTCAGTCCTGGTTCAGTCTCACCTGTGGGGGGTCTTGCTGGTATACTCATGTACAGAGCCAGACTCCATTGGCTCCAGCGTCCAGAATTATGAGAGCGACATCGAACCTGGACCTCGTACTCTCCAACAGGAAGACCCAACAACTCCACATGAGGCTCACGCAGAGGGCCCTTAATCTGCAGACAACATACACAACATGTTTAAGCCTGGTTTAGTCCTGGTTTAGTCCTGGTTTAGTCCTGGTTCAGCCCTACTTTGGTCCTGGTTTAGTCCTGGGTCCAGTCCTGGTCTAGTCCTGGTCTAGTCATAGTTCAGTCCTGATTTAAACCTGGTTAACACCTGGTTTAATCTTGGTTTAGCCCGAATTTAGTCCTGGTTCAGTCCTGGTCTAGTCCTATTCTAGCCCTGGTTTAGTCCTTGGTGCAGTTCTGGTGTAGTCCTGTCATAGTCCTGTCCTAGTCCTGGTCTAGGCCTGTCCTAGTCCCGTTCTAGTCCTGGCCAAGTCCCAGCATAGTCCTAGTGTAGTCCCGGCGTAGTCCTAGTTTAGTCCTGGTGTAGTCCTGGCCTAGTCTCGGTTTGGTCCCGTCCTAGTCCCGGTCTAGGCCTGGTGTAGTCCCGGCCTTGTCCTGGTCCTGTACCTTCCAGTTGGTTGGCTCATTGACTCTCCTGTACTGTAGTTCATATATTAGTGTGATCCAGCCAAACTGTAGGTCACTGGGCTCGGGGTAGGTCCATGTGAGGAGGGTGTCATGTCCCGTCTCGTCTCCTCCAGCGTCGTAGAGGTTATAGGTCAAGTTCACCGGCGCCTCCATCTCCACTGAAAATAAACGGAAAATACTGTATGTATTCTGTGCTCTTACTGTTTAATAAAGATCCTACAATCACAACTGAACCTCTGTGTCCAGAACCTGCAGATAGAGACACATCCAGGTTTGTCTCACTGGACCTGCCTCATGTGAAAGAACCTCCACAATTCACTCATTGAGCAGCAGAGGCCGCACTAGCACTGATTCATGATGTGCTGCAGGTGCTGGGGTTTAGGTAGTGACCATTCAGATCAGAGAGAGACATTTTCGGCTCCTTCTGCTTTGTGACTGGATAATCATCTTGAACCAAAACACCCCCTTCTTCCTCTCCCTCCCTCCCTCTTTCTCCTCCCCCTTCCTCCTCTCCTCTCCCTCCCTCTTTCTCCTCCCCCTTCCTCCTCTCCTCTTCCTCTCCCTCCTGCCCACATGGTCATATCACAAAGGATTTATCAGAGACACAGTGATGAAAAGAATCCGGCCTGCGCCCTTTCAGAGGTCTGCGGAGAGGCGAGCACACGTGGAGCTGGGGTCATGTGCACGAGGAGCTGATTAGTCCTGGGTTAGACCTGGGTTAGTCTGGATTCGGTCCTGCTTTAGTCCTGGTTTAGTCCTGGATTAGACTTGGTTTAGTCCTGGATTAGACTTGGTTTAGTCCTAGTTGAGTTCTGGTTAAGTCGTGCTTTAGTTCTGCTTTAGCCTTGGTTTAGACCTCGTTTAGTCTTGCTTCAATCCTGGTTTAATCTTGGTTCAGTCCTGGTTTGGGCCTGGATTAAACTTGGTTTACTTCTGGATTAGATTTGGTTTAGTCCTGCATTAGTCTTGGTTTATTCCTGGATTAGATTTGGTTTAGTCCTGAATTAGATTTGGTTTAGTCCTGAATTAGATTTGGTTTAGTCCTGGATTACATTAGGTTTAGTTCGGGATTAGACTTGGTTTAGTTCGGGATTAGACTTGGGTAGTAGTCTTGGTTTAATCTTAGCCACACAAAAACACTAGTCCATAATTTAATATCTGTTTTGTCTCTCTGGAAATGTCATGTCTGTGTAATATCAGAGATAGTGACCCTGGACCCTTGTGTACCAGTATAAAAGGGAAAGATACCCTCTCAAAACCTGGTTTAGTCTACGTTTAATTCTGGTTCAGTTCTGATTTAGACTCATCTTAAACCTGGATGAGACCTGGTTTAGACCTGGTTAAGACGTAGTTTAGATCTGGTTTGGACCTGGTTTAGACCTGGTTTGGACCTGGTTTAGACCTGGTTTAGACCTAGTTTAGACCTAGTTTGGACCTGGTTTAGACCTGGTTTAGACCTAGTTTAGACCTGGTTTGGACCTGGTGTAGACCTGGTTTAGACCTAGTTTAGACCTAGTTTGGACCTGGTTTGGACTTGGTTTTGACCTGGTTTTGATCTGGTTTAGACCTGGTTTAGACCTAGTTTGGACCTAGTTTGGACCTGGTTTGGACTTGGTTTTGACCAGGATTAGACCTGGTTTAGACCTAGTTTGGACCTAGTTTGGACCTGGTTTAGACCTGGTTTAGACCTGGTTTCGACCTCGTTTAGACCTAGTTTAGACCTGGTTTAGACCTAGTTTAGACCTGGTTTAGACCTGGTTTAGACCTGGTTTAAACCTGGTTTAGACCTGGTTTGGACGATGGTACTAAGACTGTAAAGTGATTGTTGTCAAAAGGCAACTTTGAAAGTGTCACGTTAATTTTTAGGTTTTGAAGAAAAACACAGAAAACCACTTAACAGCTGCCTGCACATCCAGGCAGATGCTCACCCATTCTCCTATATCCTGTGTGTCAGATGCCCTCCCATCCTCCTTTTTTCATTTCACAAACCTTTACTAAAATAAATGTAAAAATACCACCACAGTATGTAAAATGAACTTAGATTAATTCATTGTAAAATGTCACGATACAAGTTAATTCAGTAATAATAATAATTCAGTAATAATTGGAAAAGATCAAATTAATTATTTTAAATGTCATGAATAAATGAAGTGAGCCTATCTCACATTCCCAGGAAGATGAGGGGAGGAGTTTAATAGCAGTATATATGTGTGTGTGGAGGTCTACGACAGGACTGAACAAAGTCTATGGCAGAACTAAACCAGGACTAAGTAGGACCAGGACAAAACAAGGGCTTCATTTAGTCGTGTTTAGGACTAAACCAGAACTAGACCATGAGGATTAAATCAGGGCTAACTAGTCTAAATACAGACTAAACCAGGGACAAAAAACAAGAGGACTGAAGTTAGACTGAACCCAGACTAAATTAATACTAAACCAAGACTAAAATCTAGAAAAATCAAGGACTGTAGATACAAAACCACCCCAGACTAAACAAGCACCAAATAAATACTAAATTAGGACAACCAGGACTAAACCAGGACTAAACCGGGGCTACACCAGGACTAAACCGGTACTAAACCGGGACTACACCAGGACTAAACCGGTACTAAACCGGGACTACACAAGGACTAAACTGGTACTAAACCAGGACTAAACCAGGACTACACCAGGACTAAACCAGGACTAAACCAGGACTAAACCAGGACTAAATGAGGACTAAACCAGGACTAAACCAGGACTAAATGAGGACTAAACCAGACGACTAAACCGGTACTAAACCAGGACTAAACCGGGACTACACCAGGACTAAACCGATACTAAACCAGGACTAAACCGGGACTAAACCAGGACTAAACCAGGACTAAACCGAGACTAAACCAGGACTAAACCAGGACTAAACTGGGACTAACCCGCGACTACACCAGGACTACACCAGCACTGAGCCGTGGACTACACCAGGACTACACCAGTACTACAACAGCACTAAACCAGGACTCCACCAGGACTAAACCTGGACTAAACCAGGACTAAACTTGGATTAAACCAGGGCTAAACCAGGGCTAAACCAGGACTAAACCAGGACTAAACCTGGATTAAACCAGGGCTAAACCAGGACTAAACCAGGACTAAACCAGGACTAAACCAGGACTCCACCAGGACTGAACCAGGGCTAAACCAGGGCTAAACCAGGACTAAACCAGGACTAAACCAGGGCTAAACCAGGGCTAAACCAGGACTCCACCAGGACTAAACCAGGACTAAACCAGGACTAAACCAGGACTAAACCAGGGCTAAACATGGACTGAACCAGGGCTCAATAAGAAAGAAGAAGGATTGCACTAGGGACCAAACCTGAGCAGGATTAAACCATAGATTGTATATATGAATGTCTCCTCTCTCTGTAACTGCTGCAGGGCGCCACGTCATTTTGGTCTTAAAATGTTCGTTTTAACCCACTCTACATGATCCTGCTGTTTTTATTTTGTTACTTTGTCTCTAAATCAAGATATGGACATATCTCAAGGTCATTCTTACTAGCGTTAGCAACAGGTGTGATAGACAGGGTTACCAAGTGCCAAACCAGCGGTGTGGAGGGCGTTACCTTTAACAGCCTGGCTCCTGATTGGCTCTTTGGTTGCTAAGATACATGCTGTCAAAATTCTGCTAGCCTCGATGAGCTTCATTTGGCTGGAGCTGAATGCTATGGGTGACGTCACACTCACTTAGTCTGGACTAAATCAGGACTAACCCAGGCTTATCCGGACTTGCACTCACAGATCTCGGTCACGTCGATGCATTTCTTGGGGGAAGTGTAGTTTCCGAGGGGCGTCACCGCGGTAACGGTCATGCAGAACATATTCCAAATGGTCGTGTGAAAACGGTCAAAATGGCAGCTGTGGGGTCCAGAGCTCATGTAGTCCGGACACTCCAAACCTGGATCATTACTGTGAAGAGAGACCAGGGTTAGACCAGGACTAGACCACAACCGGACCAGAACCGGACCAGAACCAGACCACAACCAGACTAGGACTAGACCTGGACTAGACCTGGACTAGACCAGGGCTAGACCAGGATTAGACCAGGATTAGACCAGGATTAGACCAGGACTAGACCAGGACTAGACCAGAACTAGACCAGGGCTAGACCAGAACTAGACCAGAACTAGACCAGGGCTAGACCAGAACTAGACCAGGACTAGACCAGGACTAGACCAGGATTAGACCAGGGCCAGACCAGGATTAGACTGGGGCTAGATCAGGATTAGACCAGGACTAGACCAGGACTAGGCCAGGATTAGACCAGGACTAGACCAGGATTAGACCAGGACTAGGCCAGGATTAGACCAGGATTAGACCAGGATTAGACCAGGACTAGGCCAGGATTAGACCAGGACTAGGCCACGACTAGGCCAGGACTAGGCCAGGATTAGACCAGGACTAGGCCAGGATTAGGCCAGGATTAGACCATGATTAGACCAGGACTAGGCCAGGATTAGACCAGGACTAAACCAGGACTAAACCCAGAGTAAAGCCGGACTGATCCTTACACCAACACTTGCACACCACATTAATTTCTCAAAAAAAAAAAACATTTCCAGCTAACCTTAAATCTAAATGGATTTATTTGAAATAACTCGTGTCTCATCCACCAAATTTCTAGATGTCATTGTTGACGATGTTCTGGGAAGAGCTGATTGGGTGACCAGAAAAATGTACAAATCTCTTGGTATTATAACAAAAGTCAGTTTGTTTTGTGGGTTCAAAATCAATACTTCCATTATGCGTATGCTTGAGCTCTGTCTGTCACAGTGTAATATAGTGTGTGCGAGCACTTCCCCAACTCCTCTGAACAAAACCCCTCTCAACTTTATATTAATGCTACAAAAATGCTTTGTTTGAACTGCGACTCTCTGCCACAAACATCTTCTGCTCATTTGTTCTACAAACTTAACATTCTTAATATTAATGATATTAATATTTATCACATTGTATTTTTATGTATAAAATTCATTGCACATTTTACTTTAAAACGAATGCAGCGATTCATATAAACAATACTCCTGAATACTCCAGCTCCAAATTGTGTCACATCAAGAGCTCAGTGTTGCCGACAGTACAGAGTGTGCCTACAGTAAAGTGTGGAGCCAGTGCACAGATCTGACTCGTGATGGACATCAGAAATGTTATTTAAAAAGAGCTTAAGGAAATGTTTTATATTTCAGGGTAATATTTGATCATCTTTCAATTGTTGGACATTTTATTTCATTTTGTAAGGTGCATACATTTTGATCCAATGCAGGGCTAAAATGTTGATGATGTTTCCATGAGGCGGAGGCTGTAACACTCTCCTCATCAACATTTTAAGACCAGTTGAAAAATTGCAAGAACTCCCCTTTTTCCACTGTTGGATCTTAAGAAGGTTCTAAGTAGTGCTTCAAAATGCAAAAAGAACAACTGGGAGTGAGACAAAAAATAAAAAAATAAGTAATTGAGTGAGCAATTTATTGCAAACAACCATTAAACTGAAAAGGCTGTTCATCAGCTGAAGACCACAGCCTTTAAAAGCCAAAATCTTCACAAAAATGGGGATTCAGTGTCATTTTCTGTCAGGTATCCACACTGTCACGACCTCCAGATGGCAAAGGCAAAAAAGCTTTCTCTCTTTGAATGTGGTTGGTTTGTTGAGCTGCATCAGGCCTCTTGCAGTGTGCCATCGCTGCTGAGGTTGGACGCAGTAAACACATTCTTAAAAGATCCTGAGGCTTATGGGAAAAAAAGTCAAGTGGTAGACCCAAAAAAAAGTCACCGGCTCTGAGCCGGAGGATCCGATTGACTGTCCATCAAGAAACGAGACGATCCTCGGCCTAAATTAAGCTTGTCACTGCAGTCCCATAACCATTAGACAGCCTCTGCGAGAGAAGGGTTTCAAGAACAAAAAACGTCCTGCCTGTTTAGAGTTTGCACGTGAGCACCAAACATGGGACATTGAAAGATGGAAGAAAGTTTTTATTCTCTGATGAGAATTTTTTTTTACTTTGACTGTCCTGATGGATTCCAATGTTACTGGCATGACAAGGCACTGGCAATCACAGTGGAGGAGGCGCCATCATGATCCAGGGGGATTTTTGCTTCAATGGAACAATGGAGCTTCAGGCTGTGCAGAGGCGTCAAACGGCAGCTGGCTGTGGAGATGTTGCAGGGGGCGTCCCTCATGACTGAGGGCTGTGTGGTAATGACAGGACAAAAGTTCACACGGCCCACCTGACAAAAGACTTCTTGCAGAGAAATGACATCACTCTCTTGAACCATCCTGTGTGCTCCCCTGATCTAAATCCAACTGAGAACATTTGGGGTTGGATGGCAAGGGAAGTTTACAAAAATGGACACCAGTTCCAGACAGTGGCTTTTGAGGTGATTTTTGAAAATTGTATTCCTATTTTAGGGGGTTTTGGGTTTTTTGAGATGTGGTCTTAAACTTTTGATCAGCTGATGAACAGCCTATTTCAGTTTAATGGTTGTTTGCAATAAATTGCTTACTAATTTTTTTTTGTCCCATTTCTTCTTTTTGCATTTTGAAGCACTACTTAAAACCTTCTTAAGATCCAACAGTGGAAAAAGGGGAGTTCTTGCAATTTTTCAACAGGTCTTAAAATTTTGATCAGGAGTGTACAAATCCTTTTGGGTTTTTTGGCTCTTCCTGAACCTGCTTTTTATATACTGTCCTTTTTTATTGTTGGGCAAAATCAATCAATCAATCAAGAAAAAAAAGTATTAGTAGTCATAATAGTAGCAGTATTAGTAACAGTAGTAGTAGCAGTATTACTAACAGTAGTAGTAGCAGCAGTAGTAGTATCAGCAGCAGTAGTATTAGTAGCAGTAGTAGTAGTATACATACTCTTTGTTGTATGTGAGTACATAGTGGATTTTCTCAGTGTCAGACACGTTGTCCAGTGGATGCCAGTAACAGCTGAAGTCCTCCATGTTCCTGGACCTGCAGTAGTAAATGAGCGGCCGTGCATCCGACACGTCGTCTGGAACAGGAACAAATACAGAAATATTACATCTAATCTGGAGCATAAAGAGTAGGGGGCGTGTCTGGGGGTAGAGGAAACACGGATTTTCAGAGCAATGGCATTTTGAAGCAGACAAACATCACTAAAACAAGCATCGCTCTGAATACAAATCTGAGAGAGGAAATAACTATAACATGGTTCAACATTATCAACTAAATAAACCAGGACTGATATGGCAGCTGACTAAACTAGGTCTGAACCAGGTCTGAACCAGGTCTAACCAAGTCAAAAAAAACAGATTTTAAAACAGATCATAAACTAGGTCTAAACCGGGCCTAAACCGGGTCTAAACCGGGCCTAAACCGGGTCTAAACCGGCCCTAAACGGGTCTAAACCGGACCTAAACCGGGTCTAAACCGGGACTAAACCTAAACCGGGCCTAAACCGGGCCTATACCAGGCTTAAACCAAGCTTAAACCAGGCCTAAACCAGGCTTAAACCAGACCTAAACCAGGCTTAAACCAGACTTAAACCAGGCTTAAACCAGGCCTACACCAGGCCTAAACCAGGCCTAAACCAGGACTAATCCAGGACAAAAGCAGGACTGAACCAGGACTGAACCAGGACTAAACCAGGACTGAACCAGGACTGAACCAGGACTGAACCAGGACTAAACCAGGACTGAACCAGGTCTAATGCTAGCAGCAGCAGCATAGGTGATGTCAGTATAACAGTGGGGTGTCTACGAGGTTTAGAAAAGTATTGATTCACGCAGAGGACACTCAGAGTACATACAGACGGGACAGATAAATGGCCCTTGTGTCTGCTAAAGTCTCATGTGACGCTACAGAAACCTGATCATAGACTGAGACTAAACTGTAAAACGGACTGAATCAGGACTGAAAAAGAACTAAATAAGCCCTAAACCTAAACAAGAAACCAGGTCTAAACTAGAACAAAACCAGGAATTAACAAAGACTAAACCGGAACTAAACCATGACTAAACTGGGACTGAACCAGAACTGAACTGGGACTGAACCAGGTCTAATGCTAACAGCAGCAGCAGCAGCAGCAGCAGCAGCAGCAGCAGCAGAGGTGATGTCAGTATCACAGTGGGGTGTCTAGGTGGTTTAGAAAAGTATTGATTCATGTTGTAATGCCAGAAATAAACTGTTTTGTATGTACAGTGACTACAGTGGTTAAAGCATGTGATGACGTTTTCAACCACAACCTGTCTCTGATCTTTACTGTCTTAAAAACATGAAAAACAGAACTTTTTTCTTTTAGACAATTTGCAGTGGTCCAAAGTTATCCCTTACTTACCTTATGCATTCAGACTGAGCATCCTAATTATTCACCACAATGAGTTTCTAACCCTGGAGAACCCAAGAGCCCTTTTCTTCTTTGGAAAATTATGAACATTGCCTTGAATTACTGCTACAAGTTCACTGAACACTGACCACCACACCACTTTTTCATTTTTAACCCTTTATTCCCCAATTTAGGATCAGGACCAAATTTGACCCATTGGGCTCGCTATTTTATCCAAAAGTATATAAAACGTACTTCTAGACATTCTGCAAGCTATTACTTACTTAGATTAACAAAAAAACAAACACAATTTTACCAACCAACCGCTGGTTTGCTGAGAAGACGATTTTGTTTGGGTAGTTTTCGAGCTCAACGGGTCGGCCATCTTGTCACTACCACTCTGTCTCATTTTAGTCCAATATTCACCCACTAGGTGTCTCTATGCAGGGGCCAGAAGTGGCACTCTGTTTTTTTATAAATTTTTTTTATTGAAATTTGACATACATTTTTTCGCTTGTTCATTTTGGGCAGCAATTAACTGCGGCCAAATTTGACCCCGTGGGTTCTCCAGGGCTAAGCACTTTTCACAACTTTCAGAGACCAGAGCGGAGATTTTTCATCCCTGTAATTCTAACAACAACTAGCTGGAAGCACGGCCATGCTCACTTTCACTTTCTATTTGGAATGCGCCGGCTAGCAGGTTAGCTATGTCCGTGTATATATACAGTCTACGGATTAGATGCAGACGGCACACAGTGAACTTATGTTGACCTCAAGAGCTGCTTATACAATATATCTGTACTGAGGAGAGACGTGTTGCTCAAATACAGGGGAAAACATCAGGTGCAGCACTTTTAAGTTATTTTTAGCAATTGTTGAAGAAAATGATGCTCCGCAGGTGTCAGATTATAATACCAGACCAAAGCCTCATGTTTGTCCATTGTGGCAGTAATCTCTGGTACCTGCTGTTTGTGATGGATCTGCTCTAATCTCCCACTTCAGAGAAAAAAAAACAGAGAAATGACACCAGATAAAAGAGCAGTCTGCTTTCAGGGTTGTCAAAAGTATCGAAACTCAGATACTAATCGATACTAAAACTAGTATCAAAACTAGATTCTCATTTGAGCAGGTGTCGATACTAAAAAAGTCCTACTCACAGGACATGGACCACTATGAACCTACCGGACACTGAGGGATTACACAGATATAAGGACACATGGGAATAGAAAAGAAAGTTCTACCATTTAATGCTGAAAATCACATTCTACTGTGTTTTTTTTTTTTTTTTTTATTATCATTGAAGTATCAGAACCAGTATCAGCAGAGTATCGAGTTTATTCCTTAGTACTGAAAATAAGTTTGGAATGTTTGAAATGACCCTAGTGCAGAGAAGAGGCTAAAATTCTGAACGAAACTGTGATAATAAAGAGGAAATCGCATTAAAAACATAAAAAACACAAACATTAAACAATAAAATAAATATCCTTAAGTCAGATGCCCTCCCATCCTTCTCTATCCCTGAATCAGTCCACAATGTAGTCCTGGTTTAGTCCTGGTTTAGTCCTGGTTTAGACCTGGTTTAGTCCTGGTTCAGTTCTGGTTTAGACCTAGTTCAGTTCTGGTTTAGACCTGGTTCAGTTCTGGTGTAGTCCTGGTTCAGTTCTGGTTTAGTCCCGGTTCAGTCCTGGTTTAGTCCCGGTTCAGTCCTGGTTCAGTCCTGGTTCAGTCCTGGTTTAGTCCTGGTTTAGTCCTGGTTAGTCCTGGTTTAGTCCTGGTTTCCTGGTTCAGTCCTGTTTTAGACCTGGTTCAGTCCTGGTTCAGTCCTGGTTTAGTCCTGGTTCAGTCCTGGTTTAGTCCTGGTTCAGTCCTGGTTTAGTCCTGGTTCAGTCCTGGTTTAGACCTGGTTTAGTCCTGGTTCAGTCCTGTTTTAGACCTGGTTTAGTCCTGGTTCAGTCCTGGTTTAGTCCTGGTTCAGTCCTGGTTTAGTCCTGGTTCAGTCCTGGTTTAGTCCTGGTTCAGTCACAGCTCCTGGGTTGTCCTTCAGATTTGTCCAGACAGTGAAGAATGTGACTCATAAAAACATTTGTCATATTTGATAAACTCAGGATCAGACACAGGAAATTACACAGACGACAAACATACCAGGACTAGACAAGGACTAAACCAGGACTAAACCAGGACTAGACCAGGACTAGACCAGGACTAGACCAGGACTAGACCAGGAACATGTCTGTGCTTTTCTCTCAAGAGGATTTAACCTAAGTTTGATTTTTCAGCTTGCTCCGCTGCTGTGACGCTGCAACCAATCAGATCGGAGTATTTGTTTGTAGTCCTTTGAGTTCTAGTCTAGACCAAAGAAAACTCAAATGTCAGACAAAAGCAGGACACATCTGGACCAAAGGGTTTATAAAGCAGAAGAAATCATGTTTATATAGTAGGAAATACAGGATGGGAGGGCATCTGACACACAGGGACAGAGGACGACGGGAGGGCATCTGACACACAGAGTTAGAGGATGAGAGGGCATCTGACACACTCACCTTGAAAGCGAGCCTGTCTCTTGGTCTCGTCCCAGGTCACAGTTCGGCTGGCGTGTGCGGGAGCCATGATGAGGACCAGGACCCACAACATGGCCGCCCTGAAACGGCACAAATACTTCAGTTTCTTTGGTCTCAGGACTAAACCGAGACTAAACTAGGACTAAACCAGGAGTAAACCTTTTCTCTCGGTCTGTTTTATCCTCTGGTTCTGTGAAACGTTTGTTTTGGTCCAGTCTCTGTCATGAGACCATCACATGGGATAGAGCTCTTTTTTCATCTCTCTCTATCCCTCCTCCCTCCTTCACATCTCTCTCTTCTCTCTTTCTTCTCTAGTTAATGAATGAAAAAATAGCCTCAGACCATCACAAAAATTAATACAAGTGACATTTGGGAAAATAGGAAACAGAGATTTCCACAATAGAAACAACATATTTATAAAATGCTAAGTAACTGGTTAAAGGCACTGTGGAACTTTTCAGGAGGTGGGTCCACTAACCTGTCTTGCATTTATTTAACTACAGGTGTTTAATTGCTCACAAAGACCTTCACAAACAGCACTTTTATTGTGAGTGACTCGCATCTCCATAGATCTGACATATAACTTTGCCTGGTGGCGCCAGGCTTATCGACATGGGGAAAAGTTTAATGCCATACTGTGGAAGATTCCAGCCAAAGCAATAACATCTCCATAGAAACAAGCAAGCAAATGTTACACAGTGCAACGTTAAGTACAATTGTGGAAAATAGGTTATCCTTTCAGAACGTCAACTTTGACCCAGTTTAGACTAGTGTAACCCACTTTAGACTAGTTTAACCCACTTTAGACTAGTTTAGCCCAGTTTAGACTAGTTTAGCCCAGTTTCTCTGAAGCCCAGGACCACCTGGACCAGGTCAGACCAGGAAGTAGGTCTTGAAAAGGGTCACAGGGAAAGTCCGGGCCAGTTCTACACGTGCTCAGTACAGACAGTCGGAAGCTAATCTCATTAACCTATAATAGGATTAACAACGAGAAGCCAACGCAGCAAGATCTCAAAACACGCCAAGAACATGTGGGTTAGCATGGAAACAAGCATGTCCTTACACGCATGTACAGATCAAAGTGTCCCTGTCCTTACACGCATGTACAGATCAAGTGTCCCTGTCCTTACACACACGTACAGGTGAAGTGTTTCTGTCCTTACACGCACGTACAGGTGAAGTGTCCCTGTCCTTACACGCATGTACAGATGAAGTGCGCCTGTCCTTACACGCATGTACAGATGAAGTGTTTCTGTCCTTACACATGTGCATATATTTGGTGAAGATATTTGGGTCCTTACACGCACTCACTCACACAGAATTTGCATATAAAGCTGATTTTGGGGGCAGTGAGTTTCTTCCACAGAATTTGATAAAAGCTTTTATCTCTATAGACTTTCCCTATCACTGTGTGTCACAGTAGTAGTAGTAGTAGTAGTAGTAGTAGTAGTAGAAGTAGTAGTAGTAGTAGTTGTTGTTGTATCCCTGGTAGTAGCAATAATGGTAGTTTTAGCAAAAGAATTACATATAGTAGCATAGTGGTCATGTTGCAGTAGTATTTGTAATACCTGTATTATTATTAGTATTAGTAGTAATAGTAGTAGTAGTAGCAGTACTTCTTGTAGTATTGTGGTATTAGTAGTATTAGTAGTAGTTGAATTGAGTTGTATAGCAGTCATATTGTAGTGGCAGCAGGAGAATCATACAGATACATGGTTGTGTTAGTAGTAGTAGTAGTAGTAGTAGTCATAACGGATGCAGTTGTAGCTCTGGTAGTAGCAGTAACAGTAGTAGTAGCAAAGTGATTATTACAAGTACTAGCAGAGTAGTTATGTTCTAGTGGTGGTAGTAGTCATAGTAGCAGAAGTAGTAGTAGTAGCAGCAGCAGCAGTAGTAGTAGTAGTAGTAGTAGTAGTAGTAGTAGTAGTAGTAGTAGTAGTAGTAGTAGTAGTAGTAGCCAAATAATTTAGAAAAAAAAAAAAAAAATTTTTTGGACAAACAATGCAGTTTTTACATTTAAATAATATGATTCTGTTCAAAGTTCACATTTTAAACACGTCCAGAAGAACTGACAAAAAGAAAAAAAATCTGACATCAGAACATGTTTGTACAGATCTAAACTACAGGGTCAGCAGCTTTTAAGCTCAAGAAAACAGGAGATTTTGTCATTTGTGGAGGAAATGATGGGGCTTAAAAAATAAAAAAAATTGTGATGTGCTAATTGCCTCTATTCAAATTGTGATTTTAACTGAGATGAATATTTGCGCTGTAAAACATATTTCATATTAGATCTAGAGTGAGAACATGGTCCTTATGTAAGCCTGAGACATGGGAAAGTGATTGTCTCAGTGGAGCTTAAAGAGGCTTAGTCCAGAGCACACAGAAAATGAACAGGAAAACCATGACACAGAAATAATCCAGGTTTGATCCAGGATTTAAACATTTGAGTTCAGAATAAAAGGCTCGTCCAGGTCAAAAGCATCAAAAATAATGGTTTTAAAAGGTTAAAACGAGATGTAAACATGTGGTAAACATTTGAAATACAAATCTGACCCTCTGATCTCAGCTCATACACGTGGTCGAGAGCAAAAGTATGCTCTTATTTAGTCCTGATCTTGTGAGCACTTCCTGTTCATTCCTTGGGTAGTCCTGGCAGTTCTGGTTTAAACCTGGTTCAGTCCTGGTTTAGTCCTGGTTAAATCCTGGTTTAATCCTGGTTTAGTCCTGGTTTAGACCTGGTTTAGACCTGGTTTAGTCCTGGTTTAGACCCGGTTTAGTCCCAGTTTAGTCCTGGTTAAATCCTGGTTTAGTCCTGGTTTAGACCCGGTTTAGTCCTGGTTTAGACCTGGTTTAGACCTGGTTTAGACCTGGTTTAGACCCGGTTTAGTCCTGGTTTAGTCCTGGTTAAAGCCTGGTTTAATCCTGGTTTAGACCCGGTTTAGTCCTGGTTTAGACCTGGTTTAGACCCGGTTTAGACCCGGTTTAGTCCTGTTTTGACTCCAGTTTTTGTTGCATTCATGGTGGGGCTCAGCTGATGTGAGTGACCTCTCTTCAGGCGAGAGACATGACGGGGAAAAAATGGCCGCCAGTGCATCATGTGTTTTTCTGCGTAAAAACTGTGAACAAGGACACAAGAAGAGGACTGAACCGGGACTGAATGATATGATATGATAATTTATTTGTTTCACACATTTCTGTCTTCAGTCCACAAAGCAAATCAAAGTACACCAAGTCTGAAAAAGGAATAGGCAGAAGCCTGAGCTTATTACGCCTCAGGTCTAAAACAGGACTAAACCAGGACTAAACCAGGTTGTGTGGACTTGAACCGATCCTTTTATAATTCTGCTTTAGTCATGGTTCAGTCCAGTTGTTTTTTTTTTTTTCCTTGTTTGGTTCTGTTTTAGATCTGGTTCAGTCCCATTTTAGCCCTTGTTCAGTTTTAGTTTCCAGTCTTTTACCAATGAAAAAAAAAAAAAGTGTGTGAGTGTTTTTGATGAAGGAATAAAAAAAATGTAATTCTCCTGATATGTCCCCTTTAAATCCTTTTAAAATTAGGATCTTGTGTTCAAATCAAAGCTTATATAAAGTCCATGTCCATTTAAGTCATTAAACTCTCATTGGCGCTGATAGCATTCCGCTAATGTTCAAATCTTTATCTTGTTTTTTTACAATATAATGTGTCTGGATCGTAAAAAAGCAAGTGTCAAGCTGATCTTTAGTTTTATCAGGCACATGTGGCAGCGTTCTTGTCGCACAGTGTCCGTAAAAACGATAAAGAAACGAGAGGCTGTGATTGGACGAGTTATGACATCACCAATAGGGGGTTACATAATGCACATGTGTTAAGGATTCTACGAAAGACTTTTAATGGTAAGAAAATACAGGATTAAACCAGGTCTAAACTGAGAACTAAACCAGGACTAAACCAGGACTAAACCAGGACTAAACCAGGGCTAAACCAGGACTGAACCAGGGCTAAACTGAAAACTAAACCAGGACTGAATCAGGACTGAACCAGGACTAAACCAGGACTAACCAGTACTAAACCAGGACTAAAACAGGACTAAACCAGGACTGAACCAGGACTAAACTGAAAACTAAACCAGGTCTAAACCAGATATAAACCAGGACTCAACCAGGGCTAAATCAGGACTAAATAAGGTCTAAATCAGGTCTAAACCAGGTCTAAACCAGGTCCAAACCAGGACTAAAGCAGGTCCAAACCAGGTCTAAACCAGGACTAAACAAAAACTAAACCAGGTCTAAAACAAGGTCTAAACCAGGACTAAACCAGGGCTAAGCTGAGAACTAAACTACAATTAACCCTATTGATCTAATCACCAGGGTAAATGATATAAAACCAGGACTAAACTTGGGACTAAATCAAGAACTAAACTTGGACTACTAAATCAAGAAAATATTAAAATCTTTACGACTTTGGAACCTAAATAAAAAACGTTATAAATATGTCCAACAACAACAGAAGATTATTATAGCAGGACACATTTCTAGCAAAGCCACAGATGCCCTGGGTCAGACTGATCCCGACCCGGCTGCCAGTCTGCACAATGTAGGTGAAGTATCTTGCGGATGGAGGATCTAATCGCCATGTCCTTGTCTCCATGGAGATGCTATGACTTGGCCAGGAATGCTCCACACACAAGAATGCATGTTTTTACATTTGAGTTTAAGATGAATCTTTGTAAATGAAGAAATGCAAGACAGTTAAGGGTTATGCCATACTGTGGAACATTCCAGGCAGAGCAACAGCATCTCCATGGAGACAAGAAGCTGAGGACCCTCTAGTACGAACATTTTTTTTTTCTACTTTGGTACTAGTTGCAGTATTGGCTATGATCACACGCACGTCGAGGTAATGCCATAACGGTTACCTAGCAACCATAATGATTAGACTAATAAAAATAATTAACACCTTTATTTGGTTAAATGAAATTGTCTCTGTATTTTGGATGGAGTTTTCAGTGTCGATGACAGAGGCAGAGGGAGCGCTACTTTCTGTATTTTTGTACTTTTCTGTTTAACTTTTCAACGCAAACTGTCACTTAACTGAAGTAAAACTATGATAAATATTTCGCACAGGTCCTGTCCACCAAACCAAGTCAGAGTTAGAAACATAAAAACCTCATCTCTCCTCACTATGGCTCTAATCCTCTCTCGTATATTGTTTCTGATACAGTGAAATGTCACCGTGGCTTTTCTGAAAGGTTCATCTGATAAACTCCATCTGGCATTACATCACTCCCATCTCGCCTCTGATTGGACGCCTAAGCCTCTTTCCCGCTGGCACAGTTCGCTCGGGGCCACCTCGGAGCGGGTCTGTTCGTGCGGCTCCCTCCAGGTGAGTTGTGTTTCCATGCCCCGAGCACGGCCCCGGGTCCAGGGGCGGGGCTCTGGCGTCGCCCGAGCATTACAAATGTCTTAGTAGATAAAATCATATTTGAATTATACGTGTAATTATAAGCCCGAGATTCAGAGATGTTTAGTTTGTGGCATTGTGAGACGTGGCTAAAGCTAATGTTAACACTACTTCTGGTTTATCATCAGCTTGTTCTGCTTTTATTTCATTCCTCTGCACCTCTGCGCCTCGTTTAGCCTCTCTTTATGTAACGCAGTGACTTTTGTTCATGTAAGCTGCATTATACAGTGGAAAAATAACATTTTCGACCTTTACATGACTTCTGTACATCGATAAACAGGAAACAGTGTTGTATTTGTGGTTTATTTTGCGACGCAGATCGGCTCAACATATAAAGTTGCCATAATTGGAAACACGGGCCAATCAGCGTTTAGTGAGACATTATTATTTTCTGTTTAAATCCACTTTTTGCCGTCTTGAGTTCCCTCTGCTCAATCATCTCCTTTCTTGTGTAGCCACGCCCTAGCTAAAGTGATCCATACCGTTCTGGCCCTCTCTGGGAGCTAGTGCCCTCCAGGGTCTGTACTAGCGCTACGGTTCACTTTAGACAGTGGAGACACAGTGGAAACGAGGCTCTCGTCACGACCAGCCCAAGAGGCATCAGTCAATCAGGATGTATCAATATGATGGATTGATAAATGTGTGTATGACCTCACGCCGCAGGGACCATGTCTGATCGCCCACCGAGAGCAGGCCGGAGCTGTCAATGACCATTTTATATACACCAGTGAGTCTGAACAAGTCCCGGTCTAGTCCTGGTCTAATATTGGTCTGGTTCATGTTCTAGTCCTGGTTTAATCCTGTTCCTAGTCCTGGTTAGTCCTGTTCTAGTCCGGGTTTAGTCCTGGTTTAGTCCTGGTTTAGTCCTGTTCTAGTCCTGTTCTAGTCCTGTTCTAGTCCTGGTTTAGTCCTGGTTTAGTCCTGGTTTAGTCCTGTTCTAGTCCTGTTCTAGTCCTGGTTTAGTCCTGGTTTAGTCCTGGTTTAGTCCTGGTTTAGTCCTGTTCTAGTCCTGTTCTAGTCCTGGTTTAGCCCTGGTTTAGTCCTGTTCTAGTCCTGTTCTAGTCCTGGTTTAATCCTGTTCCTAGTCCTGGTTCAGTCCTGGTTAGTCCTGTTCTAGTCCTGGTTTAGTCCTGGTTTAGTCCTGTTCTAGTCCTGGTTTAGTCCTGGTTTAGTCCTGGTTTAGTTCTGTTCTAGTCCTGTTCTAGTCCTGGTTTAGTCCTGTTCAAGTTCTGGTTTAGTTCTGGTTTAGTCCTGGTTTAGTCCTGTCTAGTCCCAGTCTTAGTCTCTATTTATAGTTCAAACTACTACTGCTAAAGCAACTGCTACTACTACTTACTTCTACCACAAGCTACTAACTAAACGAAACTAAAAATGTTGCAGTTCGATTTTTGGATGGACAAAAGTCCTCAAAACGGTGTCCATTAGAGAAAAAAGTAATGTGACTAAACTAATTACTGCAGCAACAGCAGTGAATAAACTCATGTCCAAACGAGGACTCTAACCAGATCTAAGCCCGGATTATAATCGGACTAGACAAAGGCACAGTTGTGAGTTTTCCCTGAAACTCCTGTTTGTTAGAATTCACAGAAAAGAAAATACTTTGACGTCAACTAACGCAACAGCATAAACAAGACCATTGTATGTGGACTTTAAGGACTAAACCAGGACTAAACCAGGACTGTACCAGGACTAACTCAGGACTAAACAGCTATATCAGGGCTAAACCAGATCTTGACCAGAACTAAAGCAGGACTATAACCAGGTCTGAACAGTTTGCTTCAGTCCTGGTTCAGTCCTGGTTCAGTCCTGGTTCAGTCCTGGTTCAGTCCTGGTTCAGTCCTGGTCTGGTCTTCATTCAGTCCTGGTCTGGTCTTCATTCAGTCCTGGTCTAGTCGAGCTCTGCCCTGGGGTTTAGTTTAAATACCATCTTGTCAACAGTATATACAGTGTTCTATGAGGCATGTGCAGTTGAACTCATAACTGAACACATTAAGAACATGTGACCTGGAACAAGTCTCCTTAAAGGAACTGACCTTTGACCTTTGAGAGAGGCCCTGATAACTCATCTACCAACTGCACACTGAGCTTCACAAGGGTCAAGAATAACTGGCAAAAATAATAAATACATTAAAAAACAATATTTTATATTTATCGTAGTAATAGTACTTTGTTTTGGTCCTGGTTTAGTCCAGTGTTGGACTAGGACTAAACAGTGGGTTAGTCCTGATTTGGTCCTGGTCAAGTCACAATCTAGTCTTGGTTTAGTCCATGGTTCAGTCCATTTTAATGGTGGTCTAGTCCAGGTGTAGTACTGGTCTAGTCCAGGTCTGGTCCTGGTCTAGTCCTGGTCTAGGCCTGGTCTAGTCCTGGTCTAGGCCTTGTCTAGGCCTGGTTTTGGTCTGGGTTTACTCCGGTGAAGCTTTGGTCATGGTTTAGTCCATCATTAACACTGATTTAGTGTTAATCTCTAATCCTGGTCTAGTCCTGGTTTAGTCTTGGTTTTGTCCTGGTTTAGTCCTGGTCTAGTCTTGTTTTTTAAGACTCCGTGGAGACACAGGGACAGTTCGTTCCTAAATGAGACACTACATCACCTATAGAACTGCATTACCAGCAGTATTGGGAATAACGGAGTTAAACTATAACGGCGTTACTAACGGCGTAGTTTATTCACTAACGGAGTAATTTAACTAATTACTTTTCCCAGCGTCCCAACGCCGTTACCGCTACTGACAGTAAAATGTGGCGCGTTACTATTACTTCAGTTCACTCTGCTCTTCATCAGAGCACATCTTTGGTGAAAGAGGAGGCTCGGGGCTTGTTTGAGATGAGCGAGGCGCAGATAATCTCGTGAGAGCGAGGCCGACTCAGGCCGTGTCTCAATTAACCAAAGTGCTAACTAGTTACTTCTCCCAAAAAGTAACTGAGATGGTAACTCAGTTACTTTTTGGGAGAAGTAACTTGTAACTATAACTAATTCCATTTTTGAAGTAAGATTCCCAACACTGATTACCAGTGATGATTTCTTGCATAACTGTTTTTATTCTATTTCCGTAAACCAAAGTGTGAAGGCCTGACACAGAGTGAGAAAACACAGCCCCGGGACAGAACTCAGAATTCCCACATGTGAACTCACCACGAGGCCGATCGATGGTGCCTTCACTGACCAAACACTCAATAACCACACCACCACTGACACAACAGTGCAGATAAATCAGGCAGGAGTTATTTCTATGGAACAGACAAAAAGCACGTACTACCAGTGGTGGAAGAATACAGAATGTTGTTCTTCTCTTACAGTTTTAATAAACATACAACAATCACAACGAGGTCTCAACCTGCAGAAAGAGACACATCCAGGTTTGTCTCACTCTCAGTTTATGGACAGGCCTCATGTGAAAGAATTTACTCACTGAGCTGCAGAGGCTGCACTAGCACTGATTCATGATGTGCTGCAGGTGCTGGGGTTTAGGTAGAGACCATTCAGATCAGAGAGAGGCATTTTAGGTTTAAACCAACTGGATTTCAGCTTTGAAACTGGCAACACAAATGAGAGACTCGTGAGGCTCATTCTGCTTTGTGATTGAATAAACGTCAAGAACCAAAAAAACAAATTATAACTTAAATAATCTTCCTGGTTTACTCCTGGTCTAGTTCTAGTTTAGTCCTGGTCTAGTCCTGATTTAGTCCTTCATTAACACTAGTCTAGTCTTCTTGTAGACCTAGTCCTGGGTTAGTCCTGGTTTAGTCCTGGGTTAGTCCTGGGTTAGTCCTGGGTTAGTCCTGGGTTAGTCTTGGTTTAGTCCAGTTTAGTCCTTATTACAGCTTGAAGTCATTACAGTTTAGGTGTGGTCTCATCTGGTGTGGTCTCTTATCTCACTGTGACATGGACAAAAACAGGATTAAAAACCCAGAAAAATAAATAAAACATTCTAGAAACATTTCATTCAAAATCCCAGACAGAGAGGAGCCGGGATTATCTGCTCTCAAATGAAATTAAACTGGAGACATGCTTCATTATGGACCAGTACAAACCTAAGTAAGGACCCAAGTCCTGTTCATGCAGCGTGGAGAACACTCGCGTCTGATTGGCTGAGAAGTTCACAGTTTAAATTATGTAAACAGGAAGTACAGTGAGTTTATTGGTTTACATGTGTTTTTGCAGTGTGACAACTTAGTCCCACTTTTAGTCCTGGTTCAGTCCTGGTTTAGTTTTGGATTAGTCCTGGTTTAGTCCTGGTTTAATCCTGGTTTAATCTTGGTCTAGTCCTGGCTTAGTCCTGGTTTAGTCCTGGTTTAGTGCTGGTTTAGTCCTGGTTTAGTCCTAGTTTAGTCCTCTTAGTGGTTGGTCCTGGTTTAGTCCTGGTTTGGTCCTGGTTTAGTCCTGGTTTAGTCCTGGTTTAATCCTGGTTTAGTCTTGATTTAGTCCTGCTTCAGTCCTGGTTTAGTCCTGGTTTAGTCCTGGTTCAGTCCTGGTTTAGTCTTGATTTAGTCTTGATTTAGTCCTGGTTCAGTCCTGGTTTAGTTTTGGATTAGTCCTGGTTTAGATCTGGTTTAGTCCTGGTTTAGTCCCTGGTTTAGTCCTGGTTTAGTCCTGGTTTAGTGCTGGTTTAGTCCTGGTTTAGTCCTAGTTTAGTCTTAGTTTGGTCCTGGTTTAGTCCTGGTTTAGTCCTGGTTTAGTCCTGGTTTAGACCTTGTTTAGTCCTGGTTTAGTCCTGGTTTAGTTCTGTTTTTATTCAGATTTTGTCTTGGTTTAGTCGAACATTTGTAATTTAAAAGCGGTGGAGATGTTGTTGCTTTGCCTGTAATGTTCCACAGTACAACATTAAACTTATTTATCTCCATGGAGACAAGCAGGTTCTACAACCAGGTCAGATCTGTGGAGGCGACCCCGCACAACAATAACGCATGTTGTTTTGTGTGTGTGAGTGTGTTTTTTTTGTTGTTTTTTTCTTGAAGGAATACAAATGTGTAATTGTATAAATGTGAGATAGATAAGTTTAACACCATAATGTAGATCATCTCCATGGAGACAAGCAAGTGGCATTAGAAAAAATACATAGAGCACAATTAATTGGTTTCTAAATTGGTTTGATAAGTCTAGTCCTGGTTTAGACTTCTTTTAGTTCCAGTCCTGTTTTATGTCCTGGTTTAGTTGTAAGATTAGTTAAGTCCGAGTTAAACCCTGGATTGGTCATTTTCTTTGGTTTTAAATTCAGTTTCAAATGAACCAACTTGTATCCATCCTCCTGACTGCTCCTAAACACATTCTTACAGTTATGACCAATCATTAAAGTCTAATCTAATTCATCAAAATACCCAAAAAAATCATCAAAATACCAAAAACTGCCTGATTACACAAGGCGAGCAGTCTAAAAATACACTTCTGTCCAAATTGATCCAACGTGGTTCCTTTTTACGCGCACAGTAAATATCTAATTGGCAACGTTGTGTTCATGGGCTTGGGTACATCAGACAAGTCAACACAAGTTAAATCAAAGAAAGAGCCCACTATTTCCTATTTAAATAAGTCTACAGTGTACACAGCTTAAGCATTGTCATATTTTGACTACGATCTCTCCAAACTTGACTTTTGCGCACATAAACCAATGAGATCCTAATTTAAATACATAATCTACAAGTTCACGCATTGTCTTATTACCAAATCAAGTTCAAATGTTATGTAAAACTGCAATAAAACCACGTTTATTCTAGTATTTAGTTCTTTGCTTTGCTTTGAAAACAACGCGCGCGCTTCTAACCTGTTAAACGTCACGGGAGCAGATCGCCGGCGCTGAATCCGACTTACCTCGACTCTATTCCGCTTGTGAAGCTGTCTGTCGCGGTTTAAACCACGGACAATAATTCCTCGAAAGCCCGGGAGCCCCAGAAGAACCGTGCAAGACCAGAACCGGAGCTTGTACCGGGGCTTGGAGCGGTGCTGTACCCGAGGAGACGCAGCGACAGCGCGCGTAAATGTGAGAAGAGACTCGAGGACAGACTTGGGAGCTGTCGCGGTGCTCTGTGACGGAGAGTGGGGATTGAAAGCTGCTTTGCCCCCACCATCTGATCCAGTCATGGGCTAAACAGCTGAGCGTGCACCGCGAGGAGACACCGACAGGGGCGCTGCCAGCTCAGACACGGCCCAGGGCGACAGCATGGGCCCCAAACGTAGATTACAGAGTGTTAAATATGAACAAAAGTTAAGTTCACGTGACTTCAGCACATTGTAGAATCCCTCTAGTTAAATAGAGCTGGAGACAGGTCAGAACTCTATGGTTACTGTCAGATTTGCAGATGTATTGACCTGGTTTATGGTTAATATCCGTGTAATTATGCGCCAATCCAAATCTGTACAAACATGTTCTGAAATGTGGTTCTTGTATTAGTTTGTCAGTTCATATTTCAGTCTTTTTTACCAAGATTAATGTGGGATTAAACACCCAAACTCCGCCCACAACCACATTTTAAATAGAGCTGATAAACTGGAGTATCTGGAAGACTAAAGGGGAGAGTGAGGGATGGGGTCTGGAGGTATAAGGAACAGTGTGATTGGTCTAACAAGTATCCACACTTCAAACTCCGCCCCTGCAGTCAGGTGTTTGTGATCAGAAACACTTGGCTGTAATCAGGGCAGTCCTATGTGATGTCACCAACTACTGGAAATCGAAGACGATACTGAAGACATCACCAACTTAGATGTATCTGTTTTTGACCAGAAAACTGCAAATTTACCCAATTTGCACTAAAGTTGCACTAAATTTGAGTGCACACTATAACAGTAGTAGTAGATAATGCTTTTCAAACACCATATACACAGTGGTAGGAGTGAAAACAGTGGGTTTAGTGTTTTGTTCCACTTTAAACGTGAACTTTAAGAGAATCCTAACATAAAAATCTAATCTGGTTTAGTTCCTGGTTTTGATCCAGTTTTAAGTCCCTGGGTTTGTTTAAATCATGTGACCCGGGGGCCAAATGCAGCCAGTTTCTTGGCCCTCGAGCTTCCAGGTGTATTAGCTCATATTACCTTAAACAGTACTTTTACATCTCGAATATTAAATGTGTCCCACTGAGGATGTGAGCATGTATAAAGGTCTAGTTGTCAATCGGCTAACAGCTTTGTCATGTTTTTGATATGTGTATTTAATATGTGGCCCTTAATAGTTTTTGGACATCCCTGGTTTAAATCATTATTTAATTCTGATTTAAATCTGAATTAGTCCTGGTTTAGTCCCTGTTCAGCAGTTGTACTTCAGTAGTTTTTGTGGTGTTTTGGATCAATAGTTGTGGTTATTTTTCTTTCCTTTCTGGTTAGTCCTACTTTTCTCTCTCTCATACAAAGTTATTTTGACCCCAGGTTGTTGTCAGACTTCTAATCTTAAACCTGTCTAAGCCTGGGTCAGCCCCTGTGTCCGGGACCCCGCTCTCTCAGGTCTAAGCCAGGATCATAACCAGACTTACTGCTGATCCCGGGACCTCCTTTGGGATTATTTCTGGTCTTGACCCAGGTCTCTGTGGCCATAATTTCAATGATTTCTGAAAGTGCATATGGCAGGTTTTCATGTTTTTTGAACATGAAGGTGTCTGTCAGTGTGTGAGTGCGACGTCACCCTCAGCATTCAGCTCCTATCAAATGAAGCTCATCGATGCTGGCAGTTATAGGGGCCAATTTAGAGCCAAGTTGCGTATTAGGAATTCCGACTGTGAGTATCATAGCAACCAAAGAGCCAATCTGGAGCGAGTTTGTTGAAGGTAACGCCCCTTCCTGCCTGCATCACTGGTTCAGTCAAACCTGTTGCTAAAACTAATGGGAGTGACCTCGGGGAAAGAAGGCGCCTGTTATAAATATTCATATCTTGATTTATAGACACAATAATGAACATAGCACCAGGATCATGTGGAGGGTTAATACGAACATTTTAAGGTCAGAATGACGAGCCTGACAGCAGCAGTTACAGAGAGAGGGGCAGAATTGGAGTGAACTGGAGCCAGATTCACTGGAGCCGTGGAGACGTGCTCCTACGATCACTTCATATGTGGAGCGCGGCGGCTAGCAGGTTAGCTATGTCCATTTACATAAACAATCTATGACAGTGTTTGTGCTAAATATTTATCAGTTAAGTGGCAGTTGGTGAAGAAAAGTAGTAAACAAAAAGTGCAAAGATACAGGAAGTCGCTCTGAGCTGTGAAGAATCCCTCTGCCTCTGTCGTCACCACAAAAAACTCAGACAAAATACAGAGACAAGTTTCCTGACACCTTAAACCTTTATTCAACTAAATAAAGGAGTTGTCCGTTATTTGTATTCGTCTAATTATAACTATTATGTAATTTGGCCCTTGTTTGGTCCCTATTTACATCATGGTTGCTAGGTAACAGTGACAGAATCACCTCTGTGTCGCATCTGCTGCTCCGTCCAACCAGGAAGTGACATTTGACCAAAATTAAAAACATGAGGCAAATATATAGGAATAGGAAAGATTTTTAGTACATTTTTAATATAATATGAGCAACGTTTTAGAGAAATGACTCTAACGTGTGACTCTGGTGAGTGCAGTGTGTCATGTAAACTGTGTAGAAGCAGTGAGGGGTTCAGAGCAGCTCACACTCATCCCTCACACAGGCTCTGGGTTAAAAACATGTTTCTGAGTCTGTGCGTTGAGGATTTTGTATCAGGTGTACTTTTGCTTTGTACTACTGGGAATTTTAGTTATTTTTTAGCTAAATGATAAGATTTGAACTGTAAAAAGGTCGAATAAATAACTTCAAAACGTGTCATTGTGACTTTTAATGGTATAACATCTCCAGGTGGCAGATCCTCCACTAGAAAAGTTACACAGTGAAGCTTTAAACACGGCAGATGTGTCATTACGTTGCAGTAGTGCTTCTTTGAAAAACGATCAGATAACACAGGATGTAAAGGTTACATAATGAAACGTTATCTTATCATAAACACGAACATGAACCTAATGGACACAGGCGATAACCTGGGTCAGATGCCCTCCCGTCCTCTCATATCCTGTGTGTCAGATGCCCTCCCGTCCTCTCATATCCTGTGTGTCAGATGCCCTCCCGTCCTCTCATATCCTGTGTGTCAGATGCCCTCCCACATAGCCTCAGCTGTAGTTCACACACATCTCGCGGTGCCTTTAAACCTCTGTTCTTTTACATTATGAATGTTGCATCTGTCTCAAAATGGTGGATTATTCATAGACGTGTGTCCGCTACAGTACTCTCTCCTCTGTATACAACATTTATGACTTTTTCCCTTATAGCTCCATTTGCCTATAGAAAAAAGGAGTCCAGATGTATTATTGATGATAATGAAATTAACCTAAATCGTGATCACGTTTCAAAGCGACGCATATGGAGCAAGATAAGAGATTTTCTTTAGAAATATTGTTTTCGGGATATGTTAAACGAAATCACACTTTAATAGCAGTAGTAGTAGTAGCAGTCCCCTCCAGCTGCGGTACATCCAGAACACTGCTGCTCAGGTGCTGACTACAACCAGGAAGTACTTCACACATGTGTCCTGTGTCTCTGGCTCCTGTGGCTCAGAGACTTTAAAGCAGCTCTGTGTGAACAAGTCTCTCCATGGACCAGCACCAAAGAACATCTCCCACATGTTAGAGCCACATGAACCATCTCACACTCTGAGGACTTCAGGGACCGGCCTCCTGCTGGTCCCAGGGTCAGGACTAAACATGTAACAATCTTCCTGAAGATGTGAGACAGACCTCGACTTTGACAATGTTTAAATCCAGGCTCAAAACACTTCTGTTTAGCTGTACATATGACTGAACGTTTTTATTGTGCACTTTTCTCCTTTAATGTTTATTTTATGATGATTATTTGTGATTATTTATGTTCTGATTTGTTGTATTGTGATTTGAATGTCTTTCTTATTCTGTAAAGCACTTGGAATTACTTTGTGTACAAATTGTGCTGTACAAATAAACTTGCCTCGTGGTAATAGTAGCAGCAGCAGCAGTAGCAGCAGCAGTAGTAGTATAGTAGTTGCTGAAGTAGTAGCAGCAGTAGTACTAGTAGTAGTAATAGCAGTAGTCACAGTAGTAGCAATAGTCGTGGTAGAAGCAGTAGCTGAAGTAATACTAGTAGCAGTAGTTGTAGTAGTAACTGAAGTAGTAGTAGCAGTAATGGTAGTAGTAGTAGTAAGAGCAGTAGTAGTAACAGTCTTGCCTTTCTTTTCCAGTGGTACTTCATCAGTGCTTCACACAAACAGACAGAAAACATGTATGTAATGTGCAAATGTGACGTTATGTACATGTCATTTCATAACTGTTACCATAGCAACCATAATGCTACCATGGGCCAAAACTCCTCTACACAATAATCTTGATTAGGTTAATAGGCAACACTTTATAACAAAGTAAAAAAAAGTAACTTAATGGGCCTTAAAAAGTTCTAGTTGTTTCTGCTCATTGTAATTAGAGACATTCATGTATAAGTACTCTATATTCTCCTGTATTCAAGACGTATTTTTGTACTTTTTCCAGGCATCTGCGTACTTTAAGCTACTGCAGCAGAAAAGCCAGATTATTTAGGACGCGCAGCAGGTAAAGGTTATTTAGGAGAGTGGTTTATTACGAACAAAAGACTCCATCGGATCACTGCACTCTGTGGGATTAACGGGAATCTGCTGCCACGGCGACGGTGACCACAGCAACACGTGAATAATCATCAGGAATATGAAATCAGAGAGGAGAGAAGGAACAGGGAGAAAGACTGAGAGAAGAGAGAGGTGACAGAGAGAGCGAGAGGGAGGGAAGAGAGAAAAGAGACAAGAGGGAAGGAGAGGAGTGAAGGGAAAGCCAGAGAGAGAAGAGAAAGAAAGGGAGAGGGGCAAGGGGGAGAAAGAAAGAGGGGAGGAAATAAAGAAGGAGAAGAGAGAGAGAAAGAGAGAGAGAGGGGGGGGCGGAGGGAATGAGTAACAGGGAGAGCGAATGAGAAAAGAGAGAAAGAGGGAATGAGTAACAGGGAGAGCAAATGAGAAAAGAGAGAAAGAGGGAATGAGTAACAGGGAGAGCAAAAGAAAAAAAAGAGAGAGAGGGAATAAGTAACAGGGAGAGCAAATGAGAAAATAGACAGAGAGGGAGGGAGAGAAAAGAAGAACACAAGATAAAAGAGAGAGAGAGAGAGGAAGGGAGAGAGAGAAAGGGAGGGGGACATGGAGTGATTGAGAGGTGACAGAGATCAGACAATACAGTCAATTATAGAACCTTTTTATTTGTGAACCACAGCAGAGCTGCACCATTAGAGGCAACGGAGTCACAGCCTGAACTGAAACCATCAAACAGAAAAGAGAATTCTACAGGCCGCGGAATAATGTAATATAACATCTGTGGAAAATCTGCCAACCCTGTAGACCTCTACAAACGTCTGATACATGGCATTCTTAGATTAGTTTAAAGTTCAGATTTCAGAGTCAGAGCAGAGGTCCTTTACACCTGCTATAGTCTGGGTTTAGACCTGTTTTAGTCCTGGTTTAGACCTAGTTTGGATGTGTTTTAGTCCTGTTTTAGTCCTGGTTTAGACCTGGTTTGGACCTGTTTTAGTCCTGGTTTAGTCCTGGTTTAGACCTGTTTTAGTCCTGGTTTAGTCCTGGTTTAGACCTGGTTTAGACCTGGTTTGGACCTCTTTTAGTCCTGATTTAGACCTGGTTTGGACCTGTTTTAGTCCTGGTCTAGACCTGGTTTGGACCTGTTTTAGCCCTGGTTTAGTCCTGGTTTAGACCTGGTTTAGACCTGGTTTAGTCCTGTTTTAGTCCTGGTTTAGACCTGGTTTGGACCTGTTTTAGTCCTGGTTTAGACCTGGTTTGGACCTGTTTTAGTTCTGGTTTAGACCTAGTTTGGACCCGTTTTAGACCTGCTTTAGTCCTGGTTTGGACCTGTTTTGGACCTGTTTAGTCCTGGTTTAGACCTAGTTTTAGACCTGGTTTTAGACCTGCTGTTTTAGTCCTGGTTTGGACCTGGTTTGGACCTGTTTTTGTGCTGGTTTAGACCTGGTTTGGACCTGTTTTAGCCCTGGTTTAGTCCTGGTTTAGACCTGTTTTAGTCCTGGTTCAGACCTGGTTTGGACCTGTTTTAGTCCTGGTTTAGACCTGGTTTGGACCTGTTTTAGTCCTGGTTTAGACCTGGTTTGGACCTGTTTTAGCCCTGGTTTAGTCCTGGTTTAGACCTGTTTTAGTCCTGGTTTAGACCTGGTTTGGACCTGTTTTAGTCCTGGTTTAGACCTGGTTTGGACCTGTTTTAGTCCTGGTTCAGTCCTGGTTCAGACCTGGTTTGGACCTGTTTTAGTCCTGTTTTAGTCCTGGTTTAGACCTGGTTTAGACCTGTTTTAGTGCTGGTTCATGTGAGGAGTGAGGTCAATACATATTAAAACCACTGTGTTTGTCTCCAGTTCATTTGATCATGTTTAAAACAAGGAGGACTGGGGAGACCACAGAATCTAGGACTAGGATTAAACCAGGACTAAGACCATTAGTGGAATCATCTATAATACAAAAGGTAAGTCCAGACTAAATGAAAACCACTTCTGGACCAGCTAGACCCAACAGTTTGACATAACAGCTGTGATGAATACTTCTTTAATAGTTCTTTAAGTGTTACTGACGCTGCATGACCAGAAGAGGGCGATGTTATGCACAGAATTTATATAACTCAAAATACTTACAATAAGCAATAAGAACCAGGACTAAACCAGAACTGAAACAGGACTAAACCAGGATGAAATCAGGACTAAACTAGGGCTAAACCAGAACTAAACCAGGGCCAAACCAGGATTAACCAGGTCTAAACCAGGACTAAGACAGGACTAAGTGCAACTGAACTGAACTATTAGTAAGCAGGTCTAACCAAACTAAGCCTACTCTAAGCTAGGAAAGGCAGGACTATATGAGCACTAAACCAGGGCTGAACCAAGTTTGAACCAAAACTAAGATAAAACAGGTCTAAAAGTGACAAAGCAAGGCTAAACCAGAACTAAACTAGGCCAAAATTCAAACTAAACTAGAACTAAAATAGGCCTTAATCCAAACTAAACAAGCACTAAACCAGGACTAAACTAGGACTAAACCAGGACTAAACCAGGACTAAACCACTCCCCTCATTATCTCATCTTCCAGTTGTGTGTGCAATCTGCGAAGGTCGTAGTTAATCTGCTTTAATCCGGTTCTCTGAAGGGAAAGGGTCAGAGGTTGTAGCGCCTGTCTCTATGATGAACCACCTCTGCTTTTAACACAATTACACTCAACCAGAAACAGCATGATATAATACAGCGGCAGAGTGGTTAGCCTCTCCTCTGCTTAGTAAGGAGGTATTAGTGGCAACGTCCATTGTCCCGCTTTATATGTATTTATCCAAGTATCTCAGTCTAACACTACAGGGATACAGGAGGCTGAGAGTTGGTTTAGTCCTGGTTTAGATCTCTGTTCCTACTCACACTTATGGTCATGAGCAGCAGAAAAGAGGTTCCTCTGCTGGGTGGCTGAGTACTTCCTTAACTTGGAGTAGAACCGCTGCTCCTCCACATCCCTGCTCAGACTGCTGCCTCCGTGACCCGGCCCAGATAAGCAGAAGAAAATGGATGAATGAAAGAGTATCTGCACACAGGGATGATGCTTTGGGTCATCTCAGAAGTACTTTGATCTAATAGAGGTAGTGCTGTAACACAGAGACATTAGAGAGATTGGACTAATGCATTGACCTAAATATGGTTGTACAGGCTTTATGTGAAGAACTAAAGAGTGAAACCAGGACTAAACAAGGACTAAACCAAAGCCAGGTCTAACCACGTCTAGACAATTAAGTTGAACCAACCATTTAATCTGATATAAAATTTGATAAAATCAATATACAATTGAAAGACAATATACAGAATGAAGTTAAGTATAGATTAAAGCAAAAGACTAAACCAGGACTGAACCAGGACTGAACCAGGACTAAACCAGGACTGAACCAGGACTGAACCAGGACTAAACCAGGACTAAACCAGGACTAAACCAGGAATGAACCAGGACTAAACCAGGACTAAACCAGAACTAAACCAGGACTAAACCAGGACTAAACCAGGACTGAACCAAGACTAAACCAGGACTAAATCTGGACTGAACCAGGACTAAATCTGGACTGAACCAGGACTAAATCTGGACCAACCACTAAATCAGGACTGACTATAATGGGATTACATACAGGTTCAAACAGGACTACACAGGACTCTGTCTTCATGAATATCTCTGCTCGTCACATGTAAATGAATAGGACTGAGATGACTCATACTGTCAGAGGAGGCACTTTGGAACCTCATTATAAAAATCTACAGTTTTCACATCTGTGAGACGATTAATGAGGTCAGTGAATACAAAAGCTCACTAACGATCTCATATGTTTACATTCATTTAACAGAGCTGCTAAATCACTGGAATAATCCCCATAGGAGACATGCATTCTGTCTGTTTTTAAGATAAGGACCAGAATAGTCCTGGTTTGGTCTTGGTTTAGACTTGGTTTAGTCCTGGTTTGGTCTTGGTTTAGTCCTGGTTTAGTCCTGGTTTAGTCCTGGTTTAGTCCTGGTTTAGTCCTAGTTTAGTCCTAGTTTAGTCTTGGTTTAGTCTTGGTTTAGTCTTGGTTTAGTCTTGGTTTAGTCTTGGTTTGATCTTGGTTTAGTCTAGGAATAGTTGTAGCATTTTTTTTTTTTAAATATAAGTGTTTTTATTAGTTTGAATAAGATGCATTCTTTTTGTGAGTGGACTTGCCTCTCAACAGATCTGATACTGTAATGCCATACTGTGGAACATTCCAGGCAAGGCAATAACATCTCAATGCAAAATATAGACTCTGCATAAATATGAGCAGTATTATCATTTGCTTTGGTTTAGTTTAAATTCAAATTACAGGCTCAACGGTTTAGTCTGAAACAGGAAACATGCAATGGAGGGTTTTACTTCACTTCAACTCAAGTTCCTCTTTGAAAAAACACACACCTGGAATCAAAAAGTAGTACTGGTAAAAGTGTAAACTGGTGAACAACAGCTAAGATAGTTAAGTTAAGGCAAAAGTTGGATTATCATCTTGAATTAAAACAAGACTAAACCAGGACTAAACCTAGTTATCAGTCAGGGCTCATCCCAAAAGTACACATTGGTACTATAGTATATTACTATTACTACTACTACTACTACCTCCACTACTACCACTACTAATTAATTACTGTCACTTTCCCTACAGTACCTCCTGCTTCTACAAATACTTCTTATCGCTCTTTTTATATTTACCACAGTTTCTCATAAGCCTGTGTTTCCTTATTTGCTTAAAACTTTCTTCACACTTCCTGGTTTCCGTCCAATCAGAAAGCTCCAAATTCATCTGAAATCTTGGTCTTTCCCTCTGCTCTGCTCACTCTGGGGTCACTCTGGTCTCACTCTGGGCTCACTCTGGGCTCACTCCGGGCTCACTCCTCCTCTGCTCATTTCTCTGCTGAACATCCCACCTTAAAATTAATTATAAATAAATAAAAGTATTAAATATGGGGAATTTTGCAGCCAATGAAGGACTTTCTATCTTTGTCATTGTAAGTATTTTTTTTTATATTTTTAAATACATTTTTGTAAACCTATTTTAGTCTTTAGTTTCATCAGTATTAAGTAACATTTTTAGTTTTTTTTTATATTTTATTGCAGTAATAATTAATAATCGTATTAATTAATCATATATTTTTTTATATATATATATTTGAGTAATACTGTAATTTTCATTGTGTTTTTAAGTACACTTATGTGATATTTGTAAAGTAACTTCTCTGGTGTAGAGTGCGATGGTGCTCGTATCCATGGAGATGCTTTTGCGTTGCCTGAAATGTTCTTCAATATGGCATTAAAGTTATCTATCTAGCATTGAATAAATCGCCGGTGTCTTTATTGCCAAAATCTATCAAGTCTCCATGAAGATAATAAGTTTACTGCAACATCTCGATGAAGAAAAGCAGAAATGTTACATGGTGCTCTTTAAAATAAATCCTTTGTTGTCTCTTCTTTCAGTTGGTCTGGTTGGGCATCAATGCTTTCCTGTTTGTTCACTTTTACATGGCCTTCCTCACCCCCAGATGGTTCTACACTAGAGTTCTGCTCGGGGTGAGTCCTGGTTTAGTCCTGGTTTAGTCCTGGTTTAGACCTGGTTCAGTCCTGGTTTAGTCCTGATTTAGCCCTGGTTTAGTCCTTGTTCAGTCCTGGTTTAGTCCTGGTTCAGTCCTGGTTTAGTCCTGGTTTAGTCCTGATTTGGTCCTGATTTAGTCCTGGTTCAAACCTGGTTCAGTACTAGTTCAGTCCTGGTTTAGTCCTGCTTTAGTCCTGGTTTAGTCCTGGTTTAGCCCTGGTTTAGTCTTGGTTCAGTCCTGGTTTAGTCCTGTCCTGGTTTAGTCCTGGTCCTGGTTTAGTCCTGGTTTAGCCCTGGTTTAGTCTTGGTTCAGTCCTGGTTTAGTCCTGGTTCAGTCCTGGTTCAGTCCTGGTTTAGTCCTGGTTCAGTCCTGGTTTAGTCCTGGTTCAGTCCTGGTTTAGTCCTGGTTTAGTCCTGATTTGGTCCTGATTTAGTCCTGATTTAGTCCTGGTTCAAACCTGGTTCAGTACTAGTTCAGTCCTGGTTTAGTCCTGGTTTAGTCCTGGTTTAGTCCTGGTTTAGCCCTGGTTTAGTCCTGGTTCAGGCCTGGTTTAGTCCTGGTTCAGTCCTGGTTCAGTCCTGGTTTAGTCCTGGTTTAGTCCTGGTTTAGACCTGGTTCAGTCCTGGGTTAGTCTTGGTTTAGTCCTGGTTTAGGCCTGGTTTAGACCTGGTTCAGTCCTGGTTTAGTCCTCGTTTAGTCCTGGTTCGGTCCTGGTTTGGTCCTGGTTCAGTCCTGGTTTAGTCCTGGTTTAGTCCTGGTTCAGTCCTGGTTTAGTCCTGGTTTAGTCCTGGTTTAGTCCTGGTTTAGACCTGGTTCATTCCTGGTTTAGTCCTGGTTTAGTCCTGGTTTAGTCCTGGTTTAGTCTTGGTTCAGTCCTGGTTCAGTCCTGGTTCAGTCCTGGTTCAGTCCTGGTTTAGTCCTGGTTAGTCCCTGGTTTAGTCCTGGTTTAGTCCTGGTTCAGTCCTGGTTTAGTCCTGGTTTAGTCCTGGTTTAGTCCTGGTTTAGACCTGGTTCATTCCTGGTTAGTCCTGGTTTAGTCCTGGTTCAGTCCTGGTTTAGTCCTGGTTTAGTCCTGGTTCATTCCTGGTTTAGTCCTGGTTTAGTCCTAGTTTAGTCCTGGTTTGGTCCTGGTTTGGTCCTGGTTTAGTCCTGGTTCAGTCCTGGTTTAGTCCTGGTTTAGTCCTAGTTTAGTCCTAGTTTAGTCCTGGTTTGGTCCTGGTTTAGTCCTGGTTCAGTCCTGGTTTAGTGCTGGTCTAGTCTGGGTTTAGTACTTATTAGGTCCTGATTTGGTCCTGATTTAGTCCCTGGTTTAGTCCACACTTCTTTAACTCTATTTCTTTACAGAAAGCCCCTTTTGTTTTCACTTCCTCCAAACTCACAGCTGTTTATACATAACTTTTACTGTTAATGATCTCACAGTAGCAATGTACTAATCGAAATGTACTCAGTAGAAACTAGTGGTGCAGTAAATGAATCAAGTACGGGTAAAAACTATTTGCGGAAACTAATATTTAAGAGTAACTGTCTGGACCTAACATCTGATTTATCACTTGAAGTTTCTGTAAAGTGAAGGATAAAACATGAAATTAGCCAAACTAAATTGTATCTGAAGGAGCTGCAAGAAACACAAATGTTCAGATGTGAGTTTGTTCTAAATGATGAACGACCAATGAGCTCCTTCGTTCACTGAAATAAACACATCTGATTGGACGACTGCGGTTGGACAGAGGGAGTGATATCTTCTTGTCCAGATTTACCAGGCAAAGTAACAGTATAATGCAGTATTTTGTATATTTGTGTACTTTCTCCACAGCATGCTTTGTCTTGGGCCCGGGCTCCTGCTGCTTGTCTGAACTTTAACTGTATGCTGATCCTGCTCCCCGTCTGCAGAAACCTCCTCTCCTTCCTCAGAGGGACCATACAGGTACCGGAAGATGGATATTACTTAATTATTCTAATCGACATGGTAATGGAAATCGAAAGTATATAAATAATACTCAAATCTCTCACTTTCGATACTAAGCAGCTCAAGATCATTCTAAACATATTCAGGAAAGGTTCACTTCTGTCCTGTGAATGGGACCGTTTTAGTATCGATACTTGCTCCAATGAGTATCAAGATTCGATACTAGTTTTAGCACCGATTAAGTGTCTGATTTTTTCTCATAGACTCATGAAAAATCTGGGTATGTGACGCTAATTTTAACAGCATTAATATACTAATCAGTGCAAAAAGTGATATCAAAAGTAGTTTAAACAACATACTGATACTGATAAAATCCAGTTCTAGTCCTGGTTTAGTCCAGAATAAGTTCCAGTTTAGTCCCAATTTTGATGTGAACTCACCCTTAGAATAATCTGTGTCCTTAACAGAACTACAGAGCTATATTCAAAGAAAACATGCTATTTTTTTTTTTACGATTATACACATTATACACCTGCTATGCAACGCTGACTCACCCAGCGTTTTGTGTGGAGTGATTCTTGCAGGTCTGAGTCATTTTCATTCTCCTGTTTCATATCGCTCTCTGTCTCAGTGCTGCAGCCGCACGGCCGCTCGACAGCTGGACAAAAACATCACCTTTCACAAACTGGTGGCCTACATGATCGCCTTCCACACAGGTACTACACAGCGTACTACGAATACACACAGATACTGCACAAAAGCGAATACAATACATATATACACATACAGACACACAGATAAGACTTTAAAGGTCTAGGTTACACTTGTTTCCTCTCATGTCTTGATTTACAGACGCATAAGTGAAATAAAAATCGCAGGATCATGTACAGAGGGTTAATACGAACATTTTAAGACCAAAATGACGAGTCTGACAGCAGCGGTTACAGAGAGAGGAACCACAGTTTTTCAATAGAAAGTGAATTAGAACCCATGCTCATTAGGAATACAGGAAGTTCACGGTGTTTTTAAACTCCACACACCTTCACTAGAATCATTTGAATATTTGCATTCGTGGACCTGCCAAAATTGCCAAAGCCACAGCTATTGTTTCCACCTTGTTGAAAGTTCTTCATTTTTCTGCAAATTAAATCAAAATGAAACTAAAACTAATCTCCATTCGATCCATTGTCCTTGGCGTAAACGGAGTATTTTAAAGTTTGTATATGTAGATGGCCCAATAATGCAGGATTACGCAAACATGTGAACGAAACAAAACACAACTTCAGGTTTTTGATGAGGAAACATTAGAACATTGAGTCAGTTCTGTGTAATATACGACCTTTAAAGGACCTAAAGGACAGACACAGATAAAAGGTTTGATGGAAGATACCCGTTCACTTCAGAAGATGATCCATGATAACTCTGTTTGATGTATAAATAATCTGTGTGTCTGCAGCGGTGCACATCGTCGCTCACCTGTTTAACTTTGAGTTCTTCATGGACGCTCAGCTGGACCAGAACCAGACCCTCCCCTATGTCCTGTCCCAGATCGGAAACAACGGCAACGATAACGTCTCCTTCCTCAACCCCATTCGCTCCAATGAGACGGTAAACACCTTGGTTTAAACCCAATATGCACCAATGAGACGATATGGACCAGGTTCAGACTGGCTTTAGACCTGGTTTAGTCCAGGTTTGATCCAGGTTCAGACCGGATTTAAACTTAGGTTTAAAAACCTCATATGCACCAATGAGACGATATGGACCAGGTTCAGACTGGCTTTAGACCTGGTATTAGAGTTAGTTTCAGTTCCATGGCACTATGTCCCAATAAAAGATTATTACACCAGATTAAAGTTTCCATTTCCTCAGATGATCTTTTCCTCAAAACACTTCCTTGTTTTGGATCAGTGACTTCTGCTTTACAAAGAGCAAGGAGTTTATTCAACTTCTAATCTGTGGTTTTAGTTTAGTTCAGGAGCAGGATTCAGTCCTGGCTCTGTTCTCTTTTAAATGCAGTTTCCACTTCAAACTTTTGATTATTCACTCTTAAACTGTGATGGAATGAGGATGTGTTCATGTGATGGTGAACAGAGGACACATTTCCAACAATAAAGTTAATGTTTAGTCCTGGTCTAGTCCTGGTTCAGTCCTGACTTAGCCCCTGTTTAGTCCTAGTCCTGGTTCAGTCCTGACTTAGCCCCTGTTTAGTCCTAGTCCTGGTTTAGTCCTGACTTAGCCCCTGTTTAGTCCTAGTCCTGGTTTAGTCCTGGATTAGTCCTGGTTTAAACCTGGTTTAGACCCTTTTTTTCTCTCTCTTTCAGACCCAGACCATTGTCATGTTCACCACAGTCGCGGGTCTGACGGGCGTGGTCATCACTCTGGCTCTGATCCTGATCATCACTTCCTCCACAGAGGTCATCCGGAGGTCGTACTTCGAGGTTTTCTGGTTCACACACCACCTCTTCGTCATCTTCTTCATCGGACTTGTCTTCCACGGATTCCAGTATGAAAAGACCTGGTTTAGACCTGGTTTAGATCTGGTTTAGACCTGGTTTAGATCTGGTTTAGACCTGGTTTAGACCTGGTTTAGACCTGGTTTAGACCTGGTTTAGACCTTGATTGGACTTGAGTGGGGTGTTTGCATGTCTGTAGTAAAAGTAGTAGTAGTTGCTGTTTTAGTTCTGGTTTAGACATGGGTTATCTAGATCTTGTATATGGTAGCAGTAGCCTTATTAAAAGTAGAAATAGTATTGTAGTAGTATTTGTTGTAATAGTAGTGACAGTAGTGGTAGTGGTACTTTCTCTTATGTTGTATTCCTTGCGTATATTTCAGGCGTATAGTTCGTGGTCAAACGTTGCAGAGTCTTCAGACCAATAATCCAGAGAACTGCTCCGATCACTTCCAGGACTGGGGCAAGAACGGATCCGACTGTGCTGAGCCCGAGTTTGCAGGAAACCCCCCAGCGGTGAGTCCAGGTTTAGACAGTTCTGATTTAGTCCTGGTTTAGAACTGGTGTAGACCTGAATTGGTCCTCATTTAGTCCTGGTGTAGTTCTGGTGTAGTCCTACTTAAGCCCTGGTTCAGTCCTGGTTCAGTTCTGCTTCACTTTTGGTTCAGTTCTGTTTTTTCTTGTTCTTTTCAGACGTGGATGTGGGTGGTGGGGCCCATGTTCCTGTATCTTTGTGAGAGACTCGTCCGACTTTACAGATCACATCAGAAAGTCGTCATCACTAAGGTCTGTAAAAAATCGAATACTAAGATAATGCATGTAGTACAAGAACACATATAAAACCAATGTATGTAGTACAAGAACACATATAAAACCAAGTGTATGTAGTACAAGAACACATATATATCCTTAGCTCCGCCCACTTCTCTGTGCTTACTTGCCATTATTTAAAGAGGGAGTATTATGCAAAATCATCTTTGTGGAGCTTTCTGCCGTGTTATAACATTGTTTCATCAAAAGCCTGAAAAGGTTCAGGTGTCATCCATGCATTTTGAGTAATCTAGTGATCTCTCCTGGGGGCCTTTTCGAACCATTCCTTGTGATTATCTGTAAGATTCTGTACACGACTCTGTGCACAAGCTTCTCCCATGTTTTCAACAATTCTCCATAAATATATAAATACATGTGCACGCTGATTGTGTTGTGATTGCGCTCTGAACGGGGAGTGAGGGAGGAAAGACTCAGAGCAACAAAAATGGAAAATGTTAATAATGGAAGTACATTTATTTCTAATCAAAGAGTCAAAGAAAACTATCTGAAATGTAAAGTCAGAAGGGTTTACTGAATGTAACACAAGAAAAGTCATTTGTGAGCTTCAAGACAACGACAAGACCAGAGCTCACAGTCCTGTCGTTGAGTCTGAGCAGTGTATTCTTATATTCTTATACTTATATTCACTGTTATAAACTTTAGCATCAGTACCTCGAGATACAAGTGCAATACTAAAGTGCATAGCTAAACGTGGATACTTTGTACTACATTGTTTTTCAATATAGCATTTAAATGTACTGTATAGCAATATATAGCAATAAAAGGTACAAAGCTGCTCTGACAATATATCTGTACTGATGCAAAACATATATTGCTAAAATACACGGGGAAAAATGGGTATAGCATCTTTAAAATGGGCCTAAACACGTACATTTTGCCCACAACCACAAAACCACATAAAGAGGAGAGGAGAGAGGGGGGAGGAGGGGCGGGGTCTGGGGGTAAAAGGACTAGTGTGATTGGTCTAACAAGTATCCACACTTCAGACTCCGCCCCCGCAGCCAGGTGTTTGTGATCAGAAACGGCTGGCTGTAATCAGGGCAGTCCTACGTGATGTCACCAAGTACTTGAAACTGCAGAAGTCTATTTTTATACATTTTTTACCAAAAGAAATGCAATAAAATTACCAAAAAATGACTAGGAATTCAAGATACTGCTATTAAAACACCATATCGACACTTTGCAGCTGTCATCAACATTACCTGGCGGTTTGATGCTAACTGTAGGCACTGCTCTGTCTGAGGTTTTGTTAAGACTTTAATCTGAGCTTTATTTTCTCTCAATCTGACCAGAAAGAGTTTTCAGACGATCTAAAACTTTTTGGCTGTGTTTGCTAATGTGTGCATTGAGTCACCATGGTAACTCCCCCAGCATGAAGTCACTGCAAACAAAAGTTGATGTAAAGTTTAGTTCCGCTTTAACTCATCGTTTGCCCTCTGTC
>JAIEZT010000198.1:2987295-3187295 GCA_019594935.1 Periophthalmus modestus
ACTACTGCTACTACTGCTATTGTTACTACTACTCTTATTGTACTACTGCTACTACTGCTACTGTTACTACTACTCTTATTGCACTACTGCTACTACTGCTACTGTTACTACTACTCTTACTGTACTACTGCTACAGCTGTGATTTGGCACACTGTGGGAGGGCATCTGACGCTCTTGTTGTTTCAGGACTAAAGTGGGCGTGTTCCTGTGTGGACCTCCTCAGCTCGGGAAGTCTCTGGAGAAACAGTGTCTGTCCCACTCTGAGGCTGACGTCAAGTTCATCTTCAACAAGGAGAACTTCTAAACCTGATCAAGACCTGCTTTAGTCCTGGTTTAGTCCTGGTTTTTGTCCTGGTTTAGTCCAGGTTTAGTCCTGGTTTTTTGTCCTGGTTTAGTCCTGGTTTAGTCCAGGTTTAGTCCTGGTTTTTGTCCTGGTTTAGTCCTGGTTTAGTTCAGGTTTAGTCTAGGTTTAGTCCTGGTTTAGACCTGGTTTAGTTCGGGTTTAGTCCTGGTTTAGTCCTGGTTTAGTTCGGGTTTAGTCCTGGTTTAGTCCTGGTTTAGACCTGGTTTAGTTCGGGTTTAGTCCTGGTTTAGTTCGGGTTTAGTCTGGGTTTAGTCCTGGTTTAGTCCTGGTTTAGTCCTGGTTTAGTCCTGGTTTAGTCCTGGATTAGACCTGGTTTAGTCCTGGTTTAGTCCTGGTTTAGTTCGGGTTTAGTCCTGGTTTAGTCCTGGTTTAGACCTGGTTTAGTTCGGGTTTAGTCCTGGTTTAGTCCTGGTTTAGTCCTGGTTTAGACCTGGTTTAGTTCGGGTTTAGTCTGGGTTTAGTCCTGGTTTAGTCCTGGTTTAGTCCTGGTTTAGTCCTGGTTTAGACCTGGTTTAGTTCGGGTTTAGTCTGGGTTTAGTCCTGGTTTAGTTCGGGTTTAGTCTGGGTTTAGTCCTGGTTTAGTCCTGGCTTAGTCCTGGTTTAGTCCTGGATTAGACCTGGTTGGGACTCTGGATGGGCTGATATTCGATATTTGCCAAATCCACAGTGAAGCACAAATGTATCTTGTAAAATATAAGTTAAAGTTACTGTTACCTTTAATAAAATGTTTCATGTGACGTGTAAAGTGCCTCACACAGTCTCATAAAACTCAGAGAAATGAACTGTGCAAAACATCGAAGAAGCTGTAGTGATATCGGTCGATAAAAATATATAGAAGGATCGATCAGTTTTGGCTGATACCGATACTGGAGGTGATGTAATAGTTTGGACCTTGTTTAGTCTGAGTTGGTCCTGGGTTAGTTCTGGTTCAGTCCTGACTCTAAACCTCTGGCTGATTTCGTCATGTCCAGGGTCAGTACTTCTGTTTTTGTAAAATGGAGGCGGACATTTTGAAACTTTGTTTTTTTTGACATTTTCCTCTTCTTGTTTTCAGTTGCAGAAATATTCATGAAATTTCAGCTTTCAAAATCCAGACTTCCCCCTTTTAAAACCAGTTTCCAGAGAAAGATCTACCTAGACCTGGTTTAGTTCTAGTTTAGTCCTGGTTTTTGTTTCAGTCCTTGCTTTAGTAGGTTTGTCTCAGGTCAGATTTGATGTGGTTCTAGTTTAGACCCAATTAAACCCTGGTCAAGACCTAATCCAGACCTGGTTTAGTCCTGGTTTAGTCCTGGTTTAGTCCTGGTTTAGTTCTGGTTTAGTCCTGGTTTAGTCCTGGTTTAGTTCTGGTTTAGTCCTGGTTTAGTCCTGGTTTAGTTCTGGTTTAGTCCTGGTTTAGACCTGGTTTAGACCTGGTTAAGACCTGGTTTAGTCCTGGTTTAGTCCTGGCCTGTTTTAAACCTGGTTTCTTCCTGTATATAAACCCTGATTTAGAGCAGATTTAGTCCTTGCACAGACCCTGGTTTAGTCGTGGTTTGGACCTGGTTCAGCCCAGACTCTCCTCATCAGAACTGTTCTATTTTCCTGTCATGTCACAGTCATATTCTTTATGTCGAGACTTTATTTCCTGTTTTCAGCTTTAATGTAACAGTTCAAGACTTTGTTTTGTTCCTTAAACTTCATGATGAAATATTTATCCTCCATCTTGTTATTGCCACATTCCTTTGCCCGTGTTCAATGTCCCATGATTCCACTGTGGTATTTTTAATTAAAACTGTGAAAAGCTCAAACAGAATCACTTATTTCTTATTTGAGAAAATACATTTGCTACAACAACTACTAATACTGTCACTTTGTGAAAATGCTGCTACTACTAATCATCATTTTCTACAGGTCAACCTAAGTAGCATTTACAATTATTTTCATTTTTATGTATTTAAGTGTAAGTTCATAAGTACTTTATGCTTGTAGTATTGTCAAAAACAACAGAATTTCATCTGTGATCAGTACTTTTCTAATTTTAAAATGCAGACTTCCTTTTCAAAATCAGTTCCCAGAGACATATCTATATATACATCAGCTACAGAAGTAATTATATTGGATTATATTAAATCTATAATCAGTGCTTTTTTGTTCAATAGTGGCAATAAGTCACATTTATACTAAAAAGTTTATTAAATCAAATAATTCAAAAATACATTTCTTTACAAATGTGTTTTTTATTTGGCCCAAAACAACCGATACATCAGAACAGTGACTATTAACAGATTTTAAGCAGAAATTGAAACATATTTATTTCTTGTTGGCATTATTGAAAAAGGCAAAATAAAGTCCACTTTAAGGCGTTGCATGTGTGGCACTGTAGCGCCCCCTGTTGGTGTCAGAGGGCATTGCGTCTGTCACGTGATTTCATGCATGTAACTTGATTTTACTGCAGTTTGAAACATAAATAAACGTTTATATTTTGTTTTGTTTTAAGCAAGGGACAAAGCAAAAACGCTGACGATGCAATACATGGTGCGGTTTTCCCATTTGACAGTGCAGCTGCCTGGAAATAACAAAGAGAAATGAAACGTTATCACAACTTTGACCAATCACTGCTTTAAAAATGTCCCTGTGTGTCAGATGCCCTCCCATCCTCCTATAGCCCTGTATCATGTATCATATTTTGCGATCAGATCTTGTGTGGTTGGATAATTATAGTGGCTGAATGGATCTTGTCACAAATATAAATGTAAAAACAAAGATCTTTTGTGTAGACAGATGCTCCACTCACCATCCAGAGCTGTGTCCCAGAAACAGGAGTTCGCTGCGTGAAGACCAGCTCCAGTTTTTTGAGTCACTGCACACGTCACTGACAAAAAAATAAAATGCCAAAAATATTAATAATTACTTTAAATCAAATGAAATTAGTTTAGCTGGTTTGGTCTGGTTTTGTCCCAGTTTAGCCATAGTCATAAATAGTTAGTCATAGATTTTGCTCCTCTGGTTTGAACCTTGCTCTTCGTTGGTTTAGTCCCGGTTTAGCCAACAGTCAGACCAAATTTCTAGTGCAAATTCAGTTGTACTTCTGGTTTAGATCGTGTTTAATAGTTTCTACTTTTTACCTGGTTCAGCCCTGGTTTAGTCCTTGGTTCAGTCCCTGGTTTATTCTCTAGTTCAGTCCCTGGTTTATTCTCTGGTTTATTCTCTGGTTCAGTCTCTGGTTCAGTCTCTGGTTCAGTCTCTGGTTCAGTCTCTGGTTCAGTCTCTGGTTCATTCTCTGGTTCAGTCCTTGGTCCAGTCCTTGGTTCAGTCCTTGGTTCAGTCCCTGGTTTATTCTCTGGTTCAGTCCCTGGTTTATTCTCTGGTTTATTCTCTGGTTCAGTCTCTGGTTCAGTCTCTGGTTCAGTCCCTGGTTTATTCTCTGGTTTATTCTCTGGTTCAGTCTCTGGTTCAGTCCCTGGTTCAGTCGCTGGTTTATTCTCTGGTTTATTCTCTGGTTCAGTCTCTGGTTCAGTCTCTGGTTCAGTCTCTGGTTCAGTCTCTGGTTCAGTCTCTGGTTCAGTCCCTGGTTTATTCTCTGGTTTATTCTCTGGTTCAGTCCCTGGTTTATTCTCTGGTTTATTCTCTGGTTCAGTCTCTGGTTCAGGTCTGGTTCAGTCTCTGGTTCAGTCTCTGGTTCAGTCTCTGGTTCAGTCTCTGGTTTACAGTCCCTGGTTTATTCTCTGGTTCATTCTCTGGTTAGTCTCTGGTGGTCAGTCTCTGGGTTCAGTCTCTGGTTCAGTCTCTGGTTCAGTCTCTGGTTCAGTCTCTGGTTCAGTCTCTGGTTCAGTCTCTGGTTCAGTCCCTGGTTTATTCTCTGGTTTATTCTCTGGTTCAGTCCCTGGTTTATTCTCTCTCTTTCTCACCTATATACTTGTACTGTTTGCCCAGTTTGCACAGGTCACTGATGCAGCGTTCCAAAATGGCTGCTGTCCATTTGTTGATCTGGTCTTTGTTGTAGTCCTCTCCTCCGATCGTAGCATCTATGCTCTGAAATAAATAAATAAATGAATGAATACATAAATAACTAAATACTAAAATACAAACAAAAGCCGCACACACACAGGCAGGTCATGAGGCAGTCACACCAGCTGTAAAACTGTACTAACCCCGAGGAAAAAGGACACAGAGGAACAGGAGCTAGTGTTCTGTATCATCCCTGATCATTTCTAATTGGTGACAATGTTCTGCTGTTTTTTATCCAATCACATCACAACATCTGAAGATTAACTAGAGGCATGTGACCTGTCCTCATCTCAGTCTGACACAGGGACATCAGAGGCTGGGAGGGCATCTGACACACAGGGGCATAGACTATAACAGTGCACTCACCTCTTTAACAATGGCCTCTGCTTCTTTAGCACCAAATGATCCCTGTCAACAGTAACAACAAAACATTTAAGCACAATTATTTCTATTATAATGCACTTTCTGTGGATAAGAAACAGGCAAAAATAATATTACTGCAACAAATATTAGCAGTTCTTGGAGTGGCTCATTTGTTTTTCTAACGCACCGATGTAAAAATGCATCATTATGTTTTATTATTTCATTAGTTAATTGTTCAAAATGTAGTGAAAATGTAGAAATAGTTTATGGGCATTTGCAGCAGTGGCCAAAGGGCGTGAGTGAAAGGAGGGCTGATTCATGCCGAAAAATACAATTAAAATATGTTTTAAAGCACTGACTTCGTAGGTGGTTTGGGTGTCCTCCGTCCCCGTCATGTTTCAGACAGTTTGTGAGTGAAATATGTGCAGATGTTTAGTTGAAATGTTGAGAAGTTTGTGGTAGATTCCGCCTGATTGTGTTCTGTCAAAACAATCAACGAGCGGCAAAGAGCGGCCACATCCGGAAGAGTCATAGCGGCTGCTGCCACCTGCAGGAAGTGTACGGTACTGCAACCGGTTTAGTCCTGGTTTAGACCTGGTTTAATCCTCATTTAGTCCTAATTTTAGCCTGGTTCAGTCCTCCTTTAGTCCTCTTCGTTCATTCACTCTTCAGACCTGATTCGGTCCTGGTTTAGTCCTCGTTCGTTCTATCCTCAGACCTGGTTCAGTCCTGGTTTGTTCCATAGAAGAAACAGATACTAAACCAGGACTAAAATATGACTAATCTGCGGATGTTGGTGAGAATGGATTAACATTGGACGATGGGAGGGTATCTGACACACAGGGACATAGCAGATATGAATCAGAAGATTTATGTTTTCTCACAAATGTTAATGCTTCAGGACAGTTTTAATCCTGAACTTTTAACTAAACCTTGCATTTAATATATGTAAATTTGATATTTTACAGAAAATTTCCAACACAATTTCGCAAAAACCAAAAACACAAATATAATTTTATCAGAATCACAGGAATTTTATTATTTATTCTTTACAGCCTCTGCAGCAGAAACAGTTAAAATCCTCAAACATGGTCGCCATCGCCAAGTCCATTTGGTGCAAAAATCCAGAAGATACCCTCTCCCTCTCTCTTTCTCCTTCAAAACACTGTGCGTTCATTTTAATACACAAGATCCAATACCACAATACACCTGGATGCAGCAGTCTTCCTTTTCCCCCTGCCTACTTCCTGGAGGCGGAACTAGAGCCAGGAGGCAGCCAATCAGAGCAGAGAGAGGAGTGAGTGACAGAGTTGTAGTTGGAGCAGGCACGTTTGGATACTGTTGTGGTCAGTCTCACAGAAAATCGCTGTGTCGGGTTCCGACAGCGAAGGATTTTGTGAAATTCTGTTTATTTTTTATTTTTTTGGTGATAAAATGTTCAGATGATCTCAAAGGTTTTCTTGAGCTCCACGATGAGCTGCCAGTCTGACTTCTGCATCTCGTCCCTGAACCAGTTTTTCAGAGCGTCGATGGAGGCACGGGTGATCTGAGGAGGAAGAGCAGAAAACTATTATTTAAAACTCTAAATAATGAAATCATGTCTAATGGAAGACAAAACCAGGTCTTAACTAGGAACAAACCAGGGACTAAACCAAGATTAAACCAGGATTAAACCCAGACTAAACTGTCCAGGCCTAAACCAGGGCTAAACCAGGGTTAAACCAGGGCTAAACCAGGGCTAAACCAGGGCTAAACCAGGGCTAAACCAGGGCTAAGCCAGGGCTAAGCCAGGGCTAAACCAAGGTTAAGCCAGGACTCAACCAGGGCTAAACCAGGGCTAAGCCAGGACTCAACCAGGGTTAAACCAGGGCTAAACCAGGTCTTACCAATTAAAACTAAAACAAGACAACTTGGTTCAGGAATGAGAGCACACAAGAGAGAGCGGGGAGGAGTCGCCACAGCTCCACTGAATCAGAATCCACAGCAGCGGGCAGAGCATGGGGCAGAGCATAAGGGAGAGCAGTGGCAAACATGGATCCAGTGGCCCATGACACTCGCTGTCTGATCTAATGCTTGCTGCCCACTGATTTCTAATATCCCAGGACTTACGCCTGCTCCACCCTGATTGTAAAAGTTAAACCTGGGCGCAGTGCAGATGGCGTAAGTCTCACTGGCTCACTAGTCATAACTATAAGCTGTCTATAACTGTCAGAAGTTGGACATAAGGGTAAAGATCAGTCGTAGGACCAGCTGGTGCACTCGGCTTCAGAATATTAAACCCGGGAGTGAACCAGGGACTGAATTAGGTGTCATTGCAGTGACCCAGACCTTGCTGACGATGATGTCCGTGGCCTCAAAATGACGTCCGAACATCTTGGGCGCCTCGCCAGGAATGGGCTCAATTTTCACACAGATTTCTTGTCCTTTTTTGGCTGAGTCGACAGGTTTGTGGTTCATCTCGATACTCGTGACAACACCAATGTCCACAAACTGAAACATAACACAATATAATTATAGAGAGATCAGGAGTCTAACCCACAACCTGCCGAGAAGGGGAGAGGCTAATCACTCTGCCACACTCACCCCTTTGCTGGGCACACAGACTGGTGTTCCTGTCTTTAAGACTCCGGCCTCCACATTCACTCCCATCACAATCGGATCTCTGGAGTTAAAGATGAACTGAGGCAAAACTCGGAGCTTCACCGGGAAAACTGCGATATGTCTGAGGAGAGAGTATTATTTTAAGTTTCTGTGGTCATTTAAAAAAGGATTAAAGCAGGACTAAAATCAGAGTTATGAATGTAACTAAAGTTCCATGTATGCTTGATGATTGCCTTTACGCAATCAGGAAAGCAGTAATAGCAGTAGTAATAATAATAGTAGTACTAGTAGTACGTACTTGAACTCCTCCTGCTTGGCCTTCTTGTAGTCCTCTCTGTATTTGGTGAATGCGTCGAAAAGGTGGTAGATGATTTCAGCCGAGAAGATCCTGACTCCCAAACTGTCGGCCATCTCCTGACTCTCTCTCTCCACTTTAACATCAAACGCCAGGATTACAGCATACCTGAAAGAGACCGGGTTTAGACCAGGTTTAGACCGGGACTGAGCTGGGACTGAGCCGGGACTGAGCCGGGACTGACTTGGGATTTACCGGGGACTAAACCAGGGACTAAACCAGAGACTAAACCAGGTGAATATTAAGTTTTTTAGGTGAGACTCACTGAGGGTCGTGTTCCAACATGGTGGATGCTTTCATAACATCTTTTTTATGAACAGGACCAATGTTGATACCGGCGTACTGCAAAAAGAGAAAACAAGTACATCTCCTGAAACTTTGATCAATATTAAATCATTATTTATATTCAAGAATTTAAAACTTTTATAAATCAGTTTTAGTCAGAATTGGTAAAAATATGTCTGGAAAGGTAAAAAATACAACTTATTGATATTGCAAAGCCTAAATGTAATGTATTATGTGTCAAATTGACTTACAATGATCTAAACCAGCACTAAGCCAAGAACCTGACCAGGACTCAGGAAGAACTAAACTGGGTCGAAACCAGAACTAAAGCAGGTCTAAAGCAGGTCTTAATTAATGAATAATTAATTAAACAACACTCTGAAGGTTTATAAATTCTTGTACTGTATCACTGACCCATATCTGAAAATAACATCTCTGTTCTCCAAAGCAATATGTAGTTATGAATATTTACCAAGTTAAATGGACAGCATTTGAATAGGAGATATGCAAATGAGTGTGGCTCCAGACTGTGGCCTAAAGATTAAAGATTAGACAAACTGCCCAAGAGTTATCTAGGGTTCTGTGTTCAGTCTACAACAATCGATTAAGCCAATGTGTGCTGTGTGTGCAGACGACTGTGAGAAAGTCATGAGCAAAGATTAATCTCAGGGGGAGGGGCAGGGCTAAAGCAGGACAAAAGCAGGGCTAAAGCAGGGCTAAATCAGGACTAAAGCAGGGCTAAATCAGGGCTAAAGCAGGACTAAAGCAGGACTAAAGCAGGACTAAAGCAGGACTAAAGCAGGACTAAAGCAGGGTTAAACCAGGACTAAAGCAGGACTAAAGCAGGGCTAAAGCAGGACTGAAGCAGGACTAAAGCAGGGCTAAAGCAGGACTAAAGCAGGGCTAAAGCAGGACTAAAGCAGGACTAAAGCAGGACTGAAGCACGACTGAAGCAGGACTGAAGCAGGGCTAAAGCAGGACTGAAGCAGGGCTAATTGAAGTACTCACAGGGACTTTGGAGGTGCGCAGGAACTCAAGCAGAGCCTCCAGCGAGCCCAAAGTGGAGGCCTGGACGTAAACGCCCTTCTCCTCCAGCTTTATGGAGCTCAGGGTCTGTCTCAGCTCCTTTATCAACTCGTCCTGGGAGAAATACAATTATAGCATTAAAGCAGACATACTGTGGTGTCTACAGTTATAATCTATGATCCGTGGATCATCATGTTATAATTTGGACATTTTAAAACACAATATTGATTTAAAAAAAAATACACAATAAAAGACGGGTGAAAAGGGTGAAAATGGGAGTAGATTGGAGCAATGACATCTTTAATACAGGAGAATAAAGATTACTCAAGCATGAATAACTCTAAACACAACTTGAGAGGGTCACTGAGAAGGACACCACTATAACATGGTAAAAAGCTCTGAAAAGTTGATTTTGCACAATATGTCTCCATTAAAAATATGATCTAAACCAATGATACAGTATAGTAGTAAAATCATAATTTCATCATAATTTTCCAGCTGTCAGTCACTCATAGAGACTGACCAATAGGAGAAGTGGGTGGGAAAAGGCGAATCATCTCTTTAGACTGGCACTAAGGCACTGGAGCAGGTCCTGATTTGACTTCATATAGTTGGTATATTAATATCGGGAATCCCCAGATACAGTCTCATACTTATTGACAGTTTAAACGTAGTGAGTGTGTTTTACCCTGAGCACCGGGATCTCGTCATCCCTGTGTGCCACCAGCAGAGGGAGCCCTGCCAGAGCCTTCTCCAGGTCTTTGCCCAGAATCTTCACTCCCTGAGACGTGCACACCTCTTTGTGCTTCTCGTACTGATTCTGTGAAAATAAAACACACTAATTAATTTACAAAATATTGTTAGATATCTTGATCTAGTTTTCTTCAGTACTGAGATTAGATTTGCAAAATATATACGTAAAATGGGATTCTGTTCAGAGTGCACATTGTAAACAACTATGACTCCATATGAAACTACACTTTAACCTCTGCATCACCTGCTTGTTGCCACAGATCTGGCTTTCCGAGTACCATCAGATCTAAGCCAGGTCTATAACGGGACTATTCCAGACCTACCCTACCCAGACCTAAACCAGGTCTAAAAATGGACTACCGTATTTTCCGGACTACAAGCCGCTACTTTTTTCTACACTTTAACCACTGCCGCTTATGGTGCAGTGCGGCTTATTAATTTTTTTTCCCGTAAGATATACAGTGTCGATTATTTATTACGTTCCAAAATAACCCCAAAATAACCCGCGTTAAATGAAAAAGTAGAAAGCATTTTTTTTTTTTTTTTAACAGTTATTCTATATGTTTTGCGGCTGCCGGTGTATCAGTTCCTCTGTCCCCACCTCTTCGTCCTGGCGCCGCTGTAATGTCTCATAATGTTCTTTTTCCTTCAGTCACTGATCCACAAACTAAAGCAGACTCCATCTGCAGGTTACAGCCCTTTTTGCTCCTTGTTAAAACTTATTCTGCTGTCGTCCTTATGTTATTTTCCCCCTTGTTTATGTTGTTTCACATGTAAAGTCTCTGTGGTGCGTCTTGGCCGCGCTGCGTTCCTGCTGCGCATTTTCAAGCGTCAGAGACGCAGCAGAGATGATCACCTCCGCTGATGAGTTTTATGTAATAAATACACTAAAGTCACTCTCTCAACCTGGTCTGCAGTGTTCACAAAGACACAGGGAAAACTAAACATCCAAAGGCACTCGCAGACCGCAACGGACGATCTGGACGAGCGTCAGAGGCGTTTGTCCTGCGATCTTGACATGTTTCAGAGTCACACTGCAGCATCGAACATTTTGGTAAATTTGGCTTAACGTATTCTGTCCTGTACAGGAGACACGGCACCTCCTTTAGCCAATCAGGATGCAGAACATGGCACCTCCTTTAGCCAATCAGGACGCAGAACATGGCACCTCCTTTTACCTTTAGCCAATCAGGACGCAGAACACGGCACCTCCTTTAGCCAATCAGGACGCAGAACAAACGCCTGCATATACTGTAAAAAAAAATAAAAAAGCATGCAAAACTGCACTAGTGGTCCCTCGCAGGGAACGTTTTTGAGCTAATTTTTCATATTACTATGTGGGATACCTTTTACGGCTTTTAATCAAGTGCACTCTGTAGTCCGGAAAATACGGTACATATTTCCACTGTAGTTTAAAACAGGAAATGGTCCAAAGGAGGATAAACAAGTGGATAGACACAGCTCTTCAGTTTGTGGGTTTGTCTCATTTAGAGTTCAAAGCCCCACCTGAAGAAACTTGCGTACCATAGTTTGAGAAACACTGAGGCGTACCCTCAATCAGAAAAGTCACATAGTGCAACTTTATCATAATTCATTTGTTTGTACCTTGACCCTGAGCTCCTTGAGTGGAGGAGGCAGCAGTAGACCTCTGATCTGTGTCACTATGGGCCCCTCCACGCCGGGCACAATGATCGTCTCTCCCTCTCTCAGCCGACCGTTTATCAAAATCACATCGATTGTGGTGCCCATGCCTGGGAGAGCCTTCACCTGCAGGGGGAGACAGATGGTTAGAGGAGAGTGAGGGAGAGAGGAGCAATCACCCGAAGAAAAAGAGGGAGGAAGACAGAGTGAGTTAGAAGAGGGAAAAGGAGAGACAGAGAGAGAGAGAGGAGGGAGGGAAAAAGAGGGGAGAGATTTACCTGCAGACAGTGAGAGGGGGGAGATGGGAGGTAAGAGGAAACATTTAAAATAAATATGAAAAATAAATCCCTGAGTTCGTACCTCCATGACCTGCGCCCGGAGCTCGTCACAGTGCGCTAACCTCTTCGCTAACATAGTCTGAGTCAGCTCCACTAAAAGAGCGATCAGGTTCCCCATCCCGTCCCCGCTGTGAGCCGAGGTCGGGACCAGGGACACGAAGGTCCTTGGGTCTTTGTTCTCGAAGAAGAGAGCTGCGTTCAGGCCCTAAAGAGGAGAGGAGTAGAGGAGAAGAAGAGGAGAAAGAGGAGAGGGAGTGGACAATGATCAGAGCTAATGCCACCTGCACATCCAGGTATCACTGAATCAGCGAGCAGTCTGGACTCATTTTACATATTATGCCACATTTGGAGGCCCGGTGGATGAGTGGATAGATGTTTTGCACTGACATCATTTTATTTGAAAAACACTCCTTAACATTCCAGTCAAGTGGCACTGAGGCAGATCTATGGCCAATCTCCCCACAACAATTGTTTCCTCAACAAACTCATGTTATTTAAGGAGTTAAACATAATCAGTTAAACTGTGTGTGACAGTCTGTATCAATGATGATGATGTGAGTGTAGTTTGCAGTGTTCCTGTTTAGCTAACTGTTAACTGGTTTTCTACTATTGACTTGGCTTTCATGTTTTAAATGTCAGATACAAACTAAATATTAAACAGGGGTAGACTTTTACATTTGTTACTACAGCAGCTCTTTCACATTTTAGATTTAGCTTTTACAGTTGAACATTTCATTGACTCTCATGTACCTTTCCACTCACTAAAGGTTGTGGTGTCATCTGCATAATCTCTACTGACCTTATTCTGCCCCACCCACCAACCCGCCCACTTAAAGTGCCTAAACTACACCTCCAGAATAAGATGGCTTCTATCCGAAGTAGTTTGCTTGTTTGTCTGGCACTGCAGCACCCACTACTCTAACTGTAAGGTCACCACAGCAGCATTAAATCAAATGCAGAGGACACATTTCTCTACTCAGCCATTGAAGTGTACCCTAACTTTAACCTTTAACCTCCTCATTCCTCTGTACCTGCTGAGCAAACTCCACGATGACGGCCTTGGCTCTCTCGTCAAACTCGTCTTTAGTGTTTTTCTTCTGTTTCTTTAACGTTGTCACGACGTCAGTGTCCGGGCTCTTCTTCCAGTCGTACAGACGGTCGATCTGAAACAGAAACGAGGGATTTAACACAAGCACAGGGCCAAAGAGCCAGAGGACTGTACAGAAACTATTACCAAGTATCTCTATAGTTAAAGATGCTGTGCCTGATTCTTTTCACATGTATTTGAGCAAAATATGTCTTACCCAAGTACAGATATATTGTATAAGCAGCTCTTGAGGTCAAAATAAGTGTTCTGTGTACTGCCCGCATTTAATTATAAAGCACTTTCTTGTCAGAGAATCAAAAAGTGCAAGTTACGAGAGTGACAGTAGCTCAGTCGGTAGACTTTTTATTCATTGATCCGAAGGTTGGCGGTTTGAATCCCACTCTCGACATAATCATCATTTGTCAAGCAGTCAAATCCACTGACCCACAGGTTGGAGGTGCAATTCCAGCTCCCACAGATGAATACTGTCATTGTGTCCTTGGGCAAGACACTTAACCCACATCACCCCCAATGTCTGTGTACACTGGTGTATGAATGTGTGAATGAGTGTGTCATCATCATCCTGGATGTAAAGCACTTTGAATCCCTTGAAGGTGGGAAAAAGTAAAAATCAGGTACAGGCCCTTTAATATTTGGTAGAGTGTATTCTAGTGCCTCTTTAGCTGATCTTTGGTTGTTGTTAAAGTGTGTAAAGGGTGTAGGACCTTGTTGAGTGCTACGATGAAGGGGCATTTCTTCTCCTTCAGCAGGTTTATGGACTCGAGTGTCTGAGGCTCCAGTCCGTGCATGATGTCCACCACCAGGATGGCGATATCACACAGAGAACTGCCCCTGTTCCTCAAGTTACTGCAAAAACACATAGATAATTTAACATGGACTTTTGGTTCCGGTTTGGATTTTCAGTTAAGGAGGTTAAAGGAAAGTTACCTGAAAGACTCGTGTCCAGGTGTGTCGATGATCAGCATCCCAGGGATCTTTATGTTTTCATGGTCAAACTGCAGGAAAAACAAAATCAGAATCAGAAACAAAATAAGTCAAATAAAACTAAATAAGAAATTGGACATGTATTTAAAGGGAGTACACCTGTTGCAGTGCAAATTTAAATTGTACAAAATTTGGGCTTAGAAAAAAGAAAAAAACTCTTTTTGTACTTTTTTGTTACACATTTTCTCAAGAGGATTTTCTTATCTAATGTTGTTGTAATTAAGTCTGAGAAATAAAAATGCATGAGTGCCGTACATTTTTGACCATCTTCGCCTGCTCCTCAATTGTTTCTTTGGGGACATTTGTTGCTCCGATCTGCTGCGTGATCCCTCCGGCCTCTCCGTCCTGAACATGTGTGTGCCTCAGCTACACAAACAAAACACAATTTACACTTTTATATATATGTTCATCTCTGTAGAAATTAATACATGATGTTATTTCTAATGTTTTGAGTCCAGACCTTGTCCAGGATCTTGGTCTTCCCAGTGTCGACATGTCCCAGGACACAGACCACTGGAGCTCTGAGCGTGTCCACGTCGATGTTCCTCATGTTTTCCACACGACGTTTCTGATCAAAAACAAAACATGACATTCTGAAGAAGTTGAATATTCAAAAGATATATTTTGTTTTAAATTGTTATTTGCTATGGCATCCGTCCTAACTTTTCATAGTTGGTGGTTTTCAAATACTAAAATATGATAATGTCATACTGCCAAATTTCTCTTATGGGAGACCGTACTTTCTTATCCAAAAGGTAAATTCACAAATATTGAAGCTGATCCTTTTATTTTTAGTGACTAGACCCAAGAACTCGCTGTGTTTCAACACAAATCAGCATTTTAACAATTAATTTCACCTGCCTCCCATCTGTATTCATTATTATAGAAAGCTGTGATATCATCTGAAACACAGTAATGGGAAACACTAATTCGGCCTGTCATGATAAATACTATCGACTTATCGTTCTATATATATATTTAGATGAAGAGTAAATTTTGGGGGTCAATATTTATTGTGGCACCTTTTCTTAGTACTAGTGGGAAACTTTTTTTCTGTTCTACAATTTCGATTTGAGCTGTAGAGGGTTGAATAAATAACTTCTAAAACTCTTTACAGATGCAACCTGACTACTTAAGTGTTTCATTCTGCCGTTTATTTATTGCCGTTTGTGTTTTTGAACCATATTATACATTTAGAACTCATGACAGGCCTGACACTGAGATCATGTTACTCCTGTGTAAATCTCCTGACAGTGTCTCACCTCTATCCTCCTCTTGGCGCGGTCGTACAGACGCTCCTCCTTAGTCCTCCCGTCATCATCGTCGCTCTCGCTGCTCTCGTCTTCGCTCTCTTTTGCCCGTCTTTTTGAAGACGCCGCCGTCGCCCTGGTAGCTTCTGCTGCCGTGGAAATCTCCTCCTCACTTTCCTCCTCTTCCTCGTCCTCCTCTTCCTCGTCGTCCTCCTCTTCCTCCTCCTCCTCTTCATCACTTCCCGTCGGCTCCGGAGCGATGGCGGGCTCCTCTTTCACCTCTATGTGGACTTTCTTCAGCTCTGAAACCAAAAAGAAAAAAATTAGTTTTGTCTATTCAAGACTTTTAATGAATTGTACTTGAGAGAAACATTTTGATGCTTAGTCCTAATGAGCCACATCAGCAAAAATACAAAAAAGTGGAAGTGTTAGGTTGAAGATGTTATACTCGGGATATATTACTTTGTCTCGAATGTTCCACAATATGGCAATAAATGTATCAATCTGCATTTATTAATTTACAGATGTTTTATTGTTAAAAAATACCTTGGGCAAACAAACATTCTTACTGTGACTGGGGGCGCCTCTCCACAGATCTGACCTGGTGGCATCTCCACAGAGTTTAATGCAATACTTTGTAACATTTCAGGCAAAGCATTAACATCACCATGGAGATGGCAGAGATAAGCACCTTGTGGATTACCATCTTCACAAGGATAATTTAGAGACTTTTGTTCAAGTTTAGTTTTAGTTACAAATAGAACAAACTTGGAAACAATAAGTAAGTAAATAATAAACAGACAAACCTTTCTCTTCGTCGCTGGCGATGGCTTCCCAGTCGTCCACAGCATCTGCTTTTACTTCTGTAGACAAGAACAAAAAAACAGATCAGTAAAAATTAAACAATACAAAATGCAGAGTGATTGAATGTTATAATGAGCCTCTCTCTGACCTGAAGGCTGAGGGGGCGGAGTCTCTGTCTCCATCGGCAACGGCTCTGGAGTCTCTGAGGCCGGTGACGTCACCTCTGATGTTTCTGTCAGAACAATAAGTTTACATTTATTACATACAATTAATTATTTTATTATATCGCAAAAGAAAAATAAAATCTGTCAGCTGGACAAAACGTTGTTGGAGTGAAGTGAGTGAGTGTTGGAGCCGCTGCTCAAGAAGCGGCTTGGATGAAACGTCTTCACTCCAACAACGTTTTGTCCAGCTGACAGATTTTATTTTTCTTTTGCAAAGGACCAGACCTGGACCACTGAGGGATTACACAGATATTTTATTATATATTAATTATATATACGTGAGTGTTCAGGAGTGATGTTGTTACCTTCGGACGTGGGAGCGTTGGGTTTCTTTTTCCTCATGTCTCGATAAACTGGCTTCTTCTTTGGCACAGAGTCTTTGGACGGCACTTCAACCCCTGAGGAACAAGACAAACTTTAAAGGAGATATTCTGTAAACTGGATAAACTAAACTATTTAGAGCTTTTAACCTGGTTATAGTTGTTTCCTTCTCACTGACCCTCTGAAGTTGTATTTAGACTGATTCGTGCATGTTTGAGCATTTTTTTCTCATGTATTTAAGACGTCATTACTCCGATCTACTTCCGTTTTCACCAGCACAAGCTCTGTACTTACTTCGTTCTCCAATTTTATTTGACTAATCTGTGATATGTGTAGGATTCGTTATCGTATCGCGCAGTTATTTTGCCACAAATGAAAAAAAAGCTGCTTGCTAATGTGGCCTGCAGCTGTCCATCAGAGACAGTGTGTGGCGCTTTGTTGTGATGACTTTACGCAATTTTCCCTGCAGTCAGTGGACTTATTTCTTTTATTAAGTTGTTTTAGAGCAATATTACGATTTAAAATTATAACAGAATGATCCACGAGTGTCATAGATTATAACTATAGAGCAGACACCAGCACAATATGCTTACCTTAAGAATCAAACTTACTTGTACTTATGGTCCCAAAATGAATGCATATATCCAGTCCCTTTATGGGCTGTAGTGGTTCTCAAAAGTATCGAAAATCTGATACTAATCGATACTAAAACTAGTACCAAAATTAGATACTCATTTGAGCAGCTATCGATACTGAAAAAAGTCCCACTCACAGGATATCAATAAACCTTTCCTGAACTTTAGAATGATGTTGAGCTGTATCTTTCACAAGTATCAGACACATAGACGAGTATAAACACCCACAGACCACTATGAACCTACTGCACACTGAGGGATTACACAGATATAAGCACACATGGGAATATTTAAAAAAGTACTATTATTTAATGTTGAAAGTCCCATTCTATAGTTTAAAAGTGCTTAAATATATATATATATATATATATATATATATATATATATATATATATATATATATATATATATATATATATATATATATATATTTTCGTAATCAGTACTGAGTATCAAGTTTCCTTAGTATCAAAATCAAGTTTAGAACCGAAATCTTCGCATCTGCTCTCACCCTGGGCCTGCAGCATCTTGAGTGTTGCCTCGGCTCGCGCTCTGGCCTCTTTCTGAGTTCTCGTCAGGAGTTTCCCTTCTTTTTTCAGTCGTTCTTTTCTCTCCTTCTCTTTCTGCTTCTTCTTCTCCTTCCTCTCCTGCTCCAGACGCTCCTGGGGTCAGACATGGAGCAAAGGGCAAAAGCTAATTTTATTTCACCAGTAAATTATGACATGGACAAAAACTATGGGAAAACCATTTAGTTGACAAAATAAACACTGAACAATGCTTTATTTGATACCTTTAAAACACTAGTCTTGAACCAAAACAATAATTAAATGGGAGCAATAGTAGCGCAGAGTGTTTGTCCACTGATCTGAAGGTTGGTGGAGAGTGTGTGTGAATGAGTGAGTGACTCCTTGATTAAAGCGCTTTGAAGGTGAAAAAGAGCTATGCAAAAATGTGATTTAGTTCTACTTTTGATTTTGGTGTTTGAGGTTTTGGTGCTAAAGAGACATGCTGCCTATCTGCACTAATGGCCTCTCTGACCACCACCAAGCTCATCTCTAAACAATGAGGAAAGGATGTAAAAAGTTATAAAAATTAAACGCATTATATATTATTATTTTTGTTAATTTTCTGTCACCTGTTCAAGCCTCTGCTTCTCGAGCTCCTCCAGCCTCTTCAGCCTCTCCTCTTCCTCTCTCCGCGCTCGCTCCTCCTCCTGAAAACATCACAAACAAAAAACATTCAACATTTCACAGTCTATCTCCTATTCAAATTATTTAATCTAATTTGATCAGAGATTTGTAATTCAGTTTATTTTAACAGAAGTTTTGCAAAAAAATGAAGAAAATAATGACATGATTAATAATGTATTTTTGTGGTAGAAATATAGCAATTCTTTTCAGTTAAATAGTTTTTAGGGCTACAGTGTTATTTGTGGACCTTTAAGATGACTTAAATGTAATTATGGCATTATGAAATGATGTAGTTTTCAGTCATAATACACTAAGACTACATATATTATTCTCACATCTAGAAACTCTCAGAATATTTTCTCATTAGTGTATTTTCTAAAATAGAAATGATCATTTGACTAGAATATTTAGACAGAGCCCTGGTTTATAAATGTTTGCCTCAGGTTGTACCTCCTTCATCTTGGCCAGTGCCTCCTGCATGGCTTTCACTGTGGCTTTACTCGGGCCCTTCTTTTTCTCCTTCTCCTCCTTCTCTCCTTTCTTCTTTTTCTTGTCCTTTTTCTTCTTGTCGCCACCTTCACCGTCATCTTCAAAAACAGTACCAAGATTTTAATTTAGTAATTTAAGATAACAATTATAACTTCACAAAAATCCACATTGATATAACATTGGTAAAAGTTTGCATATACGTGCATTAATGGTCCGGCGTTAGGCCGGCGTTAGGCCGGCGTTAGGCCGGCGTTAGGCCGGCGTTAGGCCGGCGTTAGGCCGGCGTTAGGCCGGCGTTAGGCCGGCGTTAGGCCGGCGTTAGGCCGGCGTTAGGCCCGCGTTAGGCCCGCGTTAGGCCCGCGTTAGGCCCGCGTTAGGCCCGCGTTAGGCCCGCGTTAGGCCCGCGTTAGGCCCGCGTTAAATTAGACCTAGATTATACTTGACTTAGACAGAGTTTAGATGTGGTTTACTCTTCAGTTGGTCTTGGTTTAGACCTGTACAAGCTTAAATGTCCCTGTGTCTCCGTGGGCTCTTACTCTGTGTAAAAGTTTGAATTAGTTTGGTAGTTTTTTATGTCTTGGTTTAGTTCTGTGTTAGTCCTGGTTTAGATCAAATGATCCTAATTACAGACAGAATTACCCTTGTATTTACCTTCCCCTGCTGGGTCTGCCCCCTCAGCCTCCTCTGGACCCTGACTGGCTGGAGCAGGAGCAGGAGCTGGAGCAGGAGCAGGAGCAGGAGCAGGAAGTGCAGTGGTGGCTGGAGTGGGAGTGGGTGGGTGTCTGGTTTCTTATCTTCTTTTTTCGCATCCTCTTTTTCCTTCTGTTTCTGCTTCTTCAGACGTTCCTCCTCTTTCTTCTTTTTGTCCCTCTCTTTCTTTTCAGCTTTTTTCTGAGCAGCCGTTTTGATTTTGAAGCCGCCATCTTCCTCCTCCTCGTCATCATCGCTCTCTGCCTTCGCGGCTTTGGCTTTGTTCTTCTTCTTCTTGTCCCGTCTGTCAGAAGAGCGACATAACATTTAAAGAATTAAGACTGCACATGGACATTTTGGTAATAGTAAGACCTGGTTGGAGTCACAGTTCAGTCCTTGTTTAGTCCTGGTTGAGTCCTGCTTTAATTCTAGTTTTGGTCCTGGCCCAGTTCCTAATCCTTGTTTTTGTCCTGGTTTAGTTCTGGATTTGTGAATATTTAGTCCCGGTTTATGTCTTCTTCGATAATGTCTGAGTCCCAGGTTTATGCTGCGTTCCAGTCGCTCTCGGACGTGGGGAACTCAAATCAGAGGTAAACATCGGATGCATGTTCCAGCGCATTACTAAGAAAGTCAAATCAGTCAAAATGCAAATCCAATTAAGTAACTTAACATGAATTTAGTAACTACATTAACAGTTAATAAAGCAACTTTTGAGAGTGAATATCTGCTTTTGCTGACATCAGTCCTGTTTGCACAGACCTAATGTAACATAATGAAACATAACAGCACATTTTTAACTGCAGAGGCTCAACAGCTGCACAGAAGCAGGTTCATAGAATCGGTTGGACAGTGAAGAGAATCTAAAGGCAAAATAACACAAGTACTATCAATAGTTGTAATAGTAACTGTCGGATATCAAAGTTTATCTATACACAGGGCACAGTCATTTTGGATTTCCTAACTCAGGCTCTGAAATGCTCTCTGACTTCCAGGACGGTGGGGCGTTCCAAACAAAAAATCCGACCTCCGAGAACAAAAAGGACACAGTCCCCGTTTCGAATATTCAGTCTGGTTTAAGGCCTAGTTTCGTTCTGAATTGGACTTGTGTGGAGAAATATTATTTGAAATTCGTATTTCTGTACAGTCAAAGTTAATCTAGAATAGACCAGACACTGCTGTGTCGTACTTGAAGGTGAACTCTTCATCGTCTTCATCATCATCATCATCATCATCCTCGTTCACTGCAGGTACTGGTTTCTTCTCCTCTGCTTTCTTCTCCTCCTCCTCTTCCCTCTCTTCTCTCTCCTCATCCTCTCCCGTTTTAGAGCCCTTCTTTCCAGGTTTGGCTTTGAGGCCAGAGAGGGAGTCGTCGTCCGAATCAGAGGCTACAGAAGTCTAAAAATGTATTTGATAAATTAGCAATGTTAGATCAGAAAAATATGCATTAAAACTGTATTACAATAAAGCATCATAGGTGCATCAAGTAATCAAAATGTACTAATACTATTACTTAAAACGCAATAGCACAAATAATTATTCAACCAAGTAATAGAAAATGTAAAAGTATTTAAGGGTACTGACAATGTAACTTCAGATTTATGAATAAAATATTTCCAGAGAATAAATAATACAATATGACACAGTAGTAGAAATAATATTAGTATTATTATAATTGTTTTTGTGGTATAAGTCTGTTCTTGAGTTTTTGTGTCAGTGACATAACTTACTTCCAGTATTATCATTTATCATCTATATTTACTTCATCAATATATCACACTTTTGTTATCGTGGTAGGCCTAGCAATAAAGTAAATATAACTATGAACTTGTAACTGCATACATTTGTATTTACATTGTAAATAATGATCATAAACCATTTGTGTTCACTATGTTTTCAGTTTAAGTCAGATCACTTGAGTGCATTTTTTGGCAGTGGGGATTTCGGCTTGAACAAAACGACTGGAGCAGTAACGGTAGAAGCAGAAGTAGTTGTAATAGTAGTAGCAACAATAGAAGCAGTAGCAGTAATCCATCCATCTTCTTCTGCTTATACTGCTTAGAAACCATAGAAGAGGAAACAGTAGCAGTAGTAGTTCTAACAGTAGTTGTAACAGTAGTAGTTGTAACAGTAGTATCAGCAGTAGTTGTAGTAGTATTTGTAACAGTAATAGCAGCGGCACTTGTAGTATTTGTACCTTTCTCTTGTCCTCTCCAATGTGCTCCTGCTCCTGCTCCTGCTCCTGCCCTGCCCCTCGTCTTCTTCATCGATACTCACAGCCTTTTTGCCTTTACGAGTTTTCTTTTTCTCTTTAGGAGGTTCAATGATCTCTGGTTCTTCTGTCAAGTCTGATTTCTGTAAAAATATTTTTTTGTTTAAGTTGCATCCGTGTAGCGTTAATCAAAAATAATACTACATTTAAGTGTTCTTGACCTTTTTTCCTCCTTGTTCAATAGTAAGCTCCTCCAGTTCTTTCAAAATGTCGTCCTCGCTGCAAAGAAACAAAATCACATTCAGAAGCATAATAAGCCTTATTGGGAAACATAAAAAACAAGAAAAATTGAGTGATATGAGTGTGTGTGTGTGTGTTTTTATATATATATATATATATATATATATATATATATATATGGTCAAGTTAATGATGAGCTATATCCACTGTCAAAGGAAAGCACAAATATTCACAATAATGTATTTAAATTAGGTGCAGGCGATAGGCCAAAAAAGTAATAGCACAATTTTCTGAAAGCCATATCACAATTTCGATTTCATCACGATCACAGCCTTAGCATGTTTATATTGCCTGTAAGAGCTCAAGTCGTCTCCTGCTCTTGAGAGTTCATTCTTTACTGTGATTGACCAAGAGCAAAAGTGTTTTTGAGCCTAAAGCTGCATCTAAGGATTTGAACAAAATTGCAGATTGTCAAAAGGATAAGGTCACAATTCGATGTTTATTGCCGTATCGATCAGCCCTAATTTAAATATATGAGATTTGTCGTACTCAAAATCGTCTTTTTTCCCGCCCTTCTTCTTCTTCTTTCCTTTGGCTTCTTTCGCGGCTCCGGCTCCTTCGATTTCTGCGGCAAGAGCATCTAAGTCCACATCATCTTTGGCACTGCAGAAAGAAAAGTTAACAAAAAACAAATTGAAGTAACCAGCCCAATGACTCATTATCGCATCAAAAATTGCAATTTGACTTGGTGCAATTATCAAATCACAAAGGCTGCAGTTATTTAGACAACAGAATGTCCTCTGCAAAGAACAAAGCACCCTGTCTTCACTGAAAAATCTTGTTGCACCTGTAGTTTAAACCTCTACAAACATGTTCTGTGTGTCTTAGTCTGTGTAAAAGCTGTTAACCACTCTTCAATCTTCTCTCACAGGTGAATGCTCCTGGAGTCGTTTACAACATGCACTCTGAAACAGAATACTATTTTTTAAACATAAATTAGAAATCGAAATGCAATCAGAACACTTGCAGATTAGTTTTTCTTCTTTTTTTTTTCGTGCAGTAGTGCTAAATATTACCTAAAGGCCTCAGTTGGAATAACAAAAAAATGTAATGGTCACTAAGACAACTACTAAAATAATCATTCTTTACAGCCTGGGACTAAACCACAGTTTCAACACTGGGACACACAGATAGGAATAGATGGCAGTTGATAACAGACTGGTGGGGTCACGAGAAGTCTTCAGCTGGAAATTTGAATCATTTACTACACTATTTGTTCCATTCACAAATTCTCTTCTTTATCTTCTAATCTTAGACTTGTAATTTCAATTCCTTTAAAAGCTACGTAGCCACTTGCAGAATCTCACCAAACAGAACGATGCAATGTACTGACTCTCAAACAATGTTAAAATTGACTTCGCAATTGCAATCCTTCATCTTAACTTCCTTGCAATAAATAGGCCTGTCACGATAATTACTACATTGACTTATTGTGCAGTACATGGAAGTTGGAACAATATTTTTTGGGGGGCCAATATTTATTGTGTGTACTTTTTCTTTGCGCTACTGGGAAATTTTTGGTTATTGTCTATATGGTAAGATTTAAGCCATAAAAGGTTGAACTAATAACTTTTATGACTCATTACAGATGCAAACTAAGTACTTAAGTATTTAATTCTGCCATTTATTTGTTGCATCTCATGTTTTTAACAATATTGTACATTTATAATTGTTTTTGTGGTATAAGTCTGTTCTTGAGTTTTTGTGTCAGTGACATAACTTACTTCCAGTATTATCATTTATCATCTTTATTTACTTCATCAATATATCACACTTTTGTTATCGTGGTAGGCCTAGCAATAAAGTAAATATAACTATGAACTTGTAACAGCATACATTTGTATTTACATTTTAAATAATGATCATAAACCATTTGTGTTCAGTATGTTTTCAGTTTAAGTCAGATTACTTGAGTGTATTTTTTGGCAGTGGGGATTTCGGCTTGAACAAAACGACTGGACATTTTCTGCTGACAGTGCACAACCCATTCAAATCACCAAACGTTGCTCTCTTCTCCAAACTTATATTCCAAAATGCAGTCAGAATTCATATGATACTTACCATTCATTTATATTTTATTAGTGAAGGGGAAGAGTGTTTAAGATATTATTCAAGCTTTATTACTAAAAATATGTTTTATGCAAGGCTCAAATGAGTTATTATATGTTTGGCAAGATTTAGTTTAATTAAGAAAAATGATGCAAGAGGCGTTCAGAGAATTAAGTAAAGTAGGTTGAGGACATTTTACAATCAAAAGCTATGAGGCCCATAGTTCATTCATTCAACTGTATTGTTCCAGTTAAATTTAGTTTTAATAAGATGTATGAATCTTAAAGGAAAAACAATAAAAGCCTTTAGATGGATACTGTTAATAGGGTAATAATGGTTGAATACTTATACTGAATGGTGTGTTATCGTGACAGGAAAGAAGATTATCGATTGGAAGAATTGAGACAGCTGTCAGTGAAGAATGTTGCAATCCGCTATCTGACAGCTAGTCCATAAAGATGCTAACAGTGCTCATTAACTCCATTAAATTACATCCATCCATGTTAGCCTTTAGCTCGGGGCCTTGATGAGTCAAGGCTGCCTGGGTTTAGTGCTCCTCTCCCGGGCGTCAAATATCACATGGAGTCGCTGATTAAACAGTTAACTCCGGGGGACAAGATGCTAACAGCAGCTAAGTCACCGGTTCTGTGTCAGCTGTGGCGGGTATCTGAAGCTAACATGCTAAAACCAGCGGGGCTAGAGCTGTTTTCAAGCCGGTTTAAGTACCCTTTAGCCCGGATCGGCTCGGTTTAGCGCTCCCGTGTGTTGTGTAATTCACCTGGAGATATTTAAAACACACGGAACACCTGCAATGCCTGTGACGCGTGGTTAGCATCTCCCACTAGCGGCTAAGCTAACAGCCTGGAATTATGTTCAATACGCTGGTTTGGAGGGTCTAACGCCCGGGGGAAGTTTACCCATCACCCGTGCGGCAGGTCAGCGGTGGTTTGCGGGGGTTGACGGAGGTTTGAGTACCTGTCCTCCCCGGATTTCTTCTGTTTTTTCCCCATGCTGCTGCCGTGTTCTCCGGTGGTTCACTCACGCAGACACACGACGTTGGTGGATCACATCGGACCAAGATCGTCTCTGCCCTCGGCCAGTGCTGAGAGCCCACTCCCCAGCTTTTCCTCCGACTCCCGTTACCATGGAAACTATTGATAAAAAGAAATCAAAGGCTACATTTTTGTAATATTTTCAGTTTTGGCTGGAAAGTATGATAGATTAAACAAATGTTACCGAATACCAAGTTTAGGTTTATTTATTTATTGTTACAAGGCATGACAACCTATAAAAGAAGTCTACGTTATTGAAGAGAAACAATTGAAAGACGTACAGTTGAAAAATACACATTTACCAGTTATAACAATGTATTTCAGAGTTTGTTAATAACTTAGATACATCACAACAAAGTACGTTTATTTCGTACATTTTAAACGTTTGGTTTATAACGTTTCTTTCAGAGTGATACCTCGGTTTTGTGCATGTAAACCTCAGTCACAGCATGTTGTACTGCGCATGCGTGTTGGGAATTAACCTTACTGTCAGGCCTTAGAAAGTTAAATTACCAAATCCAATCATAACAATCACATTTTAAATAAGAGTCTAATGCCACTGGTAATGAAATATAAACTTTTATTTTGTTGGTGATGTGTAATAATAATCGTGTCATTACCATGGTATTGAGGTAAACACATTACATTCACATTATCCCAAAATTACTCAATCTTAGCCCCATAAAACGTAGAATCAGTGCTGCTGCTTTTCTGGTGATAATACTAAAACTACATCCATAAATATTTGGCATTTAAGTAACAAATAAAATACATTGTTGTATTGTTACATTGTTTGCAGTTTTCCAGTTTTTAGGTGCCAGTTTGAGGACTTTTGTTACCATTGAAAAGACAATATTTTGCTTTAAATTGTAACTTGACATAATTCTGAAAACCATGGACAGAGAAATACACAAGTTCTTTAGTGTAAATTTAAGGCAAACATATCCACTCTTTTCCACCATCTTCCTGTAACCCTAACCCATGACACTGATGACAGTATTGCTCAGGTTGTGCAGTCTTCTTTGCGTTTTGTTTTGTTCTGATTTTATTAGTGTTGAAACTGCAGCAGCCACCCGATGTGGACAAAACCTTTCTCCCGTCAATACATCACAAAGTTCATCTATAACTCTTTGTTGAAGCCATTGGTCTTGAACAGTAATGACGATACTGGAAATTAAACCATTTTTAAGTTCAATATGTAGCTGAGCTGTGGTGTGTTCAAGTGTCAAATCATCAGACAGGGAAAGTTCGGTTTCAATAGTGAATTTCGGTGTTTTGCCAAAAGTCCAGTCCCAGCTGCGGAGTTCTGACGCCATACAACCAATTCCAGGAAATAAAGATTCATCAGAAGGATCCAAGATACTCAAAGGAGATGAGAGACCAAACTCTGTAGAAAATTAATAAAAATGTAAAACTGAAAACCAAAAAATATCTCTAAGTTTTTGGAAGTATGCATTTTCCTCATTGGTTAATTCACAGTTTAGCTTAAACATAAAAGATTTTTGGAAGAAACCACGTCTACATCAAGCCTAAACCAGCATAAATTAATGCTATAGATTTTGCAGACTGTGTAATAGGTGCACTGTGTAACTTTTATACTTGTTTCCATGGAGATGTTATTGCTTTGACCTTGTACAAAGTTAGAATGCATGTTTCTCAAGGTGTTTTTAAGTAGAAAAAACTAAGAATAATGTTTTATGACATGCATTAGTCAATCAATGTAATATTTAGTAAAATATATACAATACAAAATATATCTGACAATGTGCGTATGGAAGCAAGTATATCTTATCATTTTTGTGTGCGTAAAGAGCATTATAACATGGTCAAAAGCTCACACCTGTGTTAAACTGTTGAACCAGGGCCTGCGTTAGCTCCTCCCACGTCAGTGAAGGGGTGTGGTCTGTCAGGTTGGTTACCGAGGAGACGACACTGGGTGTGGCGTTGCTGTGGATACCAGGGGTCGAGGGGCGGAGCACGGCTCGGAGGGCGGAGCCATCGGCCGAGTGGAGCAGCGTGCAGTGGTGATAGGCCGCTTTACGACTCAACCGTGATGCACTGCCTGGAGAAAAGTGAACACAAAGGAGATTAAATACAAGGAGCTACAGTAATATTTATAAGAATTCAACTCTTCTGCTTATAGTATTGGAAACGGTAATGCATTTGCTTTATATTAGAGACCACTAACTAAATATCTGTGTTCGGTTGGATTCTACTGTGGTTAAATGTTTTTCTTTATTATTATACTATTATGTAGAGCATTATCTTGTAGTAACGTACTGCAACAGAGTTAATCACATATATAATTATGGGGAAATGATCAGAATTGGACCAATATATCGGAAGATTAAAAGCACTGGTCATGAAAAAGCACATTGTTGGTCGGTCTTTAATTTATATAGCACTTTTTTGACAGTTAAAGACTCTTTGCATTGTGTCCAGGGGTAGACAGACAGAAGCGAGCATACATAATATTTTTCCTTGCACTGATCGATCCATTTTCCATTTTCTTCCGCTTATCCGGGGCTGGGTCGCGGGGGCGGAAGAAAATGGAAAATGGATTGATCAGAATTTTCAATTCAATTTTTTTTTTAATTAAAAACAAATACATTTATTTTAATAATTTCAAAGCATGACTTCAAATTCTGCTCTAAACCACATGCTTTCACTGTCTCCAGTAAAATCCAAGGCTGATCAAGTTAAATTAAAATTCTGTTAACTAGCCACTCTAACCACTAAACCGTTCTTTAAAAAGTTATGAGAATCAGTCCTGTTTTACCTGAGATCTTGTATTTGTCGTTGAGAACTATATCTAGTCGCTCTGTAGCTCTGACGTCCAGCTCTGGCCTGACTCTCCTCAGAGCCTCCGTCACCACCTTTAAATTTCTCTGACGATCATAGAGTTTTCTGCAGCTGAAAAACGTGAGGTTAAGATTCCCCATGTCATGATAAACAGTCCCACCCCCACTGCGCCGACGAGCCAATGGGACGCCAGCTCTCCACATGGCACCCAGGTCACACTCCGTCCACGGGTTCTGGTGTCGACCAATCACGACAGCGGCACGACTTCTCCATAAGAGAAACAAACGGCGGTCGGTTAAATCCACGTTAGTCTCAATCCAGTCCTCCAGAGCTAGGTTTTGGTGGATGTCTGTGGATTTGGACTGGAAAATTAGACTTCCATCTTCAATTAATTTGGAGTGAATCCCGGCACTGAAAAAGCCGGATAAATGAGTTCTAACTGGGAGCAAACCAGTCCAAAGTCCAGGCCGGAGAAACATTTTGGAAAGCTGATGGTGTCACCTCAACATGATGAGAAATCTCTAAAAATATAAATAATTGTTTTTAGTGTAAGCAAATTAATGAAGATTATAAACCCTTAATCTATAAGAAAACAATATCCAAATTTAAACAAAAAATATGACAGAAGTCAAGTCTCTTTACTCAATGTTCAGACTAGATGTCTTCCAATTCATATTTTGTTTGCCTGACCAGCCAGTCCCTTCTACATTCTGTAAAGTTTTGTTTGTAAAGTGTGTGGTTTTGGCTGGACAGCTAAATATTTTGCCATTTTAAACAGCACAACTTTTAAAATTATGCATCAATCAATTTTAGTGTGCAGTTTTGAGCACTGACATTTAACAAAAGTAGTACATAAGAGGAAAAAGTGAAAATGGTTTAAAACGTTTAAAATTCCAAAGACAAGCACTCACAAAAAATCATTAAAAATAAGGATTCATTATCATACAGTCACAAGGGCATCGGAAGTGTTCAGTGTGCTGAATGTTGCCCAAGCTAGGACGAAGATGTTGTTCATAAGAAATTATCCTATTAATTAAGTGTCTAATAATGCAATAAAAGCTGTGCTAGTTAAAAGTTACACATTGTCCAAAATTAAGATTTTAGTTTATGACGTACGCGGTGACGACACGAACCCCTCACTGCCCCAGTGACTGAAGGGCTTTAGCTTTAGCATTAGCTTGGCAGAGCAATTTTAGCAACTATTTTAAAACCCTGACAAAATTAGGCTTTATTCCAAATGCAACTCAAATGTCTTTTAGGCAGAGTTTATGCGGTGAAGTATACTCACGTGTTTCTGGTTCAAGCACTGATCCTGACCTGATACATGCCCGACACGAGAGCCCGAAACGCAGCGGAAGAGACGAACAAAACCAAACGCGACTATATCCGGTCTGTCCTTTCACAGTAAAACCACGAGTAGGTTTCTGAAAAACGGGGCCTAAAATCGCCTGTGGTTCAAAATATCTTTCCACACAATTTAAAAAAAAAATTAGATTTAGGTATATGCAAAATAATAAAATAATCTACTTTTATTGTATTTAAGAAAACCATGTATCCAGGCAAACTTTAATATTATACTTCAGCATTAACAGGAGTTTCGCTTCTACTTTCTTTAACATCTGTATCTAATCTAGTAATAACAACAATTATAATACGGAAATGACTGTTATTAAACAGCATTTATATATTAGCTTGCAGGTTATAAATATAGTGAACTCAGAAGACAATAGTCACATAAAAATAATAACTGGTCTATTATAAAAAACATTTTACGACCGTGAAGGGGCTTGTCAGAATACTGGGACTGGAAATATAAGGGAAGCTTTAGTATTATATTATATGTTTCAGTAAAAGGAGGGGACTACATAACCTTTCTGGTGTTGCGTCTGCCATTTGCTTGTCTCTATGGAGATGCTGTGCCTGGAAAATTCCCTTTTATGGCATTAAACTGTCTCCAAGGAAATGAGTTACAAGTCAGATCTCCAGCCTATTTACTTTAGACTGAGTTAAACCTGAATCGTCCTAACCTCACAGTCCCGTTTGACCTATAACATTAAACCTCTCTAGTTTCGTGTCTCAAACGTCACATCGAGGAAGAGTCGAATGGGGCTGAGAGAGGAAGACCTTAAAGCCACATCCTGAGAGAGACTGCAGCCGACAGCCTCACAAACTCTTCTATAGGTGAGTGATTTTATATTTAAAAATAAGTACAGTTAGTTCTTATTTTGCAAACGTGAATCCATTTTGTGCAGTAAACTGTTTTAGGGAAGTGACACAGAAGTCTATACTCAAAACTGTAACTTTGCTCTGACCAACCTGCCTTGACTTTTTAACCCTAATTTCACAATGTTTATTTGTGCAAAGTGCTGCGTTCTGTATAATTTATATAATTTAATACATTCAGGAGCATTGGTGGACAAGAAAATTAAAAGAAAAAAAAAAAAAGTCACATTTGAAGCTGCAGTTTTTTTGTGTCTTAGATTCAGGAAGTATTGCTATGTAGTTTATAGGAATTTTAAAATTAGAAAAAAAAGAGACAGTAAGATTGTGTCCTTGATTAAACTTTCAAAACGTGGGTGTAGAAACTTGTCTGACTTTACTGCTTTTATGTGGTGCTTGTTTATGTCCTGTAAGTTTCTACTGTTGTGCAGCTCTTTGATATTATTATGTTTTATAACTTAAAGATGTAGACTTTACTCATTATTCAATCTTAAAAATGTTGGTATTCAGGGCTGGTTGATATGACAAAATAGATAAATAAATAACTTTTTTCCTTGTATTGATTGATCACGAAATACGATAGATATGTATAGACTTAATATAAGACTGATTACACAGCTCCAACTATCAGTATATTACCTGTATAATTACAGCAAAGATGTACTGAAATAGGAGACACTGAGGGTTACTGAGGGATGTCTAGAACAATCAGTTGATCAGTAATGTCAATAATCGTGGTTATACAGGAGACAATATAATCGTAAGAACTAAAAAGTTCAATCTATCCTCCATAAAATTAGCCCACATATAAAGTGCTTATTCATAAAGTTTGATTTGATAAAGCTGGTTTCATACTAGAGGAATAGTGATCGTTGCAACTTTCTTATTCAGAAGGTTTGATCTGAATTTGGAAGCTTTGTGTAGCTTTGTGCTAAATCTGGTGCAGACATATTTTTAATGTAACTGCACATTGTCCTTCAAATAAATAAACTAAACTAAACTAATAAATGTCACTATTAAATGTACTGAATAATCATGAATAATTGATAGTTTTCAGACTGCAGAATGTGATGATGTCATACTCCCGGATGGGGGCAGAGACAGATTTCCCTCTTGAATTGATTACATTGTACTTTGCCATGAAGTCTCCAAAGGGTAAATTCACAAATGTTGAACCTGATCGTTTCTATTAGAGACTAGGCCCAAGAACTCACTGTTACAACACAAATCTGCCATATTCACGATATTCATTTTAGCTCCTCTATCTGTATTAAATATTGTCGGCCTATAGAATGTTTTGATGTCATCTCATGCCATCCAGTAATTGTAATATTTCTTCACACAATGTTGACACTGTGACAGTTCTAAGGCTAATTAACGGAAGCAATTACTGTTCATGTGAGTTCAACTATATGTGGTGCAGAGGTACTCAAAACTGTTTGTTAATAATATTAAAATAAAACTAAAATCTAAATATTTCCTGTGTTAGACGGTTAAAACAGTAGACTGATGCAGCAATAGTTTGGAGATCTGGCATAGATAAAACTGTTGACTTCCTGTTGTGTTTTCACAGGTCACTTTGTTGAAAATGAAAAACCGCAGCTCTCAGTGACGCCATGACGGACCCGAGACCATTTCCTCCTCTTCCTCCTCCCCCTTCCTCCTCCGCATCACCCAGAATGCACCACTGCACCCTGCCTCCCCCCTTCATCACCTCCCCTCCTCCTCATCATCATCAGCCCAACTCACAGTTTATGAACCATTCCGAGCAATCACAAACACAGGTAGGCCGGATGGCACAGTGGTGTTGTCACGATACTAAAGTTTCAAACTCGATTTCAATACTGAGGAATAAACTCAATACTCAATACTGATACTGGTACCGCCATGATAATAAAAAAACACATTTTCAACATTAAAGTACAGTACTTTCTTTTCTATTCCCATGTGTCCTGTCTGTGTAATCCCTCAGTGTCCAGTAGTTCATAGTGGGCCGGGGTGTGTACTAGTCTATGTGTCTTATACTTGTTCTGATACAGCTCAACATCAGTCTAAAGATATTCAGGAAAGGTTAATTTCTGACCTGTGAATGGGACTGTTTTAGTATCGTTACCTGCCTGAATGAGCATCTAATTTCAATACTAGTTTTTGTATCGATCAGAATCTGATTTTCGATACTCTTGACAGCCCTGGTTAAGAGTCTCACCTCTTGGCAAGTAGCTTCTTGGTTCAGTTCTCATGAATACTATTTTGTTCTTGTATTTTTCAGCACCATTTCGCAGGGCAGAATTTAGACACGGCTTTGGAGAGCAGTGACTGGAGCCCGGCACAGTTTCCCAGCATGCTTAGCGACTACACCTGCCCAGAACAGGTAACTATCACAATATTCTTTTATATTGGTTAGTTATCTGCACTTATGCAGTTTTTTTTATTAAATAAAAACACTTTACATAGCCTAACATAATGCAAATGTATGCAAAGACACTTTTATAGACAGCATAAATAACCCTTAAAGCACTATGTACCTTTTCTGGTTGACTAGTTAAAGGCCCTGCACCAGATTTTTCCCCCCATAAATCTGAGCAAAATGTGTCTGGCCACAATACAGATATATTGTATAAGCAGCTCTTGAGGTCAAAATAAGTCCGCTGTGTGCTGTCTACATCCAATTGTAAAGCACTTTATTGTCTGAGAATACGGAAGTGTACTGTTAGCATGCTAGTCGTTGTTGGTAAGTGAGGAAAAACTTTGGACCAGTGCAAGCTATTTAAAATGAACTAGTTCTGCTTTTTACAGTAGACAATCAGTAAAAAATCAGCTATGGGGCCTTAAATGTCTAAACTCACTTGCTGTAGATCTGATTTTCATCCTGGTATGATAAATAATGTTAAACGTATTAAAAATGTTAAATGTATTTGCAGAACTGGGATTTACACACGTCAAATCTGTTCAACTCTGCTTCAAACTACGACTCATTTCAGTCTGAAGTTTTCCACTATCCCGATCCTCAATGTCTTCAACCCAACAACGTTTACTCCCAAACCTCCTCCACAGCCAGCCTGTCACACTGGGGGGCGATGGAGCCGACCACACCCCAGCTTCAGTGCTCCTCTCAGGGCTACACCTCCACAGACGCCACCCTGGGATCCTGGAGCTCTACAGAATATAACTTCACTTCAAATACAGACAATTTTATCCCGTTTTATCCAAACAGCTACCAGGAAAACCAGTCTTTCCTGAGTCCATCCACACCAGGGCCTAGTCCACATTATCCTCCCTCCTTTGTGACGAGTCCGACTGGTGAAAACAGCATGGAGAGACTCGGATATCAAATGTTTGTGGAGCCGGGAACATTTACAGTGAATTCTGAAATCACAAATATCCAAAACGACGTGATTTACAAACAGACACGGCCGAAGAAGACGACGAGAGGAAGAGGAGGAGGAGGAGGAGGAGGAGGAGGAACGAGACCGCGCAAGAGTCGAACATACAAAAAAAAGGTTCGTACTGAGTAGGGTTTTCAAAAGTATCAAAAATGATATACTAATCAATACAAAAACTAATACAGAAACTACATACTCATTTGAGCAGGTATTGATGCTAAAAAGTCACGTTCACAGGACAAAAGTTGAGCTTTCTTGAACAGTTTTTGTGTAATTTTGAGCTTTATCAGAACAAGTATGTCAAGGGAAGAACAAGAGATGTCATAGTAACGAAAGAAAACTATTATTGTGTATGAAAATCACATTTTGTTAATAAAGACGGAGCATGTTTTATCTTCATTGTAGTATCGTAATACAAAACCAGCTTAGCAGCTTTTTCACAGAATAAGACCCGATGGAGACACAGGGAGGGCATCTGACATTAAGGAACATTTCAGAACATGTTTGTAAAAGTCTAAACTACAGTGTTAGTTTTTGTCATAACAAGATAAAGCTATTTCATTGTTCACAGAGGACATAATATTACCTAAAGTGATTTCAACTGTTTCTGAGTGTAACAAAAACTTTCTTTTCCAGGTCAAAGACTCACCTGAGCAGCCTGTGGATGTTGCGGTGGTGACGCCTCTTTCGTTACCGCAGCGCTGTGTGGAGGAAGAGTCAGAGTTGGCGTGTCATAGGGAACAGACTCAGAATCGCAGCCTGATGAGCGTCACCACAGACAGGGACAGGAGCCACTACAGGCCCCCCCCGATCCTTAGTCCCACCAGAGCAGGGGCCGGGCTGCACTGGGCTGTGGCAGACAAATGTGAGTCTAAGGATGCACTATGTAGCTTTTCTGCTAAGAGTGTCTGCCAACAGTTTGTCTCCATGGAGATGTTATTGCTTTTTTAGGAATGTTCCACAATATGGTATTAAACATATCTAGTAACCAGGCCAATTAACAGGCAGCCCCTCTCACAGTATGAATGCATGTTTTTCAAGGCAATAAAACACACATTTGTAATTGAATAAATGCAACATATATGAGTTTAAGTAATGCCACAGAGCAAAGCAACACTATCTCCATGGATACAAACCTTTAGACCCAACCAAGTAAAAAGCCCCCAATTTGAACAACACTCACAGTCTCTAAACATATCTGGAGTTGTGTTTTGTTTCATTCACACATGTTTGAGCTTTGCTGCATAGTTACTCTGCAGAGCTCAAAACACTATACCTTATGATGTCATCAGGTGGTAATCCAGAAATTGTTCCCTCGTGGTTTTGAATCCAAAGACCTTCACCAGACTCATATTGATCATTTCCATGCTCAGATTGTCCTCACTAAGAAGCACCTCACCTTTTAGATACTGTTATTTACACCGTTGTTCATGTGTAGGTAGTGCTGCTTTGATGCAGACGACTTCATCAGGAACACTAACCTCAGGACCCACTGCACCGTAAGTACAATAGGTCTGTTCTATATGAATTTTATGAAATATTCATACCTTTTATTTTACATTGTCAGGTGTATCAATATTGGGCGGAGCTTCCAGGCTGAGATCCCGCCCCTCAGAGACAGAAGACATGCTCACTGTGATTCCCACAATGCACTGCTACTGTGGAGGCCACTGAACGAGACAGAGCCATCTGAAAATCAGCAAAGAGGTACAAAAACATAACACCTTTGAACCTGCATGACAGAAGTGGTATGAAATAAAGGCTAAATACTGCAAGATAATCAGGACATAAGCAGAACTAAACCAGGACTAAGGCAAAACATAACCAGGACTGATACAGGACGAAACCAGGATGAAACCAGGATGAAACCAGGACGAAACCAGGACGAAACCAGGACGAAACCAGGACAAAACCAGGACGAAACCAGGACTAAACCAGGACTAAACGAGTACATAACAAGGACTAAACCAGAACTAAACCAGGACTAAACCAGGACATAATCAGGACTAAACCAGAACTAAACCAGGACATAATCAGGATTAAACCAGAACTAAACCAAGACTAAACCAGGACATAATCAGGACTAAACCAGGACATAATCAGGACTAAAACCAGGACTAAACCAGGACATAATCAGGACTAAACAAGGACTAAACCAGGACTAAACCAGAACTAAACCAGGAAATAATCAGGACTAAACCAGGACATAATCAGGACTAAACCAGAACTAAACCAGGACTAAACCAGAACTAAACCAGGACATAATCAGGACTAAACCAGGACATAATCAGGACTGAACCAGGACTAAACCAAGACTAAACCACGGGGCAAGATTATCTCCATGGTGATGCTATCTGCTTGAAATGTTATATATACTTTTCTATCTCTGTGAAAACAAGCAGGTGACCAGTCAGGTCAGTTCAAAGGATTTTATTTTTTATTTTTTTGTAATAAAAACATATTTGAATAAATGCATAATGGACACGTTTAATGCCAGACTGTGGAACACTCCAGGCAAAGACATAAAATACGGTGTGGACATAGATTCGAACGACAAGAGGTTAGGCTGACATCTTGTGGTGAAAGCCCAGATGGCAGTACTGTGTCACAATGACGTGTGATTTCTGTGAAACATGCCTTTTTAAATCTGACATACTTTTTGGGATAATTTGTGAAATAGCACATAATTACGTACTGCGTATAAATGCATGGTAATATAGCTAATAAAAAAGAAACAGATTAAACACATTTTCAAAAATCTACTAATCTTTAGTAACTTAACTTAATCTAAGTAATATACAATTGAATAAATAAGTAAATTTGTTTGGGAGATATCATAGTGAAGACTGTAATTTCAATTCATGATTTTACCTATAATGCTAAATAACATTGCTTCTATACACTATAAACTAAGTTATATACTGATGAGGGAGGGCATCTGACGTTCTTATGTTCTACTTGTGTTTGATTTCAGTGGAGGCGTTGCTGAAGTTGGCTCAGTCCAGTGCAGTGCCAAAGGGCGGGGCTAAGCCTGAAGACGTGCTCCAGCTCCTGTCACAGAATAGAGGGGACTTCCTGGTAAGACCACGTTAAAAGTGCACTATGTAACTTTTCTCGTCTCCATGGGGATGCTATTGCTTTTGTTTACCTGGAATGTTCTACAGTATGGCATTAAACATCTATCTTGCATTTATTCACTGGTCAAAAACATGCATTATTACTGTAATCTGCACAGCAGTAAAAGCTGAAAAAACAAACCATTTATATAAACACAGAATAAACTTTTGAATCATGAGTTTAATCTGCCTTTTTCCTCTTTCCTCACTTCTCCTTTCTGTTGTGATGCTGTATAAATCTTTAGAATATGAAATGATTAGTCAACATCAACAACTAAAGGTCTACAGCCCTATATATTTGGTGATTATAACAACAGCAACAGCAACAATAATAATAATAATAATAATAATAATAATAATAATAATAATAATATAATAATAATAATAATAATAAATAATAATAATAATAATAATAATAATAATAATAATAATAATAATAATAATAATAATAATGATAGCCAACAAAAAGCCAAAACTTTCTTTTACTTTTGCAGCTCACACTGGAAAAGTTGCTGACACTTCCCAAAAGCATCAACAAAAGACAGGTATAAATAAAATATATAATATAATGATTATATTCAGTATAAAATGATTATATTCTTATGTTCGTATATTCCTCAGGCTCCCAGACGGCACTCTCCAATAACACCCAACTACATCTAATGTCTCTCCAGGGTCTAATGTGTCTGTTATATATTTTTTGTAAATGTGGTAAATAAATAAACTAAATAAATGTATTTATTTATTTTTTTTAAACAAAGGGAACTTCATTAAACAGGACTAAATCACTAAACCAGGACTAAAGTATAAGTAGAACAAGGGGGGTAACTAAACTAGAACTGAAGTAGAATTAAACCAAGACTGTAGAACTAAACTTGGACTTAACCCAGGACAAAACCAGAACAAAACCAGGACAAAACCAGGACATTACACTATTGTGAGACACTTTCTTAGCTGATTGACTCCAGTCATAATCTAGTTATTTCAACAGCATCTCTGGCTGTTTAAGGAAATTTTGCCTGTTTAAATTCAAAAGTAAACCAAAAAGCCGTTTAAATGCTTCTTAAACAAGCAGACCGACACAAAACCAGGATGTCCTCCATGTCGCTGTATGCCTGTGTTTCCTTTGCCTCTAAAGTTATTCTGCAAAACTCCTCCTCCGAGTGCAAAGTCCGCTCAAAGTACATAAATCTGGGACTAAGACAGAACTAAAAACAAGAGGTAAGTTACGATACAGTTTTTCTGTAATACACTGTTTTACATGTAGTTTAAGTTTTGTTTTTAGTTTTAGTCCTGGTTTGGGCTTTGCATTTCCTTGGGCTAAAAAAGATCAGATCAGATCAAGAATAGTTCAGTGACACTGGGTTGATAGCAGTGATAGCATTAGATTTAAATGTGTTTTTGTGGTGCCCTTGGCTCTAACTATAGGACACTTTAGTCGAGGTATAACTTTATAGCTTTAGTTTAACCCAGGTTTAGGCTCTAGCTTTAACCATTTTAGTAATGTGCAAAGTTTGAAAGCCAGATTGCATTATCACACAGTGGTTTATCTCTTAGGTATTATTATCATTGTTCCGCTGACTGAGCCTTAACCAGGCCTGAGCCCGTTTTCCTAAAAATTGAAAGCTGGAATTTGTGTTAATTCTACTGATTGCCCTGGCCAAGAATGTATTTATAATTTTTTAATATGTATTTATTTGCATTATTTTAACCCTGTCTTGATCCAATATTTCTTCTAGTTCAGTTGTTGAATTCTTATATCTTGTTATAACATTGCCACACACATGTTTAATGTAGACCGGGCTACAATGCTGTGAAATAGAGTCAAGCTAGTGTTATCACGATAAAATTCCAAATTCAGTCTCAGTACTAAGGAATAGACTCGATACTCAATACTGATTCCAATACCACAATGATAATAAAAATCACTCTTTATTTAGGCAATAGAATGTGATTTTCAACATTAAATTACAGTACTTTCTTTCACTCCTATGTGACCTTACATCTGTGTACTCCCTCAGTGTCCAGTAGGTTCATACTGGTCCATGGGTGTGTATTAGTCTATGTGTCTTATACTAGTTAAAGATACAGCTCAAGATCAATCTAAAGATATTCAGGAAAGGTTCATTTCTGTCCTGTGAATGGGACTTATTTAGTATCAATACCTGCTCAAATGAGTATCTAGTTTCTTTACTTTTGACAATCCTAAACCAAACCAAGTAATAATAAGGAGAACATGAAAACCTGTCCTGTATGCACTTTATCTGTAGTGTGTTGTGGTCTTCCTAAAAATACATAAGGATGCTCATATTAAACAACCGACTGCTTTGACAGCAATGGGAGCTTTAGAAACAGAAGACCAACCTGCACCAGTCAGTCCACTTAAACCCAAAAAGATGAAGAAGACCTCCAAAGACGTTCACTTCAGCGTCCTGCCTGATAAGTATGAGCCTCTGGAGGAAGAACGCGATGAAGAGGACGTGATGGAGGACATAGAGGAGAGACTGAGGAGGAAGGAGGAGAAGAAACGAAAGAAAAAGATCAGATACAAGAAATACAGGAAGGTAAGACAGCACAGGGACAGGGAGGGCGGACAAAATGGACAATTAGTACAATGAACACTGCAAAAAATATCTGGAGTTGAAATGATTTTGATTTCCATAGTTTTGAGTTAAGTTATTTATTTACTTGGGGAACCTGATTATTTTACTTGCTTAAATGTATTTCTGACGGCATTGACAAATTGTCTTATTTCACATTAAATTGTTTTGAAACTAGTGAAATTATCTAGGTTACAAGAAATTTGATCTACTACTGGTAAAAGCTCTCAAAACCATTCCATATCTCTGTGTATCTGACCCAAACTGCACTCACAAGTCTGCACCTGACAGGGGAGTTCAAGCAAAAACAGCAATTTATGCAGAAAAAAAACAAAGCATTTATATAAAGACAGAATACACTTGTGAATCATGAGTTTAAGCTGCCTGTTTACATAAAATACCAAATCTTCAGCTAACTTACTCACTTCTCCTTTCTGCTGTTGTCTCATATAAATCCTTATAATCTTTTTGTTTTCAGTAAATTTGAAGCTAAACTATAATTAAGGGGTGAATATTAAAGTAGTGAGCAAAAACAGAAGCTGAAGGATTTATCAAGCTTATCCAAGGATCAGGGTGAATATGCATCATGTACACCAGGACTGAACTAAGGTGGGGTTTGTCCAGGTAAAATCTACAAAACTGGGACTAAATCAGAACACAAATAAATGATGGTGAAACAAAAGTATCTACTAAAACTACAGTAAATGACTTTAAATCGGATTAGGAGTCATCGTTTCCCATAGTTTTTGCTCATAAATGTGTTTTGTTTTGTGCAGAACATGGGTAAAGCACTGCGGTTCAGTTGGCGCTGTCTACTTGCTGGATTACAGAGTTTAGTTCCTGTTTATATGGGACCGATGGCCGCTGCTGCTTCTGTCGTCACCACAGCCAACACTGGACCCACAGCACGATGAGGTTTAAATAACACGAAGAACAACACATGGATGTGCAATGCACAATATTCACTACCAGTTTCGGAGATATTATAAAGTGAACTTTTATGTTTTTTATGATATATGATATGATATGTGATTCTTATTAATTTACAATATTTTGTAAAATAGTTTGGTTATGTTGCTTTTGAAAGTGTTTTTTTTTTTTAATTTATTTTCAAAGGTAAAAGTGACTGGAGAACTGAAATGAACCAGGATTGAACTATATTTATTTCTATCTATCTCTATATATAGAGAGAGATTTGGCAATATGGAGCTCCACAGTCCCACCTACATTGAAGTGCACTCCAGTCCCAAGAGTTTTTTTTCCTATTCATTTTCCCCATATAATTTTAAAAAATGTAAATATTAAGTGTAGGAGCCATATGTTACCATGGTAATACGTAAGGGGCGGGGTTCACGTGGGCAAGGGTGACGCACGGGGGAGGTACAAAGGCACCGGGTTTCCTCTTGTCTACAGGTGGAAAGGGGAGACGCCGGGTAGCCGTATTTTCGTTGACCGCTTTATTTTACGTTTTATTTTCACAGTGTTTTCTTTCTTGTTACCTGCAATTTTACCATCCTTGTATGAGTAACCTCTTCACCATCATTTTACCACTTTATTAAAACCACCAAAACGCCATAGCACGAGTCATTTCATTCATTCAAATAGCGCGTCAGGACGAGGTACTGGACCCGGACCCCTCTCAAAGCGACCCAAGGCTTATGGTCGCTACATTTTGTCAACGAAAAGGCATTAAACTGAAGAAAAGCCATCGCATCGCACAATTGAACACACGCACCAGGACGAACCCAAGTGAGTACAGCTGTGTCAATCAGCAACGCGGAAAAGTCACGCCATTCTGCTGGAGCAGGTAAGCTCACCTGCCGCGGTGTTTGTGGACAGAAGAATCCGTGCATCCCATACTAGACCTAAGTGTCTTTGTTTGTTTATGGACTTGAAAAAGGAAAAATGCTCGGATAAGAAAGTCTAAGCGCTTTGATGGTTTACGCGCGCGCTCTGAGTGACGTCACTGTGCTGCGGAGTAAATAATGCGATGCCCTGGAGTTTTTATGGAAATGATGATCGTGCCAGTTTGTTGAAAGGAAAAGTTATTAATCATACACTGTATTTATTTCAACGATTTTACATTGCAACGATTCACTGAAAATAAATTAATAAATAAATAAAATTGAATGAGAAAAAGTGCAATAAAATGAGCCAAACAAATGGTGCGGCCTCTTGGCCTGAAATGGAGTCTGAAAAACGTGAAGGCAAACTCACTGAAAAAGCGTTACTGTATAAGGTGGAAAAACTACAAAATGAACGCAAAGGTCATGTGAATAAAATAAAAGGCTTGATACCTGAAATGAAAGCTCTCATGAAACAAAAGGAAAATGTGCATCAAGTAAAGGATTCTCTGGTGAAATTGACTAAATTGTGTGACTCTGTCAATGCTGCTCAAAGTGAACTGTTGCCTTTAATGCCACAAGATGAACTTATCAAACAAAATGAATGGTTTACAAGCATAATGAAACACACAAAGAAACATTCAAAATGATACAAAACAATGGATTGAGAACACTGAACAAAAACTCAAATGAACAAGGTTTAAATGAAATGGATGAAATCATGTGCACTGAATCAAAGGAAAACCCACATCGAAATACATACCAAGTTTTCATGGAAAATGATGAATTTATGTGTTTTGAACCGAATATGGTAAAAACGTCGCACAAGTTCTTAACAGAAGATGACATAGAACCAAGTGACAGTGCTTCAAATGCTGGGAGTAACAAAACCTCACAGTCCCTGCTCTCTACTGCCTCTTCTGCACGCTTAAAGGTAGAAGCTGAACTCGCTGCATTAGCTGCAAGACAACAGCTACTCAATGAGAGGCATGCACTGGAGGAAGAGGAAGAGCGGCTGCGAAAGAGAAAGGAAAAATTACAACTTGAAACTGAAATGGCAGAAAAGATGGCAAAACTAGAAATTCTCAAAACTCAAAGCATAACAAGTGGAAAAAGGACTTCAAAAGTATCAGATGGAATGAATTCTTATTTGAAAAAATCCAAACCGCCATTAAATGTGAATTCACCTGCAAAACGAAGTACAACAATAAACAAGTATGAAGTGCCTTCAATAAAACAGACTGGTATGTCAAATGCAGCAATTACAACTCACAAAGGAGTTTCTCAATGTTCAATGTATGATGCAGAGCCAGTTATTACACAGCACGGACAACTTACCTCAGACTTGAACACAAATGCACTGAATATGGACAGTAAAAATTATATTCTTGGTATTATGGAAAGGCAAAATGAAATAACAACTTTGCTAATACAACAACAATGCCTCGCAGCTCTACCAAAAAGAGAGATCCCTGCATTCGACGGCAATCCTCTAAAATACCACACATTCATAAAAGCATTTGAAAATGGAGTTGAAAGGAACACATCAAATCATTCTGACCGTTTGTACTTCCTGGAACAGCATACAAGAGGCCATGCAAAAGAACTGGTCAGGAGCTGTCAATATATGAATCCCGAACATGGCTATGCAAAAGCGAAGACGTTATTGAAGCAACAGTTCGGCGATGAGCAAAAAGTGGCATCTTGCTACATGGACAAAGCTCTGTCATGGCCTCCAATTAAACTGAGGATGTAAACTCGCTGCAGGACTATAGCCTGTTTCTAAGAGGATGCTGCAATGCTATGGAGGATGTACAGTATCTCCATGACTTGGACATGCCCTCCAACATGTAAGCATAATCATGAAGCTGCCTTATAAGCTCAGAGACAAGTGGCGGAGCCACGCCTGCGAGCTTCAGGAACAGCAGAAACGGAGAGTTCAATTTCGAGATATTGCAGACTTCATTGAGAAACAAGTGCGCATACTCACTGATCCAGTCTTTGGAAACATCCAAGATCCTCCCCAATTAAACAAGCTAAACAAACCCAAGCCACCACTTCAAGCCAAAGGTACCAGCTATGCCACCACCGTCGGTCCAGCAGAGAATAAGCCATGGTCTGCAAGAAAGGAAAATGAAATGACACCTGAAAGTAATGTCTGCATTTGTTGTGGAGCAGGACACACACTGGCTAATTGTGCACAGTTGGGAAAAATTGCACATGAGGAAAGGATGGACTTCCTGAAGGAGAACGGTTTCTGTTTTAGCTGTTTGTGCACAGGGCACATCAGCAAGCATTGCCGAGAAAGGTTGTCCTGTTCAAAGTGCAGCCTGAGACATCCCACTGTCCTCCACAAAGAGAGAATGCTTGGTGTCGAGCAGACTGAGAGGAGCACGGAGGCTTGCGATATGCTGGTGTCGAGTGGTCTTACAGGGGCTGGAGATCAAAACTGCAGACTACCCATCATTCCAGTTCAAGTCAAGTCCAAAATGGGAAGCAAAATAATCACCACGTATGCATTCTTGGACCAAGGAAGCACTGCAGTGTTTTGCACCAAGAGCCTACTAAACAAACTCAACATAACAGGAACAAAGGGACAAATTCTTCTACGGACAATGGGCCAAGAAAAGGTTGTAGCCAGCAACATGGTGTCTGGACTAGAGGTTGCGGCATTGGATGGAGAAGAGTTCCTTGAGTTGCCCAAAGCCTACACACAGGAGTCCATGCCAGTGTGCAAAGGAAATATCCCAACCGAAGATGATATTAAGAAATGGCCTCATTTAAGACACATTCATCTACCACACATAAAGGCAGGAATTGAGCTCTTGATAGGAACCAATGTGCCAAAAGCTCTGGAGCCATTGGAGGTGGTTCGTAGTGTGGCTGGAGGACCGTTTGCCACCACTAGAACGATGCTGGGATGGACAGTGAATGGCCCACTGAGAGGAGGCAGTGGAGAGAACAGCGAACAGTCAAATATAACTGTTAATCATGTTTCCGTCGTTCAGTTGGATGAGCGGCAGCAGCAGTTTGTAAATGACTTTCTCCAAACCAGTCGGAATGAGCAGCAGGAGTGCAGAGAGAGGAAGAGGAGCCGAAGTCCCAGCAAAGAGAGAGACAGGGGGCGCTACAAGGAGCATCACATTTGTCGGAGGTTGCGCTGCAAGAGCCGTCTGAGGAAGGAGAAAAGCCCAGTCAGAGCACCCATCATCGAGCAAGCCTCGCAAGCAGAGAAGAACCATGCGGCAGTGGCAGCAGCAGCAGCTACAGCCTGTTCTCTGTGCAGAGACTCTGTGGGACCCATGAGGCTGTGCGTGGGATCTCTGCACTTCAACATCACTGAGGACATGCTCCGAGGGATATTTGAACCTTTTGGATGGATCAAGAGCATTCAGCTGGTGGACAGTGAGGCAGGACTCTCTCCAGGACTGACACCTGCCCTTGCTCCAAGTGTGACCACTGGTCTGACTCCTGGACTAACCCTAGGTGCACCACCCGTTGCTACAAACTGTTTCCAGCTTTCCAACATGCGCAACTCAAAGAGTGAGGAGACCCAGGCTCGGAACTGCAGGAGGCTGAGGCTGGCTAAGGACGTGTTGGCCTCGGTAGCATCTTTTTAACTTTTCTATCTTGCTTTGGACCATTTGTATGGATCGATTTTTGTGGATTACCTTTTTTTGTGCTTTGGACTAAAGACTTTGGACTTGGATCAATTTGACTGTAAACTTGCTATATGGATTTGGACACTTTCCCCTGAACATTGCTCAGTGTGGACTATTACAGGTGGACATTTAAGTGTGAGCATCATCAATGTTGTTTGTACATGTTTATGTCTCCTGTTTGTATTACTTATGGTAATTTTGTGGTAATTATTATGTAATAATTAAGGGGCTGGTATGTAGGAGCCATATGTTACCATGGTAATACGTAAGGGGCGGGGTTCACGTGGGCAAGGGTGACGCACGGGGGAGGTACAAAGGCACCGGGTTTCCTCTTGTCTACAGGTGGAAAGGGGAGACGCCGGGTAGCCGTATTTTCGTTGACCGCTTTATTTTACGTTTTATTTTCACAGTGTTTTCTTTCTTGTTACCTGCAATTTTACCATCCTTGTATGAGTAACCTCTTCACCATCATTTTACCACTTTATTAAAACACCAAAAACGCCATAGCACGAGTCATTTCATTCATTCAAATAGCGCGTCAGGACGAGGTACTGGACCCGGACCCCTCTCAAAGCGACCCAAGGCTTATGGTCGCTACATTAAGAGTTCAAAAGGATCCCTGAGGATAACCAGCTATGTGCTAAGTAATACCCATAACGCGGTTGTTTTAAGTCCAAAAAGACACGTTTAAAGCACAAGATTCGGTGAAATGCTTTAATAATGTGGTGGTTTATCAGTTTTAGAAACAGATTTGAAATAAAATGATAGATAGATCTTGTGGCCATTAGTTACCACACACACACACACACACACACGCACAATATACACACACACGCACGCACGCACACGCACGCACGCACACACACACACACACACACACACACACACACACACACACATATATATATATATATATATATATATATATATATATATATATATATTTTTTTTTTTTTTATATCTCACACCTCTAGATTGACCATGAACTCAAATGAGAATAAGATTTGGGACAATATCAGGTCTTGGTATTCTTAAAAGGTAGACCAATGGCTAACTTAATGTGAGCTCTTTCACTAATAGAAGCCTGTGTACAAGTGTAACATTTGAAAATGTAGTCCAGTTTAAAAAGTATAAAAAGGAATTGGGCTAAACTGTCACTTGTCATTGCTGTCTTGGAGCACTATGAATGCAGATTCCTGTAAGCCACTAGTTAAAAGTGATATGAATAATAATACATACTTCTTTCCTTTCACTTGGGATAGTTGCTGTTAAACTTTAAGATTTTGCACTTAGAATAATGAACTATAGACTCACCATGTTGTTGACAGTCACAGTACAATAAGGCTGACAGTCCTGGCTAATTTTTTGCTCAATTTTTTCCATTGTTCGAGTTCATTCAAGCCAAGTTAATATACTGTATGTAGGTCAGTAACATCCTCCAACTGCCTTTTACCTGAATGTTATAGAAAGACAAAGACAAAGACAAAGGACATTTAGTCAAACTTGTATTCTTAGGGTGATCACCTCAAACTGAAGAAAAGGAGGGCGTCGGTTTCTGTTCTGTTGCATGAAGAACAGGCGCAGAGGCATGTGGATTGTTCTGTAGATCTTTATTGGTGGTTATAGCCATGCAGTGGGGTTAAATTCAAAGCCGAGTCAAGTGAGTAGTGTTTGAAGCAGAGTCTTGTGCAGAGTCTAACAAGATGAGATTGTACCAGGGTTTTTATACTAGTAGAAGAGTGGGGGTTAAACATTCTATAGAGTAAGAATTTTAAAGCAAAATCTAACTAGGTGAGTGTTTCATAACCCTCCCAGAGTGGGAGTTACAGATTCCTGAGATGAGAGGGGCTACAGATAACCAGAATGACCAAAACATAGCTGTTATCTTCCCTTAGTGTGATATTCGACCACTGCAGCATGGGAAACAGAACGTTTTGCACCTTTGTAAAAAAGTAAACTATGTATTGCATTTGTATATTGTCCACAAGAGACATGCAGAGATGGACTTGGGAAATTTAAGCTCATAGATAATAATAACTGCAATACAACACCATATAAGTTTTAGTTTTAGCAATTGCGACACAGAGATTTGGATAGCAATGGTTGCCAACATATTGCAACTCTAAATGCCAGTGTACGAATTTCTTTGGGAGAAAAAGAAATGATCACGTTTTATCTGGAAGTCTAGAGGTGGTGACCCCATGCATACTAAAATAATCTATTATTTTCTATATGTTCATAGAGAAAATAATCGATTATGATAGATTAGATTAGAACAGTGAGTTGTGTACAGTGCTGTAATTCATTTTCATGGACACAAGATGGCGGCCAGTTACCTGCCAGAGCGTCCATGGGAGAAACCTCTGGAGACTAAACTGTTGCTGTCAAAGTGTTTTTCCTCGCGTCTTGATCCTAAAGAGAAAAGAGGCGGGGTTAAAGTTTGTCGAGGAGAGTTCACTGGAGTCACCGTCTTGTTTTGGCAGTCCGGACAGTTGACAAATGACAGACGCAGCTGTGAGAGCAGAGAAATAGGAGACCCGGGGGCAGACAGCGGAGGGTCAGGCCGACATGAGGCTCGCACATCCCGCGTGGACAGAGCTCAAACCCCGCTGCTCACCGCTCCCTGCTGGATACTTTTTATAACTTTACTCCGCTTGGAAAATTTAATACGTGCAAGAATTAAAAAAATAAGGTACGTCTGTCTGAATTAAAGAGGGAGAAATTAAGATTTATTTAGCTAACAACACGCGGTGAATTTAATGACCTCGAATAACCATTATGTTTCCACTGCAGTTGGTGCTTTTCTGGCGTATTTCGTTACTTTTTTCGCCTTTTTTCTCGTTTTTGAACATTTTAACAGTTCCATGTGCCTAAATCTGGAATATATCTGATTTGTAAGTTTTAAAACGCCAGAATAATCACCATGTCCCCGCTGCAGTTGGCTGTTTATTGGCGTTTGTCGCTCATTTTCGTTTTCTCGGCGTTTCTCTTCTTTTTGGACATTTTAACGGCTGCAGCAGTGGCGGACACGTGTAGCCATGACAACGGCACCGAAACCAGCGCGAGGACAGGCCTCAACCAATCAGAGCCCGCTGAATTATCGGAGCTCAGTGATGATTGGACGGGTTTCAGCTGGAGCCAAGATGTGAGTTTAAATGATTTATACTTTTATTATTTTTATTAATATTTATGGTATTATGTATAATATTATTTTGTCAATATTTTTAAACTGCTCAGTGTGCTTAAATTAATAGATAAATACAGCTATATTCACTGATTGACTGATTATTTTTGTTTATTTAACCCTGGAGAACCCAAGAGCCCTTTTCTTCTTTGGAAAATTACGAACATTGCATTAAATTATTGCTATAAGTTCAGTGAACACTGAAATGTCCACTTTTTTCAATTTTAACCCTTTATTCCCTAATTTAGGATCAGGACCAAATTTAACCCATTGGGCTCGCTAATTTATCCAAAAAGAATATAAAACATACTTCTAGACATTCTGCAAGCTATTACTAAAAAGATTAACAAAAAACCCTAAACAATTTTACCAACCAACCGCTGGCTTGCTGAGAAGACGATTTTGTTTGGGTAGTTTTCCAGCTCAGCGGGTTGGCCATCTTGTTACTACCACTCAGTCTCATTTTAGTCTAATATTCATCCACTAGGTGCCTCTATGCAGGGGCCAGAAGTGGCACTCTGGGCTTAGCTTTTTTTTTGTTTGTTCATTTTGGGTAGCAGCAATTTACTGCGGCCAAATTTGGCCCTGTGGGTTCTCCAGGGTTAAAGAGCTTATATTACCCTATTTTCTGATCTTGGTTATAATATTGCTTCCTTATCAAAAACATACCTTGATTTGTGTTTTGTGTCATTCACACATGTTTAACACACAAACTCTGCATATTTAGGCTGAATTATTATCTCAAACAGAAAACACTCACCTTGTGATGTCATCATGTGGTAATACAGGAAATGCTCCACTGTGTTTTTAAACTCCATACACCTTCACTAGAATCATTTGATCATTTCATTTCAGCTCTAGAATTGCCCATTTCTACTGAACAAAAGGAAAGGTAATTGTTAACTTGAAATGTACTTCATGACATCACAAGGTGGAACGGAGCATTTTGAGCTTTGGAGATGTACCGACTAATAATAAAGTGTTACTCAAACATTTGTGAATGAAACAAAACACAACTCTAGGTATGTTTTTTGAGGAAGTAGCAACATTATAACATGATTTAATGCTCATGAGAGTCAATTTTGCGTACAACCCCAATTCAAATGAAGTTGGGACACTGTGTAAAACATTAAAAAAAATACAACAATACAATGATTTGCAAATCTTTTTCAACCTATATTGAACTGAATAAACTATAAAGACATGGTATTTAATGTTCAAACTGCTGAAACTTTGTTTTTATGCAAATATTCACTCATTTTCAATTTTTTGTCTGCAACACGTTTCAATAAAGCTGGACAGGGGCATGTTTATCACTGTGTTACATCACCTTTCCTTTTAACAACAATCAATAAGGGTTTGGGAACTGAGGACACTAGTTGTTGAAGCTTTGCAGGAGGAATCCTTTCCCATTCGTGCTGAATGTACAACTTCAGTTGCTCAGCAGTCCGGGGTCTCCGTTGTCGTATTTTGTGCTTTATAATGTGCCACACATTTTCAGTGGGAGGCAGGTCTGGACTGCAGGCAGGCCAGTCTAGTACCCGCACTCTTTTACTACGAAGCCACGCTGTTGTAACACATGCAGAATGTGGCACTGTCAGGGACGTCCCTGAAAAAGACGTTGCTTGGATAACAGCAAATGTTGCCCCAAAACCTGTATGTACCTTTCAGCAGTAATGGTGCCTTCACAGATGTGCACATTACCCATGGGCCCTAACACACCCCCAGACCATCACAGAGGCACTAACACACCCCCAGACCATCACAGATGCTTTTGAACTTTGCACTGATAACAGTCCGGATGGCCCTTTCCTCTTTGGCCTGCAGGACACAACATCCATGATTTCCAAAAACAATTTGAAATGTGGACTCGTCATCATACCACACTTTTCCACTTTTCACTAGTTCATCTCAGGTGAGCTCGGGCCCAGAAGCCAGGGCGTTTCTGGGTGTTGTTGATATATGGCTTTTGCTTTGCATGCACAGTTTTAACTTGCACTTGGAGATGTAGCTCTGAACTGTGTTAACTGACAATGGTTTCCTGAAGTGAAGTGGTTCCTGACACATGTAGTAATATCCTTTACACATTAATGTCTGTTTTTAATACAGTACCATCTGAGGGACCAAAGGTCACGGGCATCAATGCTGGTTTTCGGACTTGACGCGTACATGCAGAGATTTCTCCAGATTCTCTGAATCTTTTTTTGATATTATGGACTGTAAATGATGACATCTCTAAATCCCTTGCAATTGTACATTGAGAAACGTTGTTGTTGGACTGTTGGACTATTTGCTCATGCAGTTGTTCACAAAGTGGTGAACCTCGCCCCATCCTTGTGAATAACTGAGGCCTTCAGGGATGCTCCTTTTATACCCAATCATGACACTCACCTGTTTCCAATGAACCTGTTCACCTGTGGAATGTTCCAAACAGGTGGATTTTAAGTATTCCTCAACCCCTGTCACAGCTTATTGGAATGTGTTGCAGGCATTAAATTGAAAATGAGTAAATATTTGCATAAAACCAATCAAATTTATCAGTTTGAACATTAAGTATCGTGTCTTTGTAGTTTATTCAGTTCAATATAGGTTGAAAAGGATTTGTAAATTATTGTATTCTGTATTTTTTTTTTTTTTTTTACACAGCATCCCAACTTCATTGGAATTGGAGTTGTAATACAGGACCTTTAAAGCAGGTTAGATTTATTTATTGCTTATGTCTGACTGGTTTTCTAAGGTATCTTTAAACTGTAAAGAACTTGTAATTTAATAAATGTGAGATAGCAAGTTTAATGCCATATTGTGTAACATTCCAGGGGACAAAATTATATCACAGTGGGAGTAGGACAAGCACCAGAAAACACACACAGTATACCTTTAAAAAAATACATTTTTGCCTTAAATATGTTTAATTGCAGTTCAGCACTATATTTTGTCCATTTTAACCCATATTAAAAATGTAATTAGCAATAAATGTGGGTTCCTTGGTTTGATTCGTCCATATTTCCTGTGTGAACATGCAGTCATATAGGAGAGTAAAAAGTTAACGACTAGCCAGAGTCATCAATAGCTGGATAATGTTTACCCTTTGTGTGTGAGCAAAGCTGTTATGACTTATGCACATGTCTGCCTGGGGAAACAGTTTGTTTGTTTTTCTGTTAAAGTCCATCAAAGCTGTTTATTATGGATCTGAATGTAAAATCACAGGTTGCTGCTGGTTAATAGTTAAGAGCCTAAACACAATATTAGCAAACGTCTGTGTGTAGAAGATACCACAACATCCTGTGTTAACATTAAAATGCACAGGTCAAATGTCTGTAGTTAAACTGCAGTTGTTGGTGTGGTTGGATATAGTATATCGCTACTGACAAATATTGCAATAAATGATAATATTGAAAATACTTTATGCCACTGAGACAAAGCTGGAGAATCCCAGTAAATCTATTTTAAATATACTGTATCATTAAATATCCTGAGCTGTAAGAAATATTTAGCAGAAAGAACTGAATATCAGCCGTACAAGTTATTTATTCTAGTGTTTACAGCTCAGACCTCCGTATATATAATTATATTACGCAAAAATGGCAACAATTTCCCCACTATTACAAAGAAAATGTAGCCACAATAAATATTGAGCCCCAAAATATATGGCTCCAGCTTTCATAGATTAAATAAGTCGATATGTAAGTCGTCGCAATTCGGCTCTTTTGAACAGTTCCTTAACGTGAACACTTGAAATCGGATCTCATTTTTTAAAAGAACTGAATCTCTTTTTTTTTTTTTTGTAATTTTTGTGCATTTATATTCTTATCTAACGCTGAATCAACACAAGAATCAGAACAGAAGCCGAGAAGGCAACACGAGTGAGAGTTTTGTGCACAAAAATATATTTGACAACATAATAACAGTTTTTTTTTTTAATGTATTATTATTGTAGTGTAAGTTTTACTCAGAATATGCATAATTCCAAAGGGTAAACACACTCACTCTCCATTTTAAACAAAACTGAGCCTTGGTCTTTTCTGTCTGTGATTAGTTTGTAGATAAAATGAGTCTCACACTGGCTTCTGTCATATAAATAAACAGTAAAAGAGCCTGTCTTTTGAACGGCTCTTTGAAATGAACAGAGCCAAAAGATTTGGATCCCATAAAAGAGGCGAAAGTCCCATCACTAGTCGTATAAATGTAGCAGGAGATTGGACCTTGTCACTAGTAAAAATGATCAGGGAAAACATTTGTGGATTTTAGTTTTTGAAGGTTCTCATTAAAACACCAGAGAATGACACAGAATATTAGCCGTTCTGTGTTTATTTAATTTTATTTAGAGACCCATCATGTTTGGTTCTTTTTGTTTTATATTTGAGAATAATTTTATAATGAATTGAATGAGAATGAAAACATGTTTAGGCAGTTAGATGTTTAAGTTGGTTTATAAGTTGAGAGCATTCATAGTTTGTAACATAGGTGCAGTCTTTTGACACTCAAGTTAGAACATGTCCTTTGCTTTTAAGTTGTTGCAAGGTGTTATACAATAGCAGCTTGTTTTCACTCAACTTGTTTTTTCACATTCTATATTTAATTTAATTGAATTTAGTTTAGTTTAGTTTAGTTTTATGTTATGTTATGTTATGTTATGTTATGTTATGTTATGTTATACAAGACAAAGTCATACCAGCCATATACAGTGGTGACAAGTGGTAATAAGACACACCGAGATATACCAAGGCCTACCAAGGTATACCAAGGTGTACCAAGACACACCAAGATACACCAAGGCACACCAAGGCATAACAAGGCATACCAAGGCATACCAAGGAATACCAAGAAATACCAAGACATACCAAGTCATACTAAGGCATACAAAGGTATACTAAAACATACCAAGACATACGAAGGCACTGGACATATTAATTTAATTAATTTATTTATCTTTATTTGTACAGAGATGATGTATAAGAGCACTTGAGCTCTCTTTTTCATGGGCGCCCTGTTTAAAATATTATACAAGCAGAAAAAAAAAAAAAATTGTGCATATGTGTGTATGTGCATGTGTGTGCATGTGTGTGCATGTGTGTGCATGTGTGTGTGCGCGTGTGTGTCCTGGTACGGTCTGAGCTGTGGAGTTTTTATTTGTATGTACTAGGCCTCACCATGCACATAAATAACGTTTTCAGATGATGTGGAGCTACTGTAGTTTCACTGAGACACTGCAAACATATTTTACCTCTACCATCTACTGTTTGATAATTTGGTTTTGAGGATCTGGCAACACTGTATCAACGTGTTTAGAGCACCACAAGACTCAGCACCAGCAGAAGGAGAGCTTCTACTTTAAATAATACCCCTGAAAGATGATGGGACCTTCTCGCAGAACTTCCACAGAGAGCTGGGTTGCATCGAAAACTAGATCCAGACCTCTTCAACCTGGTCTAACTGATAGACCCCAATGACTAAAATGGCTGTCAGTGTCTGGGATTTGAGATGCTAGATATGAGCGTCTTTGATCTAATTTAAAAGACAAAGATTTTTACACTGTGCTAAATTCGACCAATTGCAAAGCAGCTCCTGACAGCTCGACACGGTTTGCAGCGTGCTGGAGTCATGCATATGGACATCATACTAGACAATATTATGCTGGTGAATCACATGCAACAGCCGTTCAAACTGATAGATTTTGGTTTGGCTAAGTACAGGAAAAACATCATGACTGAACAAATGATGCAGCCCATTTCATTTCGTGACCCAGAAGTGACACTGGGACTTCCACTATGGGAGGCTGTTGGCATGTGGAGCCTGGCCTGCTGCTTCCTGCACTGGTATGTTCGTGGCGCATATTTCTTAGGCTTTTCTGAGTTAAAACTACCTGAAGAAGATTGAGCACTTATTTGGACTACCATCAGAGAAGTCGCTGAATGAGGCGTTGTACACCTCGATGTAATTTGTGCAGGAAAACGCCAAGTGGAGACTCAAAATGTGGCTGGAGCTTAAGGAAATGACTGGGATGACTCCGAAATGTCCTTTTACCAGTCTCCTGCTACAAACCTGGAACAGCTATTTAAAGCTTCCAGAATGTTTGTGTCTGATCAGGAGTCTAGAGACATGGAACAATGTCATGACCTACTCAGTAAAATATTTAAATTGAATACGGAGGAGAGGATCACTCCAGCTGAAGCCCTCTACCACCACAACCATGGACCATTTACCTGAAGGGGATGACTACACAAAGGTGGCCCATGAGTTAATGCATGTTACTGAGACAGAGTTTGGACCATCACTAGAAGAGAGCTACAAAGAAGACCAAGATGTTGAGATGACAGATATGGAGATAGACATAAGATCTCCAAAACCACTCAGTGTGGACCAACAAACCATCCCTGACACCAAATACGAGATGTTGGGAATCATCGGAGAGGGAGGCTATGGTACAGTTTCAAAGTGCTGTGATCAAGTAACCGGGGAACCATTTCAACAAGAAAGCTTCAAAGATGACAGAGATGTTGAAATGACTGATATGGAGAAAGACACAAGATGTCCAAAACCAGTCACCTGTGCTTAAGAAGACAGTATTGTTTTCATCGCCAGTCCTCCCATCTTAATTTGAATCTGCAGTTTATTTATTATTTTATTATTTATTTAGAAAAGGGACAGTGCATATTAATGAACATAAGATAAATATGTAAATATGCCAGATTTTAGCCACAGGCTAATTTCCATCTGTTGTCCCTGGACAGGTTGATGGTCACACTTAAAATACAAAATACAGCCAAATACAAACAGGGCAGGACAGAAGCCAAGTCAAAAACAAACTCAGGAGGGTTACTTCTACTTTTAAAGTGCTGTGTGTATTGCACGGGTTCTAAAGTGCTAAGTGTATTGCATAAGTACTAAAGTGCTATGCGTATTGCACAAGTTCTAAAGTGCTAAGTGCATTGCATAAGTACTAAAGTGCTAAGTGTATTGCATGAGTTCTAAAGTGCTAAGTGCATTGCATAAGTACTAAAGTACCATGTGTATTGCATAAGTACTAAAGTGCTATGTGCATTGCACAAGTTCTAAAGTGCGGTGTGTATTGCACGAGTTTTACAGTGCTGTGAATATTGCACAAGTCCTAAAGTGCTATGTGTATTGCACATAACCTAAAGTGCTATGTGTATTATATAAGTCCTATCGGTCGAGTATTTTATGTAATGTTAAAACTGAGTACTTAGGAATTGTGTTCACATGTTTGTGTTGATCTAAGCCACTCCTTTAAATACCTTTTAAATGTAGTAAAAGTGGGTGCCTCTCTTACAAAAGTAGGAAGACTGTTCCACTGTACACAACCTTTGAATGACAGAACATTTTGACCAAAAGTAGTTTTTCTCACAGGAACCTCACAGTTGGGAGTGACACCAGCCTACCTATAACTAAATCTCAGTCTGTGATAAATTGACAGCATTCAAGGTTGTTTCATTAAGCCACTAATCCAAAGTTGTCGTCTCTGAGCAATCAAAAAAGCTCCATACACACACACACACACACACATACATATGTGTGTGTGTGTGTGTATATATATATATATATATATATATATATATATATATATATATATATATATATATATATATATATATATATATATGTATATGTATATACATACATATATATATATATATATATATATATATATATATATATATATATATATATATATATATATATATATATATATATATATATATATATATACTACTGAGGTCATTTTGAGTTGTTGTAATGACATTTTGGCAAAATAGACCCATCTGCTGCATCATTTTTTCAGTTTCATTTTTGGGGTGTCTTTTGGTCTAACCCCTCTGTAGGGAGATCATTTTCATTTATATAAAATCGTGGCATCCTTTTGTCACAAATAAATTACTTTCTCATTATCAGTAAAGAAATTCTAGATTATTATTTCCTTCATCTAGATCTAATGTATTTTGAAAGTGTTCCTCTAATCTTTTTGAGCAGTGTACTGTATATATAAATAATTACCATTATTTTTTTTTTTGTTCTTTTGTTTCAGGTGGATTTATTAATGTGTATATATATATATATATATATATATATATATATATATATATATATATATATATATATATATATATATATATATATATATATATACATATACATATATATATACATATATATATGTATGTATGTATGTATGTATATATGTGTGTGTGTGTGTGTGTGTGTGTGTGTATATATATATATATATATATATATATATATATATATATAGGCCTCAGTGGTGCCCGTGGTCATCGGAGCACTAGGGGCAGTGACCCCAAACTGGAGGAGTGGCTACAGCAGATCCCAGGAAAAACATCAGACATCTCAGTCCAGAAAAGCGCAGTACTAGGAACAGCAAAGATACTGCGCAGAACCCTCAAGCTCCCAGGCCTCTGGTAGAGGTCCCGAGCGTGGAAAAAGAGGGGATAAGACCACCCGCGGAGGGTGAGGAGGAGATTTTTTTTTTTTTTAAAATATATATAAATATATATATAAATCTCCTCCTCACCCTCCGCGGGTGGTCTTTTTATCCCCTCTTTTTCCGCGCTCGGGACCTCTACCAGAGGCCTGGGAGCTTGAGGGTTCTGCGCAGTATCTTTGCTGTTCCTAGTACTGCACTTTTCTGGACTGAAATGTCTGATGTTTTTCCTGGGATCTGCTGTAGCCACTCCTCCAGTTTGGGGGTCACTGCCCCGAGTGCTCCGATGACCACGGGCACCACTGAGGCCTTCACCTTCCAGGCCTTCTCCAGCTCTTCTTTGAGCCCCTGGTATTTCTCTAGTTTCTCATGTTCCTTTTTCCTGATGTTCCCATCACTTGGTTCTGCGATGTCCCACCACAACGGCTTTGCTCTGTTGTTTATCCACCCACCACTATGTCCGGTTGGTCCATCACCCATTCTGTCAGTCTGTATCTGGAAGTCCCACAGGATCTTGGCTCGATCATTCTCCACGACCTTTGGAGGTGTTTTCCAACTTGACCTGGGGGTTTCCAGTCTGTACTCTGCACAGATGTTTCTGTACACTATGCCCGCCACTTGGTTTGCCGCTCCATGTATGTTTTCCCTGCAGCATCTTACACCCCTGCAGTTATGTGCTGGATTGTCTCAGGAGCCTCTTGCACAGCCTACACCTTGGGTCTTGTCTGGTGTGGTAGATCTGGGCCTCTATCGCTCTTGTGCTCAAGGCCTGCTCCTGTGCAGCCAGGATGAGTGCCTCTGTGCTGTCCTTCAGTCCAGCTTTCTCAAGCCATTGGTGGATTTCTTGATATCAGTTATGTTCCTGTGGTACATCCCATGCAGGGGCTTGTCCTTCCATGATGGTTCCTCCAGCTCCTCTTCCTCTGCATATATATTATATATATATATGTATATATATATATATATATATATATATATATATATATATATATATATATATATATATATATATATATATATATATATATATATATATATATGTTAACTGTGTTTTTAATAAAATGAGTAGTCTAACCTGTCATATGCTCTACATACTAGGCTTGTCTTATTTGGATAACACAAATCTATTTTTTTCCAGTGTAATGACTTAACATGGCTCCTCTCTTGTAGTCCGTGTGCAGTTGGAGGAAGTGGCTGTGCTATGGTCAGACTCTCTTCATGGTCGGGCTGCTCCTGGGGTCTCTGGTGGGAGGAGCCATTTCAGACAGGTAACATAATGCAATAATTTAAAAATAACATCCTCTGCTCCTCTGACCCTCTCTTCTGCTCCTCTGACCCTCTCTTCTGCTCCTCTGACCCTCTCCTCTGCTCCTCTGACCCTCTCCTCTGCTCCTCTGACCCTCTCCTCTGCTCTTCTGACCCTCTCATCTGCTCCTCTGACCCTCTCGTCTGCTCCTCTGACCCTCTCCTTTTACTCTGCAGGTTTGGTAAGCGCCCGGTGCTCTTGGCTTGTGTCTTCCTTCATTCTTTCTGTGGTCTGGTCCCTGCTGTGGTCTCTCAGCCGCTCGTCTTTCTCTCTGTTCGATGTGTCACTGGACTCTGCTCCTGCATCATCAATAACTGTGCCTTCAGCCTGGGTAAGACACTCTTATGGTTTATCATTTTATGTAGTTCTACAGTCTACTTTCTAGACTTTTTCTGAGATAGTTTTATAATGTTGTTGTTTTGTTGTTGTTTGTCTAAACAGTGACCTTGTAACACCGTTAGGTAGTCATCTAGGAAATGTTTGTCTCTGAATTTTCTCTCTTTATCTCTCTCCTCTTTCTCTCCTCCCTCCCTCACTTCTTTCTACAACACTTCTTGTCCCCCCTCCTCTCTCTGTCCCTCTCACTCTTTCTCCCTGTCTCTTCATCACCTGCCTCCTCTTCCTCCTTCTTTCTCTCCCTTCTCATCCCCTCTCCCTCCCTCTCTATCCCTCTCTTTCTCCACAGCTGTAGAGTGGACTCTGCCCCCCTCTCGCCTCTGGCCTCCCGCAGTCCTTCCATTCTGTTTTAGTCTTGGGACTATGGGTGGAGCCATTTTGGCCTGGATCAGTTCCACCGTGACCCGGCTGCACCTGACACTGTCCCTGCCGCAGATCGTCTGTCTACCTCTCTTCTAGTTTGTATTTAATATTATTATACAATACACATTTACGTACAGGTCCTGGTTTAGACACCAAAGTTAACATTTAAAATAGTGTTATTGTTATTAAAGGAGCATAATGTAACTTTTCTGGTAGAACTTTCGTCACTTGTTTGTTTCCATGGAGATATTATGGAGACAATAATGTCCTGTAAAGATAAAAGAGATAGACATGTTTATAGAGCTCATAGTTAATGGTTACAAAAATGATATAAGTAAACAAAAGATAAGCAACTGGGTCACTACTGTAAATAGAATGTAGAGAATGTTTCAGCGGTGGTCATCTGGACACTGTTTTTCTGATCAAGATGTTTTGGCTCCCATCTAGAAGACATTTTCAATCCGATAGTACTGGCTTGAAACCATAGATTATATATATAAATGGACATAGCTAACCTGCTAGCTGCCACTTTCCTTCCTCCTCCATTTCACTTTACATTGGGAAACTGTTGCCCCGCTCTCTGTAAAGGCTTTAAAATTGTCATATTAACCCACTCTGCATGATCCTGGCATTTTTCTCATTATAATGTCTGTAAATTAAGATATGCACATTAATAACAGACAAATCAGGCACTTTCTTTCTTCAAAGTTGCTGCCGCTAGTGTTGGCAATAGGTTTGATTGACAGCATTGCTAAACACCTGCTCCAATAGCCTCGCTTCCGATTATCTCTTTGGTTGCTATGATACTCGCCCCTATAACTGCTCCAGCCTCGATGAGCTTCATTTGACTGGAGCCGAACTCTATGGGTGACGTCACACTCCCTTCGTCCACTTCTTTATTGCGTGATCACACTATAATGTCAGAATCAGTCATCTTCTCAAAATCTCCATGGTTTAAACATAAGCCTAGAGTGTGAGTCCACAATCGCAATCTAGAATGCCATAGTATGGAACATTCCAGGCAAAGCAATAACATCTCCATGGAGACAAGCAGGTGGTGGTTGCAAAGTGCACCTATTTTTTTTAGTTCAGAGATACCTTTCAAAATGACCCATTGATAAGTGATGTAATGTTATCTCCTGTGGTCAGCTGGATCCCAGAGTCTCCACGGTGGCTCCTGTTAAAGCAGAGGACAGACGTTTTGGAGCGTTACCGCAGCAACAGCAAAAAAGACAAACACTGTCTCGACCAAGTATGACTTTACAGTCAACCTCATAACATTAAACTTTATTTCATATTTAATTCAACAATGAGTCCAAATCAGGTTTAACATAGTATTCTCTTCCTGAGCTGGACTAGTTAAGTAAAGACAATAAACCAGAGCAAACAGAGGACTAACCAGGACAAGGGCTGCAACAACTAATTGTCAAACACCAGGACCAAACTAGGACTAAACCAGGACCAAAACAGGACTAAACCAGGACTAAACAAAGACTAAATTAGGACTTGACTTAGGTCTAAAATAAGACAAACTTAAGACCTCTTTCTTTTCTTGACAGTTTAATATTTTAATTTTGTCCATTTTCAGCTGCTGGACTCTACGTACTCCGAGCTACAGACAGCCACTGAGGCCAAAATAGAGACAGACTCCGCCCAGTGTGACATCATCCACCTGCGCCACCCCACTGTCCTCAAACGCCTCTTCATCATGAGCTATATCAGGTAAGAATCTTCATCAAAGTTTAACTTTAAAGTGGGCTAAAGTTTTACATTTTACCATTGAACATTTTTGGTGTTCTGTGTTATCTTCAGTCTCATTGGTCAATAACAGACGAGATTAACCAACATTCTCAGGAAACAAGCAAATCAATAACTGTCCCAGAGCGCCCCCTGTCCTTAGACCCTACTTCTCAACAAGGAAAACTTGTCATACTTTGGATGGAGGAATAACAATATATGTGGTTAAAACCCCAGTCAGTTTGAAATTGACAACCCAAATGAGAGACTCACGGAGGCTGTTTCTGCTTCCTGATTGGATAATCGTCTTGAGAACCAAAACACCAAATTAACAGCTTGGCCATCATGTCCAATGTTTTTGTGAATAAAGAAACTGTACTTGATTTATTAAAAACATAAAAAACAGAACTATGGTAGTTCATTTTGAGTGGTTTGCAGTAGTCCAAAGATATTCCTCTCTTAACTAAAGCATTCAGACTGGCCCATCGACAGAAATTTCGGGACCCGGGTCAAAAAGCGTCACACGGGCCCCCTTCTAGTATAAATGAACAGGAAAAGGTTCCAATTCTGGGCCATTAAGACACTGGGGCCCAAGACAACAGACCCCTTTCCTCCCTCGTTGACCCTCCCGCATTCAAAGCATCCTAATTATTCACTGCAGTAAGTTTATAAGCACTTCAGAACTTTCAGAGACCAGAGCGGAGTATTGCCATACTAGCATGCTAACCGCACACTTTCTGTTTCTCCAACAATAAACTGCTTTATAATTAGATGCAAACTACTTTATAATTAGATGCAGACTTATTTTGACCTTAAGAGCTGCATGTACAATATATCTGTACGTGTATAGATGGGGAAAATCAGGTACAGGCCCTTTAAGGATAAATCAGGATTAGTCATTATCAATAAAAGCAATATTTGATTTAAACATGTTCACGTCATACCTGGGCACACAGATAGGTCAAGTTTATGTAATGAAACATACATTTCTGCATACAGTTCGTTTAAACTCTGATCCTTCTCTCCACAGCGTTGCCTCAGCGTTGACATACTACGGCATCTGTCTGAACATCGGATCGTTTGGCGTTGGCGTTTACTCCGCCCAGTTTTTCTCCGGCCTATCAGAAGCCCCCTGCCTTCTAGTCCCATTGGTCAGCTTGGGACGGCGACCAATCACAATCCTAGCCCTGTTCTTAAGTGGCGCTGCCTGCTTCCTTTCTCTGCTCATGTCAAAGTACAACTGTAAGGCAACACACAAGGGTCAAAAGAAATTAAAATCAACGCACATTTTCTTAGAACCGATGCCATAATTTTTATTTCATAAAAAATCTTCTACACACTTGTTCTGGTTTGATCCAGAATCCAGCTGACATGTTTTGGCCATATTCTAGTCCTGGTTTAGTCCTGGTTTAGTCCTGGTTCAGTCTTGATTCAGTCCAGGTTTAGTGCCAAACTTGATGTGGTGGGTGCGTGATCAATAAATGTTGAACCTTCTCATTAGTTGTTTGGGATCAGCTCCACAAACTTGTGATATTAATCTTGTGACTTAACATCCTTTCAACTGATAACAAGACAACACGTGGGTTGAATAATTGCACAACTTCCTGAAGCTATTGTGAAAAAATAATGTTGTTTTAATGTTTGTTTCATGTGGATAGGCTCAGTAATTACAGATATTCACTATAAACCAGGTCAACAAATCTGCAATCTGACAAGTTAAAACCAAATTCCACCATAAAGTTCTGACCTGTCTCCAGCTCTGTTTAAACTAATGATTCTAATGTTGTGATGTCTCTTGTCCAGGTGAGGCTGTGCTGGTCATGTCCTCTGCTCTTCTGGGAAAGCTCTGTATCTTAATGGCCACTCTCATCTCCAACCTGTACAGTATCGAGCTTTTCCCCACCATTGTCAGGTAACTATGACCACCGTTACATTAAAGTAATATTATTCAAGTATAAATGGTTCAAGACATTGCACAAGTGAGAGTAGACAAGTATTTGGCGAAACTACTACTCAAGCAAGAGTAACTTCACCGTCTGGATGTAACATATGATGTATAGTTTAAAGTTAGTAGAAGTAACACTATGTACAAAAGTAACACTATGTAGCTTTCTGGAAGACGCATGTGACCTAGATGCTCCACGGAAACAACAAGTTAAATCCGTACTTCCGAACATTCTCCATAGAGATAGATATATTTATGATGGCATTCTGTGGAATATTATAGCCAAAGGAGCAGCGTTTCTTTGGAGACAAGCAGGAGGAGGCCCTCCTCCAGGCCAAATAAGAGTCTGGTATGTGGAAATACAAGCCTGCTCAAAGTGCAGTATAAACTCAGTGCAGTATAAACATCCAAAATAAATTATATATAAAAATATTTTTTTTTTTTTTGGCAAAAAAGTTACATGGTGGAGCTTTAATGTAATTGGAAGGAATACATCAAACACCAAACGGTGTACGTGGCATACGGTGGCAAAACAACACAAAACGAAATCCTATGTGAAGGAGCGCTTTTCAAAACAGAGTTTTCCATCATGGAAACACCACACCAGCCTTACTTCTCGGACAATAAAATACTTTATAATTAGATGCAGACAGTACACAGGACTTATTTTGACCTTATTCAACATCTCTCTACTGGGGCAAGACACATTTTGATCAAATCCATGGGAACAAATCTGGTACACGCCCTTTAATACCCTTAATTTATTCATTTTGGTTCCAGGCAGCGCTGTGTATCTCTGGTGAACCTGTGCTTTCGACTTGGATGCCTTGCCAACACCTTAGTCCCACCCAGCTCAGATGGAGCAATCTCATTGGCTGCGATGTTGGTGTACAGCAGTGGACCAATCGTAGGCTGCGGTTTGTGCCTATTGCTCCCAGAGACGAGCGGAACGCCACTTCCTGATTCTGTTTACGACTGTCAACAACAAAATAAGCAAGCAAGCAAAAACAAGACCAACAGCAGCAACAGCGCCCTCTGCTGGCGACGGTGAGTGAGAGACCTAGTTTACAACTAATTTAGACCTGCTGTAGCTCCAGGTGTAGTCTTCTTTAGTCCTGCTCCAGACATCACATAGCTCTGCTTTAGTCTGAGGTTAGACATCTTTGGAAACTAAACTTTTCTTATCATACACCTGCTGTAGGTAAATGCGGGACATGGTTGAGGCTGGGCTAGGCCTTGAACCGGGCCAGTTTTAGTCTGGTTTTAGTCCTGGTTTGTTCCTGGTCTAGTCCTGGTTTATTCCTGGTTTATTCCTATTTCAGTCCTGGTTTAGTCCTGGTTTAGCTCTGGTTTATTCTTGGTCTAGTACTGATTTATTTCTAGTTTAGCCACAGATGAGTTCTTGTTTAGTCTTGTTTTAGTCCTAGTTTGGTCCTGGTTTAGTCCCGGTTTAGTTCTTGTTTAGTCCTGCTTTAGCTCTGGCTTGGTCCTGGTTTAGACCTGGTTTACACGTAACATTTGTTTTTTCTCTTCCAGGACCATTGTAAATGCCCACAGCTCGCAGACAGAGATACCTTCTACCAAAGAACCTGTCGGACTCCTGCTCTGACCTCCCACAATGCTCCAGGAGAAATATGGGGCAATTCCTTAAGGTGTTCGGTTAATCCTGGATTTACCCATGGATAAAACACTGACCTAGCTACAAAAGCTGTTAAAAGATAATTATGAACATAACATTTCAGTTAGACAACCCCTTATCTAGTCAAGATAAGCTTTAGTTAGTACTATAAATGTAAATGTAGTTTCTAGCATGTGGTAATGGAGCAGAACCAGTATTGTCTTTTTGTTTTGTTTTTTATTTCAGTCTAACACTACAGGGATATAGGAGGATGGGAGGGTATCTGACACACACCCAGTCAAAGATAGACCTTCAAATGTGTTTTATATTTTTAAAGAGAAACCAGCTTTTTGTATTGGAAAATATTTGGATTTTTTTTAAAATAATGCCTTTCAGTAAATAAAGTACGTTGTTGGACAATCTTTTGCACAATCAATATATTTTGTATTAAAGGGTATATTAACGCCGTTTTCTGATCTAGGAATTTAGGCTGAATTCTTTTCTCAAATGGAAAACACTCTGTTCCACCTTGTGATGTCATGTGGTGATACACTGTGTACATATACACCTTCACTAGAGTCATTTGGATAATTTCAGCCCTGGAATTGCTAATCTCTACTGAACTAAAAGTAAAAGGTTCCACTTGAAACTACCTCTACATGACATCACAAAGTGGACCAGAGCATTTTGAGCTTTGGAGATGCAGACAGACTGATAATAAAGGATTAATCAAACATGTGTGAAAGAAACAAAACACAACTCCGAGCATGTTTTTGATGAGCTAACAACATCATAAAATGGTTTAAAGCTCACAGAACTGAATAGAAGAAAGAAAATTGTGTTGTAAAGGCCATAAAAAACAAGACCATTATATCTTAAATTTCAAAATAGCTTTATTCCATTATTACAATATTATACCATAAAAAGCAGCAAATAGAAACATTTTGCTAATTGCTTTATAATAATTATTCACAAAATGTATTTAGAATAACCCTTCATGAGCAGAAAAAGTTCCATTATTTAGAAACAGAAGTTAGTGCAAGTCAAGATAATTCCACAAATCAAAGCAGAAAATATAAAACACGATGTGATCATTTTATTTTGAAAGGTTGGGGGAGTTTTTGTTTGAGTATGGATATGTTAAAATTCCTAAAAAAAAACTGCCCCTGAAAAAAGCAGTTAAATAAGTTACAATAAACATTTTTATATTGTTTTTAAGGCAGTAAATACAAAGTGAAAATAACATTTTGATAGTAGTACTGTCTGCTGGTATAACCTTGTATTCAGTGACCTTTTTCTTTTTACTTGATCTTAATATTTTGAGTGACTATTTCAACAGCAAAAAACATGATTTTTGTAGTTGTGATGAAGTTTTCTGTGTTACCTTCAGTTGATATCCTAGTTGTAGTTCTTTCAGTAGTTTGTGTGCAATTTCTGTAGCTGTAGTTTCCTCAGTAGTTTTTTTTAACCGTTTTTGCCGTAGTTGTACTTTCTTCAGTAGTGTTTTGACCCTTTGCTTTTGCTGTACTTGAAGTTTCTTTAGGTTTTTTTTTACCCTGTTTTTGCTGTAGTTGTAGTTTCTTCAATAGTGTTTTGACCTTTTGTTCTTACCATAGTTGTAGTTTCTTCAGTAAATTTTTGGACCCGCGGTAGTTAAAGTTTCTATAGTTGTAGTTTTTTTCAATACGTGTAGAAGTTAGCTCAGTAGTTGTTTGGACCCTCTGTTACTGCTGTAGTTGTAGTTTCCTCAGTATTTTCTTTGACCTGTTGTTTCCATGGTAGTAGTTTCCGCCATAGTTTTTTTTTTTACCCATTGCTGACACCATAGATGTAGTTTTTTGCTGTAGTTCCTTCAGTATGTGACGAAGTTGGCGGGGAAGATGCCCGTTCTGCCATCAGCCGTCTGCCCCTCCCACCAGTCGTACTGAGAATCGGTTTTAGTGATGACGGTGATGCGATCGCCAGGAGCAAAGGACAGGTCACCGGCCTGTTGTCCGGTGAACTGGTGTGTCGCCGTGACAACCATAGGAGCTGAAGAACCCGCATCTCCCCACGCTGGTGCTCCTGAGGCTGCAGCACCACCTGTTGGAGATATAGGATATATTGGCAATATATCAATATAATGGCAAAAATCACTGTTATCTTATTTACTGGTGTTAAATCAATCTTTACCTGAACATTTTTATACTATAAAGCTCAACTGTGGAACGTATCACTCAGTAAATAGACTAAATACAGAAACTGGTTTTATTTTAGTCTTTTGTTGAAAAAAAAAAAAAAAACTTAAAAATATACAGCCTAGTGTTTTGTTTCGGGTTAATTGCTCTTGTAAAATAGTGGCACATGAACTGAAATGTTCCACAAAATAGCTTTGAATAAAATGTATTGTTTTTTTAGGATTATTTTACGTACCATAATTATTTGGAGTGTGCCTCGCTGCAAAAAAGGAAGGAATATTAAATATTATATTATTAAATAATGCCTCTTTTGGTGAGGTCATGACTTACATGAAGTATCAGATTTGTAAACGGAGATACTGGGGTACAGTGTATTTTTACTGCCTGTGAAACAGAAAAATATCATATCTGATCATTTACAATCAAATACAGAAATATAGTGATTTTGATTTAAATCATTCACAAATATATATTCATGATGCAGATTTAGCCTTTCTGTCCTTTCTGTCTCTCGTCTCTGACAGTAGCACTTTTTTGTCCCTCTTTCTCCCTTCCCTTCCACTCCCTCATCTCTCCTCGATTAAAAGAACTTATTTCATTTCTCTCCTCCTCCCCTCCCTTCCTTCCTCCTCTGAACATATTGTATCAGAAGGTTGTGGTACCGGTGGGCGGTGCAGGTGCAGGTCGGTTCTGTTGATAGTGGACAGGTGGAGGAGATGGTTGGTAGTTTGTGGGTGGTTGATAGTTTGGGGGTGGTTGGTAGTTTGTGGGTGGTTGGTAGTTTGTGGGTGGTTGGTAGTTTGTGGGTGGTTGGTAGTTGTTCGTGGGTGGAGGTGGTTGGTAGTTGCTCGTAGATCTCTTTGTAGGAGGAGCAGGTCTGGATGGAGCTATGGACGCCTGTAAAGAAATGAAGTGAGGGTGTGCCACCAGCTTTTTATTATATATTATATATCATATTATACTGGACAATCACTGCTCGCCTTGATTGCCCTGACCGTGTGCCGCCGCTATATACACTTATCATGCAATATATGATGACTCAATATATTTTGAAGCTCAATATTTATCTCTTGTGCTTTGCTGTGAGCGGAGATTGCAGTTATTTTTGCTGTAATACAAAAAACATTTGAGCTGTAGAGAACTTTAAATGGAGCTTCTATGACTAATTATTGCTTCATTCTGCAATGTATTTGGTGCTGCTCACACTTTTTAATGATACTGTCCATTTAAACATTTATTCACTGGATTATTATTATTATCCTGCTTTATTGTGTCAGTAGCATAAAATAGTTCCAGTATTATTTATTTATTTAAATTATTGAATTGTGCCGTTGTCTCTCACCCTGGCGCTGGGGTTCTTGCTCATCCAGTCGGATGTGTAGGCTTCAGAGTATACGTCTAAAATGTGGTACAGGTCGTAGCATTCGGACGGAGGCTCCACGTCCCCGTTCAAAATGGCCGACGCTCTGATGTCACGACCATAAAACCTAAACAAGATCATTACCCCAGAGGTTATGGTAGAAGCAGTAAAAGTAGTAGCAGCAGAATTTTGTCACATACTTGTGGTTGGTCGTCTTGTGTTTAAAGGATATTAGTAGTAGTATTAGTAGCAGTACTAGTATCAGTAGTAACAATGGTAGCAGTTGTAGTTGTAGTATTTTGTTTCATACATATTGGGTTTTTTGGGGTTTTTATTGGGTTTTTTTGTTTAGTAAGGTAATAACCATACTAATGTACACTTTACACTTGTCCTTATAGGGAAATTTGTCCTCTGAATTTGATGCAGTAGTAGTCGTAATAACAATCCTTTAGTAGTAGCAGTAGTAGTAGTTGTAGTAATATTTCAGAAAATAGTTTGTTTTGTACTTGCGATTGGTCTCCATATGTTTAGAAGATAGTAGCAGTACCAGTATCAGTAGTAGTAATACTAGTAGTAACAGTAGTACTATTATGTCACATACAGTAGCGGCAGTAACAGTATTAGCAGTGGTAACACTAGTAGTAGTAACACTAAGAGTAGTAGTAGCAGTAACAGTAGTAGTACTAGTAGTAGTAGTATATATCTTGCGGTCAGTCTCCTTGTGTTTAAAAGATAGAAGAACTAATAACAGTAGTAGCAGTGGTAGTATCAATAGTAGTAGTAATAGAAGTAGTTGTAACAATAGCTGTAGTAGTGTTGTAAAAGTAGAGTGATAACAGTAGAAGTAAACAGTAGGAGTAATAACAGTAGTAGCAGTGGTAGTATCAATAGTAGTAGTAATAGAAGTAGTTGTAACAATAGCTGTAGTAGTAGTTGTAACAGTAGGAGTGATAACAGTAGTAGTAGTAACAGTAGGAGTAATAACAGTAGTAGCAGTAGTAGTCGTAGTAACAGTAGTAGTACTAGTAACAGTAGTAGTACTAGTAACAGTAGTAGTTTTGTCACACACTTGCGGTTGGTCTCTTTGCGTTCGATGAGACCGGATCCCTCCAGTGAGATTCCAGCGAACAGCCCTCTGGACCTGCAGTAAGTGAAGACAGCAGCCGGACTCCTCAGCGCCACGTCCGCCTCCACGTTTCTGAAGGAGAAATGAACATACATGAATCATTTTTTTGGTTTAAAATGATTTAAATGTGCCCTATGTAACCTTTGTCATGGAATGTCTAGAACCTTTTGCTATTTTTTTGCCCAGCATGTCATTAAACTCAACTGTAGGAAACAGAAAAAGTGCACCGTGTGTTTGCTGCATGTGTGAGTCTGGTTGGGCGAGAGTCGAGGGGGCGGGGCTCACATAGGCAGGTGCACGAATGTGTGTAAAGGCGGCACTCATCTCTGGCACAGTTGTTGAGAGTCAGAGACCCCCAGTTTCACCTCCATTTACCCATCTTACCCTGTTGTATCCACCCATGTCCGTTCTCTCTGCTGCGCTGCTGATAGCTCTGTGTGTTCGTCAGTAAATCACAGCAAAACACATGTTGGACCTTTTTGTTTGCAATAATCTCCCAGCGCATCACAAAGCTACGAACCCAGGACCCGCTCTGGCTCTCACCGCGGCTCAAGGGTTAAGGGAAGCTGCTCAACTCAACTCTACTCAACTCAAGTTTTATATAACAGTTTATTAATGGCTCTGACCTGCCCATGGGCCCCACAGCCACAGTGCAGTTGCCTCCGAGTGTTAGATTTCCTCCTTTAGAGAATGCCTCGACAGCAGAGCGTTGGTTCAGGATAATCACCAGATCTGAAACCTGCAACACACAAACAAATAAGTCAGTATTCCTCTAGTGAAACATCAAAATAAAACTACAATATGATTTTTGACATTTTGTAGGCAGCATTGTGCTCTTACATAGAAGTGGATAATATCACTATTGTTATTTTGGAGATATGCAGAACTAAAATAATATAATTAAAGCAGAACAATTGTGTCATAGATTATAGCTATAAGCAGATACAAGCACCTGTGGATCATCCTGTTATAATTTGGACATTTTAAAATCACAATATTCATCTAAAACAACTTAATATGAAATAAAATTGGAGAACGAAGTGTGTACATCACAGTGGGCGTGTAACTGTGGCAGTCAAAACAGATCGGCAAAATGCGATTAAAGCTTGCTCAAACATTCACAAATCACTCCAAATACAACATCAGAGGCTAAATGAGAAGGAGAAACAACTGTGACATGGTTAAATGCTCTGAAAAGTCGATTTTGCAGAATAAGTCTGATTTAAAACTATTAAAAAGTAACTCAAAAAGAAACAGAAATGTGTAATTTGACAAACAAGTATGACATTTCTACACTTTTGTGGTTCATTTTTTGCTCCATTCTTGTTTTGTGCGAGACTTAAACCTCAACCAGGACATTTACAGACACATTTGACACAATCCTAATGCACTGTTAAAATCGTGTCTTAGAGAAAATGTAAAAGAGTAATGAGATTTTTGTTGTGTGAATGTTGTGACTACATGTTGTGTGTGCTGGTGCCTTATGCTTTTACTGCTATCATCACATATTCGGATTAGCACCTCTCCCCCCGTCTTAACGGAGCAGCGGTACTTGGCCGCTGGTGACTGGAGTGGGACGGTACAAGAATATATATGGTGACGGCGTCTGAACCAATCTGTGACCACTGTAACATTTAAAATCACTGCCAGTGTCTCTGCAATCTTTGCCTCATTTACCAGGCAGCAGAGAGAGCGCTTTATTATTATAATTTTTTTTTTTAGCAGAGAACCATTGTCTTTTCCAATGTAAAAAAAAAAAAACATTTTTAAAATAAATAATTAATTAAAAAACAAGAAAAAATGATATATGGGTACAATACAATAGCTCCGAGGCAACATGATGTAAGAACTCCCCAGTAGAGCGCCAGGATTAGAGCTATGACTGAACAGACTGGGCCAGTGTTCCAAACACTCCACCCGCATGAGTGTCCCACTCACACATGCACATCCCTGGAGGCACTCTGTTCTTTTGCCTCCCATTAAGCAGCAGACCCATGTCTTTCTCGTGTGCTCCCCAACCCGCAGCAGACCTGCTGAGCTCCTCTTTCCCTTGGTCACACCCACTCCCAAAGCTGCACAACTGGAATAATTTTGAACTGATGACAGAAAGCGCAAGAGGATGTGAGGAAATTGCAGCATTAGGACTGCAGATGAAGACACCCTTTCGGATAGTACTGTAAACAGCCTCATGTAATGAGCAGCTTTTGTATAGATCCAGATCAAACCAAACTGTAGAGCAGCGCTCAACCAATACAGGCAGCAGACGAGGGGCTGTGCTCTGCTGCGAGCGTCCGGCATGTGAAGTCTTTAGTTTTAAAATATATATTTAATATATATTTAATAAGTAATTTCATATGCACATGTTTTTATCTGGGATGGCTACCCTAAATTCACCCCCGCAGGCACGATTACTGAGGCTCCAGTCCTCTCCAGGCCTCTCCAGGGCCTGTGGTTCTTGCCATATGGACCAGAGGAGGGCCAAAAAATGTTATTATGCAATAATTTCATAACTTCTGTTGTATCCTTTGTTATTTTATTTTGTTAGAATTAAATATACCAAGCAATGTTGCCATTTTTTTCTAGTAATAGACCCCAGTCTTACTGAACAGAAAGGTAAAGATGCCAGTCCTCACCTCTACTCCGATCTCAAACCCTCCTCCTAAACCAGCGATCCCGATGGCGGAAGGCGCAGACCAACCTGAAATCACAGACCATTTAAATTAAAGGTGCACAGTGGAATTTTTCTGGTTGGGGAACCGCCATTTGCTTGTCTCCATGGTGATATCTGTTGCACATATTGAAAAATTAGGAACGTTGTCATAGCAATTAAAAGCTTAAAACTAAATGTTGCATATAAGAGGAGCTGAAATACACGAATACACAAAATCTGACAAGGTTTTCAGCTCCACATATGACACTAACACATGTCAAATACAGAGAAGCTGATACAGTGTAAAAGTGTAAGATTCCAAACAAAATAAAATAAATGTTTTTAAAATGCTCACGTCTGTCTGCGAGTCGCGCTATGACGATGCCACTTCCTCCTCGAGCTGTGATCATAAATCCAGCTTTGATCACAGAAATAATGGCCAAACCTTCTGCCTTCGCGATCACATGAGCTACACACAACAGAAAACAAACAGAAATTATTACAATATATTTAATTATGTAAGAGGAGGAGTAGTAATAGCACTTTTAACCAGAGATTAATCTGTTTGGTTGTCGTAAAAGTTATCGTAGAAGAAATAATAATACATCAGTCATATGTAGTGCTTTTCCAGATGCTCAAAGTTGCTGTATAATTCTGTGCATTATTCACTCACTCTATGCTCTGTGGTGGTAAGATACTATTATAGCCACAGCTGCCCTGGGACAGACTGACAGATGTGAGGGCTGCCAGTCTGCGCCATTATTAACACACACACACACACACACACCACATTCATAATAGGCAATGTGGGTGAAGTGTCTTGCTTAAGGACACAACATTTAGCCACTGGCGTCCCACTGTGGCCCCTGATATTCCCAGTGGTCTCACATCCAAGTACCAACCAGGCCCAGCCCCGCTTAGCTCCAGAGATCACCACCAGAGACCTGACTGGATCACAGTAGGAATAGTAATAGTACTGGCATGACGTACGTGGGATAAGTTTGTCGGGTCCATTTCTGTTGCTGATCTCGGTGAATTCTCTGAGGATTTTGGCAGCTTTTTTAGCCTCTGATTTTAGATTGGAAGGTATTGGATTGGCCACTGCAAAACAGACAAAATACATCTTTTAAAGCACAAAAAAATAGGAAACTGCATCATTAATAGAAAAGTTTTATTTAAAATGGCTACAATTAACATGGCATGTATGGTATGTAATTTTAATAGCCTATGAATGTTAGGAGTTCATGTTTTAAAATTGTCTCGTTTTGTTTCCTCTTTTTTACCTCAGGAACTTAATAGGCCTTAAATACATCAAAAAATGATACTTTTCTGAAACTGTACTTAAGGAAACATTTGAAATTCAGCGGTTGATTCATTGTGAAAATATTTGAAACCAGTAAATCAGGTTGGATCTGTGTGAGTAATGATCCTGTGAGAGTCACAAAACGACCTTTACATTATAAACAAGATATATACAAAATATAGTGATTGTATGTTAAATAATCAATATGTAAATTATCTGTATCAGGATTAAACTCATCTTAAACACGGAATACTTAGAGATCACATATAAACTGCATCAATAGCCTAATTGTAAAAACAAGAACTACAAATCGTATTTTCGCTTTTGATTCGCCCCCCGTGAACTCTTTATATCTCATTAACTTTTCTGAATAATATTTTCCCCTTTACAAACGGAATAAGTCCACTTACTCGTGTGTTTGCCCCTCTGTTCACCTGCGCACAGGTGTCTCCAGCGCTGTCTGCTCACTTCCGCATCACGTCACCTGAGGAGCAGCCGTGCCCATGGCTACGTCACCCCACGTGTACTTTACTCATCTGCACTTTAAATGACATGATATTTCCACACACTTTTTACTATAAATGCACCGAATCGAAATCGAAACTATATAAGAAACATACAGTTATTACTTAAATGACAATACTAAGTAAATGATGTTAGTACAATGTAAGTGATATGTATTTAAATTTGAATTTCGTATAGATTACACGTTTATATAATTTTTTTAATTTTCACGTCGCCTGTCTGTGTGCGTGATGACGTCATGGCGACGCATAAGAAACTCGGGTTAAAACTTTTTAACATAGTAAAAACTTTTTTCAAACAATTTATTATATAATAAAATTAATTAGAAGCGAATATTTGCATAATGACACACACGACATGTGACACATAATTACAATGACAGGCAGCTGATGACAGATACAAGACAGATACAGATAAAATAACGCCCAATTTAAATAACATGCACATTTAAAATTGATTATAGGACATAGGCTATAATTTAAAAATAAAATAAAATTATATATATATATATATATATATATATATATATACTATATATATATATATATATATATATATATATACATATACATATATATATACATACATATATATATATATACATACATATATATATATATATATATACACACATACATACATATATATATACATACATATATATATACACATACATACATATATATATATATATACACATACATACATATATATATATATATATATATATACACATACATACATATATATATATATATATATACACATACATACATATATATATATATATATACACATACATACATATATATATATATATATATACACATACATACATATATATATATATATATATACACATACATACATATATATATATATATATATACATATATATATATATTACATATATATATATATATATACATATATATATATATATATATATATATATATATATACATATACATATACATATATATATATATACATATATATATATATATATATATATATATATATATATATATATATATATATATATATATATATATATTATTATATACACACATGTATGTATGTATGTTTGAGAGGGATATTTAGGCTGCTGATTTAGGCTGCTGTAAACACACCAGCCCTGTTTCCAATAAAACGTGATATATTATATTATTTTCAATATAAATGTATGGGCTCTTGGGGGCCCTCTGGTGGCCTCAGGGCCTTAAGCAACTGCTTCGTCTGCTTATAGGTTGAGCTGGCCCTGGGTACAAAGCCTCTATATATTTTACAAGACAGCAACTGGCCTGAATAGACACAAGGCAACTCCAATGCCAGTTAGAGGCTAGTTATGTGCAGATGCTTTTTGGTGCTGGTTAGGAGTCGTGCAGCAAAGTTTAGCACCAGCTGGAGATGGATTTCTGGCTCAAATCTGCACAAACAGTAATCAATAATCCAAACAGCTGAGTACTAGGGCATGAATGAATTTCTCTTAGTATGCAGAATTTTTATATCTTGGCTATAGTATGAATTTGATAAAAGCATGATTGGACAATCTTTGTTATTTCTGATTCAAGGTCAAATTGGGAGTAAGGCAGATGGCTTTATAAGAGGGGCCAAGTTACCAACGGTGTTATAAAAATTTTGGGTTACGTGAGGTGGAGCAAATACAATCATTTCAGTTTTTGACTCATTTAACTGCAAAAGGTTTGAGGACATCCAATCCAGGATTTATACTAATAAATTGTTGGTCGTTCTTGCCCGGGGAAAAGATACAGTTGTGTATCATCTGCATTCAGATGGTAGTTGATCTTGTGCTTTTGAATGATCCTGCCAATGGGAAGCATACATGTTGAGAATAAAATGGGGTCAAGAATGGAACCTTGGGAACACCACAGAGAAGGGGAGCTGAAGAGGATGAGAACTGTCCCAGTACATCAGAGAACAGGATGTGAGGTAGGATGAAAACCAAGATAAAGCTGTGGCTGAAATGCCAACACAGAAGACATTTTAGAGGGATGGCATGGTCAACTGAATCAAATACAGAACTTAAATCAAGCAAAACTCAAATGGAGCATAAATCTTGATCAGCTCATAAAAGAAGATTATTTGTAACTCTGATAGGGGCTGTTTCCGTGCAGTGGTTGGATCAAAAGCCAGATTGGAACTAAAAAATATTACTACTGTTCATATGTTCATGAGTCACTTGAGGGGTAACAATTTTCTGTAAAATTTTGGCCAAGAAGGGCAAATTAAAATAGGCCTGAAATTGTTCAGGTCTGAGGGATCGAGTGACAGCTTCTTGACGACTGGTTGAGTAATGGCATTTTTAAAGCCACAGGGGAAATAACCAGATGATAATGAACACTCCATAATGGATAAAATGTGCCCACAGTGTCAAAGATCTCCTTCATGAAAATGGTAGACATAATATCCAGTCTATAGGTGTCAGGATTACTATGGCAGAGAAGATCCCTTAAGATATTTAAGGAGATTGGTTCAAAATGCACAACAAACAAGACCAACTCTATATAAAATCTGTGTTTTTACAATAAACACATTAATAACTTCTGAGCACTGTAATAACATGGTCAAAAGTTCAGGATGTGTCTCCTTTGAACACATGGCATAATTTTTACGTTTTTTTGTAGCAGCGTCTGTGATTTTTAAAATGAGTGGGATTATAAAACACTTTTCCACATTGTTCACATGGGATCCTCACTTCTTTGGTGTGGCTCAGACGATGTCGGGTTAACCCTGATCGATAAGTGTAGTTTTTACCACAATATTCACAGTTAAACAGCTTCAGTTTGTCGTGAACGCTTCTATGTACAACCAATTCGTTTTTTCTGAGGAACTTTTTATCACATTGATCACACGAATATAGTTTCTCTCCATTATGAATGACTTTGTGAATGTTTAACCCTGAACTGTGTCTAAACGTTTGACCACACTCGTCACACTTAAACGGCCTTTCCCCTGTGTGAATCAGCATATGAGATTTAACATGAAACCTGTTTGAAAAAGTCATCCCACATTCGTCACAGCTGTAAGGCTTTTCTTGGCTGTGGATTCGGTTGTGTCGGTTGAGATTCCCACGGTCGGTAAAGGCTTTTCCGCAGGTCAGGCATTCAAAGGGGCGTGCTCCGCTGTGGGATCGGGAATGCCGTGAAAGATCCCCCGAGGAAGTGAAGCTTTTGGGGCAGTCGGGGCAAGAGAAGGGTCTCTCTCCAGTGTGGATGCGGAGGTGGACTTTGAGATTGCCGACCGAAGAGTACAACTTCTTACAAATGTCACAACGAACTGCCATCTTGTGTTGGGAGGAGACTTCTGTGAAATGCAAAGACATATGCATAAGTTGTGTTTAAGCAAGTTTATTAAGAGTATAAGGTATAGCCAACAAAATCAATATTTGGTCAGCACTAGGGTTGTCAGAAGCACCGAAAATCTGATACTAAATGATTCTAAAACTAGTATCAAACTAGACACTCATTTGAGCAGTTATCCATACCAAAACAGTCCCATTCACAGGACAGAAATGAGCCTTTCCTGAATATCTTTAGCATGATCTCAAACTGTATCTGAACAAGTGTAAGACACATGGACTAGTACACACCCATGGCCCACTATGAACCCACTGCACTCTGAGGGATTACACAGATACAAGTACACATGTATGTAATGTACATACTATAAAGAAAGTTTATTATCATCGTGGTACAGGATGATAAGTTTATTCCTTAGTATTGTTATCAAGTTTGAAGTTTTAATGTCGTGAAAACACTACTCACCGAGTAGTACCCACACAGTAGTACAAGTATTGATTTTGAAAAAAATCTATCTATATAAAACACATGATTATATAATATAAGAAACAACTATTATTTTAAGTTGACATGTATACTGTATTAAATATCAAATATTTAGCCATAATCTGGTGCAGGACATCTTCATTTGTTAGGAGCTTTAAGTATTTGTATATTGTCCTTCAAATAAACACAGCTAAACCATAAAGGAGACACATGTATCTGCCTCTGCTCTACATGAACCACACACTGGCTCTGAGTGTCACGTGTTGTGTAAAGGTCCTGAAAACCATACAACACACACATTAGTGGGCTTCTTGTTTGATGCATTGTTTTAAGCACAGATGAGATCTCACCACGTTTTCTCACCAACAGGAAACAGAAGTGGAGAAGTGACTTGGATGAAGCGAAGCGTCTCACTCCTACAGCGATCTGTCCAGTCCAGTTCTATTTGAAAGCTGCAGAAAAGTACAAGTTAGGTCTGCGGAGGAGCACAGATTTTACGAGGCTCTAAATAAATGACTTTACGGCTCAACTCGCTACAAAACTTACAGTCAGTTCACTGAGAAAAGAGATTTAAAACGTCAAAACAAGTGACTAATCCACACGTGGCGCAAGAGGCACAAGAATACATGAAATACATGCAGATAAAACAAGGATTATTCACCTTAAAATGAAGAAAAATGGAGTTTACAGCACAGCAGCTGTTCGCCGAGAGGTGCGTCAGCTCCACACAGCGCCCCTAGTGTTGGATTTACTCACAGAGCGTCTCCACAGACTGTGCTCACACACAAGATTATACCAGAAAACCAGTTTGTGCTTGTTTGATCAAGAACCACCAAGGCCGAGAAAAAGTTTAGTACATTAAAGTAATAGACAGTAGACGCCAATGGGATAGAGATGTGGACGCATCAAAGAGAGAAAGCAAGGGCCCAAAGGACACGCAACGCAAAAGCACGGCAAAAAGGACGGACCAGGACTAGGCGAAGTCCCCATAATTTATACCCATATGAAGCCATTCCCCTAGTTATGTAATAACATTCCACATCAGGTCAGCTCGACACTTTGGCACTAACTAGTTCCCAAACAATTCCGGGAAAGTAGTGGACTTGTTATGGTCAGAACAGCCTTGGCTCTGTCTCGTCCACATCCTCTGTGTGCTCCCATATTTAGACAAGATCAGTGTAATTAATCATTACATATAAACATTCAGTTGTGTTTTCTGCGACATATTTTATTTGTGTTGGTTCTTTTTTAAATTGGAAATTGATAGTAATGTTCAAATATTAAAATAAAATTATATTTTATTATTTTTCGTCGCTCAAAAGAAGCGTCACACTCCTCACACACACAGCTCAGTCCTGCATAAAGACACAGCCCCGATTTACAGACGCTGTGCAGAGGTTCAGGAGCAGGAGGATCTGTGGCACTACATGGATTTCAGAGTCACAGAAAGAGTCACAGAAAGAGTCACAGGGAGAGTCACAGGGAGAGTCACAGGAAGAGCCACAGGAAGAGTCACAGGGAGAGTCACAGAGTCACAGGAAGAGTCACAGAGTCACAGGGAGAGTCACAGGGAGAGTCACAGGGAGAGTCACAGGAAGAGTCACAGGGTCACAGGGGGAGTCAGAGTAAAAGGGAGAGTCACAGAGTCACAGGGAGAGTCAGAGTCACACAGGAGAGTCACAGGGAGAGTCACAGGAAGAGTCACAGGGACAGAGTCACAGGAGAGTCACAGGGAGAGTCACAGAGTCACAGGGAGAGTCACAGGAAGAGTCACAGAGTCACAGGAAGAGTCACAGAGTCACAGGGAGAGTCACAGAGTCACAGGGAGAGTCACAGGAAGAGTCACAGAGTCACAGGAAGAGTCACAGAGTCACAGGGAGAGTCACAGAGTCACAGGGAGAGTCACAGGAAGAGTCACGGGAAGAGTCACAGAGTCACAGGGAGAGTCACAGAGTAAAAGGGAGAGTCACAGGGAGAGTCACAGGAAGAGTCACAGGGAGAGTCACAGAGTCACAGGGAGAGTCACAGGAAGAGTCACAGAGTCACAGGAGAGTCACAGAGAGTCACAGGAAGAGTCACAGAGAGAGTCACAGGAGAGTCACAGGGAGAGTCACAGGAAGAGTCACAGAGTCACAGGGAGAGTCACAGAGTAAAAGGGAGAGTCACAGGGAGAGAGTCAGGGACGAGTCACAGGGAGAGTCACAGGAAGAGTCACAGAGTCACAGGGAGTCACAGAGAGTCACAGGAAGAGTCAGTCACAGGAGAGGTCACAGAGTCACAGGGAGAGTCACAGAGTCACAGGGAGAGTCACAGGAAGAGTCACAGAGTCACAGGAGAGTCACAGAGTCACAGGGAGAGTCACAGGGAAGAGTCACAGAGTCACAGGAAGAGTCAGAGTCACAGGGAGAGTCACAGGAAGAGTCACAGGAGAGTCACAGGGAGAGTCACAGAGTCACAGGGAGAGTCACAGGGAGAGAGTCACAGGAAGAGTCACAGGAAGAGTCACAGAGTCACAGGGAGAGTCACAGGAAGAGTCACAGAGTCAGGAAGAGTCACAGAGTAAAAAGGGAGAGGAAGAGACAGAGTCACAGGAAGAGTCACAGAGTCACAGGGAGAGTCACAGGAAGAGTCACAGAGTCACAGGAAGAGACAGAGTCACAGGGAGAGTCACAGAGTCACAGGGAGAGTCACAGGAAGAGTCACAGAGTCACAGGAAGAGTCACAGAGTCACAGGAAGAGACAGAGTCACAGGAAGAGTCACAGAGTCACAGGGAGAGTCACAGGAAGAGTCACAGAGTCACAGGAAGAGTCACAGGAGAGTCACAGAGTCACAGGAAGAGTCACAGAGTCACAGGAGAGTCACAGGAGAGTCACAGGTCACAGGAGAGTCACAGAGTCACAGGGAGAGTCACAGAGTCACAGTCAGAGGGAAGAGTCACAGAGTCACAGGAAGAGTCACAGAGTCACAGAGTCAGAGTCACAGAGTCACACAGAGTCACAGGGAGAGTCACAGGAGAGTCACAGGGAGAGTCACAGGGAGAGTCACAGAGTCACAGGAAGAGTCACAGAGTCACAGGAAGAGTCACAGTCACAATAAGAGTCACAGGAAGAGTCACAGAGTCACAGGTCCTCCTGAGAGCTCCTGAAGAGCAGCAGCAGAGTCTGTGCCAAAGGGAAGAGATGCAGAAGGGCCAGAGAGAGCAGCCAGGCTGTTCCTTGACCCGAGTTCCCTTCATCTCCTGCCCTGCACCAAACGAGCCACAACACCCCACAAGGACCAACCGGGACATCTCCCGGCTGCCACTGTCTCCCGGCTGCCACTGCGCCACTGCATCAGAGACATTCTACACTGACTTCATCAAAGGTCAAATAGATGAATGCTGTCGTTGTGTCCTTGGGCAAGACACTTAACCCACCTACCCCAGCCCTTGGGACAACGGGTGGAAATTAGCCTCTGGCTATAATCCGGCGTGTTTACGTTCATGTCTGTCATGTCATGTCTGTTCATCAACATGCACTGTCCCAACCAAATAAAATAAATAATAATAATAATGAGATGAAGTTTAAAAAATCGTTTAACATAATACTATCACGTATTCACCTGATACTTCCTCAAAATGACGTGATGCTTTCATGTTAAAATGTGATGCAAAATGATCATGGAATAATGTGATTTGTAAAATGAGGAACTACGGAAACAATGGAGGATTAATCCACTTTTGCATGGTGTCATATAGACCATGAAACTGATGCTGGCAGGACTATTCCCACACGCAGTAGTAGTAGTAGCAGTAGTAGTAGTAGTAGTAGTTGTAGTTGTAGTTGTAGTTGTAGTGGTAGTAGTAGTAGTAGTAGTAGTAGTAGTAGTAGTAGTAGTAGTAGTAGTAGTAGTAGTAGTAGTAGTAGTAGTAGTAGTGCCTCTAGGAGTGATGCTGCTGCTTCAGTATTGATCTGGGCAGATTTTCATCTTAACATAAATAAAATAAAGACAACATTTATTAAAATGACTTATTGACAGGAAAATGCATTTATGGATTCTTGAAATGATACAGGTTGAACTGAATCTTTGCACATGCATGGAATTTATATAAATTAAAGCAAACAAATGTACAAGCAAATAAGTCATATTCTGCAGGTAAGTTTACAAGCAAGAAAAATGTATGCATAAAGAGGGGGTATTGCAAATTGCATGTCACATAATTACAATATCTACTTGTTCAGTAAATGAAAACTGGAACAATATCAATATATCAATATTTACTTCTTTATAAAAGTGAGGAAGTTTAGGGTATTTTTTTGTATAATACAACAAAATTTGAGGTTAAATAAATAACCTCTGTGGCTAATTGGTTCATTTATCATTTATATATATAAATATATATATATATATATATATATATATATATATATATATATATATTTAACTTATATATCATATATATATATATGTGTGTGTGTGTGTGTGTGTGTGTGCCTGTGATATGTGTATATATATATATATATACATACATACATACATACACACATATATAATATATATATATATATATATATATATACATACATACATACTATACACACACACACATATATATATATATATATACACACACACACACACACACACATATATATATATATATATATATATATATATATATATATATATATATAATGTTTTTCCCTCAGCAAATTTCACCATAGGATTCTGACCTGTCCTCCAGCTCAGTTTAAATTTTACCAGAGACTTAACCAGGTCTAAACCAGAACTTTGACTAAACCAGGACAAAATATATACTGAAACCTGGAAAAAACAGGTCTAAACCAAGACTGAACCAGGACTGAACCAGGACTAAACCAGAACTGAACCAGGACTGAACCAGGACTGAACCAGGACTAAACCAGGACAAAATATATACTGAAACCTGGAAAAAAAACAAGTCTAAACCAGGATTGGACCAGGACTAAACCAGAACTGAACCAGGACTAAACCAGGATTAAACCAGAACTGAACCAGGACTAAACCAGGATTAAACCATTACTAAACCAGGACTGAACTAAGACTATACAGGGATCTAGGTCTATAGGGATCGGCTGTAGTGATGGGTATAGCCGCACGGGGGCGCCTTTGCTCCACGTTATTTGACGTTTGTTTCAGTGACGTTGGAAAAGTATGAAATATTCATCATGTGAATTGGATTTCAGAGCCTTTTGTGCACGTCAGGTAAGAAAGAACATGTTTACGCACAAGTAACGTGAATTATAAAAAGAAAATCACATAATTACTTTTAGTTTTCCCATAGTTTCTTCATGGACCTGAATGAGATGAACCTGCAGAGTGATGCGCCGCAGATCGGGAGGACTCAAGTTTGTCCGGAGCGTCGTCTCGAGTTACGACTTTATTAGCATGTAAGTTAGTAACATTACTTTAGGTTAAGCTTAAAAACTCAAACATTACTCTATAGCTTGTAATATATTGTGCTATTAGACAACTCTCTACAACATAAGCTTTTGTACAGAGTTAACAGTAGCTAGCTTAATTGGACCGTTATGCGCTACCTGATCCGTCACTAACTTGGCTAATGTTTTATTCATTAATACGCTTCGGCTGTTTACACACGCTTGTACTGAAGATAAGATAAGATAGTTAATGGAATTTAATGATTTTACTAGAGCTTATTGTAAACATCCAATAAATATGATAAAACTCAACTTTTTTCCCTGTTATAGCATGTAAATATGTGTATTTAAATCAATATTACAAGGAAAAGTTAAATATGCACTATGTAACTTTTCTGGTGAAGGGTCTGGTACCTGCTTTGTCTGAAAGGTTCCACATTTTGGCTTTACACTGAACTGTCTTGACATGATTCATTTATATGTGTTTTTATTTCTAAAACAGGCATTCTTGAGCGAGGTCACATCTCCACAGATCTGACCATGCAGATAGATGAGTTTAATGCCATACTGTGGAACATTCCCAGGAAAGCAATGACATCTCCATGGAGCTAAGTAGATGCCGACCCTCCTCCATAAAAGATGAATAGTGCACCTTTAGTTTTACAATATAAAAATGGCAAAAAAATGCCCATTATGTATGTATTAGTTTGTTTATTCATTCATTATTTTATATTCTTGCACATTTTATAAACTTTAGTCATAAAACATTTTGGTGCTATTCTGTATTTCCAGGTTGATGTGATGTTGGTGGGAGTGTGAGAGCTGGACACCGTGGAGCACCAGGGGGCATCATGTCACAGAGTGGCCTGGGACGGAGCAGCCCGGTGGGGGGAGAGCGGCTCGTGGAGGTCCTGCTCAGAGGGAAAGCTCCATGGGGCTTCACTCTGAGAGGAGGGACGGAGCACAAGGAGCCACTGGTCATCACCAAGGTCTGAAGTGGAAATAGATAGATTGTCTCCATGGAGATGTTATAGCTTTGCCTGGAATGTTCCACAGCATAGCATGGCATTAAAAATATAATTAAATAAATGCAAGTTATATTAGTCTGTAGTACTGTAGTAGAACATTCCAGGCAAATCAGTAACATCTCCATGGTGACAAGCAGGTGGCAGACTTCCCTGGTGAAAAGTTACATACTGCTTCTTTACCATTTTCCTTGAAACTGGAACTGTTTGGGTTATGATAGGAAGGGCATTTGGCATAAATTCAGAATCAGAATCAGAATCAGAATCACTTTTATTGATCCCCAAGGGGAAATTCTCTTCACAGATCCCAAGACCACAGAATAGAAATTTAAAAGAATAAGAATAAATATAAAGTGTCACACACAGTGCAAAAACAGTAAAAATATAAAAGATATAAAAAATAAAATAAAATAGAGTCTATAAATAAATAAATCTCAGCATCACTTCAGATCAAACTGATTCACTATGCAGTGTGGCGACATCTATTCTATTATTTACAAGAATGTTGCAATAATTTTCCAACTGAGTGGTACTATCTCAGAATACTATTTACATGTTCAATCTTTTATGTCAACTGCAATGACCCTAAACCAGACAAGGTAGAGAAGCCAAAATTTTTACTGAAGAAAGAGTAATGATACTTCAAGATAATATTACTCAAGTAAAAGTACAAAGTCAACATAAAGCTTTTGTCATCTGCATATTTACTCACAGTGGGAAGACTAACCACAACTTTTACACGAGTAAGAGTACTGTTACTCAGTACAATATATTACTCAAATAAAACTACAACTATGCTGCTAGTAGAAGAACAAAGTACCCTGAAAAGTAAAATATCTTTAAAAAGTTTTCAGATAAATGTAACCTAGTACTACCCACCTCTTAAACCAGGTCTGAACCACATCTAAACCAGGACTGCACAGAGACTAAACCTATCGTACACTTATTTGTTTCTTCATTTCTGTCTTTGTGTTGCGAGGTGGAGGAGGGCAGTTGTGCAGCTGCTGTGCGTCTGCAGGTCGGGGATGAACTGGTGGGAGTGAACTCAGTGATTCTGTGTGGGTCTAGACAGGAGGCCATCTCTCTGGTCAAGAGCTCTCACAAGACTCTGACCCTGGTCCTACGAAGGTAAAAACTCAAAACCCAAACTCAGACTCAGCTCAGCTCAACCTTTAGTTATTCTACATTAACACAGTGTGCCAGAGCAGGAACGCAGGACAGACCTTATCTGTCCTCGTACAGTTTTTGTGTCCTCTTCTGATACTTCAGAAATCATGTTGTTACTGCAGTATTGTTGTAGTTATAAGGTACATTTTTTTGGTTTTGTTAATGTTTTATTTCAAACATCAAAACATCTATTGTAGAATACATTGTTGTAGTAGTGTTGAAGAGAAGAGGCATGATGCTGGAGTTCTAAATAATGCAGGAGAAGTTTATTTACATCAGTACAGGACCCAGCACCTGGAGACATCAACCCCAAAACATTATGACATAATAGTGTTGTCCATTCCAGGCAGAGTATTATAATTCTGATGACGTAGGCCAAGATAACAGGAGCAATATTTTTCAGGCTCACATTGTAAATACATAATAATATACATAGAACATACTAAAGTTTTTAATTACGCTAATTATTAATTGCTGATCTATTTTTTGTCAGTGGCATAAAGTACTACCATGATATATTGCACTTCATAATGTGTTGTGACAGGCCTATTTTTAATATCATGCAGCGCTCAATCAAAACCAAATAAGAAAGTAAAAACTGTATCAGTGCAACATTCTGTGGATCCAGTATAATTACAGAGACAGAAGGAAAATCTGTGTCAAACTTGTGAAAACTAATGAGATAAACGTATAAAGCCTTCTGTGCAGAGTCTTATCTGAGAGCTGTTATCAGACCCTCAGAGGGCCCCTTGCTCCCACCGCTCTGTCTCTAACAAAAGCCACCTTTGTGCTTTTGAGCCAAGTGTTAGTACAGCACAGATAAACCAGAAAGCAGCCTGGACACATGCACCAGCTACTATCACATATGGACCTGTAACATCCAACCTGAGTCTGTGAGGGGAGCTACTCTTTCATTTGGTGCCATTCAGAAAACAGTTATTTCCCTAAAATCAAAGGAAGACATTGTAGTTTCTTTTTTTTATTCCCTAATTAGTGACAAATAAATACATAACAAACAGTGCAACAAACATAAATCTGTTTAATCCCATGTCATGTTTTTTACACTATAATTTAATAAACTCAACATATTCAAAATACAAAACTTGAACCAGTGTACCAGTATTGTGTAACTGGTGACGTCGCCTCCTTGTCACCATGGAGATGAAGTTTAATGCCATACTGCGAAACATTTTAGGCATAGCAAAACACCTTAATGGAAACAAGCAAGTGGTGGGCCGTCTACCAGAAAAATTACATAATGCACCGTTAATTACTAAGTTATCAGATGACAATTTCAACTATTAGTAAGTTGCAATAAATTTTCAATCCTAACCTGAACAGAAAAATGTATTTCCCTATACGATGTGAATTCAAGTTGTTGGCTATTCTTCATTTGAGCATCAAAAACTATAAATTGTAAGCATTTTTTGACCTATATTTAAGCCTTCTCTCTGGTCCATCTCCGTCGTCCATCTTTGTTTGTAGTCCATGGCTTACTTTGTAGTCCATATCGTACTGTGGTCCTTTACTACAGTTACTACGATGATCTGGACCTGGCTGCACTTGTCCCTTTGCAGCAAATGGCAACATGGACTTAAACTCTGAATCCAATTACAAGCTTCACAAGTGCGTGCTCAGCTTTACTGCTCTCCTCCACTCCACAGGGGGAGCAACTTTAAACCACGATCTCTCCTTTAATGACTCAAATCTATTAACATTCTACTATATAATGTCGCTCTACACATGTCTAACGTTTTGCATTAGAATAAGACTAAACCATTTTGAATTGTGATTTTTGAGTTACTGTGGTGTTAAAGTCAACTTTTCCCCCTCTGAAAAGCCATAGTGGTATGTTCCATGTTGCCTAGGTGAGTTGACAGTGCTTAGTGGGATATCAGAAGGGTCCATTGTTTCCCAAAGCTTTTAGTGGTCGCTCCGGGCGCTTTTTCAATCTCCCTGTCCCTCTTTTGGAGATGTTTGGATTCAAAACTTAACTTTTTCTGTCAGGTATGTCCATATTCACTTTTATAACTTTAACTAGGTCACTGAATGGATGTACTTAAAGATTGAGTTGCAGGTTTGTAATTAGGATCTGAAATCTAAATTGACAGTAATATGATTTGGGAATATAAGAGGAGTACTTCTGTAGTTTTTGTTGTAACTGTAATAATGTTGTTGCACAACAAAAATTTCAAACTCGATTTTGATACTAAGGAATAGACTCGATATTATGATACGATGATAATAAAAACACTTATTATTCTATTATTATTATTATATACCCATGTGGCCTTGTATCTGTGTAATCCCTCAGTTGTCTAGGTTCCACAGAGGTCCATGAGCGTATATGACTATTCTGTGTGTCTTATACTTGTTCTGATACAGCTCAAGATCATTCTAAAGCTTTTCAAGAAAGGTTCATTTCTGTCCTATGAATGAATTTTTTCAGTATTGATACCTGCTCAAATGAGTATCTAGTTTTGATACTAGTTTTAGTATCGATTAGTATCTCATTTTTGGTACTTTGGATAACCCTAAAAAGTAAAGCATTTGTTTAATTAGCTGCCATAATGTACTTTAATAAGTTGTATTATAGGTCTCAAAATTTAATTTTCTAATTCTAGTATCGGGCAAGGTTCATTTAAACATGTTTTTCACATTTTGATGTGCTAACATTGGTAATTATAGTGCTACAAACTTAAGAAATGATTTGTTTTGTTACTGCCTTTTGTCTGGCTTAAATCGCTTTATCCAGGTCACCATTTAGTTACCACTGATGTCAGGATGAAGTGAAGTAAATTAAAAATATATATATATCTGGAGAACACAGAAGCAACATTGTAGTAAGGACTGATTTAACTAAGCCTAGATTTTTATTACAAGTTGTACTTACTGCACTGGGCCTGTATATATTTATAAGTATATACTTATGTGTTTTGTTTGTATTGTATTTTGAACAGGGTGCTCATGATAAAGAGAGTCCAAGGGCTCTTATTGGGTCCCCTGTATAAATAAAGATAAGGAAAGAATGGATATTGTGATTTTTAAGAGGTTTGCAATCGCTGCAAATATTTCAAAGTTAAGCGTTTATAGTTAGAAGCATAATGTTTACGTTGCAATATCAAAAATTTTAAAGTCAACATGAAGAAATAAGTATTAGCACTAGTCAATTTTTATATATCTTTTTAATATCACTTTGTGATTTGTTTAGATATATAACAGTCACTCAATTACTGGGTTGGACAATCCGATTTGAGCAGTGGTGGAAGGTAATGCAGTAAAATTTGTGTACTTGTGTACCTAGTAAGTAAGTAGTATTTTTAGGTATCTGTGCTGTATGTTTTACATTTTACAGTGAGAGCAGTACATTTCAGAGCAGTATCTGTACTTGCTCCTGCTTCTGCTCCACTACATTTTTGAACTGGACTGAAAAGTAAAAAGTACTTTTCATATGATTTGGGAGTTGATTTTGTCCTTGTTCGTGGTAACATCCTGACTAAAGTTTTCAAGTTTTACTTTAAGAACAAAATTGAGTACTTTATCCAACTCTGTAGAGAGACATACGACTGCAATGATTAAGTACACTAATCTAATTCTGACTGGCCAATTATTAAAATGTACTTCGATTATCGTCACTATCTGGACTCTGTAACACATGCTAAAGACCTTTTAAAGCAAATCAAAATGGCAAAATAGAACGCATAGTTTCTGATTTGCATTAACACACTATCTCTCACGAAACCTTCTGTCACCATTACTGTTTGTTCACTACACTTAAAATAATCGTTCTTTCAGCCCAGCATTGGCCATTATCAGTTTGTGTTAATTCCACACACTCCTCCGCAGAGATATGTTTACGAGCACCTGTTGCTTGTGCCAGTGTTTTTGCCATAGGAGACAGAGAGTTGCAGAGAGGGAGAGAGGGAGAGGAGGGGGAGTAGTTTTTGGGAGTTCATGTTAATCCCAGAGCTGTGATGACGCCTGCACTTTCCTTTGTTTCTCATGTGAGTTCACTGTCTGGCCCTCAGTGTCTGGACTCCAACGCAGAAAGGAATGAATGAATCAGCTACAAAACAGAGACAGGGGGAGGACAGGGCCAGGTGCAGACAGGAGTGAGGTGTCCAGAGGAGGGACAGTGAAAGGTCAAAGGACATCTAAACAGTGGATATGTTTACATGCACACCAAAATGTGATCATTATCTGGTTTCTAGAGTGATTAGGGAAGGAAAATAATGCAAAACAAAATAAAAACAGAAAGAAACATGGCAAAGCAAAAGAAAAATTCAAATCTGTCAACCGGACAAAACTTTGTAGGAGGGATTTGTTTTTTTCTGTTACTATGGATCGTACCTGGACGACTGAGGGGTCACACAGATAAAAAACAAAGTATCAAACATGTATTTATTCTGAAAATCACTGTACTTTGTTCTCCAATTACAACAGTGACTCTAAAAATCCATTGATTAACTAACACCAAGTATTTCTGATGATCAGATAGATTACACCTAGGACCCTGGCCCCACCCCTGACTCCACAAGCCCCACCCCCTGGGCTTAATCCCATTGTAATCCTCACACGTTTGGACTATTTTAGACCAGGACAATGAGTTCTGATCTGAGTGAGTCCAGTGAACACACACGAAACTGGAGAGCTGCGTTAAACCATAGACTATATACAGTCCATGGTTTAAACAGGGCGGGCCCAGGTCGGTCTGTGCAGCTCTGAGGGAGAAGAGGGTCATTTGGATAGATAGATAGATAGATAGATAGATAGATAGTGGATAGATGAAGTCAGTTTACATTATGAAAACTAAAGAGAAGAAGTAAAACAATTCACTTCATATGAACATAAGATTGTATCAAAGTGTGGTACAAGTACTTCTGCTAGTGAGGCAGGTCTCTCTAGCTTTTTAAAATGTATTTATATTTTTTTACTTTCTTGGCTTCTCTTCTGTTAGTCTATATTTATAACTACTACTACTCCTACTACTACTACTACTAACAACCCTGATCTAGCCCTATTTTAGACTATGGATAGAACAATAAACATTAATATTGCTAATCATCCGTGGTACATTTTGTGATAATCATGAACAAACATTATCTCTGTTATATCACCAAACTGTGCAGAACAAAGCTACACATCCATCATGTTCTCTTCTAGATCACGGCTGTTTAAACATTCAGGTATTCATTACAAAAAAAATATTCAGATATTTATAAATAACAATTTTAAACAGGAATCTTAATTATCATGACACATCTCAATATCACCTTATTTGAAGCTGTAATAGGCCTGATTTAGTTGTACTTGGTGATAATGTTGTTGAACTAATGGTTAATTGATCATTTGTTGATATAGTTGTTAGTAGTGTAGTGGCAGACCTACATATGTTGCTTGTTTGACAGTAGCTCCTGAGGTGACACAGTGAGGTCTCTGTGAGAAAGCTGGGTCAGATGTGTTTAAGTTTCTTCTGTTGAATCAAGCCTGGTTCATGTTGCTCTTTTGCAGATCTATGACAGAGCAGCACAAAAGCTAACGTTAGCATGTCCTTTGTCCACGCGCCAAGAAACCTACCTAAAGTACACACAGGAGGACGTCATGGCCAAACACTTCAGGAGACAAGAACACCACAGAAATATTACCAAGAACCTCATTGATACAGATTCCAATATGATACATTACGTTACCAGATACAGGCTTATCTCTAAAAAGGGTTTTAAAAGTTCAATTACCTGTATTGCTATGTAGAATAACAAAATGCTTTTCAATTTTATGTTCACAAAACCTTTAATATTTGAACACAATTGAAATCAGCATTGTTTAACACAGTACTGCATCTTGTGTTGATATGCGTATTACCTAGAAATCTGCCACGATATAATGCCCTGATATTCTGAGTGCAGCCCTTTAGTGATTTTTAGTCAATTTTTAGTCAGAATGTAGACTCATAACTATTCAACCCATAATTAGATACATGTAAGTAGGGCTGTACAATACTATATATCGCAGCCAGATAAAACCACACTGCAATTTATCCATCCATCCATCCATCCATCCATTTATCTACTAGAATTTCCTCTACAAAGAACAAAATATCCTGTCTTTATATTCAGAAGTCTTGTTGCGCCTGTAGTTTAGACCTCTACAAACATGTTCTGAAATGCATGGGGTTCTTGGGTTAGTTTAACAGTCCAGATTTCAGTTTTCTCTCAATCGCAAATCTAAACACAATTGAATTTTTTGGCAGAATGTAAAGCATCACTGCCCCATCACTGAGTTAGTATTAGCAGGCTGAACTGTGAAATAGTAGTTGTATTCATTATAAGGCAAACCTGTCTTCCCCTCTCCAATGTTACAGAGAGACGTGTGGGGGTTTGTTTGTGTTAAAGGATAAAAACAGAAAAAAGGCTGCCAAATTCTTTTACAAAGGAACCGTCTACTGTCCAAGATACTACTACTACTACTGCAGCTGTTACTACTACTACTACTTCTACTAGTTCCACTACCAACTTCTCATACTATATTATAAATCTTAACAAAAAACAAACAAAACAAAACTTGAATTGGAAGGCGGCTTGATTAATTGCATTTTGTTACAGCAATATATTGTGCTGTAAGTGTTGGTAAATACTGTTGCTGTAAAAGTGTAAGTCACAATAGCAGCAATAGTAGTAAAAAAATAAAACTATGAACAAAACATTGACCTAAGCCAGAACTGCCCTGTTTCTTATGAACTGCTTAAACAGGACAAACTTAAAATAAATGACTAAACCCAACTTCTCAAACCCTCCAGTTTGTGGAAAAATAGAGCATTTTTTGTCCCAATCATTCACCTGTTTGCCCCCCTTTCTCCCGCTGCGTGACGCCCCCTACAGGATTAAAACATGATGGACGTAGCATCTCGAGCCACGATGCCGTCTGAGTCCGAGGTGCACGTGGCTCGCAACTTTCTCACCAAGATTTTACGAAGTTCCATGAGGTATTTCCCTCAGTGGTAGATTGGTGAAAATATTGGTGCATATGTAATTTAGTATGTGCTTAGAGTAGATGTGGTTGTTGTACGACTTTTACATTTTTAAACACAATTTGGTCCACAGACAGTAGAAATGGCACCCAAAACATGCACAGGAGTCAAATCCTCCAACCAACCAAGATCCTGGCTCAGATCTCTGCTCCTGACAAGTTTAACCCAGTGATATTGATATATGCACAAAGGAGGATGATAGAGGGGACTGGAACTCACCTCACAGAAAGAGGGTCCCTGGTTCGATTCTCGGGCCTTTTTGTGTGGTGTGTGCATGTTCTCCCTGTGTCTGTGAGTTTCCTCTGGGCACGTTGGTTTTCCTCATCAACCTAAAACACGTACAACAGATCAAATCCTCCAGCTGAGGTCCTCCTGACCAAGACTAGCTCAAGATCTGGAGATGGGCCCCACTGTTTCTGACAGGTTTAACCCAGAGACACTGAAGGATGGGTCAAATGCAGAGGACAAATTCCCCTACAGGCATCAGAGTCAAATGTTTGTTGACCATTTCACACCTTAAGCAATATTGCCAACACAGTCTTTCTGTCGCAGGTTCTACTGTGTATGTTTACAGTCAATGTAAATGTGAAAAGAGAAAGTAGTGTAGTCATTTCTACAGGCTGTGAAACTTATTTTTTAATGCTAACTCAACACATGTCTCTGTTTACCATGCTTTCAAGGAGGAATCGGTTCAAAGGGTATGTAAGAGTAAGACTTGACCAAAATCATACAAATTTTCAACTGAAAAATAACAAATACAGAAACATCACTTACATTTACAAATGTACATATACATTTGATAAATTTGTTAGAAATAATAAAACATTGATTTGGACATTATCTTGAAGGCCAGGTACTGCCCAATGAATAGAACAGTTTGAGTTATGTGGGGTTGTTGTTGTATTGCAGGAAGCATGGCTCAGGGTCGCGACCTCACTCCTGGCACTCGTCGAAGCTGACAGAAGAAGAGACTTCTGGGAAACAGGCCTCCGCTCCGGTGTGGCAGCTCAAACATGACGCCAGGTACAACACTGGAACAAACCCTTCAGATCAGATGACTACAAACGCTTTTACACCAGGGAAAGTACGGCAGGGCTATGTACAAAGCATCAGAGGCACATAAAGGGCACATATAGAAAAGCTATTGAGCTTTTTATCCAAAAGGTTACATTTTTATACTAATAAAAGTATGTGTTTGTAGAGCAGTCATTTATAACACTCAACAAAGTAGCACAGGTACACCAGTTATTATGTTTCCTTATAAAAAAGACAAGCTAGAAAAAAGGCACTAGAGGGACAAAGGGGCAGGGTCTTCAGCCCCCTTAACCATCCCCTCTGCACATGCTTCAACTATTGTACTGTAATCAGACACTTAACCTATAATTTGTTTTTACCACCATTTGATTTTAGTTTCATACAGCCTCCCCCAGAGATATCCATCTGTTAGTATTTCTGGGGGGGCTGGTCGATATGGTGATAAAAAAAAAAAGAATTGTGATCTTATCCCTTTTTTGGTGATATCGTCATTATGATTCAGTGCTTTTCTTTTAAATACAGCTGTATCCTTTAAATGCATGCACTTCCCCACCCACTCTTAAAATTTGTCAGCCTTCACCATGTTTTAGTGAGTGACAAGAGCTTTTAATCAGTCACACTGAAGTATGAACTCTCAGGAGCTGCAGGTGGCTTTAGTTGTCTCTTAAAGACTGTATAAGAGATGCTAAGAAAAGCATGAATTGTGATCAAATCAAAATCATGATTGTGATATTATTTTTTTTGGCATATCACCCACCCCTAACTGAAACAGGACTAAACCAGGTACTGAACCAGGGACTGAAGCAGAGACTAAACAGGGACAGTCTATTTTTTATATTCAAAGATTTTAGCTACATGAATGACGATAAAATGTAAATAGTGAAGGAGCACATTTTTTTAGCATGCTGCTCTTCATTTTTGCTGTCTATCTGTCTGCTTTGTGGTATAATCATACTATACTGTGTTTCTTGTGTTTAGGCCCAAATCCTCCTCTCCATCTCCAGACGAGCAGGTCCAGCGTCAGTCTTTAACATCTTCTCTGAGCTCAGCGAAACCTATGGAGCGACTGGAATACTCCTCCCACCCTTTAACCCAGATGAAATACTCAGCCAAGTCTGACGGTCCCAACAACAAACAAGACCCAACCCTCAGCTGTCTGACAAACCCCAATGTCCACGATCCTCCTTTCAGAAAGGGAACCAGCTCCGAAAACATCTTCTTCAAGGGGCTTCATCAAGACAGAGGGCGTTTTTCGGGCAACGGTGGCTGGGAGGGGACACAATACCAACCTATGTCTCGTCTGTCTGTGGGAGGAAGACCGAATGTCGCCCCCGTTTGGCAAATCCCAGAAAAGAAGAAATCGCAGTCCCCTCCTCCGCCTCCTCCTCCACTCAGAAGTGACAGTTTCGCCGCAACGAAAGTTTTTCCCTTTTCAGACAGTCCACAAAAGTCTCAAAATCGATCCGTGGAGCATTTGATTGACAATAATCTCAAAAATCAGCAGGATAAGTCAGAGTTAAGAAGAAGTTTGAATCCATTACCTATTAATAAAGATTTGCTACATCCCAGTTCAGCTGCAGATCCTAGTTACAAACAATTACAGCCAAACAAACTATTTTCCCTGTCGAGTATTGATGTCAGACAGTTTGTTCCTCAGCCAGTTCACCAAAGACAGTACAGTGATGAAAGCCCGTTATATTTAAACACAAGAACTGTCCCGAGCGCTAAAAGTCAAAGTGTAGCGAGCTATTACCGCAGCCTGCAAGATCTACCCACCAACGGCCGCAAAAATCAACGAAGCGCCACACTGAACTCACCTGCGACTCAAAACGTTGGGAAATTTTACCGACCTGCACAAGATCTGCACAAATCACATTGGTTAAGCAGTAATGAATCAGGTTTACAAATGGATTTTAAGGCAAAAACATTGTACAATCTACCTCCGGAACGGAACGAACAGTTACAGTTTGATAAAAAAGATGTCGTGAGGAATCAGGAGGAAAGTGATTTGAAAAAGCAACTTGAGGTAAACAGACAGCAGGACCCATGGGTGCCACAAGAGGACCATCGGATAACACCTCAAAAAACACCACTTCTGCATTCACTAGCACAGGAAAACCGCGCTTTAGCATCTTTAGCCAGCCAAGGACCCAATGACTCCACAGCAAGCGGGAAAATTAGCCGCCGCAGCGACCGTTATGCCACAACTCTACGAAACGAAATCCAACAAAAACGTGCACAGCTGCAAAAAAGCCGGAGCGCTGCCACTTTGTCCTGTGAAGTGGAGGAAGAGGAGGAGGAGGGTGAAGATTGGAAAACTGCGGGAATGTCAAATACCTACAAGGATCATTTAAAAGAAGCACAAGCCAGAGTTTTACAAGCTACTTCATTTCAGAGACGAGATTTAGAACCAATGACCAGTGTGAAACCGAATGGGAGAGTACGAGGCAGAAAGCGCTTACCTTTAGCCAAGAGAACGCATTCTTTTTCCGAGCCTGATAAGATGGACAAGGTCGGAGTGGAGGGAGGGCATCCGACACAATCTTTTGAACACAAGAAATTTACTGAAACAAAACCAGCTTTTTCTAAACCAGTAGCAAAGCTCAGTGCAAGTCAGAGCAATGATGGCACAGAGACAGAGAATGAAAACAGTCAAATCCAGTCCGAGCTGCAGAGGTTGGGGACGTTCGCCGAGTACCAGGCCACATGGAACAAACAGAAAAAAGAAAGTAAAACTCAAGGCAGATATCACTCAGCTGAGAATATTCTAGACACAGACGATAAATCTGTGTGTGTCCATGAACGATCCAGGTCCTCCCCATCTGCAGACTTTCACTCGACGGTAAGCTGCTCTTGTCTGCTCCTGTCTGCTCTTTCCTGCTCCAGTCTGCTCCTTTCTAGTCTTGCCTACTCCTGCCTGTTCTTTCCTGCTCCTGTCTGCTCCTGTCTGCTTCTATCTGCTCCTGTCTGTTACTGTTCACTCCTCTGGGTCTGCTCCTGTCTTCTCCTCTGGGTCTGCTCCTGTTTGCTTTTATCTGCTCCTGTCTGCTCCTCTGGGTCTGCTCCTGTTTGCTTCTATCTGCTCCCGTCTGTTCCTCTGGGTCTGCTCCTGTCTGCTCCTCTGGGTCTGCTCTTGTCTGCTCCTCTGGGTCTGCTCTTGTCTGCTCCTGTGGGTCTGCTCGTGTCTGCTCCTCTGGGTCTGCTTTTGTCTGCTCCTCTGGGTCTGCTCTTGTCTGCTCCTGTGGGTCTGCTCGTGTCTACTCCTCTGGGTCTGCTCGTGTCTGCTCCTCTGGGTCTGTTCCTCTGGGTCTGCTCCTCTGGGTCTGCTCATGTCTGCTCCTCTGGGTCTGCTCCTGTTTGCTTCTATCTGCTCCTGTCAGCTCCTCTGGGTCTGCTCGTGTCTACTCCTCTGGGTCTGCTCCTGTCTGCTCCTCTGGGACTGCTCCTGTCTGCTCCTGTCTACTCCACTGGCTCTGTTCTTGTCTGCTCCTCTTTTTAAATGCATTTTTCATTTTCTTTTGTTTTTTTCAGAGTAATCTTTCACCATGGAGGGACCTTCCAATTCAACAGAGCAGCCAGACCAGGTAACAGAAGAACACAACTGCAAAAAACATATTTAGGAAAAACTAAAAACACGTTGTTTGCGTAGCATGTTTAGCTCACTGCCCTCCACATATTTTGCCTTGGCCTTTCTGACTTTTCATTCCTGTCACTAAAATGTAGAATGTATTTTGTTGGTGCCATATTTGAAACTCAGTCTTGTCTCTGGATCGTATCGCGTCACTGTTACACCCAAAAGTACAAAAATGCACCTAGTTTTTGAGATTTACGACTGAAGTGGAGGGATCGATTACAGCAGACAATGAGCGCTGATCTGTGGCCTACATGATTTGGATTTCTGGAGCCAAACAGAAAGGAATCCTAGACATTTGCTCTTGTGGAAAATTGAATCTGCTCTTCAGACAAAACTAAGTTTAAAGGGGATATATTATGCAAAATCAACTTCTCAGAAGATTGATATTCTTATTTATTCTCTGAAGTTGTATTTAGAGTGATTCGTGCATGTTTGCTTAATTGTTATTTTTCTGTATTCAAGACATGTGTCGGTCTATCTGTTTTCACCACCATCAGTTCACACCCGCTGTGACGCACTTAGTTTTATTTTCTTATTCATACATGTTGGATTTGGCAGTGTCGCATAGTAATTTTAGTACAAATGAAAAAAATCCACTGCTTGCTAGGGTGGTGCAGCTGTCCACACGAGGGGCCGACAGCATGCGGCGCTTTGTTGTGTTGACATTTATGGCGATGCCAGCTCCCACTGGACACCACAGTTTTTTAACACAGAAAGACATTGGATGTGTGTATTTACTTGATTTAACTGATTTAGATAAATATTGTGATTTTAAATGTCCAAATCATGAACACAATCATCCTCGGGGTTCATAGACTATAACTATAGAGCAGACAAAAGCACAATATGTATTCCTTAATGTTGTACTACGGAACATTTCTCCTTGCACCCTCTACTGGCTTTTTGGACAAACTTAATGACTCAGTAAATAAATAAACAGTATTTTAAACCTGATTATTTTAGTTAAAAATATAGGAACATACAAAATGTGAATGCTGAGATATACTGTCAAGACTGTCAGCGACTGTGTTGTAGTAAATGTCTTTTTGTTGGAGACTCAGTGGTTATCTGTCAGGAGCAGCTGTGCAGGAAACATGGAGAAGACAATAGATCAGTGGCTTAAAGAGATAATGGACAAACCCACATGTTTGAATAAGGTTAAATGTCAAATGGCTGTTTTTGGTCTTATAAAAACAGACAATGCGTAAACTACTGCACACTGGACATGTTTATATTAGTAATTGCAAAAGGTGACGATTCATCAGAATAACTAATAATAATAATAATGCCTTACACTCGCTTTACAGGCTTGTCAAAGCGCTACACTATAGTTATTATTTATTCATTCAACACTTGGCGATGGCAAACTACTATTGTAGCCACAGCTGCTCTGGGGCAGACTGACGGAAGCAAGGCTGCCAATCTGTGCCATCAGTCCCTCCAACCACCACCAATCATTCACACACACGCCACTTTCATAGTGTCTTGCCTAAGGACACAACGACCTTGGTCTGAGTGGGACTTGATCCCCTGACCTTCAGTTTGGGGACCAACGCTCTAACCACTGAGCCACTGTCGCCCCAAACTGTGGCTAATCAGCTACTGAAATTGTCAACTGAACAATACACATTATTTTATTTCATTAAAAGGTACACTATGTAACTGTTCTGTTGGAGGGTCTGCATCTGCTTGTCTCCATGGAGTTGTAATCGATTTATCTGGAACTTTCCACAGTATGGCATTAAGCTCATCGATCTCCATGAAGACAACAGGCCAATATACGGGTCAGATCTTTCACTATAAAACACATGTATTTGAATAAATGTTACATAGATATATTTAATGCCATACTGTGGAATCTTCCAGGCAGTGTAGTAACTCTCCATGGAGCTCAACAGTCCCACCCACTTCGAAGTCGACTCCGGTTCTGGGAGTAAATTTTCCATTCATAGACATATTTTTACTAAATTTTCCCCCTAGATTTGTTGAAAAATTTTAATATTAAGAGTTCAAAGGCATTGTGGAGGCTGACCAGCTACATGCTAACTAATATCTATATGGCCGTTGTTTTAAGTTCAAAAAACACATTTAAAACGCAAGATTCGGAGAAATGCTTTAATAACTTAGTGGTTTATAAAGTTTCAGTGTATGTTGTAACTAATGTGGTCATTAGTTACAACATAGCTGCTGACTAATCCTGAGCTTTCACACTGTCAATATATTTTTTTTTTTCCTGGAAAGTCTATGAGAAATTTACTTCCAGGGGTGGGTGATCAGGTCAGTATTGAGTTTCCATGGAGATAAGCAGGTGGCAGACCCTCCACCAGAAAACTTACAGTCTGTTCCATTGACCTCTACTACTTATTTCTTAGATGTAAATAGAACATAATCAGGGAAATACTTGAGGTTTTTATGTCCTCTGTGTCATTTTATTTTGTTCATATTTCTGCAGAGAGGAGCCAGAGGCTGCGGTTGAACCTCCAGACCACAGCCCACAGCCACCACCCTCCATGCCCAGGAACGAGTGCCCTTTCCTGGACGACCACAACCGCCGCTGCCTCAGTCCGAACCCTGGAGCCCCAGCATCTCTTTTAGCTCCAGAAACCACATCCTTAGAGCCTGAGCCAACCCAACCAGAGCCAGAGGGGGACAGCACTTTGCCCGTCTCATCTGATCCAAACACTAGCTCTGCACAGCTGTGTCCGGCCAGGATCACCGACAGACCTCCAGCCGAGTGCACTGAAGGCTCCCCCAGGTAAGAAGCTTATGCTGGGGCAGCGTTATGTAAAGCTCCCACACAAGAGGCTTTGGAGAGGAGGAGGTAAACAAGGGCACGGGAGACTTCTGTACCAGGCAAACAAGTTTTCATGTTTTTCTAATTATGACTTGGTTTGATGGGATAGTACCTGAAGAGACAATTTACACAGAAAGAAAGCATTTTTTTCTGACAGTCTAAACCTTCATTTAACAAAGTAAAGTTGGTGTCATTTATTATTAGTCTAAAAATAAAATCATGGTTGCTAGGTTACAGTTATGAAATCACCTCTATATATATGTCACTGCTGCCTGTGTCCAGCCAGGAAGTAAAATTATAAAGCAAAAAAAAAGACAATGATTGGTTAAAATACAATGTTCTGAAATGTGACTTTTATGTGTTTATGTTTTTAAATATAAATGCAAATTAAAAGAAAGGAAAAGGGATGTTAATATAATGACTTTTTTAAATTATTTGTGAAATTTTGCTCTATTTTGTTTTCTGGGCATTAGAGTTAGAGTTACCAATTGGTTAATAGCTTCTATGGATATATGGAATTCACTTGCTGCATTTTTCTCTGCTTGACAGAAAAATATGTCTCTGTACAAACAAGAATATAAAGTGATTTTTCTGCACTTTGTCAATGCCCAAAAATACTGAGATTTACATTTTTGTTAATATTGCCCGTCCCTGATCAAAAGACATTTTTTATACTCTTGTTTGTTTCTTCAGATTGGACTGTGAGTCTTCTGTGATGAATTTGAGTCCCGTGAGGAAAGTCCCAGTGAGAATCCTCCACTCAGAGACAGGCCCCGAGCGCTGCCTCCTGCCCCAGAACAGTGCACCGTCTCTGGGAAACATTGGCTGCTCTACACCCTCTCCCACCAGTGCCTTCACCCCACTCCCAAAACGAGACAGCCCGCAGCCATCACAGAACTCTGATGTAACAGGGTAAGTGTAGGCCACATTAATATTTCATATATAGGTTTGTGGAGCTAATCCAGTATTGATTAGGTTCAAAATCTGTGGATCATATGTTTGGGTATTTCTTTCAAAAACATTGAATTTCTAACCTGGCTCACACAGATGATTTATATGTGTAGAACTTCAGTTCTAAACGTCATTCTGATAAAGCTGAAACGTTATGATGAAATTCAAATGAAACTTTATTTAAATCCAGTTGAGAAAAAAGCACAGACATCTTTCCCTCCATAATACACCAAGTGCTTCCTCTGTACGATTTTTGCAAACTAAAAAAAAGCCTGAAGTACTTCCTTCAGCATCACTGTGTTTGTTTTGGTTTATTTGGGTGCTTCACTTTTGGCTCCTCCCAAACCATAATGTTGCTCTGTGATTGGTCTGGTAGGACCCTGCCCTCCATCTGAAATTAAAACATCAAATTTTAGAATATGATCACAACCTATTTAAATGACAGAGTTCAAAATGTGCTTTTATTTGTGTTGTAATGTTAGTTTATCACTCTAAATAGAATCTCTACGGCATTAAAATGCTATAAATTTGCCCAGGCCGGACACCTTAGCGCCCACTCCCCTGTGCCCCTCGGACGCCCACACCGCAGAGGACCTGAAGAGGGCGGAGCTAGTGCGGGACATCATGGACAAAGACCGGTCTCTGGCTGAAGTCCTGGATCAGAGTGGCCGCAGGACCACCATGGATCTGATGGAGGGACTGTACCCAGCTGAGGAGGGGGTCCTGGGGGGCGGCACACAAAGACGCAGGGCCTCCACCTCCAGAGCTCCAGCCTCTCCACGGAACAATGACAGGTGGGACTGGCATTTATTAGAGAATATAGAAATCTGGACTTTAAACTAATCCAAGAATGCGTTTGTAGATGTCTAAGCTACAGGGTTAGCAGCTATAATGTCCTAATCTTTTCATGGTGTAGACATGACTTAATCCTAACAATTTCAGTTTGTTTATTTAAATTATAGTAAGACTTGGTTTAGGTCCAATTCCAAGCCCTAATTTGAGAACTTAATGTTGATTTAGTCCTAGATTTATCACTACAAATTATAAAATTTAACACCACATGATAAAAAATACTACGATCCATCACTGCCCTCTAGTGCTCATAGTAGAGACTACATACATATGACTCAGTGTAATAAGAATACATTTGTAAAAACATGAGCTATTTGTGTACCCAGATACAAGCTCAACATGTTCAAATCAAATGTAGTTTTTACTGATAACTTATGCTGATTGATTCATCATTACAAAAACATTAGACATTGTGGCCAAGTTTATGTTATAATTTGGTGTTTTGGTTCAAGACGATTATCCAATCACAAAGCAGAATGAGCCTCATGAGTCTCTCATTTGTGTTGCCAGTTTCAATGCTGAAATCCAGTTGGTTTAAACCTAAAAGGCCTCTCTCTGATCTGAATGGTCTCTACCTAAACCCCAGCACCTGCAGCACATCATGAATCAGTGCTAGTGCAGCCTCTGCAGCTCAATGAGTGAATTCTTGAGGTTCTGTCACATGAGGCCTGTCCATATGTTGAGAATGAGACAAACCTGGATGTGTTTCTATCTGCAGGTTGAGGCTCTGGACACAGAGGTTCAGTTGTGACTTTATTAAACAGTAAGAGTGCAGAATACATACAGTTCCTTTAAGTGTTTTCTGTTGGTTTCAGGAGGGAGGAGGAGAGTGCGTCTCTCTCGGCCTCTGCGTGTCTCGTCCCCAGTTCTTCTTATTACAACACATCTGCGCCTAAAGCCGAGTTGCTCATCAAAATGAAGGACATGAGACAAGAGCTGGAGCAGGACTCAGAGGACGAACTGGACACAGACCTGGCGAGCAAAAAGGTACAAAACTATATGTGTGTGTGTGTGTGTGTGTGTGTGTGTGTGTAGGTGTATACACACACACACACACACACACACAAATATGAATATATAATATAACAGATGTAGTTATATTGGACAAAGTGATATTCAAATGCTGTTTGGGGGTTCTGAGGAGGTAGGGACTGGAAGAGGCATGAGGCGTGATTAGGCCTGTCATGATAACACATTTTGAAGCATATATATTGCTACAGAGAACTATTGCAATAAACAACAATATTGAAACTACTTAAACCACTGATACAATAACAATAATGCCATAGTCCTAGTAACCATTTTTAAATAGACAGTATCATTCAAAAGACCTGCAACAAATAGCAGAATGGAGCAATATTTAGCCATAGAAGTTAGTTATTCAATCCTCTCCAACTCAACTTACACAACTTTTTTCTGAGTAAATTCAATTTACTCAAATTTCCCCACAAGTGCATTGTAAAAGCAGATCCTCTACATGCAGTTTTCATATAATTATAACACATTTCATGCATGTGAATACCAGTGATGTGCCAAAGTCATTAAAAGAGTTAGGAACAACAAGGAACAAGTTTGATTGACAAGGAACAAGTTTGATATGCCTTTTTTAACCTACAACAGGCATATTGGTTTTACATAGAAAAGGGTCCAGCTAGATACTCCCCTGGACACTGGCTCTGATCAGTTTGTGCTCCTGACAGGTTTAATCCAGAGACACTTTCATGTTGAGTTGTATATTTTGAGGTGTCATCTGCTGTTCTGCTGTTGTTCTGCAGTTAGAGCTGATCTGGAGTCTGGCGCGTAAACTGGAGGTGCTTCGTGAGGCCCGAGAGTCTCTTCAGGAGGATGTGGAGCAGAATGAGGCTTTGGGCAGAGAGGTGGAGGCGACTGTGCAGAGGAGCTGTCGACCCAATCAGCTCGAGCGTTTCCGGATGTTTGTGGGAGACCTGGACAAAGTGGTGTCTCTGCTCCTGTCTCTGTCCGGACGCCTGGCCCGAGTGGAGAACGCCCTGAACAGTTTGGAGGACGACGCACCCACCAACGAGAAGGTGCCAGTGAAACATATCCCCAAAAAGATATTTAGTCACAAGGATCAGGCCACAATTTGGTTTTCATCACCACATGGACCAGCTTTAGTACGGGCACATTGAGTTACAGAGTGCTGCTATGTGTGAGGCTCGGGATTACTGTAGAGTTAAACTTTCTACAACCACAGATACTAATGTGCCACAGCTGCCATGAGGCAGACTGATATAAACCTGCTTCTCTGACCACCAGCAATCACTACCATCTTAGCCGCTGCCATCAAAACCAAGGCTAAATCTCATGTGGACTGGTCTAAACTAAAACAGGGACTATGCCAATAGTCAGGACTTTAGCAGAACTACACCCTACCTAAACCAGGACTTATTTAGGCTGAATAAGTACAGTTCTAAACCAGGACTAATGCAGGCCTAATGGACCTGAACAGTGAACGCCCACCCCTGGCTCCACAAGTAAATTCTTCATTCATCTTTCCAAAAAAAAAATATATATATGTATATATTAAAAGTTTGCATGTTTGCATGTAGTAACTAATGTCCACAAGACCTATTATTTGATTTAAAGTCTGTTTCTGAAACTTTCTCCTCCTGCTGTCTCAGCACACCCTGACTGAGAAGCGTTCGCTCCTGATGAGGCAGCACGAAGATGCTAAAGAGCTGAAGGAGAACCTGGACCGCAGGGAGAGGCTGGTGTCTGTCGTCATGGAGACGCACCTCGACCCCGAGAGCCTTGACGACTACCGTCATTTTGTGAAGATGAAGTCTGCGCTCATCATCGAACAGCGCCGCCTAGAGGACAAGATCAAACTGGGAGAGGAGCAGCTCAAGTGTCTGTTGGACAGTCTGCCGCTGGAGCAGAGGCCACTGCTGTGAGGAACAGACTCAGAGGGAGAGAGAAGTGAAACTGGAATAAAACTCCTCTGAGAGTTTCATCATGTTATAATGATGTCATAACCTCAGAGACGCACTGCAGTACTGTTTAGTCTCATTCACATTTTTGTCTCAGCTGAGGTTGTCAAAAGTATTGAAAATCAGATACTATCGATACTAAAACCAGTATCCCAAAAAGATACTCAATTTGACAAGTATTGATACTTAAAAAATCCTATATACATGACAAAATTTGACCTTTTTTGAACAGTTTTAGAGTCATCTTGAACTTTATAAACACCAGTTTAGAGACACAGTAACTTATAGAAAGCACTATTATTTTGTGCTGAAAATGACATTCTATATTATTGTCTAAATTGTCTTTCATTATATGGTATCGAAATTGGTATCAAGCTTTGAAATTTTACTATTATGACACACTAGTTTTTTGTCACTGTCACTGCATTCACGTTCTGATCTAGGGCTGCAGGCGACTCAAGACATGATTTGATTGACGAAAGTCTTGCCTGTGAAACAGTCAGTTGACTAAAAATAGGTGTGGTGTTAGAAAAGCTTAAAACTCAGATCTCAGTGATCCGACTATGTGGCCCAAAATGCACTAGCAAGATAAAGATAAGTAAAGGTAAAAGTAAAAGTAAAAAGGCAGAATACATTCAGGGTTCATTACCATCTCACTCTTTCTCCTTTCTGCTGTTGAGCATCATAATTGATAAATAATAAATACATCTTTTACAGATGTATGTATATTATTCAACTACATAAAATATGTAGTTGAATAACATACAATTTGGTCGACTAAGATTCCATCGATCAATTCAGACTAAACAACTAAAGGTTTACAGCCTGATTTCCTGATTTCTGTTGCCTTCTCAACAAAGCGTTTGTTAGTGTCATGTTGCTTTTGTTTTGAAGATTTGTGGATTTGACTTGACTTAAAGGGGCATTATGTACCTTTTCTAGAGAAGGCCACCTGCTTGCCTCCGTGGAGATGTAATTGCTTTCTGTCCTGTAACTTGGTCAAGTGAAATTGTCTGCTTGTCACCATGGAGATGGATAAGTTTAATATTAGACTGTGGAACATTTCAGGTAAAGCAACAACATCTCCATGGAGACAAGCAGGTGCTGGTCCATGGTGAAGAGTTTTTAACATTTCAAAATTTAAGTCTAAACTACATTATTTAAGTATACTCTTATATCCAACCAAATAGTAACTTATACTAAATCTATTGTAATGTATAATGTAAATACTACACTTCTTATTCTCCTCGAGTGACTGAAGTGAAATGTGTAATCTTATTGTTTAAAGATGTTTTATAGTAACTTATTTTAGCCTTTGGAAGTATTTAACCCTGGTTCTACTGAGATGAGACAGCGGCGTGTGAACATATGGACTGTGCTGTAGAATAAATGGCAGTAGCCCGAGAGTTGAAGAGAAGAGGCATGAGGCCGGACTAAAGTTTATTTACATCAGTACAGGACCCAGCACGTGGAGACATGAACCCTCTACACATTGTGATAGTGTCTAGTACAGTCCAGTCTCGCTATGCTTCCGTTGTAGGGAGTATTATACCTCTGATGACGCAGGCTAAGACAGCAGGGACTGAGCTGGCAGTAAGTGCCGTTGATACTGCACCAAAACTGAATTTTCTCTTTCAAACTGTATTACTGTAAAAATGTACTATGTAAAGGACTGTCTTCTAATTTTAACTTTTGGATTTTGATGTGAGAATCTGAACTACAAATATTATTCATGGACATTTTTTGATGTTTGTATATTGCTTCCATTAAAACAATCTAATTGTAAAAGATTATTATTTTTGTATTTATATTTATATATTATGTATATTTACTATGCATGCGTTTTATTCTCTTCCCTTCTTAGTCCTGATTTAGATCTGGGTTAGACCAATTCTAGTCCCTCATTTGGTCCTGGATTAGTCACTGATTTAGTCCTAGTTTGGTTCTGGTTTAGTCACTGATTTAGTCCTAGTTTGGTTCTGGTTTAGTCACTGATTTAGTCCTAGTTTGGTTCTGGTTTAGTCACTGATTTAGTCCTAGTTTGGTTCTGGTTTAGTCACTGATTTAGTCCTAGTTTGGTCCTGGTTTACTCCCTGATTTAGTCCTAGTTTGGTCCTGGTTTAGTCCTGGTTTAGTCCTGGTTCAGTCCTGTGTTACCTTCTGGTTTAGGCCTTGGTGAGTTCTCAGTTTAGTCCTTGTCTGACTTTAAGTCTTAGTTTAGCTCCTGCTTTAGATCAGTTTGAGTCCTGGTACAGCCCCCTTTTCAGTCCTAGTTAAGACCTGGTTTAGTCCTTCAGTCCTGTTTAGTCCTGGTTTAGACCTGGATTAGACCAGATTTAGTCCTATATAAGTTAGTGTTTACCTGTGATACTGTTCCATGAGAACATTTTTACTTTCAATTCAATTCAGTTTATTTTTGTAAAGCCCAAAATCACGACAGCAGTCGCCTCTTAGGGCTGAACATGAGAGTTGATTAACCAACAGAAATAGAAAATCAACAATGAAACAGAAACAGACAAGCGGATTAATCAACAGAAAACAAGCAATGAATAACTGTCCCAGAACATCCCCTGTCCTTAGACCCTCCTTCACAGCAAGGAAAAACTCCAAAAACCCAGTGGGAAAAAGAGAAACCTCAAGGAGAACCACAGTGAAGGAGAGATCCACTCCCATGGACGGACAGGCTTTAGATGTGTCCAGGACTAAGGCGCATCCAGTTCAAGTCTGTAGGGCCAGAGCCCACTCAGTGAGCCGTCCATTCAGGCAAGGCGATCTAGAGTCCAGCCATCACCGGGGCGATCAGGAGGGGATCTAGGGACCAGCCATCACCAGGCGGTCACTGGCCAGGCATCTGAAAAAGTTACACTCCCCAGAGGGGAGCGGGACAGCGGACAACATGTGAATAGCAATGAACAAACTGAATAGTAAATGTTGTTGAGGGAAAACGGGAGGAAAAAGAGGATAGTGCTCAGGTTACCATACTTCCCCCAGCATGGCTATCCCTGGGCAGCCTAACTAAAACTACAGGGTTTATTTCTGGTCCTAGCCTCACCATAAGCTATTTCAAAGAGAAACGTTTTAAGCCTGGTCTTAAATGTAGAGACTGTGGGGGCCTCTTTAACATGGGAAGGAGCTGATTCCATAGCACATCTTGGTAAGTGAAAGCTCTCCCTCCTACTGTGCTTTTAGTCACTCTAGGAACCACCAATAGTCCAGCATTTTGGGAGCGGAGTGCTCTGTTTGGGTGATATGGTACTATAGCATCTTGCAGATACAACGGGGCCTTGTCCTTTATGGCTTTATATGTCAGGAGGAGAACTTTGAATTTAATTCTGAACTCGAGAAGAAGCCAGTGAAGGGACTCCAGCACTGGGGTGATGTGCTCTCTTCTCTTAGTTCCTATTAGGAGCCTGGCTGCTGCATTTTGAACTAGCTGAAAGCTTTTTATAGAGCTTTTAGGGCAAGCGACTAGTAAGGAGTTACAGTAATCTAGCCTTGATGTAACAAATGCATGGATAAGTTTTTCAGCGTCACTTTTAGACAAGATTTTTCTGATTTTGGCAATATTACGCAGGTGAAAGAAAGCTGTTCTACAGGATTGGTTTATATGTGGTTTGAACGAGACTCTTGGTCAAACAAGACTCCAAGGTTCCTTACAGTAGAACTGGAGGCAACACTGACACTGTCCAGAGTGACTCTGGTCAAACAGAGAGTCTCGCAGGCTTTTGGGACCTAGAGTAATGACCTCTGTTTTTTCTGGGTTAAGAAGCAGATAATTAAGTGTCATCCAGGTTTTTATGTCCTTCACACAGGCACTAAGTCTGTCCACTCGATCAGACTGATCTGGTTTCATTGACAAGTACAGCTGTGTGTCATCAGCAGAGCAGTGGAAGTTAATGCCATGTTTTCTGATGATATTACCTAATGGTAACATATAAAGTGTGAACAGGACACCGTAGGTACTTTAGTACATGGAGAGGAGCTCTGATTTACATTAACAAACTGGTACCTATCAGACAGGTAGGATTTAAACCAGCTGAGGGCTGCCCCTCGGACACCTCTGTCACATTCTAATCTCTGTAGTAGAATATTGTGGTCGATGTTCAAACGCTGCACTGAGGTCCAACAGAACCAGGACTGAGACGAGTCCATTGTCAGCAGCTAATAACAAGTCATTTGTGACTTTAAGTAGTGCAGTTTCTGTGCTGTGGTGAGCTCTGAATCCTGATTGAAAAGTTTCAAATAAATTATTAGCCTGTAGGTGGCGATAAAGCTGCTTAACTACAATTTTTTCAAGGATTTTTGAGACAAAGGGGAGATTAGAGATGGGCCTATAGTTGGCTAAAATATCAGGTTCAAGATTAGGTTTTTTCAGAAGCGGTTTAATCACTGCGTATTTGAAGGACTGGGGGACAGAGCCATTTTCTAATGAGGTATTTATTATATTAAGGACAGGATCTATAATTAGAGGGAGGATTTCTTTGAGGAGTCTGGTTGGTTTAGGGTCTAAGATACAAGTTGATGTTTTTGAGGACATAAAGGCTGAAGTTATCTCTGCTTGGTCAACAGCAGTAAACCTGTCTAATGTCACTGGTGGATTTATGTGGGACATTAGTTTTACAGCCTGGGCTTGCTCAATACTGACTGTAGGAGTCATTTTGTTCAATTTATCTCTAATTGCTGTGATTTTGTTGTGTGAAGAAATTAAGAAAGTCATTGCAGGTAAGAGTGGCAGGGATTGAGGGTTCAACTGTGCTGTGGCAGTTTGTCAGCCTGGCTACAGAGCTGAACAGAAACCTGCTGTTGTTTTGGTTTACTTCAATTAAATTTGAAAAATATCTGGTTTGGGACTTCCGCAGAGCCTTCTTATAAGTCAAAAGGCAGAATTTCCATGCCTTTAGTGATTGCTCAGAGCGGGAGTAGCGCCATGACCTCTCTAATTTTCTGACCTTTTGTTTGAGTGAGCGCAGTTCATTGTACCAGGGGGCAGGACGTCTGGGCCTAACATCCTTCTGTTTTAGGGGAGCTACAGTATCAAGAGCAGTTTTCAGGGCGTACATAGATCTGTCACAAACTGGTCATACATAGTTGGGCTAAAGCTGTTTTCAGCAGAGTCGTATGACATGTCCCTAATTTTTTACTTTGAATAATATGGTCAAAAAGCCTGACTAAACAACAGTAGCTGGGACTGCTGGCGATCATAAAATGTCAATGATTTACTCCAGTTTATGAGGAAATGGTGAACGCCTCAGCTTCGGAAAGGAAGTGTCCTGTTTAACCCAATAAAAGTATTTCTCATACTGGAGAATGATTCAGAATGCAACGGATAACACTGCTACAAGGTACGTCAGTGTAGGACTAAACCAGGACTAAACCAGGACTAAACCAGGACTAAACCAGGTCTAATCAGGAAGTAGACCTAAAGAGCACTGAACAAGGAAGAGCTGAACCACAACCAAGGGCTTGAATTAGGTTAATGAGGGATGAACAAAGATGGACTAAACCAGGACTAAACAGGGACCTAACAATATTTAAACTAAACATGGACTACTAAACCAGGAATAAACCCGGACTAAACTGGGACAAGAGCAGGTCCAAGATTAATCCTTGGTTTTGTCCCTGTTTGGGGCTTGTTTAGTCCTGGTTTAGTCCTAGTTTACCTCTGGTTTACACCTTGGTTAAAATCTTGGTTTAGTTCCTGTCAGGTGCTGGTTAAGTCCTGCTTTAGATCTGTTTTAGTCCTGGCTTTGTCCCCTTTTCAGTCCTGGTTTAGTCCTGGTTTACTCTTTGCTTTAGACCTTGGTGAGTCCATGGTTTAGTTCTTGTCAGAGGCTTGTTTAGTCCTGGTTTAGATCTATTTTAGTCTTGGTTTGTTCCTGGTTTACTCTGTTTTAGACCTGGGTGAGTCCTTGATTTAGTCCTTGTTTGGAGCTCCTTGTTTATCCCTTGTTTAGTCCCACTTCAGTCTTGGTTTAGTCCTGGTTTAGTCCAGGTTTAGTCCTTCTTCAGTCCTGGTTTAGTCCTGGTTTAGTCCTTCTTCAGTCCTGGTTTAGTCCTGGTTTAGTCCTGGTTTAGTCCTTCTTCAGTCCTGGTTTAGTCCTGGTTTAGTCCTTCTTCAGTCCTGGTTTAGTCCTGGTTTAGTCCTTCTCCAGTCCTGGTTTAGTCCTGGTTTAGTCCTTCTTCAGTTCTGCTTTAGTCCTGGTTTAGTCCTTCCTCAGTCCTTCCTCTGCTCCACCTCCAGATGCCGTACCTCGCTCACTCGGTTCATGCCCAGCTCGGAGTCCTCCCTCTGGGCTTGGTGGGTTGGACTCTGCTGGCCGTGTCCGTGGGCCTGGTTCAGTGGCGTGTCTGGATCCTGTCGTTCTTCTCGACTGAGCCCTCTGGAGTGGCGTGGATCGGGATCTGGAGAGCCTGTTTTTATTCCCAAGAACAAGCGTCCCCTGGTCTTCTGATCATGCACTGCTCTTCCATCAACTTACAAGACTCCTTCACCCCTCCAGAAATTGCTACAGCCCAAATTTCAATGCTTTTATCTTTAGGATTTGGAATTTTGGGATTTGCATGTGGAATTTACGCTTTACGGAATGCCTTTTTTGGAATAAAATCACTCACACAATGTGCATTTCACCTTGGAGGAACGCTGACACTTCTGGCGGTTATTTTGGCTCTGATTCCTCTTTTATGGAACCTCGCTGCAGTGTTACGCAATCAGGCGATACAATTCCCGGATGACTTCAAACTCCCGGAAACTCCGAAGGCGCAGCAGGTGGGCGGGGCAGTGTGGGCGGGGCTGCTGGGCGTTGCACTCCTGGTTACCACGGCGATAATAAACATTTCCTATAAATTACCAAAAGAAGAAATGAGAAGTTTACGAAAAAGACAAGGCATAAATAACCCCGCCTTTGAGTTTGACGAAGTCCGGCTTTAAGATCATAGACCCGCCCACAAAAACTCTGAGCCAATCAAAGCACTTTTCAATAGAGTTACTGTTTATAGGCCTATTAAATGAACAGTTTACGGTATGTACAAAGCAAAGGGCATTTCATCTGCTGGTATCTCAAAAACAGGGCCGGCCCATATAAGCAGACGAAGCAGCTGCTTAGGGCCCCGAGACCACCAGAGGGCCCCCAAGAGCCCAGACATTTATATTGAAAATAATATAATACAAGACGTTTTATTGGACGGTAAATATTCATACACATTAAAATCCACCAGAAACGAAGAAAAAATGTCTAGAATTTCAAAAATCTTGAGCCCCTTCCTTATGTCTGTGTTCTGTTCTTGTGACTCTGGTAGTTGTGACATTCTGGATGTTTTCAGTCTGATGTTGGTCAGAGAAACACAAAAACAACTGGTCAAAGTGATGAAAACAGAGTCAGAATGTGTCAAATGTGAATCACCAACAGCTGAGGCAAGAGGGAGCCGCTGTCAGGGGCCCCAGAGACACATTCAGCTTAGGGCCCCCTGAAAGCTGGGGCCGGCCCTGCTCAAAAATGAACCACAGCAGCAAAGAAACAAGACGTTACTGAGTTCTCCCTGGGTGTCTGTCGTAATCTAACTTGTATTTATTCAACTGCAGGTGTTTACTGTAAAAACAAAAAAACCCATAAATCTATATATAGAGTTTAGTTCATCCTTTTGTGCATGCGTTCTCACTGTGAGCACTTTTGGATTACCACCTGATGATGTCACTAGGTGGGATGAAGCAGTGAAGAAGAGACGGAAACATGCATAAGAGAAGCAAACTACAACTCCATGTATGTTTTAAGGAGATAAAGCTAAAAAAAAAGATCACATTTGACCTTTAAAGGGGCGATGATTTTAGCGGATGGGTCTGAAACTTTCTTTTCCCCACAGAGATTTTGCTGCTTTGCCCTGAATGTTCCACAGGATGGCATTAAACTTGTTATCCGGCAGGTGATTCTATCCAACCAGCTATTTCTGGCAATAAATACGCCTGTAACTGGATAAATAAAAGATAGACACATTTATACCACACTGCGGAACATTACAGACAAAGCAATGACATCTTTATGAGACAAGAAAGTGATCGACCCTCCTTTAGAAAAGTTACATAGTGCGTCTTTAAGAAAAAGTCAACCAAGAAGATTTTAGAGGAGGGAAATATTGTGCAGTGTGATAAAGCTATGGCGCCCCCAAGATGTGGAGCGGCACAGTGCGGTTTATAATGTGAGACATGTGAAAACAACTTTAAATAATAACCAACTACAGTCTGTGTTGTGCCTGTAATTTAACTTTTAAAGGTGTACTGTGGAACCTTTCCTACTTGTTTCCATGGAGATGATATTTATTTTTCTTATCTATCTTAGTCAGTCTCAATAATACCTCATTTTCAGTCTTTACATTTGGACAATGCTTTTGAGTTTGTCTTTTGTGAATTAAATAAATAAATAAATAACAGTAACAGTGACATCGCACTGGGGGTGTATTATATTTATATCTATGGTAGGATGTTCAGCAGTTACCATGGTGACACAGCGCACACATTAGCAAACACAGGCGAAAAAAGTTTTAAGATTGTCTGAAAACTCAAGAAAAAGTATAAAAATGGATTTAAACATCACATTTTCAGGAGGCTGTGATCAGTCTGAGCGTTCATGCTTCAGACAGAGCAGTGCCCACAGCTAGCAGTATGTCGATGAGGACCGGGCCATGAAAGAACCACTACAAACTTGTGGTTTTGTTTTGCATATTTTATTCCAAAAGAACAAACAGCTCTTTAGTTTCAAACCATCTGCACCGACACATGCACAGGTCAGAGTTCAAGACGAAATCATTTCACCTGCAAATAAATCAAAGTTACTGTTTTACTCTATTTAAAATTACTGGAGATGTTTAGACTTAAAACAGTTTGTACTTTACTGTTAAAGACTAAGGCCTTTTACAACATTTTGTCCATTAGAGAATTGGATTATTATTCGATTCCCAAATGACTTTTTATGATCAAAAATGTGCCATCCTTGCAGTTTACTTCAAACGCCAATGAAATATGGAATTATTATTTTAGCAAATTCGATCTTGACCAATTTTACTACAAAATCCATCCATGCGCCTCTAAATGTGTCTGTTAAGATTTAATGAGAGGCTAAACTTGGGTTAGTATCACAGGATTAGCAGACTAAACAGGATAAACTGTCAATCAATTAGCCTGTCGCTAGATTGATATAAATGTTTTGATTGGTCCAACACAAATCTGCGGGCTGATGGGCGCTGAGGCTAGTTTTTCTCCAAAATGAATTTCTAGTTTTAAATAAATGACAAGATACAAAGTTACATGAGAAATTCTGTCTAATAGTATCACACATATACAAGTAATACAGTTAAAAAGCGACCAAAGAGTTGAATAGACATGATAAATACATGGATTTGTACAGGTAGATGAATGAAGTTGAACTGGAGCATGATGGGACATTACAATGTACAAAGCCTCCCAGAAAATCCACTGTTGAAATTGTGAGAAAAATTATATAAAATATTTTGTTTTTGAATTTTTTTTGGTAAACTTTATCACAATTTTTCAGAACAATGAGTCAAGTTTGCAGCCAAAACAGAAATTCAATTACACCCTGAAATATGTAGATGATACCATTTCTGGATAACTTCAAGATAACGTATTCAAGCCGAAATTTAAAACAAAGCAAATATAAACAGGTGACAAATTGTAAAATCTAGCAGCAAACTACGAAAGGAATATTATGGACACAGCCATGAGAAAAGTTCACAATGTTATTTTAATAGATGTTGAAAAGCAAAGCCCAAACATTAACTATAGCAGCCAATTTACCCGTTTATAAGAAACACAGAGGTACGGCAGAACAGAAACGCGGGCTTTCATTTTGAAAACGAGCAATCAAAATCGTTTTAAAAGGAGAAGTACTTTATATTATTTGGACAAAATGATCATAAAAATCACTAGATCGCAGAAATGAAAGACCTTGTACCTAATTTGTCTCATGTATTTGAGCAAAATGTGTCTTTTCCCAGTACAGATATATTGTATAAGCAGCTCATGAAGTCAAAATAAGTCTGCTGTGTACCGTCTGCATCTAATCAGGAAGTGCAAAATGACAAAACACCACTTTGCTGCTCTTATAAACTCATGGTGAATAATTAGGACGCTCTGAATGCACAAGGTAAGTGAGGAATAACTTTGGACCACTGCAAACTGTTTAAACTTGATAAGTTAAATTGCATGTTCTGCCTGTGCTTGGGCAGATTCAACTTAAAAGATGGAAATCTGTACTTCTCCTCAAAACATCAACAGCCAATTTTTAAAAACTAAATATTCTAACTAAACACAATATAACAATATGGTAATAATTATTGTCAATTTTCTTCCAGCAAGTTTGAAAAAGCAACCCAGCAAAGCAGCTCTATTCCAGTCCAAGTCTACAGTCCATTAGGTGAGGAATAGTCTGGAAAATGTGTCGAGAAAAAACAATGTATTGCTTGAGTCATCCCTTTGACGTCTCTCTCCAAAGCCCCGACTGGAGATACGCTGATGCAGATGGTTTGAAAATAAACAAAAAGGTACATCTTAATACATACAAAATAAAATACAAAATTAAGAAAAAAGGTGGGAAAAGGTGATGGGGAAAATTAATTGTTCCAGAGTCCGCCAGTCTGTTCCTGATAAACCTCGATCACATCTTCATCCTCCATCCCCAACTGCAACAAGATACAAGCAACACGTTTAATCCTCTGCTCCTCTCCTCTGAATCTTCTGCTCCATCTGACCCTCTCCCCTGTATCCTCCCCTCTACACCCTCTGCTCCATCTGACCATCTCTTTTGCATCCTCTGCTCTATCTGACCCAAAGATTTACAAAATGAAACAGAAAATAACTACATACTAGACTACCTAATTATGATATGAATTTATAACAGGTGCTTACCTCTTTTGGAGTTTGGTTATCTGCGATTCTTTGTCCCTCAAACAAAAATCTTAATGCGCTTGCTGCAACGCCCTGAGACAAAGAAACAAACACATAGGTCAGTTAGGCTAACGCAAATGTATTACAAGGAATAATTGTATTTTTTAACATTTAATACAGTATGTGTATTTATTTTAATAAAAAAAAATCTGTCTTCCTCCATCCTCCAATCATTTAAGTTCAGTAGTAACAGTATATCCTCTGTCAATAAAAACATGTGGTTTGAAGTTCAAACTTTGGAGGAAGACATTTTTATGGCATTTATTAAAGTCAGGAAATAACTGCTGAATGTAATGGTATGCAGTTTTAATAAGCCAAAAAATAAATCAATACTCTATATCAGTCAAGAGAAAAAATAAATTGAATGAATTGAAATTAAATGAATAATATTTTACTGGGATTATATGGAACACTCACTGGATCACCCCTAAGTGAGGTGACAATTGGGTGCTCTTCAGAGTTCCCGAGTGGGCATATAAACTTACTAGGTGAAAGAAGAGGTGTGATGCACTCCAATATGCTTAGTTATTTCATATTTCTTAACGCCAATGCATTTCAATATGCGTCTTAATCTAGGCACGTGATGATGAAGACGCACGTGATGCCCTGATGAAGACGTGTTGGCATTATGAAATTAAAAAATAGCTAAGCATATGGGAGTGCTTCAGATCTCTTCTTTAACCTCGAATAATGTACTGCCATATTCTTCAGCCTTAAATAGGTTTAAAAGAAATACAGTCCTCATACAGTACAGTACTCATCAGTCACTCATTACCTGTCTCTGGCTATACGACTCCTTCAACTTCTTTAGATGTGTTGTCATTTTCACCTTAAAGTGGATTTCGCTGCTGTCCTGTAGGAGAATTAGAGACAGCAAAGTCTTTGTCAAGTGAAAGAGACAGAACATAATGAGTGCACACCCAAGTCTTAGTCATACACATGTCGTACCTGACCAATCACTTTTAATTTAATGTACTCTCCATCTTTCTTGTCCCCTCCGTCTTGGCTGGACGGTTTAGTCTCCTCCTGTCAAAATAAATATACAGAAGAGGCACTGTAACATTTTTTTTATTTTTTTTTAATTTAGGTTTATTTGACAAGAATGTTTCTAACACACATGTTTCACGCTACAACATTTCAGCCAAGGCCATTTCTTTATGTCCGTCCCTAGTTGGGCTTTTGAATAAAAACATGACTACAACACCATAACATATTAAAGAATGCTACCACATTGTTGAATAATAGCAAATGGTCTGATGAACGGAAAGTAGCTACACAAGCCTCCAATTCTATTCAACACTGAGCAACGATCAGCAAATAACAGAAAATAGACTAATGCGTCTTAGATATCATCTAGGGCACTGTAAAGGCTCCTTTCTAATAACAATGAAATAGTCTGTCAGTACAAATTTACCAGAAACTGGTGTAAACATGCTGCTAAGCTAATACAACGCTAGGCCTGAAGCTAGCCGATAGCACATCCAACACGATCTAACGTAAAATGGTGAGAAATTACAGGCTTGACCGTATGGTAAAACGTCTGGGACGGTGTAAACGTGGATCTTACCGTATCTGACATTGTGTTTCTGTGTCCGTTTGGAGAGGATTTATTCACAAAAGCCGCAGCGTTAGCCTGAACTGCTCTGCTCTGATGTTATGAAAATTCTACACTAACCGGAAGTGACGCAGCGACGTAACCAGGTCATAACGGCGCAGAGATTTGGCAACACAAAATAAACAAATAAATATACATTTTGGTCGAGTATAGCTAACATTCATAAAGTGGATTATAAATGTTTAAAAATACTTTCTTTTCAATAAAACGGTTGATACGGTCTCTTCTTGAACTTGTCTTCATCTCGTTGCCATGGTAACAGATGTTTGGGGGGTGATTTCTATGGCGCTGTGACAGGGTTAATAGATTCCAGCACTGTTTTTAAGTCACGTGCACTTTTGGTTAGACATTTAAGTTTGTTTCTGAGGTTCACGATTTTGTCAAGATTTTAGGTTTTAGTGCAAGTCTTTCCATTTTCATAAATTAGTTCATAAATGGCGTCAGCTTGTGTAGTTTTGGGTAGAAAATTGGTTTATAGTGGATAATTGTATCTTGGTAATGACTGTAGTCTCTGGTAATGATGACTTTTATGCTCTTATTTTGGCGTTACTTCTTCCAGTCGTAAATGTCATGTCAGCTTGACGCAGCTGGAGGCAGCGCGCAGCGAAGCTCCACAGTCACAAACAAGGCACAAAAGTGCATCCAAATGAGCGCTTAGGTCCCACTGCAGCCCGCAGACCCCCGACACTCGGCTGGACTCGTCGGGACCCCGCCGCGGCTCTGTCCTGGAGGATTATAGCCGGGTCTGAGTGTCCACGGCTGGGCCTCTTCGTCGTGGCCCAGCGGGACTCGAGTGAAGTTCGGGGCCAAACTTCTGCTTCTGTGTGCGGCTGCTTGCGCCTCTGTCCGCGGGGCCCGGGGCCTCTGTCACCGGCCCTGTGGATGAGGGATTAACACGCAAACCCACATAACATCCAGGTAAATGCACGAAGAGTCCTCACATTCACCAGATTACCAAAAGCATTTGTTCTGGTGCTTTTACTGCCGTTTGAGTCTCGTTAGCATTAGCTTAGCTTGACAACTTCCCTGTATACGGAACTCAGATTAGCCACTTAGCTCGGCGCATTTGCTGTGTTTTTGGTCATATTTCTAAACCACACGTTATTTGCTAAACATGTACGTGACTATTGAAGGTGAAATACGCTGTTTAGTGGTTGTGGTGTGGTGTGAGCGAGTACAAGCGCGTCATTGAGCGGTAATTAGGCGCTAATGAGGCCAGAACAAGTGCAGTGTTGTGGCTGTCAGTCCGCTGTGAGTGACGGGCCGCTGCGGGTCACACTCCGGCCTCTCAAACACGCTCTGCAGCAAAACAAAAACATGTCATACGGTGTCATATGGATACATGTCACTTGGAGATATTTGTTTATGGTTTACTCCAGTCCGCATTTGTGTCAGCATTCTGGTATTGTCATAAAACGAGCATAATTATTAACTCTTACTGTCTGACATGTTACTGGATAATGTGCCAGCTTTATTTATTTCACCATATAATCTTACGGTTAGATTAGATTAGATTTACACTGGTATTACTTATATTTCTAACACAATTTTGTTGCAGTGTGGAAACCCTTTTATCTACTTGAATACCTTCCAGTATATGGCTGTAGTTGACTATAAAGAAATTCTTGGTCGACTAAAGACATGTCCAGCTAATCGATAAGTCGACTAAAAAGGGGGCGTGGCAAAAGCTCAACTATTATCTTTATGTATCTGACTCAAACTTCCCTCATAAGTGAGTTTTCATGCCAATGTACTGCTACGAAACAATGTAATTATCTAAACACAGATTAAGTTCAATCTGCTTTTTTAAACAAATCCCAAAAAATCCCAAATCTCTGGCTACCTCACCCACTCTCTAATTTTCTGATTAGTCAACAAATGTAGCCTATATTTTGGTCAACTGACACCATTGACTGGTTAATCGAATAAACGACTAAAGGCCTACAACTCTACCTTTGAGAACTGCTTTATTTCAGTGCTTGTATTGTTTTCGTGAAATAACTGTAGAATCTTATGGTCGCAGCTGTGGCTGTTGTGGGAGGTTCACTATTTTTGTGTTCTTCAGGAGACAGGATCCCGTTGATGGGAGACTCCTCTTTCCTGGAGTCCTGGGTCAACCGCCGTTCCACAATGATGGGTAAGACCACAGATTTTACAGCTCTGTCTCTGTTTGAATCTCAGTTATTGATGTATTTACTTTTTTGTACTTGTGTTGCAGATGAGCAGGAGGTGCTGAAGTCGATCATGCAGGACTTGGCTGAACTGCACCGCTCCAGCCGACCTGCCATGTTCCTATCAGACCTGGGCAAACCCAAGGCCTCGTCGCCCAAAAACCAGGTTAGCAAAAATGACTATCAGCTTAAAACAAAATTTTCAAAATAATATTATTGCTTTGGAAGTAATTCATCCCCAGTACGTAACTTTTTACCCACTGCTTTTTCATTTTGGTTGTTTTTATAATGTTCTCTTACTCTGAGCAGGCTTGCATCTCCACAAACCTGGCTTGTTTCCACTGAAATATTGCTCCTATCTTACTCTAATCTTTCACAGTATGGCATGAAACATATCTGTCTCCATGGAGGATGTTTCAAAGTATAGTTTTAACTTTCTGTTTCCATGGAATCATGCAGATGACGTGCCATCCCCAGAAAGTTACATAGTGTTGCTTTAAACTCGGATCACCCAAAATAACATATCAATAAAATAATGGACAAATTCAGATACTTTAAAAAATTTAATTGTAGCATGGTTCATTATTGCCTCAATCATAATACAAAATCTATGTGCATTTTTCTACAGAATGACGTCCGGGTAAAATTTGAGTTCAAAGGGGAGAAGAGGTAAGATTTTCTAACATTTAAAAGCATGTGGGGTCAGCGCTCACCTTTTCACCTTTTAACTTTGACCTCTGTTTATGCAGGATTCTACAGTTTCCTCGACCGGTCAAACTGGACGAACTCCGAGACAAAGCGAAAGTGGCTTTTGGTCAAAACATGGACCTTCACTACACCAACAATGAGGTATTATAATGTTATTAACTATTCACAGGCGGGAGAATATATGGTACAGAGGAGGGACAGTGAATATATGGTACAGAGGAGATCTAAACTACTGGGTTAGCACCTTTTACACAGAATATGACCCTGTGGAGATACATGGACATTTAGGTCTCAAAGTGGACAGTACTTTATTTTAACTATTCAAAAGCAGTATTCTTCTACAAATTGTAGAAGTGACACTATTCATGTACGTAATTGTAAATATCCTGCTTTCCGTTGCAGTTGGTGATCCCACTGACGACGCAGGACGACCTGGACAAAGCTGTGGAGCTGCTGGACCGAAGCGTTCATATGAAGAGCCTGAAGATTCTCCTAGTGCTGCACTCCCAGGTCTGGAGATAAATACATCTGAACGAAAACGTTAGTAAAATCACTCAGCAAAACTTAAATCTTATTTTTGCTTTTTTCTCCAGAATTCCTTGTCGAACATGGAGCTGCTGCCATCTCAAGAGGAGCTGGACAACACTGGCTTCAGAGGCACAGACAAAAACACGCTTGCGCTCATCGGTGAGAAATACTGGACTTTATTAATAACACCTGGATGAATGCCAAACTGCCAAAAGCCAATACAGTATAAATGACAAAACATATTGTGGAAGTTGCATTGCAATTTTATGAGTTATAATTTCTGCTTATAAAATACAGACCACTACAGGAACAGTGTTATAACTTGGGTAAAAGCTCATTTAAGGCTATTTTACATAGTAGGTTCTCTTTTTTACATCACTAATAATGACTTAAACTATTTTCTCTGTATTTTCCTGCAGGTTCGCAGTCGGACCGCAGCTCTCCTCCTCCTGGTTACATTCCCGATGCTCTCCAGCAGGTGGCGAGAAACGGCTCTTTCACCAGCATCAACAGTGAAGGAGAGTTCATCCCTGAGAGCATGGACCAGGTACATTTATATAATAGTCTTGAATAGTGTCAAGGATGTTATGGATATATTGTTATTGAATTTCTGTTTTGTGTCTCAGATGTTGGACCCTCTCTCGATGAGCAGTCCGGAGAATTCTGCGTCTGGAAGCTGTCCGTCATTAGACAGTCCACTCGACAGGTCAGAGCTGTTTACAATTCATTGTATAAACATAAGAAAGACTCTTATTATAAACTATATTTTATTTCATGCAGTGATTACCCAAAGTCAAGGATGCCACGAGCACAGAGTTACCCGGACAACCATCAGGACTTCCCAGGTATATTTTCAACAAAAATCATAATATAAGAAATATGGTAGAATAATATTAGATGAAGTCAGTGCACTAAACTTAACAGAATGAGTTTGGATAAATGAGACATGGAGGAGTGGTCATCTTTTCTTTTTTTTTTTTTCGTCTTTGACCACTAAATGTCCCTGTGTCTCCATTGGGTCTTATTCTGTGTAAAAGCTGCTAACCCTGTAATTTTGTCATTCTGAAATGCATGAGATCCTTGAATTAGTTTAGCAGTTCATTTTTCAATCTTTAATTTAAAATTGGAGCATAAAATTTATGCCGTTTTGTTTATTTTTCTACTTCAGAGTACGACATCCCAGTGTTTGAGAAATCGGGGAAAGGAGGCACGTATCCGCGGCGCTACGGCGTTCCCTTTAGCCCTCAAGACTACAGCGACGGTAAGTTTACACTCTGCTAATGTGAGCTATAGCTAGTTTTAGCCACTTCTTGGTTTGCAGCATTGAAATGTTGCAGTTTTTTTAGGAAATGTTATGACTTTTTGTATGCTTAAAGTTGTGTATGCATTTTGATCACAGCTGCCTTGGCAATATTGGCCGATGCAACAAACTAAAACACCAAGGTTCTTCTCAACCCCAACTGTTGAAAGGATTTTAGGGCATACGATTAATATTGCAAGTTTGTGGAGCCAATCTCAAGGTTCAACATTTGTGGGTTTTGGAAATTTCTTTTAAAAAAACGTGAATCACTTGGAGTTATATAGGCCCCGCCCTCAATCTGAAATTATGACATGATCTGATTATTGAACATGAACTATTGAGTAAAGTGATGTTTTGTGTCTCAGGGAGGAAGACGTTCCCTCGGGCTCGGAGGACTCAGGTTCATGGCTTCAGGTCTCCGGTGAGTTTCAGCCCCACAGACCAGTCCCCGAGCACCAGCAGCGGCAGCAGCGTGTTCAGCCCCGACGCGGAGGACGGCGCCTCCCGCAGGACGCGCAGAGGAAGTGACATCGAACCCAACACAAGCGCCGCCCCCACACTGTCAGTCATGGACATCAGCCCGCCCAGCCGCTGTGAGTGTCCTATTTTTTTACTGAGAAATTTGAGAAGTTTTGCTTACTGAGACACTTTGGTGATAACTAAGACTGATAACAAGAACAAAGACTAAACCAGGGACTAAACCAGGGACTAAACCAGGGACTAAACCAGGGACTAAACCAGGGACTGAACCAGGGACTGAACCAGGGACTGAACCAGGGACTGAACCAGGGACTGAACCAGGGACTGAACCAGGACGGGAGGGCATCTGACACATAGAGGATGGGAATAAGAGGATGAGCAACTTCTGTCCCAGTTGAGAAAACAAAACAATTATCATTCCCAAATAAAAACCAACCAGACACAGCAGCAAGCGAAATATTTGCGCTGTGTCAGAAGTAGTGACTGTCCTCTCTGTTCTCAGCTCCTCGCGCTCCCACAAACTGGCGCCTGGGGAAGCTGTTGGGTCAGGGAGCGTTCGGTCGTGTTTACCTCTGCTACGACGCAGACACCGGGAGAGAGCTCGCTGTGAAGCAGGTGCAGTTTGACCCCGACAGCCCCGAGACCAGCAAGGTGAGAAACGAGATACAATCAGGGATCAAAATACCATATCAACTTATTGTTCAGTTGTTCCGGGTACTATCTCTTTGTACTAGTGAGGAGCGTTTTCTTTGTGTTTGCTTTTTGAGTGGAAAAAGGTTGAATAAATAACTTCTGTAACTTATTTTAGATCCAAACTACTTAAAGCCACAGTACATAACTTTTTAGACAAAAACATAGACCAAAATAAAGCATGTTTTTATTGCGCTGAAAAATGATCTATTTCCATGGAATCATACAGATGCCACCTCCAGAAAGTGGTAGAGTGTACCTTTAAATGATTAATTTTTGCTATTTATTTACTGCAACACAGTTATGTACATTTGGGACAGTTTTTTTTTTTTATAATCCTGCTTTAGGGTTATTGTGTCGGGGGGTTGTATAGAGTACTTTGAATATCATAGTTAATCTTCTACATTTTCTTAAGCAGCACATTGCACTGTTATCATTATGTGATTGGCGATTTGGGGTGCACGGTTTTGAAAAAAAAACAACAAAAAAACATTTTTCTAATAAGTGTTTAAACATGTTTGCAGTGATCTAAACTACAAACAGAACAAGTTTTTTTCTGTAAGAAGAAAGAATATTTTGTTCTTTAGGGAAATGTAGTAGTAGTAGTAGTAGTAGTAGTAGTAGTAGTAGTAGTAGTAGTAGTAGTAGTAGTAGTAGTAGTAGTAGTAGTAGTAGTAGTAGTAGTAGTAGTAGTAGTAGTGTATAACATTAACGTTATCAGGCCTAACTTTGCGGTGTTTTCCTTCAGGAGGTGAGTGCTCTGGAGTGTGAGATCCAGCTGCTGAAGAACCTGTGCCATGAGCGGATAGTGCAGTACTACGGCTGCCTGCGTGACTCCATGGAGCGCACTCTCTCTATATTCATGGAGTACATGCCTGGGGTCAGTGCTCAGCTTTTTATAACAAACACAAAGTTCATCTCGTTGACTCAGATTTTTGTCAATGTTATTATTATTTTTATGAGCACTAGTAGAGCAGTAGTTAATTCGTTTTTAATGGTTAGTTTATTTTAGTTGTCGACTAGGCAAACGATTATTTCTATTAAAAATATATTTTTAAAATCTAAATTTACAACTAAATAAAGATTTAAATATGGCAAACTTCTAAATACACAATGTTTACAAATAATTTGTATTAAAATGATTCAGTCTTTTAGTGAGTTTTAATAATGTTAATAATTTATTTTTACCGGACTGTACCCGGACTGTACCCGGACTGTACCCGGATGGGTGGGCATGACATTTATGTTGGCTAAAACCAGAACGAATTAATTGACAAAATTTTGACTAAAACTACAAAACATTTCAGGCAAAAGACTAAAACAAAATTAAAACAGTTAAAGTTCACACTGATGTAAAGAACATGTGTTTATAATATTTGTGTGTCTTTTCAGGGCTCGATAAAGGACCAGCTGAAGTCGTACGGTGCACTGACAGAAAACGTGACACGGCGCTATACCCGACAGATCCTGGAGGGGGTGTCGTATCTCCACAGCAACATGATCGTGCACAGGGACATCAAAGGTCTGAAACACAAAATGTTTTTTTTTAAATGGGGCAGGGTGAGAGGACAAAACAATTACTTATTATTACTATTTTTAATACTATTTTAATAATTTTTATTTATTTTTTTGCTCTATGTCCTTCCTTGCTTTAAGCAGGCTTGCATCTCCACAAACCACTTCTTATTTGGCCTGTTTGTTTCCATGGAAATGTTGTTCCTTTGGTTTATACAGCATAGCATAGCATAGCATAGCATAGCATAGCCTAGCATAGCATAGCATAGCATAGTATAGCATAGCATAGCATAGCATAGCATATCTGCATCCATGAAGAATGTTTTTTCTGTTTTAATGGAATCACGAAGGTACATGCCACCTCCCAAAGTGACTGAATCTGATTTAAATTTCAAAGTGTTAGTTTTTAATCAAACCACAATACAGACTAACTACTTGCTGTACCTGATTTGTCATCATCTTAAAAATGTGAAAAACAGAACTAGTTCATTTTAAACACTTTGCAGTGGTCCAAAGTTATTCCGGTAAAGCCAACAACTAGCATGCTAATTTCAATATTATCTTTTATGTGCTATACTTTCAGTCGGATATTGTGACATTACATGTGTATACTTTGTAGGAGCGAACATCCTGCGAGACTCTGTGGGGAACGTGAAGCTGGGCGACTTTGGGGCGAGTCGTCGTCTTCAGACCATCTGTCTGTCGGGAACAGGCATGAAGTCGGTCACCGGGACGCCATATTGGATGAGCCCGGAGGTGATCAGCGGAGAGGGCTATGGCCGCAAAGCAGACATCTGGTACTGACACTCTAATATACCGTTATATGTACTGCTGCTCATGTCTGTCAAGCCCTTTACGAACATGTACTTCAGAGGGACCCCGGCCTGACCAGAAGTCACGCCCACTATTCCCCCTCGGAGGTGATACTTTCATGCAAAATACAGTTCAGTACATCTGTTCATCAGACCAAGAGCCACACGATCCACAGAAAAGAAAAAAACATTACACTTTTTCACAGTGGACAACATAAATAATTACACAGTAAACAAAGCACAGTTCCTATTGCACTGCTAGAACTAGATTATTTTCTCTGTTGGCTTTGAGTTTTTAGCTGCCGCACTGATAAGTAATAATGCCCCGATCCACCTGCTCCTGTGGCACAGGGAGGGAACGTGGACTTTACTGACACGTTTGTACTGCACCCAGAGATCACCTGCACTGTTTGTAAAGGGCTTCAAGATTTTAAGCCTTTGAAAAAATGCTACTTTTAGAAACAAGGTGTAAGTGTAATCACAAAAGAAAATCTTATTCTGGCAACTGGACAAACGTTTTTAGGAGTGAATACATTGGGTCACTCATCCAGTGCCCACTCCCCTTCAGACAGACAGAAGGTAGTGACTTCTTCAGTTCTGACTCGAGCAGATGAGCCAAACATATTCACTCCTGAAGGCTTTAGTCCAGTGACAGAATTCAGTTTTCTTTTGCAAAGGACCCCATCTGGACGACTGAGGGTTACACAGATATATGTACCCAGTGTTTCCCATAGACTTTGGGAACACTATGGCACATGTCATTTTTATTTCTGATACAGTGTTATAAATGGTGTCTATTGCCTATATTTAGTATTTACAGTTCTTTTTCCAGTATTGTTACTTTTAAATGTGATTTTGAAATGCAAATGAATAGTCCAGGTTGTTTTTAGACTCGAGATTTTTAGACTATGGGAGGGCCAGCATATTTTAACACCCTAACTCTCCCCTTCTACGCCAGGAGCGTTGGCTGCACCGTGGTGGAGATGCTCACACAGCGCCCCCCGTGGGCAGAGTTCGAGGCGATGGCAGCCATCTTTAAAATCGCGACTCAGCCGACAAACCCGGTGCTCCCTCCGCACGTGTCCGACCACTGCAGGGAGTTCCTCCGGAGGATCTTTGTGGAGACCAAACTGAGGCCCTCTGCTGATGACCTGCTGCGTCACATCTTTGTACATTAACACTGACTGTAACCTTTGACCTTTGACCTGCAGCCTGCCCCGAGCCGCCTTACTCCCACAGCGCCCCCTATGGACCAGGAGCCGCTACTGTCAGGAGGAGGTGCCTCTACTACAGGCCTGTCACAATTGAACTAACAAAGATGATTAACCAATAATCTTTAAGTCTTTACACCCCAAAGAAATAATCCGTTAATCCTGCCGTGGGTTGGGATAGACATCTTTAAAAACAGTGGATTTTTGGTGTGCGTGGAAACATGGCCAATCATAATTTCTGGAGTTGCCATTTAAGCTCTATCATACATGATTAATCTGATTTCTTTGTGCATTGACATTGTGCAGGTTTTGATGAGGAAAATTATGCAAAAAAGGGTAAACTGGTGCAAAAACAAACTGAAAGAGGAAATATTCAAGATTGAAAGAACTATTTTTAAATTCACAGTACTTTGTCTTCCAAATACAACAGTTACTGATCCACTGAAACGTGCCATCAGGTGTTTTTGATGATCAGAATTCTCTTGTGCAGTAAACACCAAAATCAGATCTAAGTATTGGGTTATCTGATTACTCTCGTTACCAGATTTTTACTGGCCATGTATATGCACCCAGCCCCCCTATCCCACAGTGATCTACGGACTACAACACGTTTAGGTCCAAATGCTCACAAAACCCACCCCTAGTGACCGGTGTGATTGTGACAGGCCTGTAATCCCTCGTCTCTGTTTGTCTGAGACCGCCATAGAGAAGATATTTTAAGATATTTTTGACTTTCTTCGCACCTTAATTTTAGACCTGGAGGAGTCTCACTTCTCTAGAAAAATCAGAATCTCCTAAATGTTTGTTTTGTATTTTGTCTTTTCCTCTCTCGTCGTTGCGGACCTACAGTTCGTGTGGCCGTTAAATCCAGAATGTAAACTCCTTAAAAATCTATAGCTGCTAAAAAGGAGTCGACCAGATAGGAAATATGGGGGTATTATAGAAGGAAAACTATTTGTTGGTGTCGGAACATTAAAGAGCCCATATTACACTATTTTATGATCTATGTTATAATGTTGTTTCCTCATCACACACAGACCTGGAGTTGTGTTTTGTTTCATTCACATGTTTAACACACGAACCCTGCAGATTTAGGTTCATCTCTCAAACTGAAAACACTCCGTTCCACCTTGTGATGTCATGCGGTAATACACTGTAATAATTCCACTATGTTTTTAAACTCCATACCCCTTCACTAGAATCATTTGGATGATTTCAGACCTGGAATTGCCAATCTCTACTGAGCTAAAGGTAAGTGGTAGCTGCTAACGTAAACTATCACTACATGACCTCACAAGGTGGAACAGAGTATTTTGAGCTTTGGAGAGACAGACGGTAATATTAAATGAGTACTCAGACATTTGTGAATGAAATAAAACACAAGTCCGGGTATGTTTTTGAGGAAATAACTGCTTATAACATGGCTTAAAGCTCATAAGATACAATTTTGTGTAATGGACCTCTACATATTGGTACATTTAGATGCCGACAAATGGGATTCCCTGTTTAATATGCCCCGAGCACTCCCTTAGAAATCACAAATCACTGTTTTAAGCTTATCACTTTTGATGGATGGATGGACTAGAACTGGAATGGTTTGCCTGGGTGAATATTTGCAGTACTGGAAATGTATTATATATATATTAGTAGTAGAAAAAATGTCCCCAAGGTTTTGGCGACAACAAGTATTAATGTCGACTTGAGGTACAGGCAGCGAGGAATATCTTTGAACCACTGCAAACAGTTAAAAAGGAACTAGTCCCGTTTTTCACATTTTAAAAATCAGGTACAGCTTTTTTTAAATGGGTACTTTAGTTGAATTTACTATAAGGTACTTGATAATGCTAGACCCATTTGTCCAAGGCTACTACTAATGAAAGTAAGAAGAAGCGATGTAGTAGCACAAATATAAACCAAGGCATCGTCACTGTCTCGCAATTAAAGCTGCGGAACCTGATTTTCAAAAAAGAAGAAATTGGTCAAATCTAAATTTTTGAGTGAAACAAAACACAACTCAAGTTATGTCTTTGAAGAGGTAACATTTTAACACTGCTACAAGCTCACAAGAGTCAATTTTGTGTACTACAAAGCCTGAATTTTCCATCATAAAACTTGACCTCTAGTGACTCAAATAAATATTATGCAATGGTACTTAAAGAAATCTTGAGCCAAAAGTAACGCATCAAACGGCTCAAGACCCACTGAAAAATGTTGTCGGCCATCTCCTCCAGTTCTAGTTACCATCCCTCCTTCCTCTCCACTTCCTGCTTCTTCTTCCTCACACTCTTTCTTTGTGCCTTTTTCTGTTATTTCAAATGCAGTGTTCAAATGTAAGAATGCATCTACAGTTTTGCCTCCTGGATTTAAAGTTGCACAGTGTAACTTTTCTGGTGGATGGCGCCCCAACTGCTGGTCTCCACGGAGATGTCACTACTTCACCTAGAATGTTTTGCAGTGTAGCATTAAACTTGTATAACTCCACTGAGACACAAGGAGTTGATGCCACCAAGCCACGTTACAGGCCAGATCTGTGGAGAGGCGCTCGCTCTCACTGTAACAATGCGCGTTTTTAAGGTATTATTCAACAATTAACACAAAATAACACACAATAAACGCAAGATGGATGCTCAACGCCATACTGCGAAACATTCCAGGCAAAGCAGTAACATCTCCATGGAGACAGGCAGCTGACGAACCCGCTGCCCAGAAAAGTTACATAGTGTGTCTTTAACAAAAAAAACAACTGCCTTCGCACCGTTTTGCCCGGTTACAGCTGATCTCCGCTCAGCTTAAAACTGCTACTTCTGCCTTCAAAACAAAATATACCAATAACACTTTGCCTTTCGCGGTACTTGGAAAGAAACGGTTCATTTTAAACTTGATCATATCTTAATAACTGTACAAAACAATTCAGAACACAACACAGTCAGATCAGTGGACAGGAAGTTGAAAGCTGATTGGCCGTTTTTTTTCTGGCTGCGTGATGCTTTTGTCCAATAAGAACCCTGTACTGAATGATATACAAGGTACTTCACTCTACGACTGTTCAAACCATTGTATTTATTTTGACATAGGGCTGGGCAATCTCAAAGAAGCTCCATCCTCCTTAGAGTTGGACCTGTTTTGTGCACTTATTAAATGTAATCAATTAATAATGGCCAAGTTAAAGCTACCATCTGTAAGTTTATTTGACAAAAATCCTGGCTAGCGATAGGGCTAGCCTGGATGCTAATAGGTGTGAATCACTCATTAGGGGCTTGAATGATTATGCTAAGTAGGAGCTAGCCTACAAACAGAAACTGTGACCAATAGGTGTTTTTGTTTCAGTGTCGTTAGCTCCTCCCTTCAGACAGATATAAGGCAGTGTCCAGCAGTAATCTGACCAGAACTGAAGAAGCAACTTGGATAAACGTCATCTGTCAGCTGGACAAAAAGTTGTAGGACTGAATTTATATTTTTCTTGTCCGACCAAAGCTGGCACAATATCAGACAGTAATGTAGGCAGCGTCTAGTGTCACCAGGGCCAATCTAACTACACATGGTAGTTTTAATGGTTCAGTCTAATTGTTCAAACACATGCAATAACAAATTCTGCAGTAGTAATACAACTGTCAGAAAAATAGCTGCTCTTAAAAAGTTAGTAATATAGCAACCTAACCGGAGCTTGCCCAGCCCTACTCTGTCTGGCTACTTTTAACAAAATCACTCCAAAAATGACTTTAACCGTGAACACTCCTTTATTTTAAGCTGATTCACCTATGCACCCCTCTGTCACAGCTCGCATTCATAAAACTGTATTGAGTTTTTTATATTGCAGGGGATAGCGCCCTCTGTTGGCACTGGTTAAACCTCGATACCATTATGCACTATCACTATAATGCTTTGATTCCTCCACTTTTCCTTTGCACATTTTTGTATTTTTTGGTACGGATGAGATGTATGTACAATGTATTAACTTTTAAATTCAACTGCATCACTTGTTTAGGCTAGATCTTGCCTTTTATAACAATATTGTCCTCAAGAAAAGATAGATTTTATGAATGTATAGTGTTAATTTCACCATAAAATTGCCTGATTCTGAAAATTGCCATGACAAAACTGTTGGTTCAAGTTCTCAAATCTTGTGAATGAGTGTGTCCCATAGGCTGTTTAAAACAAAGAAATGGTGACTAAGGCAGAACAGGACTGGGAGTACACCGGGAGTACACCGGGAGTACACCGGGAGTACACCGGGAGTACACCGGGAGTACACCGGGAGTACACCGGGAGTACACCGGGAGTACACCGGGAGTACACCGGGAGTACACCGGGAGTACACCGGGAGTACACCGGGATTTAACTGGGACTAGATCATAACTAAACAAGGATTAAACCTCAGAATTAACCCAGTTGACAAGACTGAACCAGGACTAGGCCAGGACTAGACCACTATAAGGAATTAGGTATAAGGACTTCTAAACAGTCTATGGCGTGTGAATGCATTTTAACTGTAGGAACTGAAATTATGAAAATAATTATAAAAAAAAAAAAAAAATCTGTACAGATGTAAAAAGATAAATTGTACCCTCTTTTGTTTTTTAAAGAAAAGTATAAATCTGATGTTGTGTCTTGTATGAGAAGCCATTTATAATTCTGATTGGTTTGTGACCAATGCACCTGTTTATATGATCTGTATATCAGTGGTACGCATAATTTTTTAATATATATTTTTTATTTTCTTTTTTTAAACGGGAGGTTTATGCACGACACGATGCAGAGGTGCATTTTAATGGTTAAATGCTGTTTTTTTGTTTTCCTTTTGGCAGAAGTCTGAAGGATTGCTATGTGTCCAAAATGACGATTACAATGGAAACAATAAATATATTTATTTGAAAATATGTTCTTTTGTTGTTTGGTAAGATAAAGTTAAAGGGACTAACATGGAGGACAAAATATTAACACCAGTCTAATTGTTTTTTACAACGACACCACAAAACACTGACCCAGCAAGTGGGTAGAAAAAAATTCCCTAGCATTTTCAGGGTGCACATTAGACATTATTACGTTACATTTTCAATAAAATAACGACCTGTAAAAGAAACATTTGATTCTTAAAATTGTGTAATAACCACAGACAGTGTAAAGAAGGGTTAGGGTTTAAATTATATGTACAGACTATGGTAATAACATCCATATCTATGGATCTGTTCACTTCAAAGAGCTGTTCAAAAGACTCATTTACTCTTCATTTATATGACCACAACTTTGAAGACAGTGAGGTGCAGATTTTAGCCAGAGAAAAGAAATGGATTGAAATGGGAGTTAAAGAAGCTGTTTTTGTTAGGAAAGACAATCCTTTCTTGAACAGGAATGGGGACCTTAGACATCACCTGTCCCCAATATATAACTCCACAATCAGACCCACAGCAAACAAAGGAAACAAAGAGAGCAATAGATCGAGACAGTAGGCCCATTAAGGCTCAATGTAGGCCACATTAAGGCTGAATGTAGGCCCATAAAGGCTGAATGTAGGCCACATTAAGGTTGAATGTAGGCCCATTAAGGCTGAATGTAGGCCACATTAAGGCTGAATGTAGGTCCATTAAGGTTGAATGTAGGCCCTTAAAGGCTGAATGTAGGCCCATTAAGGCTGAATGTAGACCATATAAAGGCTGAATGTAGGCCACATAGAGATTGAATGTAGGCCCATAAAGGTTGAATGTAGGCCACATAAAGGCTGAATGTAGGCCACATTAAGGTTGAATGTAGGCCCATAAAGGCTGAATGTAGGCCACATTAAGGTTGAATGTAGGCCCATAAAGGTTAAATGTAGGCAACATTAAAGTTGAATGTAGGCCACATTAAGGTTGAATGTAGGCCGCATAAAAGCTGAATGTAGGCCACATAAAGGCTGAATGTAGGCCCATAAAGTAGGCCCATAAATGCTAAATGTAGGCCCATAAAGGTTGAATGTAGGCCACATAAAGGCTGAAAGTAGGCCCATAAAGTAGGCCCATAAAGGCTGAATATAGGCCACATTAAGGCTGAATGTAGGCCAAATTAAGGTTGAATGTAGGCCCATAAAGGCTGAATGTAGGCTCATAAAGGCTGAATGTAGGTCCATAAAGGTTGAATGTAGGCCACATTAAGGTTGAATGTAGGCCCATAAAGGTTGAATGTAAGCCACATTAAGGTTGAATGTAGGCCCATAAAGGTTGAATGTAGGCCCATTAAGGCTGAATGTAGGCCCATTAAGGCTGAATGTAGCCCACATAAAGGCTGAATGTAGGCCACATTAAGGTTGAATGTAGGCCACATTAAGGTTGAATGTAGGCCACATTAAGGCTGAATGTAGGCCACATTAAGGCTGAATGTAGGCCACATAAAGGTTGAATGTAGGCCACATAAAGGCTGAATGTAGGCCACATTAAGCTGAATGTAGGCCCATAAAGGTTGAATGTAGGCCACATAAAGGCTGAATGTAGGCCAATAGTTAGTAGGCACATAAAGGCTGAATGTAGGCCACATAAGGCTGAATGTAGGCCCATAATAAGGTTGAATGTAGGCCCATAAAGGCTGAATGTAGGCCACATAAAGGTTGAATGTAGGCCCATAAAGGTTAAATGTAGGCCATAAAGGCTGAATGTAGGCTCATAAAGGCTGAATGTAGGCCACATAAAGGCTGAATGTAGGCCACATAAAGGCTGAATGTAGGCCACATTAAGGTTGAATGTAGCCCACATAAAGGCTGAATGTAGGCCACATTAAGGTTGAATGTAGGCCACATTAAGGTTGAATGTAGGCCCATTAAGGTTGAATGTAGGCCCATAAAGGCTGAATGTAGGCCACATTAAGGCTGAATGTAGGCACATAAAGGCTGAATGTAGGCCCATAAAGGCTGAATGTAGGCCACATTAAGGCTGAATGTAGGCCACATAAAGGCTGAATGTAGGCCACATTAAGGCTGAATGTAGGCCGCATAAAGGTTGAATGTAGGCCTACAAAGGCTGAATGTAGGACCATAAAGTAGGCCCATAAACGCTGAATGTAGGCCCAAAAAGGTTGAATGTAGGCCCATAAAGGCTGAATGTAGGCCCATAAAGTAGGCCCATAAAGGCTGAATGTAGGCCACATTAAGGCTGAATGTAGGCCACATAAAGGTTGAATGTAGGCCCATAAAGGTTGAATGTAGGCCCATAAAGGCTGAATGTAGGCCCATAAAGGCTGAATGTAGGCCCATAAAGGCTGAATGTAGGCCCATAAAGGCTGAATGTAGGCTCATAAAGGCTGAATGTAGGCCACATAAAGGCTGAATGTAGGCCACATAAAGGCTGAATGTAGGCCAGGGCCACATTAAAGGTTGAATGTAATGTAGCCCATAAAGGCTGAATGTAGCCCCATTAAGGTTGAATGTAGGCCACATTAAGGTTGAATGTAGGCCCATTAAGGGCTGAATGTAGGCCACATTAAGGCTGAATGTAGGCCCATTAAGGTGAATGTAGCCCACATAAGGGCTGAATGTAGGCACATTAAGGCTGAATGTAGGCCACATGAAGGCTGAATGTAGGCCCATAAAGGCTGAATGTAGGCCCATTAAGGCTGAATGTAGGCCCATAAAGGCTGAATGTAGGCCCATTAAGGCTGAATGTAAGTCCATAAAGGTTGAATGTAGGCCCATTAAGGCTGAATGTAGGCCACATTAAGGCTGAATGTAGGCCACATTAAGGTTGAATGTAGACCACATTAAGGCTGAATGTAGGCCCATTAAGGCTGAATGTAGGCCCATAAAGGTTGAATGTAGGCCCATAAAGGCTGAATGTAGGCCACATAAAGGCTGAATGTAGGCCACATTAAGGTTGAATGTAGGCCCATTAAGGCTGAATGTAGGCCACATTAAGGCTGAATGTAGGCTCATAAAGGTTGAATGTAGGCCCATAAAGGTTGAATGTAGGCCACATTAAGGCTGAATGTAGGCCACATTAAGGCTGAATGTAGGCTCATAAAGGTTGAATGTAGACCACATAAAGGCTGAATGTAGGCCACATAAAGGTTGAATGTAGGCCACATAATGGTTGACTGTAGGCCCATAAAGGTTGAATGTAGGCCACATTAAGGTTAATGTAGGCCACATTAAGGCTGAATGTAGGCCACATTAAGGTGAATGTAGGCCTGTGAATGTAGGCCACATTAAGGCTGAATGTAGGCCACATTAAGGTTGAATGTAGGCCACATAAAGGTTGAATGTAGGCCCATAAAGGTGAAATGTAGGCCACATAAAGGCTGAATGTAGGCCACATAAAGGTTGAATGTAGGCCACATAATGGTTGACTGTAGGCCCATAAAGGTTGAATGTAGGCCACATTAAGGCTTAATGTAGGCCACATTAAGGCTGAATGTAGGCCACATTAAGGTTGAATGTAGGCCACATTAAGGCTGAATGTAGGCCACATTAAGGCTGAATGTAGGCCACATTAAGGTTGAATGTAGGCCCATTGAGGCAGAAGCTGTAAACAGCACCACGTTCAGATCTGCGTCGGTCGAGTCCGGTCGGTGCGTGTGTATCATAGACTGTATAAAGTCTGCGGTTGTATCTCATTTCAAACATGTGAGGTTTGACAAAAGCGGGTTAAACATTTTTATTGGTCTTTTTGTTATTACGAGAAATGATTAAGTTAAAACTAGAACGTTCTTTGTTATAACAGAATCATTACAGGTTTTAACTTCAGTCTCACGTTTTATTGACATCAGTTTCTCGTTTTAACGTGAACTTATTAAACTCAGATCCACTGAACAGGGGCCAGTCACTTTAATGAGGTTTGAGCATGTGATCTGTCTGTGCAGCAGTGCGCCGGGAGGAGAGGCGCATATCCTTCTGTTTAATATGTTTTAATAGAGTAGACTGCATCACACCTTGACTCCAGAGACTTGTAGACATAGCCCTGCTGTAATAAGCCCGCCTTTTAGACCTGCCCATGCGTCTGGAGAGAGCAGAGCGTGCACCCAGAGCGTGTCTGTGCGTACCAAAAGCGCACGTACACTTTTACATGGTGTTCATGTTGTTAGGACCTTTCCAGGCTCCGGGCTGTTGTTCATGTGGATGTGCACTTTACCCAATGGTTGGTGACTCTGATCATAAACGGTGATCCGTGCTCGCACATCTGTGTTGGTGCCCGTACAGTCACCAGCCACAGTTCCTCGCACTTGTGTGCCCGGACCTCCAACCTGAGGACGTCCCACTGATGCCCTCTCAGCATCATCCTGATCCTAATAGCGCACATACTTTTACGCACATGGAGATGTTTGTTCAGACATGGCATCTGTCTAATGGACCTGTATGTTTGTCCAGACTCCTGCTGAGTTTGCCCAGGCCCAGATCTACAACTGTGCAACAACCAGGCAGGTAAAAAAAAAAACAGACATGTAATGGAAGGTCACTGTCACTGTCACTTGGTCTGTGCTTGAGTCTGAGTTAGCCATGTCCCTTCTTTAGCACCCAGAGGCTGTATGAGGCCTTGGCACACTGCTGTGGTGCCCCTGCCCCATCTGAACACACCCCACCTGAACACGCCCCATCTGAACATGCCACAGCAGCCCAGAGCCTGTGGAGCTGTACCTGTGCCTTTGGTTACGCAAAGACAGACGTAGCCTGTGGGTGCGGGCTGTGGATGTGCGCTGCAAGCTCCAGGCGCATAGTCGAGTCTAAAAGGCAGGCCCAGAATGTGCCACAGTGCGTCTCTCAGCTCTACGGGTCCGTACAAACAAGCCCAGTGGGCGTGACATCTTTCCTCACAAGTCTTTGCCGCCTTGTCGACCAGAACGTGCATTCACCCAAAACAAAATGAGTCCAGCGGCAGCAGCAACGCGCTCTGTCCGCCTGTCCGCGCTCGGGACTCGGGTCCTGGCCCCGGTGCGGCCCGGGCTGTGCAGCTTCAGGAGGAGCGTGAGCGCGCAGGCCACGTCTGACACCACGGCCAAGATGAAAACCATCGAGGATCTTCCAGGACCAAGTTTCGCCAAAACTCTGTACTGGATTTTATTTAAAGGATTTGCGCAGAAACAACATTTAATGCAGGTGAGCGTCAAAAAGTCTTTATAACAATGTAAAACAAGTGCGACAGAAGTGTGCGTGTGTGCCAGAGTAAACACGGGAGGGGAGACGCTCCAGACTCTGTTGTTTTAATCATTTCGGTCACATTATTGTTCACACGGACCTTTACTGTACAGTCCGTCTGCTTTTATATTTTCATTTGTAACATGAGCCTCTTATTTTTGGGGGTTGATCTGTCCTGGGTCAATCCAGGACAAAACGCCCAAAACAAAACCAAAACAGCTCAGGAGTTTCCCACAGGCAATTTGAACAGGATTATAAGACACAAACTACACATTTACACCTTTTTATGTAATAAAAGTAACCCAGCCTCACCAAGACTTTAAACAGTTTAAACAGTTCACAGGAGAATTTAATGTGATAAACAGAGGCTCAGACAGAAGAGCTCACAGGGGCCAGGTTTAAGATGACATGAATCAAGGAAAAGTATTAAAGTGATAAATGAAAGTATTAAAGTGATAAAGTAAAGTATTAAAGTGATTAAGTAAAGTATTAAAGTGATAAAGTAATGTATTAAAGTGATAAAGTAATATATTAAAGTGATAAAGTAATGTATTAGAGTGATTAAGTAAAGTGTTAAAGGGATAAAGTAATATATTAAAGTGATGAAGTAAAGTATTAAAGTGATAAAATAGTATATTAAAGTGATAAAGTAAAGTATTAAAGTGATAAACTGATGTATTAAAGTGATGAAGTAAAGTATTAAAGTGATAAAGTAGTATATTAAAGTGATAAAGTAATGTATTAAAGTGATGAAGTAAAGTATTAAAGTGATAAAGTGATGTATTAAAGTGATGAAGTAAAGTATTAAAGTGATTGAAGTTACATGTAGTGTTGCATGTTGCGATGTTAAAGGATTTGAAGAACTGGAACAAAAATCCATTTTCACAATGAATTTCAGTTATAATTTAATGTAAGAGTCAGGTTTGTGGAAATGCAAGCTCACCCACAGTAAGAACGCACCTTTTTACTCACAGTAAATACAACCAAGTTAAAAAAACACTTCACTGGCAGAGGGTTTTTACATGTTACTGCTTTAACTGAGATATTTCTGAGGTAACAGGTGACACCAACACATCAAGGTACAGGTCAGATCTGTGGAGAGGTGACTCCAATCACAGTAAGAATAAATAAAAACACATGTAATGAATTAGGCAAGTAATTCAAAGTGCTTCACAGAATAAAAAGACATTAAAATCACACAATCAAAACATAATAATCACAAATAAACATCATAAAATTAGCATTAAAACAGAAAAGTGCAGAATAAAAACCTTTCAGTCATATGTACAGCTAAACAGAAGAGTTTTGAGCCTGGATTTAAACATTGTCAAAGACGAGGTCTGTCTCACATCTTCAGGAAGGTTGTTCCAGGTTTTAGTTGCATAAAACTGAATCTCTGATTCTTCATGTTTAGTCCTGACTCTGGGACCAGCAGGAGGCTGGTCCCTGAAGTCCTCAGAGTGTGAGATGGTTCATGTGGCTCTAACATGTGGGAGATGTTCTTTGGTGCTGGTTCATGGAGAGACTTGTTCACACAGAGCTGCTTTAAAGTCTATTCTCTGAGCCACAGGAGCCAGAGACACAGGACACATGTGTGAAGTACTTCATGGTTCTAGTCAGGACCTGAGCAGCAGTGTTCTGGATGTACTGCAGCTGTGTTAATGCTCGTTTGGAGAGGCAGTGGCTCAGTGGTTAGAGCATTGGTCTCCCAACCCGAAGGTCAGAGGATCGAGTCCAGCTCGGACCAAGTTCTGTCGTTGTGTCCTTAGGCAAGACACTTCACCCACATTGCCTAGTATGAAAGTGGTGTGTGCGTGAATGATCGGTGGTGGTCAGAGGGGCCGATGGCGCAAACTGGCAGCCTTGCTTCCGTCAGTCTACCCCAGGGCAGCTGTGGCTACAATAGTAGCTTACCATCACCAAGTGTGGAGTGAACGAATAATGACTTCAGTGTAGCGCTTTGAGAGGCTTTGATAAAGCGCATTACAAGTGTAAGGCATTATTAGAATCCACTGGTCCATATTCACCTGCTGCAGTGAGACACAGATCTGAGTGTCGTCTGTAGGACACATTGTTGCTGTGTATTAACAGCTCCCTGTAGGGAGCAGTATGTAGAGACTGAACAACAGGGGTCCCAGAATTGACTCCTGGGGCACCCCACAGCTCAGGGACATTTTATCTGAGACACATTTTCCAAATTCAACAAAATACTCCCTGTTTTCTAGATAGGACTTGAACCAGTTTAGTGCAGTACCTCAGATGCCCTCCCAGTCCTCTCGTCTCTGTAAGAGGATCATGATCCACAGTGTCAAAAGCAGCACTCAGATCTAACAGGATCAAGACTGAGACTTTGCCTGCATCAGTGTTCAGGCGGATGTCATTTGTCACCTTGATAAGAGCAGTCTCAGTGCTGTGGTGGGTCTAAAACCCGACTGGAAAATATCGAAGGAGTTGTTCATTTGGAGAAAGTTAATAAGCTGTTGGGAAACAACTTTTTTGCCTAAAAACGGCAGATTTGAGATTGGTCGGTAATTGTTCATTATTGTGGCATCAAGACTGCTCTTCTTTAGGAGACGCGTGATAACTGCAGTTTTCAAAGCTCTTGGGAATGTTCCAGATTGAAGTGACATTTTAACTATGCAAGTGAGTGGTGACAGCAAACTGTTGAGCACAGACTTTAGAAATTTAGTGGGTAACACTTCAAGGCAGCATGTAGATGAACTCAGACTGGTGACGATCTCTTGGACAGTTTTGTCAGTTACAGGTGCAAAGTGAGTCAGCTCTAAGTGTCGAGGTGGCTGCAGGGATGTTATTTGCTTTGTGGAATTGATGCATTTTTAATGGCCTGAACCTTGTCATTATAGAATACTGCAAACTCATTGCACTTAAATGTGGAAATTAGTTCTAACGGCAGCGAGGCTGGAGGGTTAATTAAATACAAGATTGATAGGTTTCATGTCATGTGGAAGACAGTTGTAGAGGGATGATACAGAGGTAGTTGATATAAAGAACTGGATTAAGTTTAGTTGTGAGCTAAAGCAGGACTCACGTGGCCTTTGTGAGGGTGTGACTTTGACTAGAAGAGTTTGGGGATTGACTCTTTAAAGAGGAGGAGGCCCAGGGAGCGTCAGGCTGAAGGAGGCTCCTCTGTTTAAGGAGAGGAAGCACTGTAATGCCAATCAAACCTCTGTTTTATGTTCTAACAATATATCATACTACAATATAATACATTTTAAATATTCAGGAGCATTGACATTTGAGACAAGAAATATAAACTGATACAAGAGTACTTTGAAGTAGTCCATGCATTCAGAATCAAGAGCTCTCAACTGCAGAGTAAGCAGGCGTTTTAAAAATGTGTGTTTCCAATTGGAAATCATGCTACTTAAAAATTGCAGTGTTTGTGATTTGTTAATTGCAGCCATTCTAATTATGATTTGAAATGACTTTCATACAGTATGCATATGCAGCCCTGGTGCAACAGCGATGGAAGAAGAAGATACATATGTTTTATAATACTTATGTTATAAAACAGAAAATATAAGAAATACAAGGAAGAATACTAAAAAGTAAAACAATGATTTAAATGAAAACTACTACTACTAATTATTATTTTTATTACTATTATCATTACTATTATTATTACTATTGGAAGGAGTGGAGGAGGAGCCCAGTCCACAGAGGAGTTTCAGGTCAGCATAGCTCATGTGCGTGTCGACATCCTCCAGATCATCATCAGACTCTTAGTTGCATGAACTTAAAATCATCCTGGGCCGTCACAGAGGGCTGCGTGTAGTCCAAAACTACTTTGTTGAACATTCTCCTCTTAAAGTTCCAGTGCCATGGCAACAGTGAGGTGGGTGCTTCACACAGTTTTTTGGGTCCATTTGTAATACTACACAGTCAACCAGACAAGTTCCATAATGCAGCTTTAAATATTGCTGGGTTTCAGATCACATTACAACAGCTTCAGCATTTGTGCATTTTCTTTCTCTCTTCTTTTTTTGTCAGGGACCATGTACAAATTCATGAATCTTACAAAAGAAGAGATGATTTGTACCAGATTTAGCTCCTGCTACTTTCCATGTGCAGCCCCTGGTGAACATATTAAAATACACAAAGACATTATAAGAAAAACGGTTCATCATTAACATTAGCAGTAAAATAGAATGAAATGTCCTTGTCCAGGACATTGTTTCCTATGGTCCATATAAAATTAATGTGCAAGTTTTTCCTGTGAAAACAGTAGACTGTACAAATGAACTAGACTGATATCGGCACACGTAATTATCGAAAATGTGCTTTTTTCACATTTCAACTGCATCCGTTTGTTTTTTTTGTTTTGGTTCCAGAGTTTTCAGAAAAACCTGTATGGTCCGATTTGGCGCTCGCACTTCGGGCCCTATGATTTAGTGAATGTTGCATCAGCAGAGCTGATTTCACAGGTATGTAGGCAAAATAAATACGAGCTTAGTCTTTTTTTTTAAAATTAATTCTTTAAATTGTAATGACTGGTACTCTCAGGTGATCAAACAGGAGGGGCAGTACCCGATACGAGCGCTCCTGCCCCACTGGAAAGAGTACAGGGATTTAAGGGGACAGGCCTATGGACTACATGTGGAGTGAGTACTGAACCAGAACTGAACCAGAACTGAACCAGGACTAAACCAGGACTAAAACCAGGACTAAAACCAGGACTAAACCAGGACTGAAACCAGGACTAAACCAGGACTAAAACCAGGACTAAAACCGGGACTAGGGACTGAACCGGGACTAACCAACTAAACTAAACCCAGGACTAAAACCAGTACAAACTGGATCAGTACTAAACTAGGACTGAACCAGGGCCCACTTTCTCTTTCAGGACAGGTGAGAATTGGTACCGTATACGCAGCGTTCTGAACCAAAAGATGCTGAAGCCGCGGGAGGCCAGGGCGTATGCTCCAGTCATTCACCAGGTTGTGGACGATCTGCTGCAGAGAATCCAGCTCCTGCGTGAGCGGAGCCTGGACGGGACCACGGTGCCCGACATCGCCTCTGAACTCTACAAGTTTGGTTTTGAAGGTCAGAGGTCAACATTTGCACAGTTCAGATTCACTGCGTAACTGTCATGGTGTAGGCAGACTTCGCAGCTTTGCCGAGTCCTACATGTATCACTGATTAAGAACTTATAATTAGAGACCAGAGTAGAGAGCAGTGAGTGTATGCAGTGAAAACGAGGATTGATCACCAATACAGCGTCTTGAAAATAAGTGATTAAAGATTAAACATGTACGACTTGTGCATGTTTGTGATCGACTTCGGGTGAGTAAATGGAGAGGGGGAACAACTATAACATGGTTAAAAGCTCTGAAAAGTCAACTTGGAATAAACTTGGAGTAAACTGATAGACTTAGAACTTGGAGTAAACTTGGATTAAGATAGCTCAAAGAAGGGAAGAAAGGACTGGACTAAACTTGGACTAAACTGGTTTTCCACATTTAACCATGTTTTAGTGAAGTATATAACCTGCCATTTTCTCACAATAAATATGAAACAAACAATAAAAACAGTTAGGCTGGAACTTAAACTTGGAGTAAACTTGGACTAAACTTGGACTAAACTTGGACTAAACTTGGAGTAAACTTGGAGTAAACTTGGAGTAAACTTGGACTAAACCTGGAGTAAACCTGGAGTAAACTTGGAGTAAACTTGGACTAAACTTGGACTAAACTTGGAGTAAACTTAGACTAAACTTGGAGTAAACTTAGACTAAACTTGGAGTAAACTTGGAGTAAATTTGGACTAAACTTGGACTAAACTTGGAGTAAACTTGGACTAAACTTGGACTAAACTTGGAGTAAACTTGGAGTAAACTTGGACTAAACTTGGAGTAAACTTGGACTAAACTTGGAGTAAACTTGGAGTAAACTTGGACTAAACTTGGACTAAACTTGAGTAAAACTTGGAGTAAACTTGGAGTAAACTTGGACTAAACTTGGACTAACTTGGACTAAACTTGGAGTAAACTTGGAACTAAACTTGGACTAAACTTGGAGTAAACTTGGAGTAAACTTGGAAAACTTGGAGTAAACTTGGAGTAAACTTGGAGTAAACTTGGAGTAAACTTGGACTAAACTTGGACTAAACTTGGACTAAACTTGGAGTAAACTTGGAGTAAACTTGGACTAAACTTGGACTAAACTTGGAGTAAACTTGGAGTAAACTTGGACTAAACTTGGACTAAACTTGGAGTAAACTTGGAGTAAACTTGGACTAAACTTGGACTAAACTTGGAGTAAACTTGGAGTAGGACTAAACTTGGACTAAACTTGGACTAAACTTGGAGTAAACTTGGACTAAACTTGGAAACTTGGACTAAACTTGGAGTAAACTTGGAGTAAACTTGGACTAAACTTGGACTAAACTTGGAGTAAACTTGGAGTAAACTTGGAGTAAACTTGGAGTAAACTTGGAGTAAACTTGGAGTAAACTTGGACTAAACTTGGAGTAAACTTGGACTAAACTTGGACTAAACTTGGACTAAACTTGGAGTAAACTTAACTAAACTTGGAGTAAACTTGGACTAAACTTGGACTAAACTTGGAGTAAACTTGGACTAAACTTGGACTAAACTTGGAGTAAACTTGGACTAAACTTGGACTAAACTTGGAGTAAACTTAGACTAAACTTGGAGTAAACTTAGACTAAACTTGGAGTAAACTTGGACTAAACTTGGACTAAACCTGGAGTAAACTTGGACTAAACTTGGAGTAAACTTGGAGTAAACTTGGAGTAAACTTGGACTAAACTTGGAGTAAACTTGGAGTAAACTTGGAGTAAACTTGGAGTAAACTTGGAGTAAACTTGGAGTAAACTTGGAGTAAACTTGGACTAAAACTTGGAAACTGGAAAACTTGGAGTAAACTTGGACTAAACTTGGACTAAACTTGGAGTAAACTTGGACTAAAACTTGGAGTAAACTTGGAGTAAACTTGGAGTAAACTTGGACTAAACTTGGACTAAACCTGCAGTAAACTTGGACTAAACTTGGAGTAAACCTGGAGTAAACTTGGAATAAACTTGGACTAAACTTGGACTAAACTTGGAGTAAACCTGGATAAACCTGAAGTAAACCTGGAGTAAACCTGGAGTAAACTTGGAGTAAACTTGGACTAAACTTGGACTAAACTTGGAGTAAACCTGGAGTAAACCTGGAGTAAACTTGGAGTAAACTTGGACTAAACTTGGAGTGAACTTGGACTAAACTTGGAGTAAACTTGGACTAAACTTGGACTAAACCTGGAGTAAACTTGGACTAAACTTGGAGTAAACCTGGAGTAAACTTGGAGTAAACTTGGACTAAACTTGGAGTAAACTTAGACTTAACTTGGACTAAACTTGGACTAAACTTGGAGTAAACCTGGAGTAAACCTGGAGTAAACTTGGAGTAAACTTGGAGTAAACTTGGACTAAACTTAGACTAAACTTGGACTAAACTTGGACTAAACTTGGAGTAAACCTGGAGTAAACCTGAAGTAAACCTGGAGTAAACTTGGAGTGAACTTGGAGTAAACCTGGAGTAAACTTGGAGCAAACCTGGAGTAAACTTAGAGGAAACTTTGAGTAAACTTGGAGTAAACGTGGACTAAACTTGGACTAAACTTGGACTAAACTTGGACTAAACTTGGACTTAACTAAACCAGCACGAAACCAATTTTAAAGCATGACTTAAATCTGACTGAACCAAACTAGGACTAAACCAGAACTTAACCAGTACTTTGTTGCAGGTGTCTCAGCGATCCTGTTTGAGACTCGGCTGGGTTGTCTCCAGGAGGACGTTCCCAAAGACACGCTCCGGTTCATCCGCGCAGTGAATAACATGTTCCTCATGTCCGACGTAGTGGCCGTGCTTCCCCGCTGGACCCGCAGCTCCCTGCCATACTGGAAACGCTTCGTAGAGGCCTGGGACGACCTCTCCGACGTGGGTGAGAAAAACACCACTTTGATCAGTGCTGAATTCAGATTTTTTTTTTTTTTTTTTATTTAAAACAAATACAAATGGATTTTAGGGCAGTGGTCAACTAAAGACATACTTGTCCCTCTCATTGATTTGTTGGTTAAAAAGGTCTAAAATGGTCACATTTTTAAAGTACTCAAAGCGCTTTACAACAAGGAACCAGTCACCCATCCACACACCAGTGTACGCAGACACTGGGGGTGAGGTGGGTTAAGTGTCTTGCCCAAGGACACAACGACAGCATTCATCTGTGAGGGTTGGAATTGCACCGCCAACCTTCAAGTCAGTGGATCTAACCACTCAACCAATGATGTTTATGTAGAGAGCGGGATTTGAACCGCCAACCTTCGGATCAGTGGGCAAACACCCAACCAACTGAGCTAATGTCGAATGAAATGGCATTTAAAGGGTTATAATCATAAACCTTATCAAAATATTTTATACCAAAATTTAGAGCAGAAGTGAAAGTCAAATATGATAATAATGAACAAAAAATGTTCCTGGATGTGCACATACTCTGCACATTTTAGTTCACACTGGAACTTCACTTTCTGCCCTTTCTAAAGGGACAGGATATGCTCCTCACTCTTTGGCACAGTCTGATGTGATGGGCTCTCACCTCCTGTCGCAGTGCTGAGTGCCCTGACTCACCCAGTGTTTGAGCCGCTACATCAGGTGGAGGTGAAATGACTCTCCTTTAAGATGGAGCTGGCGTCTGTAAAGTGTGTGCGTGACATACATGTGCTGTCTGTGAACGTGTCATGTGTGTGAGTTTTGAGGTTTTGTTTTGTTAAAACTCTGTGCGCTCTGCCCTGCGCCTGCACTGCACATTTATGTGGACAGAACTGCTTCATTTCGATCTGAGCAGTTGTTTGTGTCATGGGCTCCACCCCATCAGGGTCGCCCTCTCACAGCGCTTTTCTCACTGGATAGTGAGACTATTGCCACGGCTTATGGCAGCAGTGACCTCAGCCTCCTACATGGCTACATCTTGGGCAATGTTCCAGGTCACCTCGGTGGGGGGGGTCTGTGCGATGGCAAGCTGGGCTACAGGTGTCTCAGGTACAGGTACATCCCATATGCAAGATACTGAAACAAATGTTGAAAGAGAACTTTAGGTTAAGAAATAAATGCTGGTTCTCTGAAGTGAGGTATTCCACCAGACCACACTTCTCACCCTCAGCGACAAGAGTGTGGTTACTTAAACTGAAGTGGAGACAGGCCGAGATGCTCTTATAGCAGGAGGAACACGCTCCTCCTCTGCAGAGCATACATTGTGTCATCCAGACAGTCAGGGACTGGTGCAGTGTTAAGGCTTCTTGGAACTGTCCCATATGTGAGATACCTCACTCCTGGTTCAGAGAATCAAGGTTAATTTTTTAACCTAAAGTTTCCTTATGGTGTCACAGTGTCCTGGTGGTAACGATATTAGTAAGGGGTGATTTTTCACTGTCAGAGGGCATTTACCGGGTCATCTGTCCTGCTGAGATTATACAGATGCACGCTGAGCAGTTTGGTGAGGCTCCCTTTGTCCATTTGTGAAGAAGTGTGAGTTTTGGGCAAATTAAAGCTGACGTAAAGCTCATAAAAGCTGATTTTGTGCAGTATAAGACCTTTAAATATTATTGGCCTATAGAATGTGATGTGATCTGAAACCCAGCAATGCCTCTGTGTGAATGTTTTCAGCTCAGAGCTTGGTGGAGCGCAGGATGAGAGAGTTAGAGCAGCGGGTGGACAGTGGCTCCTCCATAGATGGTTTGTATCTGACCTATCTCCTGAGCAACGACAAACTAACCAAAGCGGAGATCTACACCAGTATCACCGAGCTACTGCTGGGAGGAGTAGACACGGTAAACCAGGACTGAACCAGGACTGAACCAGGACTGAACCAGGACTGAACCAGGACTGGACCAGTACTGGACCAGGACTGAACCAGGACTGAACCAGGACTGAACCAGGACTGAACCAGGACTGGACCAGGACTGAACCAGTACTGAACCAGGACTGGACCAGGACTGAACCAGGACTGAACCAGCACTGGATCAGGACTGAACCAGGACTGAACCAGGACTGAACCAGTACTGGACCAGTACTGGACCAGGACTGAACCAGGATTAAACCAGGACTGAACCAGGACTGAACCAGGACTGGACCAGGACTGGACCAGTACTGGACCAGTACTGAACCAGGACTGAACCAGGACTGAACCAGGATTAAACCAGGACTGAACCAGTACTGAACCAGGACTGGACCAGGACTGAACCAGGACTGAACCAGGACTGAACCAGGACTGAACCAGGACTGAACCAGGACTGAACCAGGATTAAACCAGAATTGAACCAGGACTGAACCAGGACTGAACCAGGACTGAACCAGGATTTAACCAGGACTGAACCAGGACTGAACCAGGACTGAACCAGGATTAAACCAGGACTGAACCAGGACTGAACTAGGACTGAACCAGAACTGAACCAGGGCTAAACCAGGACTAAAAATGTTAGAATGAGTAAATATTAGACTTATTTGAAGGCGCACATTAACATTAAATTAATTTGTAACATATTGGTAAAAAATAATAAGGTAGTGACTCAGAGTGAAGTGTGCATGTTCTCCCTGTGTTTCTGTGGCAGAGTGGTTATCCTGTCTCCTCTGAGTGAGGAGGTTGTGGGTTAGACTCCTGATCTCTCTGAGTGGAGTGTGCATTATAATGTGGGTCACTGCTCAGGTTTTTCTGCATTCTTGGTGTGCCGGGACTTGTTTCAGATTTACCGTCTGTGTATGGTGTTATGAACAAGATCACAAAGGACTATACATGGTCTTGATTAAATCAGAATTAAACCAAGACTGAAATGAAAAATGGATTGAGCCCAGTCTAACATAAAAAATCCAGAAAGCTGGAATAAATGTAGTAACTGTTTAACCAGGGCTTAATCAGGACTAACTGCAGACTAAAGAAACACTATGCAACTTCAACTTTTAACTAAGCATTTTGGGAAAATATTTCTGAGATTTAAGAGTCCTGGTACAGGGTTGGCCAACAATTTTGTGGTAAACATGAAGTAACAACATTGCAGCAGCTTCCTGTAGATGAAACAGAAACAGATTAGTCTAAATACAACTGGCACTAATGTTTCACACAACAAACATGTAGTAACTCATGAAACCAGGACTAAGCCAGGACTAAAACAGGTCTGAATATATATATTTTTAATGACTGACCCACCTTGAAAAGACATTGATTGAAAGGTGCACTAGCCACTGGCACTGTTTGCTTTGCTTGGTGCGGGCCAGTTCGAGCGGAGCGCTCTCACTCGGGGAGTGATTCCAGTACCCGGCCCAGGCGCTTTGGGCCAAACAGTTGTCTCCACGGAGCCTGCGGTGCTTTAATCTGCGCACACTGGACAGTCAGACAGCCCCAGGTGTGAATGGGACACTTGGTGCAGAACAAACATGTGAATGATCTCATCATCTGTTACACACTTGAACTGTGAAAACAGCACAAGAACCTTTTGTCCAGTCGACAGATTTGAATTTTTCTTTTACTATAGTAAAAACAGTGCACTCTTTAAAAAGTGCAGTTCATGACTTTAGTGACTGTGTGTCACAGTCAGAGCCGGTTCCCTGCAACAAATCTAAAAATATGGCCATAATTACAAAAATAACCTAGCCAACTGGAACGCCCCTAAAGGTCACCACATTACTGTAAATGTGGTTTATTATATTAAAAATGTGATACAATTCTGATGAGATGATAACAGCAAACAGACAACATAAAAAACAGTAAGAGTTTGGACAAAGAGGCTCGTCTCCCTGGTGCACTCCCCTGTTACAAGGCTCTAAATGAAAATGTACCGCCTCCAGACCATATCTGGTCAGATCTGTGGAGAGGCGAGCTCATCACAGTAAGAATGCATGTTTTTCAACATATGATTTCAGCAATAAAAATACTTCATTTATTAAATTTAAGATCAATACATGTAATGCTATACTGAGGAACATTGATATAGCGACAAGCAGTTGGCAGACCCTGCACCAGAAAAGTAACATAGCGCTACTTTAAATTGATCTATTGCCAGGACTGAACCAGGACTGAACCAGGACTGAACCAGGACTGAGCCAGGACTGAACCAGGACTGAGCCAGGACTAAACCAGGACTGAACCAGTGTCTTATAACATTTAATACTTTATTTTTATGCAGGATCGTTAGAGGATCGGCGGAGCAACAAAACACAGAACCGCTTAGTGCTAGAATAATGTGTCGTTTATTCCCCACACAAAAACAGCATACAAAGATCACTTCAATACATCAGACAGCAACTTTAATCATCAAACCAGCGCCTTACCGTGACACGAGACTGGAGAGCCGACAGTCTGGGCAGAGCACCGGTGCTGTCCGAACAAGGCTGGGCGGTCGTACGTACCCCACAGCAGACTCTGCCAAACTGAGGGGCTCCCCGTCATTTATAGTATTGAATAAACAATGGTTGCGTACGAAGGGGAACGGGCCAGGCTCCCCTCCCAGGCGCACCTCGGATACTTTCTCAAAACAAAAGGCTGGTATCATAACTGTTGACGCTACGCTCGGCACATTCCTAAGCAGCACACAGCAACACAGCATGCAAAGTAACACCTAGTCAGGGAAGAGGGCAAACGAGGACACTACACACAGGGCTATAACCTGTCAACCAGGACTGAGCCAGGACTAAACCAGGACTGAGGACTGAGCCAGGACTGAGCCAGGACTGAGCCAGGACTGAGCCAGGACTGAGCCAGGACTGAGCCAGGACTGAGCCAGGACTAAACCAGGACTGAGCCAGAACTGAACCTGGACTGAGCCAGGACTGAACCTGGACTGAGCCAGGAGCCTGAACTGGACTAACTGATGTAGTTCTCTGTCTCTCTCCAGACGTCTAACACTATTACCTGGGCTTTGTACCATCTCTCCCGGGACCAGAGGGCTCAGGATCTACTGTCAAAGGAAGTGCAGGACGTGTGTCCTAATCTGAAACAGCCCTCCATGGACGATTTAAGCCAGATGCCCTACCTGAAGGCCGTCATCAAGGAGGCACTGAGGTATGTCTCTGCTTTTCAGGTCTGTACACAAATTAAAGCAACGAGCTGGTTTATTTTAACTTTTTGACTTTTGTGGGTGCTGTTCTGATGATTTTTATAATTAAAAATAAATCTGAATTACAATTATCAGTAAAAGTTATATTTGATTTGAAACTGTTTACATCCTATCTGGGGAAACGGACTGGTCAGGTTTATGAAATTTAAAATCTAAATCTTGCAAACAGCTCCTTACAGCTCCTTCAGTAAAGAACCTAAAGCTTTGTCCAGTGCATATTGTCATTGTGTCTTTTAGCAAGGCACTCGGCAGACGCATGCTAACATGTATTTCCTGATTGCCAGACAATAAAACGCTTTATAATTAGATGCAGACAGTTCACAGTGGACTTATTTTGGCCTCAAGAGCTGCTTATACCATATATCTGTACTGGGAAGAGACAGGCTTTGCTCAAATACACGGGAACAAGTCGGGTACAGGGCCTTTAAAGGAAAAATAACTTTGGAATAGTGTTAACAATATCGCTTTTAACGTTCTTAAACTTTTAACTTGCAGGTTGTATCCAGTGGTACCAGGAAATGCCAGATATGTGACGGAGAATGACCTGATCGTGGGCGGTTACTGGTTTCCTAAAGGGGTGACCACACTTTTCTCTGCTCTAAACAGTTAAAGTGCATATGACAGGTTTGATGTTTGTCTAAGTCTGACTTGGTTTGGTGGATAGTCCCTGTGCTGAATATTTATCATAGTTTTACTTCAGTTAAATGGCCGTTTGTGGGAAAAAAGTAAAAAAAAATACAGTATGTAATTACCTTTACATATGTCTCACCTGCTGCTCGTGTCCAACCAGGAAGTAACATTATAAACTTCACCAAATTTAAAAACTAGGTAAGATTTTTAGTCAAATCTCACTTAAAATGATGTTAATACTGGTATGTTTTAGTGAAATGAGTAGTTGAACCTGTCATATGCAACTTTAACTAACATAAACAGTGCATATTATATATTTTCCACTTCCCACAAGGAAAGATACGGTGAAAAATCGAATGTTTCAGAGCTTTTAACCACGTTCTACTGGTTTCACGTCTCATATACCCTCTTAAAGTTGTATTTAGAGTGATTCATGCTTGTTAAATTTAAGTGTAATAATAATGAGGCCCAGACACTATTGTTCCATCTATTATTTATTGAACGATGTCGTGATTAGGCCTGTAGTCGACTGAAGAATTCTTGTTGGACTAAAGCCACGCCCCCTTTTTAGTCTGCTAAAAAAGGGGGCGTGGCAAAAGCTCTCAAAACTACTAAATATATCCATTGTTTGACAGGAGTTCGTGCAAAAACAACTATGTCCACTGTGTAGAAGTCCTTAAGATGAGGATTTCTATGGGACAACAGCAGAAAGGAGCAGTTTAGTATTTAGCATTTAGTTAAACAGGCAGCTCGGACTCACGATGTACAAGTTTAATCTGTCTTTACATAAATAAGATATGAATATATGACCATGATTTCCTCTTCAGATAAACTCATGCTGTAAATTCGGGGGTGGGGCCACTTCAAACATGAATATTTTGTCGTTTCAGTCAAACCACGATGGTTTTCTGACGCTGTATTCATCACAGATATGTTAGTAAATGGCGGCCAGCACTTCCTAGTACTTATTTTGAGAATAAATAGTAGTTTTTGCATGAACTCCCCCTGCAGGTGTTGTCTTGTGAGTGTAATTTGGGTCAGATGCGCAGAGATATGTTATAATTCGAGAGCTTTTACCACATCCCCTTTTTAGTCGAGTAATCTGTAATCTATGCTGATAAAACTCATCATCCTTAAAATCTAAATATAATGATAAAGACGAAAGACGAAACCAGTGGCTCTCAAACTGTTCACACCAAGTACTATCAGAGAAAATATTCCAGGTTTAATCAAGGGCTGCACCAGGTCTAAAAGTGAACGACATATTTCCACTAGCTCTAAGCAAGAAATGATCAAACCCACAAATCGAAGAGCTGCTCATGTACCGCCTGAACGAGCCCTCGTGCCACAGTTTGAGAAACATGCACTGAATGATTGAAGTACTACAGCCCTAACAGGAATTATTTGAAAATGAAAGCGTCTGATTTGTGTTGCGTAGACCCAGTTCCACCTGTGTCACTACGCCGTGTGCCACAGCGCGGAGGAGTTCCCGGAGCCGGAGCGTTTTATCCCGGAGCGGTGGCTGCGTCCCGGGCTGAACACGGACGGAGCCTACAGCCGCTCCCTGCCCACGGTCCAGGAGCACCACCCCTACAGCTACATCCCGTTCGGGGTCGGAGTGCGGGCGTGTGTGGGGAAACGCGTCGCGGAGATGGAGATGTACCTCGCTCTGAGCCGGGTCAGTCACACCGAGAACCAGGCTGTCACTATATCTACAGGACAATGATAATGAAGACAGATAGGGACAGATACAATGAATATTATAAAATGGCGAGTTGTACAAGCTACTCACTAACAGAAATGATCAGGTTCTACATTTGTGAATTCAACTTTTGGATATTTCATGATTACATTGTATTTTTTTGAGGTACATCTAAAAGGTAAATGCAGAAACGTTGACCCTGAACTTTATTAGACATTAGAGCTCGTTATACTTGATGACAGGGCCGGTCCTAGCTTTCAGGGGGCCCTAAGTTGAATTGTGTCCTTGATATATTATATTATTTTCAGTATAAATGTTTGGGCTCTTGGGGGCCCTCTGCTGGCCTCGGGGCCCTAAGCAGCTGCTTAGTCTGATTATAGACTGGACTGGCCCTGTTTGATGAGAATCTGCATTTTAACAAAACTGATGTTAGCTGCTCTCGTTAAATATTATTGCCTTATAACATGGTAAAACTCCACTGTGGTCCCTGTGAAACTCATCATGGTGAATAATTAGGATGCTCTGAATGCAAAAGGTCAGTGAGGAATAACTTTGGACCCACAGCAAACCTTTTAAAATTAACTCGTTCTGTTTTTCACGTTTCACATTCCAGACAGTAAAATCAGGTACAGGGCCTTTGAGTAGGAAGGCCAAAAGGAAATACGAGCTACATCCGGAATAAACCAGGCTTTAGCTGGAATGTTCCACACAATTCTGATAAACATATCCAGATTTTTGAACTACTCTGACAAACACGTATTCTTACTGTGAGCAGGGTCTCCTTTCCACAGATCTCACCTGTTACTGGGTCACATTCAGAGACGATGTATAAATGGACGTAGCTGACCCTCTAGCCGCCACGTTCCAAACAGGAAGTGATCATGGGCGTTCTTCCAGCTCCACTGACTCTGGCTCCAGTTCACTTTACTTTATAAAACTGTGGCCTCGCTCTGTAGCTGCTGCTGTCAGACTCACATTTTGGTCTTAAAACATATGAACATTAATAAGAGACAAATCAGGTGCCTGTGAAATCAAGAAGTTGCCGTAACCTCCACCAAAAAAATTACATAGCCCGCCTTTAACTTAGACACACGACCAGCCTATAACTTCTACTGTCATTCGCTACAGTACAGTTTAAAAGAATAATGAACATTAGTTTTATAAAAAGCAGAAGCTTCCAGGTAATTTTTACTTTATTTTATGCCAATGTACAAATATAAACAGCACTGGTTTTTGCTTGACAAGCTGCTGTACTGTTTTCCAGTTGATGCAGAAGTACGAGGTGCGTCCTGAAGATGGCGCTCCTGTGATAGAAGCCAAAACCAGGATCCTGATGATCCCCGGGACCCCAGTCAATCTGCGCTTCCTGCAGCGGGCCTGAGGAGGGCGCTGCACACCAGAGGCACTGAGACGGCAGCATCACACTTCACACTTTCACATATTCATGAAACAATAACCAGATTAACCACAATTAATCAAATATGGAAATAAATGTTAACCAATAATAACTGATACTTTGCAGCTCGTCATTCCCTGGGGGTGTGACGCTAACTGTAGGCACTGCTTTGTCTGAATGTCTGTTACTGAAGTGAGACTTTAATCATTATACTTTAATTTGATATTCTTTTGAACATAATCTGGAAATAAATAATAGACTTAGCTGAACTAAAACAGGTGAGCTGAGTTGTGCTGTTAAACATTCCCCTCAAATGACATCACAGTCACAAGCTAGTTAGCATTAGCCAAATGAAAATGTGCTGTTTAAATACATTTTGTGCTTTTTCTTGAGTTTTCAGACGATCTTAAAGCTTTTTTGGCAGTGTTTGCTAATATGTGCATTGTGTCACCATGGTAACTGCTGAACATTCTGTCATAGACATGCATGGAGAATACCCCATCATTTCAGATGGTGAGCAGGGGCCTATATAACTCTACAGGAAAAAAAAAAATTCAATATCTTACATGTCACACATGTTGAACTTCTCATTATTTCTTTGGGATTGGCTCCACAAACTTGTCATATTAATCTTATGTCTTAAAATCCTTTCAACTGAGAACGATCACGTCTTTGAGGTTGAATAATGGCTCCACTTTCTGAAAATACTGTGAAAGAATAATTTAACTTTGTTTATTGACACTGACAGAGAAAACCGTTGAACTTTGTGCCATATGTGTGATTATTTTAGTCTAATTTTTGGCTAAAATTGTACATACTGTGGCTTTAAGAGGCATGGAGAAATGAAAGCAATATGTGGCATATTTCTCATTTCAGTATTCTCATAATATCTGCTCTGAGTCTGAATACTGCTTTTCTGCCAAATGCTGATAATGTTTTGCACTTCCTGCACTTTAATCCCTACATTTATTTCTAAAGTTTGTATATTACTAAATAAAAATCACGTAACTGAACCCAGAAGATGTCTGTGTTAATGAAGAACAAAACCACGACTGAAATAGATCACACAGTAATTATATTTTAATGATTAATCAGAACTAAATGACCATGACTAAAGCAGAACTAAATGAGGACTAAACCAGGACTAAATGAGGACTTAATCAGGACTAAACCAGGACTAAATGAGGACTTAATCAGGACTAAATGAGGACTTAATCAGGACTAAACCAGGACTAAATGAGGACTTAATCAGGACTAAACCAGGACTAAATGAGGACTAAACCAGGACTAAATAAGGACTAAACCAGGACTAGATGAGGACTTAATCAGGACTAAATGAGGACTTAATCAGGACTAAACCAAGACTAAACGAGGACTTAATCAGGACTAAACCAGGACTAAATGAGGACTTAATCAGGACTAAATGAGGACTTAATCTGGACTAAACCAGGACTAAACCTAAAGACTAATCAGGACTAAATGAGGACTTAATCAGGACTAAACCAGGACTAAATGAGGACTAAACCAGAACTAAGTGAGGACTAAACCAGAATTTAACCAGAAATAAAACCAGGACTAAATCAAGATTAAACCAAAACTAAATTAGGACTAGACCAGAACTAAACCAAAATGAAACCAGGATTAAACTCAGACTAAATTAATACTAGGTCATGACTAAAACAGCTATTAGCTAACACAGCTATTACATATTACACATATGCTGTTTGTGATGTGGGTAGTTCATTTAAATTTTTTTATTATTTTTTTTTTAGATGTCTGTTACACTCAGACCGAAATGTTAATTATATCATTAAGAATCTACAAGACAGTAACACATATTTGTTATTTTAAATTCTTGTATTTTGGTAGTTCTAAAGTAAATCACGTTTTTGTTCCTGTATCTTTTTTTCCATCCTGCGTTCCCATGTGCGTCCACTAGATGGGGCTGTGTGCGTTTCCAGTTGGTGTTTTTCATTCCATCAGATGCTCGGATCCACAGGCCGCGGCGCGTGTAGGAGCAGCTTCAGACAAGTGTCATTTTTCCGCACTCCCCACGCGCCTCCTCTCCACGCGCCTCCTCTCCACGCGCCTCCCCGGGTCTTTATAACCGCGCCATGTAACCGCTCCAGCGTCCATCCCTCCGGCTCTCCTCCATGGACGCGGCACTGCAGCGATAGAACCCACCGCCCAGTCCTGCTCCACTCTCAGCGCCTCCTCTCAGCAGCTCCAGGCCGACATGAGCGCGTCGTGGAGCGGGTAGAACGCAGCCGGATCCCCGCTGTTACGCACGGTGCTCCCCGGTGTTTGGATGTTCCACCGCTGGCATCATCATCATCATCACCATCATGTGAGTCAAAGATGAAGATGGAGGTGAGTGCACGCGCTGTACACACGCACGCGCACACCTATCAGTTCTTTTGTCTGGGCACCTGCTGTGGGACGCGCGGGTTTATGGGTAAAAGGCCTGTTTTTGGACACGCGCAGTGGTTGTGTCGGGGTCATGAGCGCGTGATGAGGCCGGGATTGAGGCTTTGTGAACGGTGCTGCCCAGAACGAGCCAGGCCTGAAGGTCTGGAGGCTGTGAGCCAATGGAAAAACCTGTTATTATGGGTCTATTGGAGGGGATTAAGGATAAGGAGTCATGCAGCCTGACAAAATGGCCACACCATCAATAAATCATAATGTAAGTGGCTTAGTCATAATTCCACATGTATCTGCTCTGCTGCTGACAAATATATACTGTTTTGGTTGAGAGGCACACTGAGGTACAAGTGCTACTGCATGTACTTTTAGACTGTTATAACTGCACTACACTGTACTAATATATGTGTGTAAAATGAGAGAGAAAGATTATTTATTATATCCAAAATGCTATAAAAAACAGTACAAGTCCTCCATATTAAAGCAATAATAATAAAGGTGGAGGATACACTTAACTGTAGTACTTACAGAGCCTCCTGAGTCCTGACCTGAATCATTTATTAAGCCTGTTTTACAAATTGTCTCGTTATTTCCATAGCAAACAAAGTGTTAAGTTGTTTGGTTAAGATGAAAGGCTTGAACGAGAGCTAAACCAGGACTAAACCAGGGCTAAACCAGGACTAAACCAGGGCTAAACCAGGACTAAACCAGGACTAAAGCAGGGCTAAACCAGGGCTAAACCAGGACTAAACCAGGACTAAACCAGGACTAATCCAGGACTAAACCGGGACTAAACCGGGACTAAACCAGGATTAAACCTGGGCTAAACCAGGACTAAACCAGGACTAAACAAAGACTAGACCAGGGCTAAACCAGGACTAAACCAGGGCTAAACCAGGGCTAAACCAGGACTAAACCAGGACTAAACAAAGACTAGACCAGGGCTAAACCAGGACTAAACCAGGGCTAAACTAGGACTAAACCAGGACTAAACCAGGACTAAACCAGGGCTAATCCAGGACTAAACCAGGGCTAAACTAGGACTAAACCAGGACTAAACCAGGACTAAACCAGGGCTAAACCAGGACTAAACCAGGACTAAACCAGGGCTAAACCAGGACTGATCCAGGACTAAACCAGGGCTAAACCAGGGCTAAACCAGGACTAAACCAGGACTAAACCAGGGCTAAACCAGGGCTAAACCAGGGTTAAACCAGGGCTAAACCAGGGCTAAACCAGGGCTAAACCAGGGCTAAACCAGGACTAAACCAGGACTAATCCAGGACTAAACCAGGACTATACCAGTGTTATAATGGTGGCTCATTTATATTCCTCTGAGCGTTTCCCTCTAAAGACCTGAACACACTGAGGCTCAGACTGACTCCAGCAGTAACTCTGTTAGTAGAGACACTGAAATCAAATCAGTGAAAAATGTTATTGAATAAATGTGCAAGATGCTTAAGCCCCCATGCTTAAATATGTCAGATGCCCTCCCATCCTCTTACATCCCTGTAGTGTTAGACTGATGGGGACAGGTCATATGTCTCTGGTTAATCTGCAGATGTTGTGGTGTGTTGGATAAATATAGCAGCAGAATGGAGCTCGTCACTAACAGAAATGATTATTTGTGGAGATTTGGTATTAAAGTCTTATACATGACTGCTCCATGTGAGAGAGACACACCACACTGTACTGTGCAGTTATAGACAGGAGGGTGGTAGTGGTAGAGGTAGTAATTGTAGTGGTAGTAATAGTAGTGGTAGTAGTTTTGGTTGTGGTAGTGGTGGTGGTGGTGGTAGTGGTAGTAATAGGAGTGGTAGGTAGGTAGTGGTAGTGGTAGTGGTGGTAGTAGTGGTGGTAGTAGTAGTGGTGGTGGTAGTGGTAATAGTAGTGGTAGTAGTAGTTGTGGTGGTAGTGGTAGTAGTAGTGGTGGTGGTAGTGGTGGTAGTAGTGGCAGTAGTAGTGGTAGTAGTAGTAGTGGTAGTAGTGGTGGTAGTGGTAGTGGTGGTAGTAGTAGTAGTAGTAGTAGTAGTAGTAGTGGTAGTGGTAGTAGTGGTGGTAGCAGTAGTAGTAGTGGTAGTAGTGGTAGTGGTGGTAGTGGTAGTAGCGGTGGTAATAGTAGTGATAGTGGCCATTAAATAGAGCCTAATCTTTAGTGTGTGTTTTGTAGTAGGAGGAGTAGTAGTAGTGGTACTTTAGTGGTACATTTGAATGGTGGTAAGTGTTTGTCTGTGAGCAGCGGTTAATCCCAATCTGTGAAACGACACAAAAATAATGAGATTTAATCCCGCCTCGCTCCGGATTAAGCGCCTTTTACCCACTACTACAAAGACCCAGTGTATCTGAGGAATACTGCCAATACTGCACAGGTGAACTGCACCAACGACGGGTCTGTAGAGAATTAATGTGAGAGAGCGAGGATGGAAATGGACCACATATTGTCCAGGGCCGTCAATCAATCAGTAATCAATAATAATATCAGTAATAAGTGGCACCTGTTTTTTCCCCCCGTGTATTTGAGTAAAATATACAATACTGCAGTACAGAGGTCAAAATAAGTCTGCTGTGTACTGTCTGCAGCTGATTATAAACCGTTTATTGTCCAAGAATCTGGAAGTGCAATGTTAGCATGCTAGTTGTCATCTTTACTGTCCCAGGAAAACTCTGCTCTGGTCTCTGAGAGTTGTGAAACGAGCTTATAAACTCGCTGAGGTGAATAATTAGGATGTTCAGAACAGTTATATTGTACTAACAAGTTACATTTATAAGTCTAAATATAAAGATAACTAACTACTGATACTAGTGCTACTTCTGCTCGTACTACTGCTATGTCTTGTCCTTCAATATCTTGTGTACATATTTTGCCGTAGAGTCTGCTGTAATGTTCCCCCTGGTGCTTTAATTGGCCCTTTATGGTCCGACCTCTGCTTCTCTGATTTGAACCCGAAATACATTTGACTTTGTTTTCCAATCGATCCGTGTCTTTGATTTTTCCCCCGTGCCGTCGAGCACATGGAGCCCACACGTTTGTATCGATCAAACGCTCCGTCGTGTTTTCATTATCACTCCCACTGTAACGTGACGGGTTCGACACGACTGAAGCGGCGTTTGGCATTTTGTGATTCAGATTCAGACACATTTCCCCCACAGAAGTGAACTGACTGGTCCTGGTCTTTTTCGACAGTGGGCATTTATCCGCCAAGTATTACGTGAGTCTGGTCAGCGGCGAATGTCCCAGAGTTCAGACGGGCGTGATTGACAGGTGGATTAGCCAATCAGGGACAGGCATGGTCTATGGCAAAAAGAATAAAGGAAGAAATCTCACAATGGGCTGAAAAATACACAGAGATATCAGTCTTGCCAAGTATTAAGTGAAGTTTAAGTATTTCTATCTTGCCTGGGATCCATATTATACACTTCTCCAATACGTCATGACATTGTGAGTCTGGTCTCATTGGGAGTCGGCTCATGCTTTTTGTTCAAAATGATAGATAACCAATGAGCTCCTTCGTTTCACACGCATCACTGAAATAAACAAATCTGATTGGACGGTCGGCGTGTTTGGTTCTGGCTCGAGATACGACAAAGGGAGCGGGGTAAAAATGAGTTTCAGGAAACGTAACTCACATTTACATTTGTGTCCAGTGAATCCCTTTGGTTTGATATTGTTCCTCTTTATGTTAGTACATCGCTTACGTAATAAATGAATTAAATACACCATGAAACCAGTAATATGACAGTATGTATTAAAGCAGACTGAGCTGTGTCTGCTCCACAGTTATAATCTGTGACACCTGTGGATCATTATGTTATAATTCGCACAATTTAAATCACAATATTCATCTAAACGACTCAATAAAAGAAACAATCTGCTGACTTCTTCAATAGGAGCTGATGTCGTCACAGTGGGCGTGTACCAGGGGAGGTGAAAACGGGGATTGATTTCCAAAATGGCGTCTTGAAAATAAGCGATTAAAGCTCAAACATGAGTCACTCCAAATCAACTTCAGAGGCTCAACGAGAAGAATGTACTGAACTAGAACAGGGAATAGGTCTGATTTAACATAAATATTACAAAAAACGAACAAACTACACCGACATTTTTAAAGCTTCCTCTGGATCCTCTCAGTGACTCAGGTTTGGTGTCCCATTCAGTCACAATGATTTATTTGCAAAAAAGACCACGAGACCATAGTATTGCGCATCCACCACTAATACTACGAATCCCAGAATGCTTTGCAAACGTGTTGGCGCTGACCCCCAACACTTCTGTTCACACACATCAGCGTCTGTGACTTGTGGCCTCACTCACGTTTAATCCACCACTTCTGAAAAACATGCAGATGCTGTTGTGAAGTTTTTCAATAAATATTTAGTTTGGCCCACGACTTAGTCCCAGTTTTTTATTTTATTTTCTATTTTGGCCCTCTGTGAATCTGAGTTTGACACCCCCTGCTTTAGTTCATAGACTTTACTTTTGGACTGGATTGGACACAGAGGTTTATGTGCTAGAATTTCTACAAAAATTCGAAATAAAAATGACAAAGCCAAAACTGGGACTGCATCTATTTCTACATTCAGAATGATGTCAGAGTCTTATGTCTTGTTCCCGCGGATCGTGTGTCGTGTGTCGGAGTTAAATCGACGGCAGGTTTTGGATGTAACTCAGTGTGAACCGTGAGTCAGACCTCGGCGCTGTTATGTAACAGAGGAGCAGCTGTCGCCTCCTCCTCTTCACCTTTCATCATCATCAGCGGCTCCTCCTTTTGGTCACGTTTGATATTACAGGACAAAAAGTCGGCATCTTGTGTTTGATCACGCCTCCTGTTTCTGTTACTTTGTTTGTCTTTGTAGTACGGAGCCTTCTCACGAGGGCCGCTGGAGCTAGTGTCACGATTCCGATACCACTCTTTATTTTATTTAGACAACAGAATGTGATTTTCAACATTAAATCATAGTCTGTTCTTTCATATTCCCATGTGTCCTCATATCTGTGTAGGTTCATACTGGTCCATGGGTGTGTACTAGTCTATGTGTCTTATACTTGTGAAAGATACAGCTCAGATAGACAGTTATTCAGGAAAGGCGCATTTCTGTTTCTTTTTAGTATCGATAGCTGCTCAAATGAGTTTCGATACTAGTTTTGGTATCAATTAGTATCAGACTTTTGATACTTTTGACAATCCTACATTGTAGTGTAGAGTATAGACAGTACAGATTCTTTTTTGGCGTTTGGTTTAATAATGCCTCTGTCTTTGTAGTGAAAGATCTTTATGTGTTTAGAGTCTATGTGTTTAGAGTCTGTAAGGAGTACCTACTCAGTCCTGGTTTAGTTCTAGTTTAGTCCTGATATAGTTTGGATTTAGACCCTGGTATAGTTCTGGTTTAGTTCCCCTGTGGCTCCCGGGATTCCCAGTGGTCTCCCATCCGAAGACACTAACCGGGTCCGTTCCTGCTTAGCTTCAGACGAGATCGGACAAAAAGATCTGGTCTAGTCCAGGTTTAGATCCATGTTTAGTCCCAGTTTAGCAGTTTAGTAAAGAAAAGTATCGATACCAAAACTAGTATCGAAACTAGATGCTTATGTGAGATGGTGTTGATACTAAAAAACCTAGTACACACCCATGGACCACTATGAACCTACGACTGGGGGACTACACAGATATAAGGCCACATGGTGAGTGGAAAACAAAAGTAGAAAACAAGAGTAGAAAACAAAGTACTATTATGTAATATTAAAAATCACATTGTATTGTCTAAAAAAAAGTGTTTTATTATCATCGTGGTATTTGAGTCTGTGCCTTAGTATTGTACAGTACATCGTGACACTAGTCTGGATTCTTTTTTCAGTATTGATAGTTTTAATGTTTTCCGTGTCATGCGGCTGTGCTCATGTCGTGATGTTGTGAATGAGTAAGTCCTCCTCCTGCTCTCCTCCTGCTCTGCTCCCCTCCTGCTCCCCTCCTGCCCTCCTCCTGCTCTCCTCCTGCTCTCCTCCTGCTCTCCTACCGCTCTCCCTCCCGCTCCCCCTCCCGCTCCCCTCCCGCTCCCCTCCTGCTCCCCTCTTTCTCTCCTCCTGCTCTCCTCCTGCTCTCGTTCTGCCCTCCTCCTGCTCTCCCCCTGCCCTCCTCCTGCTCTCCTCCTGTTCTCTTCCTGCCCTCTCCTTCTCTCCTCCTTCTCTCTTCCTTCTCTCCTCCTTCTCCCCTCCTGCCGTCTCCTTCTCTCCTCCTTCTCTCCTCCGGCCCTCCTCCTGCCCTCCTCCTTCTCTCCTCCTGCCCTCCTACTGCCCTCCTCCTGCTCTCCTCCTGTCCTCCTCCTTCTCTCCTCCTGCCCTCTCCTGCTCTCCTCCTGCTCTCCTCCTGCCCTCCTCCTTCTCCTCCTGCTCTCCTCCTTCTCTCCTCCTTCTCTCCTCCTGCTCTCCTCCTTCTCCCCTCCTTCTCTCCTCCTGTCCCCAACGCCAACCCCGAGTTTCATAATCCTGACTCACTTAAGTCTGTTAGGATTTATATATAGGCTACACTCCTCTGCAGTCTGAGAGGGAGGAGAGAGAAAGAGAGAAGAGAGGAAAAAAAAGAGGGAGATAAAGAGAGGGAGGGCTGGTGGTGGAGGAGGAGGAGCCGGACGTGATCGTATCCCTGAGTTTACCTCCGGACAAACTGTGTCACCTGCTGTCGCGGAAATCCACTCACTGTGTTCAGGTCTTTTTACAGCTCAGACACCAGCGGAGTTTTTGTCATGGCAGTAAAGCCAACAACAACTAGCATGCTAATGTGCACTCTCTGATTCTCGAACATTAAAACACTTTCTGATTAGATGCAGACAATAAACAGTGTGCTTATTTTGACCAGAGCTGCTTATGCAATAATACAATATCTGAAGTGGGACAAATGCTGCTCTTGTCTGCTCTCTCACCTCACATCACCTCCTCCTCTCTCTTTCTCTCTCTCCCCTCTCTTTTTTCTTCTCTCTCCCCTCTCTGTCCCTAATCCCCCCCTCCCCTCTTTTTCTCTCTCTCTCCTCCTTTTCTCACTCCTCTATACCCCGCTCTCTTTCTCTCTACTCCCCTCCCCCCCCCCCCTCTCTCTCTGTCCCTAAATTCCCCTCCCCCTCTCTTTCTCTCTCTTTCCCCCCTCTCTCTTTCTCTCTGTCTCCCCCCTTTCTCTCTCTCTCTCTCTCCCCCCCTCTCTCTGTCCCTAAGCCCCCCCCTCTCTTTCTCTCTCCCCCCCTCTCTCTCTCCGCCCCTAATCCCCCTCCCCTCTCTTTCTCTCTCTCTTCCCCTCTCTTTCTCTCTGTCTTCCCCCTTTCTCTTTCTCTCCTCCTTCTCTCCCCTTCTCTCTTTCTCTCCCTCCCTCTCCCCTCTCTCTCCCTCCCTAAGCCCCCCTCTCTTTCTCTCTCTCTCCCCCTCTCTCTCCACCCCTAATCCCCCTCCCCTCTCTTTCTCTCTCTCTTCCTCTCTCTTTCTCTCTGTCTCCCCCCTTTCTCGCTCTCTCCTCCTCTCTCCCTCTCTCTCTGTCCCTAAGCCCCCCCCTCTTTTCTCTCTCTCCTCCTCTCTCTCTTCTTTCTCTCTGTCTCCCCCCCTTTCTCTCTCTCTCCTTCCTCCTTCTCTCCCCCTCTCTCTCTGTCTCTCTTTCCCTAAGCCCCCTCTCTTTCTCTCTCCTCCCTCCCTCTCTTTCTTCTCTTCTCCTTCTCTCCCCCTCTCTCTTCTCTGTGTCCTGTATCCCCCCTCTCTTTCTCTCTCTCCCTCCTCTCTTTCTCTTCTCCTTCTCTCCCCCTCTCTCTCTCTGTCCCTAAGCCCCCCTCTCTTTCTCTCTCTCCCTCCCTCTCTTTCTCTCCTCTTTCTTCTCCCCCTCTCTCTCTGTCCCTAAGCCCCCTCTCTTTCTCTCTCTCCCTCCCTCTCTTTCTCTCCTCCTTCTCTGTTGTCTTGCTGGGAGAGAGTTGTTTTTGCCCTCAATGCCACCCCGGGTCTCTAGGCTACAAGTTGCATCACCACAACATTTGGATGAAGTACTTCTGCTACTGCCATTACTTCTACCACTACTACCACTACTACTACTAATACTATAGTGCTACTACTGCTACTAATACTGCTACTGCTACTATTAGATCTATATGTGGCCGGACTCTCTGTCCCTAATCCCCCCCTCCCCTCTCCCCCTCCCCCCCCCCCTCTCCTCCTTTTCTCACTCCTCTCTATACCCCGCTCTCTCTTTTCTCTACTCCCCTCTCTCCCTCCCTCTCTTTCTCTCCTCCTTCTCTCCCCCTCTCTCTCTGTCCCCCATTTCCCTCCCCCTCTCTTTCTCTCTCTCTGTCTCCCCCTTTCTCTCTCTCTCTCCTCCTTCTCTCCCCCTCTCTCTGTCCCTAAGCCCCCCTCTCTTTCTCTCTCTCTCTTCCTCTCTCTTTCTCTCTCTGTCCCCCCCCCTTTCTCTTTCTCTCCTCCTTCTCTCCCCCTCTTTCTCTGTCCCTAAGCCCCCTCTCTTTCTCTCTCCCCCCTCTCTCCGCCCCTAATCCCCTCCCCTCTCTTTCTCTCTCTCTGCATCACCACAACATTTGGATGAAGTACTTCTGCTACTGCCATTACTTCTACCACTACTACCACTACTACTACTAATACTATAGTGCTACTACTGGCTGGATTATACAGACAAAAATAAACGTGTCTCTCTCTTTCTCCATATTGTTTAAATCCATCAGAAATAAACTTTAAAATTATCCACTAAAGTGCAAAAATATTCAAATTTTGCTTTACTTCCTACAAAAACATCTCCACAAAAATTAAACTCCCTCCGAGCTTTTCCCTCCTTCACTTGTTGATGTCCTGTTCCTGTCACATGACCCGAACGCTGCTCTCTGATTGGCTCCTGAGGCCGAGAGGAGGCTGTTGCTATGGGGCTGTGAGCTGCGTTCTGATTGGCTGTCGGTGTCCTCATGTGTTCCTGTATCCAGCATCCAGACAGGAAGTGGAGACGAGACGGAGGAGCAGACGTGTTTTTGTTTATCAGGAACATTTGGAACAAGAGAAAAACATTGTATTTTTTTGCAATTTATCAGAAAAACGCCGAAACATGCCTGTAAATGTCGAGACTGAGGTTCAAGTTTGGCTTAAAAGGTGAATGAAGTGGAGAATTAAAAACTAGTAGCATAAAGATACAGATACCTCACATTGCAATAAAGGAAAGTACTTTTACTTTTGTAGCTACTTCAAACTCTTGATTGTTGGTTTATTAAAGATTGTCCTGATAGGTTGTCTTCCTCCTCTTCCTCCTCTTCCTCCTCTTCTTCTTCTTTATCTGTGGAGCGAGACGTGGAAGTTTTCCTCTCGTGAACCTTTTGCTGTTGCCGTTGGGGATCAGGCTGTTGCTATAGAAACACAAACAAAATGGATCCCAGACTATTGTCCTGAAAATCCCCAAGTCCTGGTTTCACCCTGACAACTCTGTGAACTAAAACACAAAGTACTGCTACCATTACTGCTACTAATGCTCCTACTACTGCTGTTAGTACTGCTCCTACTGCTAAATGTACCTGATGTAGTACTTTGAGATTTCATAAAAATGTAAATCAAATGTGTTATTATTACTACTACTATTACTGCTACTGCTACTATTACTGTAACTACTGCTACTACTGCTGCTACTACTACTACAACTACTACTACTGCTGCTACTGCTACTACTACTATCGGTACTACTGACTACTATTACTGCTACTACTACGACAACTACTACTACTAACTACTGCTGCTACTACCACTGCTAACTACTGCCGCTACTGCCACTACTAACTACAACTACTGCTGCTACTACTACTACTGCTACTAATACTGCTACTACTACTACTGCTACTAACTACTACCGCTACTAACTACTACTACTGCTGCTGCTACTACTACTACTACTACTTCTACTGCTGCTGCTGCTACTACTGCTACTAAGTACTACCGCTGCTACTACTACTACTAACTACTACTACTACTACTAACTACTACTACTACTACTGCTGCTACTACTACTACTAACTACTACTACTACTACTGCTGCTACTACTACTACTACTACTACTACTACTACTACTGCTACTACTACTAACTACTACTACTACTACTACTACTGCTGCTACTACTACTACTACTACTACTAACTACTGCCGCTACTAACTACTACTACTGCTACTACTACTAACTACTACTACTACTACTACTACTACTACTACTACTACTACTACTACTACTACTACTAACTACTGCCGCTACTAACTACTACTACTGCTACTACTACTGCTACTACTACTGCTACTATCACTACTACTAACTACTGCTGCTACTGCTACTACTACGACTATTACTGCTACTACTGCTCCTCCTATTACTACTAAAACATGTCAACCCTGAACAGAAAAGTACATTTTAAATCTCGCACCTTCTGTCTGTCGTATATTTGTTTGTGACGAGGTGAAGCTTCGAGGTCGACGCAGGACACGAGGAAACACAGAGACTCATGAATAAGACAAAAGCTCAGACGACGTGAGTTACATAAAAAACCAACGAACCGACAAACCGCGACCCAAAGCCTCCTGCTCCAGACACAGCCCGGAGTCGGTGTTCAGAGCAGTTTATGAATGAACTCGCTGACCGGGAGTGACGGAGGTTAACGCAGACACATGTACTTGTGTTTGCGACATAGTTATAATCTTTGATCATCTAGAATCGATGATACTTCGGACATTTTAAATCGCAATATTGATCAACTTCATTAAAGACACAAATCTGAATCTGAAAATGGCTACACAATAACGCCGATTCCTAGGAGTTGCTTTAATAACACATTTAAAACCTTTTGAATTTTTATCTGATGTTTTATAAATACATATATTCCTTCTTTCTCTCCCAGGTGTCTGTGTATTTGTGGCTGGAGCTCTACGGCGCCCCCTGTCCGTCTCCTCCCACCTGATCTGCGCTTCCTGGTTCTGCTCCCCTCCTGGCCTTTGACCCCCTGACAGTGCCGTTGCCATGGAGACGACCCTGGAGCCCCTGGACCCGGCGCTGGTGAACCCCGTGGTGAGGCCGGACGCTCTGGACCCGTGTCTGGACTCTAGGGGGCGCTACAAGGTGGTCCCATCTGTGGTCTGCTCCATGTGCTGCCTCTTCGGGATCATCTACTGCTTCTTTGGTCAGTTCTGGACTTGGTTTAGTCCAGGTTTAGTCACAGTTTAGTCTTAGTTAGTCGTTTCTGGTTTAGTCCTGGTTTAGTCCCGGTTTAGTCCTGGTTATGTCCGGTTTAGTCCTGGTTTAGTCCCGGTTTAGTCCTGGTTAAGTCCCAGTTTAGTCCTGGTTTAGTCCCGGTTTAGTCCTGGTTATGTCCGTTTTAGTCCTGGTTTAGTCCCTGTTTAGTCTTAGTTAGTCGTTTCTCATTTTCATCCTGGTTTAGTCCCAGTTTAGTCCCGGTTTAGTCCTGGTTTAGTCCGGGTTTAGTCCTGGTTTAGTCCTGGTTTAGTCCCGGTTTAGTCCTGGTTTAGTCCTGGTTTAGTCCTGGTTTAGTCCCTGTTTAGTCCTGGTTTAGTCCCGGTTTAATCTGAGTTAGTCGTTTCTGGTTTAGTCCTGGTTTAGTCCTGGTTTAGTCCTGGTTTAGTCCCGGTTTAGTCCTGGTTATGTCCGGTTTAGTCCTGGTTTAGTCCCGGTTTAGTCCTGGTTAAGTCCCAGTTTAGTCCTGGTTTAGTCCCGGTTTAGTCCCTGTTTAGTCTTAGTTAGTCGTTTCTCATTTTCATCCTGGTTTAGTCCCAGTTTAGTCCCGGTTTAGTCCTGGTTTAGTCCGGGTTTAGTCCTGGTTTAGTCCTGGTTTAGTCCCGGTTTAGTCCTGGTTTAGTCCTGGTTTAGTCCTGGTTTAGTCCTGGTTTAGTCCTGGTTTAGTCCCTGTTTAGTCCTGGTTTAGTCCCGGTTTAATCTGAGTTAGTCGTTTCTGGTTTAGTCCTGGTTTAGTCCTGGTTTAGTCCTGGTTTAGTCCCGGTTTAGTCCTGGTTTAGTCCCGGTTTAGTCCCGGTTTAGTCCTGGTTTAGTCCTGGTTTAGTCCTGGTTTAGTCCTGCTTTAGTCCCGGTTCAGTCCTGGTTTAGTACTGGTTTAGTACTGGTTTAGTCCTGGTTTAGTCCTGGTTTAGTCCCGGTTTAGTCTGAGTTAGTCGTTTCTGGTTTTGTCCTGGTTTCATCAAGGTCGTGATGTTTGTGGTACTGTATTTTTGCAGTATATTGCTGCACTTTGTTAACATACAGTACTTTTATGTTGTATTATTGTATTTTGTGGGCTACTGTTGCTTTAAACAGAAATATAACACAGACATATTTAGGTCACAACATATTTAGGTCACAACGTTATCTTTTATCGTTTAGAAAATGCTATATTCGCCCAAAACAACGGATTATAGCGTTACTTCAGTTTCAGTTTCATTTTCACCAGTCTGAGCCCCTCTTCGCTTCGCTCTCTGCACTAAGTCACTCCCCCTTTCAGAGCGCTATCACAACACAATCAGTGTGCGTCCCGCTAAAGGAACTACTGCACATCGCATCAGGTTTGTGAAGTTGTAGTGTATTGTAGGCTTGTGGGTGGAGCCTCTTACAGCGAAGGAGAGTTTGAATAGGACTCGGGGGAGATCACTAGATTACTCAAACATGCATGGATGACATATAAAACCTCTCCAGACGTGTTTTTGATGAGAGAACAACATTATAACGTGATAGAGCGTGGCAGTAAAGGTGTGATGTTCTTGTATTCTGTATTTTTACATCATATCGCTGTATTTTGTGCAGGTTACCGCTGCTTTAAGGCCGTGATGTTTCTGACCGGCCTCATGTTCGGCTCCGTGGTCATCTTCATGCTGTGTTATAAGGAGCGGGTCCTGGACACTCAGCTGAGCGTGGAGGCGGCGGTGGGCATCGGGCTGGGCATAGGGACCCTCTGTGGGCTGTCACTATGCTGGTGCGCTCCGTCGGGCTCTTCATGGTCGGGCTGCTGCTCGGGCTGCTCGTCGCCGTGGCAACGCTGGTGGGCATGGAGGAGCTGTCCAACGCCCCGCCCAGATCTGTTTGGGTAACTGTTCACCTTTACATTTAATTACATTCATAACACCGTTTGAGTTACATTACTTGAGTTTTCTGGTTTGCAGACCACATACTTTTACTCTTACCTGGGTAATATACTGTACAATTTAGCAGTACTCTTACGTATATTTTTGAAGGGTTCATATTATCCCCTGTCACGCACCTTTTTTGTTTGAATATTTCCAGATATTTGCTCAAAAGTTGAAGTTAGCAGATGAAAACTCCACCTTGAAACTGTTTCTCTCTCCCTCTCTTCTTCTTCTCTCACACCCTCCCTTCCTTCTCTCTCCGTACCACACACTAAAGGTCAGGTTTACTATCTCATTTACTGGACATGTTGTTGACAGTTGTGTTTGGTCACTGGCTTGTCTTTCTGTCGGTCTTCAGTGAGGACATCTGCGGGGTGTGGTTCTTGGTGATTGTTTGTTGTGTTTGATGATTTTGTGTTTTGGGTGTGGTGACGTGGTTTGGATGTGTTGGTAGTTGTGTTTTTGGTGTTGTTGGGGTGTTTGGGTCTATGGTGTGTTGTGGTGTTGGTGTGTGGGGATAGGTCACGATTGTGTGTGTGTTTGTGTTGATGAGTTTTGGGATGTTTCGACAGTTGTTGTGTGTTTTTTTGTGATTGGATGTTGGGGGCAAGGTGTTTTTGTTTTTTTTTGGTTTTCGCCAGTGATTGTGTCGTGTGCATGTATTGTGTCGGGCTGTGTGGTGGTTTTGTTGGATGTTGTGATACTGTTGATTTGTTTGATTTTTGGGGAGCGTGGTGCCAGTTGATGGGGTGGCAACTCACGGTGGTGGCCTCGACAAACAGGAGCATCGGGCGTCAGGGGTGGTTGACTAAGATCGTGGAGGCGGGGGGGGAGCTCCAGGAGATTCTGGCCTAGGACTAGGCACGGGGTACTTGGGGCTCTGGGGCTGATTTTGGGGGGAAAGCTAATACATGAGTTCATGTCAACACGACTGGATTATTGTAACTCTGTGTATGTAGGTATGAGACCCAGGCTCTATTATCGCGTTGGGAGATGTTCAAAATGCGGAGCTGTGCTTGTGGACCAAAACTAAGAGAAGGCAGAATAGCACGGCAATAGTTGTGCACTGAGGACAAAAAAGCTAACATGCTTTGCGGGCAACTGGGACAGTATCCTCTGTCTGTCCGAAACATCTGAGTCTCTTACTCGCGGCCGGCAGTCTCGGACTCAGGGGAGATCCAGTAGACGCGAAAAAAGCTTGGCACTGCCACACGCAGGAGTATTTTGCTTTGTATAATGTAACCGGCAGGGGTGACCGCATTCGGTGTGATGTGTTTCTGTGTTTAGTTTGTGGTGTACTGTGAACTGAACTTTCTTGCAGGGTGAGGCTGTTTTAAAATGTTGCTATATAGAATAAACTGAATTATTGAATTGTAATTATTACACTATATTAAAAACTAGCTACTACTGTTACTACTATTACGGCTACTGCAGCTGTCATTACTGTTATGAACTCACACACTAAGGTAGTTGAGTTATATTATAATATTAAATAACTACATTACTACTACTACTGCTACTACTGTTTTATCCTGGTTCGTCCTGGTTTCAGTCATGGTTTTGGTCCTCATCTATCCTGGTTTGGTCCTGGTTTTAGTCCTGGTTTAGTCCCTGGTGGAGGTCCGGGTCTAGTCCAGGTTTAGTTCTTGGGTTAGTCTTGTTTAGTTCTGGTTTAGTTCTGGTTTAGTCCCTAGTTCAGTTCCCGGTTTAGTTCTTGGTTTAGTCTGGTTGTGTCCGGTTTAGTTCTGGTTTAGTCCTTGGTTAGTCCTGGTCTAGTCCCGGTTGGTTAGTTCTGGTTTGGTCCTGGTTCAGTCCTTGGTTTAGTCCTGGTTCAGTCCCGTTTAGTTCTGGTTTAGTCTCTGGTTCAGTGCTGGTTCAGTCCTGTTTTAGGTCCTGGTCTAGTCCTCTGGTTTTGGTCCTTGGTTCTGATTCTGGTTGATTCCGAGTTCTTCAGTCCTGGTTTGTTAGTCCTCTCGTTTAGGTTTCTGATTTAGTAGTCCTGTTTGGTCCTGGTTTAGTTCTGGTTTAGTCGTGGTTGCAGGGCCTGGTCGGCCCTGGTTTAGTCTTGGGCTAGTCCTGGTTTTAGTTTTCGTGGTTAGTCTTGGTTTTAGTTTCTGTTTTAGACTGGCCCTCTAAATATTGGTCCGGGTTTCGTTCGGTTTAGTCCAGGTCTGGTGCCTGTTTTGGTCATGGTTTAGTCCTGGTTCGGTGGTCCTGGTCTAGTCCTGGTGTGGTCCTGGGGGTTAGTTCTGGGGGAGTCGGGGTTTCGAGTCCTGCGTTTGGAGTCCCGGTGTTAGTTCCGGTTTTTAGTCCCTGGTCTAGTCCTGGTCTAGTCCTGGTTAGTCCTGGTCAGTCTGGTTTAGGTGTCCTGGGATATAGTGTCTAGTCCTGGTTCGGTCCTGGTTTAGTCCCTGGTCAGGTCCTGTATAGTCCTGGATATAGTCCGCGTCTAGTCGCTGGTTTTAGTCCGGGTATAGTCTAGGTTTAGTCCTGGTTCCTCAGGGTTCAGTCTGGTTCTACTCCTGGTCTAGTCCTGGGTCTCGTCTGGGTTGAGGTCCTGGTCCGTGGTGGTTCAGTCCTGTGCGTCCTGGTCCTGTCTGGGTATAGTCCGGGTCTAGTCCTGGTCTAGTCCTGGTTTAGTCCTGGTTGCAGTCCGGGCGGTAGTTCAGGGGGCGTCCTGGTTCAGTCCGGGTATAGTCCTAGGGTTAGTCTAGGTAGGCACGTGTCCTGGTCTAGTCCTGAGTTCAGTCTGGTTCAGTCCTGGTCTAGGTCCTGGCTTGTGTCTGTTCAAGGTCCTGGTTTAAGCATTCTCTGTTAGGTCTCCATGCAGGGAATCTGTGCCGGCAGAGGATGGTGCAGGCGTGATTCGATCGATCAGGAAGAAGACGACGCCGTTATCGCCATAAGAAGAGAAGAAGGCGCCTGAGCGGCGGAGTAGGGGTTCGTGTCCAAGTCTGGCCGCCAGCCTGCGAGCCCCGTTGTACAGTAGGATAGCCCAAACCCAATCCTGTCTGCTAGGGACCTGTTCGACGGGCTGTAACCCTGTAACACCCGAACGTGTCAGTGCCCGTTGTATTCATGACTTAATCTAAGATTATTACAATATATGAAACGACTTTATCCACTGACACACTCTCATGCAGAACAAAAATAATACAAATCTAAAGTTACACTATCATTAAAAAGTGATAAAGATGCAAATTCTTTGCGAATATTCAACTTCTGTGCCATAATACAAATATCTTGCAGTTTGGCCAATTTTTAAGTGTTTTTATTCTGGTCAAAAACCACATCCGGAACAAGTGTTTCCCATTTCTGAAAAAACCATCGTGCTTCTTACGTGAGCCGCTCCACACAGCTGTACAGACAGAGCGAAAAGGCGGTGACACCCATCTACTAGAACCCCTTCCCAGTGCACTTTGTTAAACACTACTTCTTCTATTACTGTCAGCCACAGATCATTTTCAGAATAAATAAATGTTACTTGCTTAAACTATTACTAGTAACTAAAGTATCTCTCTTCTTTCTGTCTCTTCAGAGTACCTCTTACATCCAGATTTTCCGTGGACGAGGCATGTTGCAGGCCCAGCCATTCCCTATCAGTCGCTCGAGTGGTGGATCTGGCGATACGCAGCTGCGCGCATCTCCAACACCCCCTCACTGGAAGCCACTGGCACCCCAGGGGTCCGAGTCTAACCACAAGGACCAACAAAAACTCCCCAAAAGACTTTAATACTATAAAATAAAACCAGGCTGAAAGAGACTACATTACCAATGATTGAACACTGACGCCAGGCGGGTGGAGGGAGCACAAATGCGCGATGACTGCACACAAGCAGGACAGAAGTACGCACGGATTTTGACGCGGAAACAGAGGCCATCTTGGATTGTCAGAAGTATAAGCCTTATTTAGCGTGCGAGGCGATCTCGCCTGGAACATCCAGGTTGTGTCCTAATGTGTAAGTCCTTTATCTTACGCAGGGCAGGTGTTAGTGCTCGTTATCTTGAAACGGGAGGTGTCAGTGCCGCTCGTCTCCTCTAAAGGGTCAGCGTCGTGACGCCTGCTGCGTTCTCTTAAAGGGGAGGAGTCGTCGCCCTAGTTCTCTTCAAAGGGGTGGTGTCAGGCTGCGCCGCGTTTTCTCTTAAGGTGAGGCTGGCAACCACTGCTTCTACATTGGGTGGAGGTGCACAAATGCATGACGTTTCTCTTAAAGACAAAAAGTACTGTGTTTTGAAAGGGAGCACAGCGGACATCTTGGATTGTGTAATATAAGCCTTTATCTCGCGTGCCATGTGATCTCGCCTTGAAAGGGGCGGTGTCAGTGCCGCTCGTTCTCTTAAAGGGGAGGTGTCAGTGCCGTCGTTCTCTTAAAGGGGAGGTGTCAGTGCCGCTCGTTCTCTTAAAGAGGTAGGTGGGTGGTGGGGCCATGGTTTGGTTAAAGGGTGGAGTCGGTAACTGCTCATTTCTCTTAAAGGGGAGGTGTCAGTGCCACTCGTTCTCTTACAGAGGTGGTGTCAGTGCTGCGTGTTCTCTTAAAGGGGAGGTGTCGGTACTGCTCGTTCTTTTAAAGGGGGGTGTCAGTGCTGTGCCTCTCATAGCTGGCGTTCAGACCCACATTTCAAAAAGGCGAGGATGCCTTTAGTTGAACGACTCTAGATGGAGCCTCTAGTTGGATGAATCTAAAGGGATGCCTCTAGATGGACAGCTCTAGATGGTTGCCTCTCTAGATGGTTGCTCTAGAGGGTGGTGTCAGTGGATATGCCTCTAGATGGACTCCTAAGATGGTTACCTCTAGTTGGAAGCCTAGTCTGGAAGCTCTGGAGGTTGACTCTGCTCGCTGCGTGGGTGTGCTCTAGAAGGACACTTCTAGTTGGCGGCCCTAGATGGAGGACTTCTAGTGATGCCTTGTAGTTGGACGCCTCTAGTTGGACGTCTCTAGTTGGATGCCTCTAGATGGACGCCTCTAGATAGATGCCTCTAGTTGGACGTCTCTAGTTAGACGCCTCTAGATGGATACCTCCAGATGGATGCCTCTAGATGGATGCCTCTAGTTGGACGTCTCTAGTTAGACGCCTCCAGATGGATGCCTCCAGATGGATGCCTCTAGATGGTTGCCTCTAGTTGGACGTCTCTAGTTGAAATCCTCTAGTTGGACGCCTGTAGTTGAACATCGCTAGTTGGACGCCGCTAGCTGGACGCCGCTAGCTGGACGCCGCTAGCTGGACGCCGCTAGCTGGACGCCGCTAGTTGGACGCCGCTAGTTGGACGCCGCTAGTTTGAACGCCGCTAGTTGGACGCCTCTAGTTGAACGCCTCTAGTTGAACGCCGCTAGTTGGAACGCCGCTAGTTGAACGCTCTAGCTAGTTGAACGCCGCTAGTTGAACGCCTCTAGATGGTTGCCTCTAGTGGACGATGGATGCCTCTAGTTGAACGATGGATGCCTTTGCATTTGAGGCAGACAGCCATGCGTCCATGTGTGGTCTGCGAGTGCCTTTGGATGTTTTGTTTTCCTGGTCTGTTTGTGAACGACGGCAGACCAAGTTGAAAGAGTGGCTTTAGTATTTTTATTACATGAAACTCATCAATGAACGAGATTGGTTCAATGGTCCATGACTAGCTTAGGCTAGTCTCTGATTGGCTGACGCGGCTCATCTAACGGCAAAAGTTCAGCTTTGTCATTCCTGGCGTCTGACACTTTGGACGCCCGAACAGAGCATCCGATGCCAGATACACGCCGAGCTGATGCTTGAAAACACGCCACAGAACCACAGGGTGGTTTAGCCATACATCCACCATAGACTTTGCCTGTAAACCCAATGCCCCTGATGCCATGGTTTGAACGCAGCATTAATGAGGCGATGTTGGTGCAGCCGTTCTCTTAAAGGGGCGTTGTCGGTGCTCCTCGTTCACTCAAAGGCGCGGTGTCAGTGCTGCTGGTCCTCTTAAAGGGGCGGTGTGTCGGTGCTGCTCGTCCTCTGAAAGGGGCGGGGTGTCAGTGCTGCTCGTCCTCGTAAAGGGGCGTTGTCGGTGCTCCTCATCCTTTTAAAGGGGCGGTGTCAGTGCTGCTCGTCGTCTTAAAGGGTCAGTGTGTCGGTGCTGCTCGTCCTCTTAAAGAGGCGTTGTCGGTGCTCCTCATCCTTTTAAAGGGGCGGTGTCAGTGCTGCTCGTCGTCTTAAAGGGACAGTGTGTCGGTGCTACTTGTCCTCTTAAAGGGACAGTGTGTCGTGTTGTCCTCTTAAAGGGACAGTGTGTCGTGTTGCTCATACTCTTAAAGGGGCGGTGTGTTGGTGCTGCTTGTCCTCTTAAAGGGGTGGTGTCGGTGCTCCTCATCCTTTTAAAGGGGCGTGTCGGTGCGGTGCTGCTCGTCCTCTTAAAGGGGCGGTGTCGGTGCTGCTCATACTCTTAAAGGGGCGGTCTCGGTGCCTTGCCAGCATCAAAACCAGCAGAAGTGGATCGATTTTTCAAACAATGTGAAAACAATAAACTCACAGGGTAACAGACAGTTTAAATACATTTGTGGCTGTAACGAAAGACAGAATATTTATGCCAACATCTCACTTTACAACTAATAACATTTATACTACTTTAACATAGATTTAAAGGAGCACTGTGTAACTTTTCTGGTGGAGGATACGCCCCGTCGCCTCTGGTCTCCACCTCCTCTGTTGCGCTCGCAGCCAGAACAAAACCTTTATTTTTTTGATACAGTTGGTCCCTGATTGGCTAATCCACCTGTCAATCACGCCCATCTGAACTCTGGGAGATTCGTCGGGGACCAGACTCACATCTGCATAACGTCTATCTCCACGGTGACAGATACTTTCAATGCCATACAGTGAAACATTCCAGATAGAAACAATATGATTCCATGGAGACCAGCACATGGCGTACTCTTCTCCGGCAAAGTTCCATAATACACCTTTAAGATTTGACCTAATAGCTTAAAAAATGATTTAAAAATATCAGATGACGTGGAACGAGAGTATTACCAAGAACTTTTGATGATAAGACTGAGATGTTGATATAAATATTTTAAATCACAAACTGAGGCCAAACTTCTGCGTTTCAATCAGGTCAATGTGTCACTTTTTAAACCAGAAACAGAAATCACAAATGAAATGTGAATATTGTCTTTTTTTTATAAACAAACTGCATGAGCCACCTCCTCCACGCCCCCACTCACAGGCGCCGTGCTGTGGACACTCGAGGTACTGCAGAGATCCTACCCCAAGGCCCAGAAATATTTGGACTTTCAGAACATGTTTGTAGACGTCTAAACTACAGGGTTAACAGCTTTTACAGACAAATTTCGATATAAAAACAGCAGGATCATGTAGTGTGAGATAATACGAGCATTTTAAGACCAGTCGATGGGGCTGGGAGTGTGTCCAGGCTCACCTCTTATTTGGAGCTAGCGGGTTATCTACATCCATTTACAGTATATATACGGTCTATGGGTTTGATAAACAGATATCTAAATATTTCTGGACCTAAAAGAAATACAATTTTTATGGTAAAAAAATTACAACTTGAAAGTGCTACAAGAACGTAACCTTTAAATTCTAAAATGTAAAGACATAATGATGATTATATTTGGGTGGCGTCCTGTGGCGTTTCCCTTTGTGTGAAACCATAATGTGAACTCTGTATAAAACACTAACTTTTATATCTTTGACTCATTTGTATTTAAACATGTTATTCTAGATTTGTCTGGGACTTTAGACTGTGTAAAGATATATACAGTCTATATCTGAGACTTTAGACTGTGTAAAGATATATACAGTCTATATCTGAGACTTTAGACTGTATAAAGATATATACAGTCTATATCTGAGACTTTAGACTGTATAAAGATATAAAGATATATACAGTCTATATGAGACTTTGAGACTTTAGACTGTATAAAGATATATAAAGATATCTATGTCTGGGACCTTCCTCCAGTGTCTGTCTGTATTTATTTAATTTAAGTTTCATTTTTGGTGCGTCGTCTTCACTGTTGGCCGTGCTTTTCAACATTAAATAAATCAAAGCATGTGTCTCCAACCAAGGTCTTGTTTTTTCAGAATTATTCTAATGAGAAACTCTAAAGAAAACCCCTTTTCTCATTGATTTAACACAATAATGTGCTGTGTATCATGTCAATATTGACTGAAGTGCTTTAAACTATATATAAATATAATATCTATATATATATATATATATATATATATATATATATATATATATATATATGCATATATATACGCACACATATACACACACACACACACACACACACACAGGATCTGTCCTCCATAGATCACTCTGTAGCAAAGTGTCTCACCTCCTGGAGCCATGGAGCCTTCAGAGCGACTGCACCATGTCAAAAAATATAAATCAATGTTTCTACAAAAGAAAAGTATTTGTAATCAAGTTATTTTGGCAGATCATTCAGGGCTGATTCACACCTGAAAGTCAAGGTCCGGACAAGGTCCCCCCATCCCACCCCCTCAAATCTGAAATATGGGACTTTTCCTGGAGCTTATCTGCAGTAATTATGGATGAAACAGCAAAATATTTAGTTTTTATTGTGTGGTGCCTTTTGATTAAAATTCATCCAATTTCTTGCTACCACTAAAACTGGTCGTAGCATTTTAGGTGGAGGCGCATGTCCTAGTTGTACTTTGGCGCCCTCCTGTGTACAAAAGTATAATGCTACTTCCATATGCTACATTATGTATGCAACAGTACACTGTGTCTGACAGTTGTTCACTGAGCAGTTCATGGTTTGAAATAAGCATTTTTTTTTTTTTTTTTTTCATCAACAAACATTAACAAAGTGGTGAATAATTGTGATAAGTGTAATTTGAAAAAGGCCTGCAGTTTACTCTTAAGATAGTAATATCTTCAAAAGACAAATGTATTTTACTGTATTTTTACTGCAAAATATAGTTCTATTCCTTCTTGATAAAATCCACTGGACCGGATTAAAAGAAAAAAAACAAAAAAAAGTGTCTGTCTCTCTCTCTCTCTCTCTCTCTATATATATATATATATATATATATATTTGTATATATATATATATGTGTATATGTATATATGTGTGAAAACATATAAAAGCTTTAATATTAAAAATCCAAACAATTAATATTACAATTATAAAATCACCAACATCAAACTTTAAGTGTAAATCAGTATTTCGTTCACTCAAAAGGACAAAACAGAAGTATTATTGTGTATTTGAGCTCCTGTAGTTGCACATTCACACAGTTCAGTTTTCATGGGCTTCAGACTGATGAAAAATTAGGGCTGTTAGTCTAATAGTATAATACTAATACTAAATATTATATCTTTTGAATGGTCCTCTAGATGTCATATCACAGGAAGGTGAAGCCCATGAAGAATGATTATAATCTATGACCCAGGTGGAACCCGGTCTACTGTACCAGCAGTGAGGGCCATAGCACCAGACTATTACAATGAAAAAACATCCAGACAAACATGACATTAGAAACCTCACAAACGTCCTTTAAAGGAACAGTATGTGGTCTGTGCTCTCTCCTTAAAAATGTACTTCAATGTCATCTGAGCCTGGGAACCAGAGCCTAAATCTGCAGATTTGACATTTGAGTTCAACAAGTGATTCTTCTAAAACGAAGAAAATCTCAAAAATGATAAAGGACCAGTGTTTAAGAAACTTGTCGTCCATGGGGACTTATTCTGTGTAAAAGCTGCTAACCCTTTAGACCTGCACAGACACATTTTGAGGTGCATATGATTCTCAGATTAGTTAAAGTTCAGATTTCAGTCTCTCAAATGTGAATCCTGTTTGCCATAAATATAATATTCTATTTATTTTGCTGGTGCAGATTCCAGACGTATCCAGCTCTAAAAGCTGAACTGTTTCACATCTGTCCCTCTCCAGAGACGTCCAGGGGCTCAGAGCAGCGCACAAGCCCCAGACGTGGTGTTCCTCCTGGGCAGAGCTCTGTTCGCCGGGCCCCTGCTCACTCCATCTCCAGCATCAGGGGCCTGTGCTGGTGCTCCGTCCCCGCTGACGGAGCTCTCTGCTGGGGTAGGGGCAGGAGCAGGAGGGAGGTCTGGAGAAGCAGCTTGGTCCTTATCACTGGACTGCTTCGAGCGAGAGAAGGACAGTTTTCTGAACAGAGACAGCTGGATAGAAAGAGTTTGAAATAAAAACAGAAATGGCTTGTAAATTTAGTGCTGAAGTGGTTAATGTGCCATTTTGTGAACTCCTAGAGAAATATTTTTTCTACAATTTTCCATAAACATTTAACTAACTACATCTTTTCATAAAAAACATATATATTAATATAAAGTAAACCATGATGATGATCATGATGATGTTATCACTTTGCCTGTAAAGTTCCACAGTATTGCATTAAACTTATCTGTCAGGTGACACTACTATCAGGACAAGCTACACGTCAGATCCATGGAGAGGCGAGTCTACTTACAGCAAGAATGAATATTTTTCAAGGCATCATTGAGCGATAAAAACATCTACAATTTACGAAATGTAAGACCGATAATTTAACGCTGTACTGTGGGACATTCTGGGCAAAGCAATGAAAATCTTGCTTGTTGCTATGGAGATGTCATTGCTGTACTTGTTTATAACCAACAACATTTCAACACACTGAACTTTGAGCCGACCTTTTTGGAGATTCCTGATTGGCTGTTAGCACTGCCCTCTGTCGTCCCATTGGTCGTCTGGACGATCTCGTCGCTTTGCTCTTCCTCTTTGGGTTTTACTTCTTCAGACGCATCAGTTTCTAAAATACAACATCAACTTTTAAGTATAATTTATATTTCTAATAATGATAATAACTTTACCTTGCTGCTCTTCCTGTGGAGTAGACTCTTCCTCGTCAGATTTCTGCAGAAACAAAGTCATCATCAATATTTATTTAACAGTTACTGAAAAACTACTAATTCACTGAGTAAGAATCTGTGTTTTTAAGGTATTTTTGAGCAGTAAAAACTCCTGTAATGAAATACATGCAAGGTAGATACATTTATCATCTTCATAGAGACAAGGAGAAATGTTACGCAGAGCATCTTTAAGTTACACAAGTGCCCAATGAATTTAGTAAATGTACTCAGATCACCTCAGTGCAGACAGAACACATTTGGTCACTGTCGATGTGCACAGGGCCGTGTAGTCCATATGTTTTCAAAATGTCCATTAACCAAACTAAAACTCGACAGAATTTTCGTCCAAACATAAGGCTAAAACTTAAATAAACCAGTGTGAAAGTAAGGTAGAGCATAGTTACTTCAAATCCTTATTAAACAGGGGCTCTAGACTTGACATTGTACTTTTAGTTGAAGTATTACAAAGTAAATTCACAAATGTTGAACCTGATCATTTCTATTAATGACTAGACCCAAGAACTCACTGCATGACAACAAAAATGTGCATGTGAACAACAGAGTAGAGCACATGTGTCAAACTCAAGGCCCGTGGGCCAAATGTGGCCCGCCACTTCATTTTATGTGGCCCGCGACAAAGTAAATTAAAAGGTCTGACTTTCTTAAAATATCAGTGTATCAGGAAATACACAGTTACACAGCCATTTTTTCACATCCACGCAAATACATGTGCAATATTTGTAACTTGAATAAGTAATAAATATAGAAATGGTTAATTCAGAAGATTAAAAATGTGTTGCATTTATTAAATTAAATTAAAATTAAGTCTAATATTTTGAACGTGAAGGTTAAACCTACTGCTTCCTGGACGGGAGTTTGCCCTGATTCGTCCAAACTCTCATCTGTTCTGGACTCCTCCTCTTCTTCTCCTCTCTCCTCCTCCTCCTCTTCTTCTTCTCCATCCTGCAATTAAAAACAAAACACACAATCATGATTATTGTTATTCAAAAGAAATAACCACACAAATACAAGTATAAATTGGAAAAGAAAGCATCGAACAACATCACATTTAGGGATTTATTTAAAGCTACAGTATGTCACTTTTTACAGTGGCACATCTCCTGAATGAGTCTATGGAAAAAGAAAGTAAAAACCAGTCTTCAGAAGATGCTCCGTGGAGATAGAGGAGTAAAATCTTATCTATGTCTATTTTGTTGGCTAAAAGGTTCCACAGCAGGGCTTTAACAAACCTCATCCTCCTCTTGTTCTTCTCTTGCTTCCTCCTGTTCTTCTGAATCCCTCTGGCGCCACCTCTGTCAAACACATGCATCAACAAAAAAGACCTGAAGATTTACACAGAGTTCTTGTGTCAGATGCCCTCCCGTCCTCCCGTATCCGTGTACTGTGTAACTACGACTACTGTTGCCGTGACTACTAGACAGTAAGAGTTTCAAGGGGACTGAAGGCGTCTTTTGGGAGGTGAACACAGACGATACAGGGGTCAGACGGGAATTTCAGGACTAAAAAATACAGTATCTACAGGGATTTAGGGTGAAAGAGCTCACGAAAATCTCACCTGGAACTCAAGAAGATCTAACCATGGTTCAGGGTAAAATGTTAAGCTTGATACGACGATGTTATTTTAAGCCTTATGTTTATTCAGACGTGTGACTGACAAAAGATGATCTTAGAAATGTCCAGAAAAATGAGCAGGCAGTGAAACAATAAAGTGTAAATCAACGAAAGGCTTTTATTGTAAAAATCAAAGGCAGAAGTTTGAAAATGAGACGAGATTAGATGAAAAACAGTAGAAAAAACACAGAAATTATGATGAAAAAACAGAACAAAATGTGAGAAAAGGGTGAAGAAAGGCTGATGTAGAAAGTGATCTTTTTTTTTTTTTTTTTTGCAGCAAGGCCAATATTTAGCTAAACTTAAATTCTGATCATAAATGAAACTTTTCTCAGCCTGATTTAAACTGCTTCACTTCCTCATCTGAGCGTGAGATACTGCGGTAACACGTCGTCCCAAAACTCCTCCGCCTCATCTGCGGCCTGACCTCTGACCCCTGACCTCCGTGACCTCTTCTTCCTCTGCTTCTCCTCTTCATCACTGCTCTCCTCCTCCTCCTCTTCTTCTTCTTCTTCATCCTCCTCTCCGCTCATGGTCTCCTCCTCTTCTGAACTTTGCTCTTCGCTGCTCTCCTCCTCTTCCGATTCCTCCTCCTCTTCGCTGCTTTCCCCCTCCTCTTCCTCACTCCCTTCTTCTTCCTCCTCTTCATCACTTCCTGTCTCTTCCTCTTCCTCCTCTTCCCCCTCCTCTATATCACTACTTCCACTTTTCTCTTCGGATTCGCTTTCTTCGCTACTCTCCTCCTCCTCCTCACTCTCTCCTTCTACACTTCTATCATTGGTGCTGTCACTCCCTTCTTCCTCCTCCTCTTCCTCCTCTTCCTCCTCCTCACTCCCCTCATCTACGCTTTTACCTGCAGTGCTTTCACTAACCCCTTCACTCTCCTCCTCTCCGCTTTTGTCATTGCTACTCTCCTCTTCCTCCTCCTCTTCCTCGCTTTCCTCTCCTTCATCTGATTTCTTAACAGTGGATTCACTCTCTCCTTCCTCCTCTTCCTCCTCCTCTTCCTCGCTTTCCTCTCCTTCATCTGATTTCTTAACAGTGGATTCACTCTCTCCTTCCTCCTCTTCCTCGCTTTCCTCTCCTTCATCTGATTTCTTAACAGTGGATTCACTCTCCTGTCCCTCGCTTTCTTCTTTCTTAATAACCGTACTTTCACTCCCCTCTTCCTCTTTTTCCTCTTCTTCATCTGATTTCCTAACTGTAGACTCACTCTCTCCTTCCTCCTCTTCTTCCTCTTCCTCACTTTCCTCTCCTCCATCTGATTTCTTAACAGTAGATGCACTCTCTTCATCCTCGCTTTCTTTTTCTTTCTTAGCTGTACTTTCACTCCCCTCTTCCTCCTCACTTTCCTCTCCTTCATCCGATTTCTTAACTGTAGATTCACTCTCTCTTCTCTTCTTCTCCTCTTCCTCATCTTCCACTTCACTGACATCTGCACTCGTTCGCTGGTCATCCTCCTCTCCCTTGCTCTCCTCTCTCTTTTGCTTTTTCCCACGTTTCTTTTTCACGTCTGGAGTCTCTGGGATGACGTTTATACTGACCGTGGACTTGTGGCTTAAACTGGCCTCTCCCTCTGACTGTGAACTCACCGCGGTGCGTTTAGGGCTCTGCGATTGCGTCGGAGAGTCGCTTCTTGACATGATTTCTTGGACTAAAGTGGCTCCTGCTGCTAGTGCGGCTGCTCCGGCCAACAAACCCAAACCAGTCGTGCTCTCTGACTGGCTGGTCTGCGCTTCGTTCGAATCATTTTTCTCATTTTTGGACTTTTTCACCTTTTTGGACTCCATTTTGTTTGTGTGTTTGTTTTTATCATCTTTAGCTGCTTGTTTTTTGGAGACCTTTGGGGAAGTGACTGACACATGTTTAGACTGAGATTCTGTCCTCGTGCTGCTGTCTTCAGAAGTTACTTTTCTAACTTTCGTTTTCACTTTTTGGCGTTTTAAATGAGCCGACTCTGTCACACTACTTTCTGAACTTAACCGTTGCTTTACCCTCACAGGCTCTAACTCTTTTTTAGATTCAGAACGCACATTCAAAACTCTACTTCTGGCCTCTTGTTTCTTATTTATATTCTCTTTGGGGTTTTGCGTTTTCCCCGAGACCCGCCTGTTCTCTTTATCTTGCTTCTGATTGGCTGTCTTTGGCCCAGGTGAGCTCTGATTGGTCCGTTTGAGTCTCTGTGGTTTATTGGTTACACTAGAGGCGGTAGAAGTGGAGTTTTTCTCATTTCGAAGTTGGTCTTTCTGAAGTTTTGCTTCCTTACCAGATTTAACTCTCCTCTGTCCAACGGCAGAGAGCAGGAATAGAAAGAGGCGCATGCATTAGAGGAAATGCAACAGGAAATAACACACAGAACAATGCACACGGCAACAAAATAAAACCAAAAGAAGACATTTAAAATAAAGTCCTTAAAATATATATCGTATGTTTAAATGGGGTAGACTGAATTAGACAATTTAACTTGTCACATGGGATTTCTGATATTTTAGCTAAAAACATGAAAATAAATGGATGAATGCAATTTTCATACAGCATTGGCAAATTATTTAGCTAAAATAAAAAGCAATATTCTAAATGATCGTGCCCCAGGTCAAAATAAGTCTGACGTGTTCTGTCTGCATCTGTTTCAGTGTCTGTGTAATCCCTCAGTCGTCCAGGTATGATGTAGTGTTTCTTTTACTACTAATTAAAAAGTGTTTTATGATCCGTAGTAGCATGCTAGCTGTTGTTAGCTTAACTGTCACAGCTCCTTTAAAGATTTTTAAACTCACCTTTGACATTTCTATCTGTAATAAATGGTCTGGCTCTTGTTTCTATAAAGCTGTCCACTACTTTTTCTGACCCATAGTTCAGGTCAAAAAGGTGATGTTAACTGATGGAACGTGATGATGACATTTTAAATGAATGTTTGCCTAAAGTCTGGATTACAGTGTCACATTTTGACCTATATTGTGTATTTGTATTGGATTATAAAAATGACAAAAGTCAAACAAAGCTAAAAGTGTGTTCACCTTCTGAACTGGAGACAGGGTGAGTGTTTTATCACTGGCATCCATCGCCATCACATGAGTCTGAGGCAAAACCACAAAAATATTTAAGCATTTTCACAACAGAAAGATTAGATATTTATCTGGCTGTAGAAGCCTCATAGGTTAAAGCTGCACAATGAGACTTTTGTGGTGGAGGGCGCGCTACCTGCTTGTCTCTGTGAAAATACTATTGCTTTGCTTAGAATGTTCCACAGCATGGCATTAAACATCATCTTGCATTTATTAAGTTAAGATGTCTGTAGTGCCTGTAGTGTCTGTAGTGAAAGTACCTGCATGAATACTGTGAGGGGACCCCCCCCACAGAAATCTGACCTGTAACTTGGCCCAGTGGCATCACCTGATCCCTCTCCATGCATATAGATAAGTTTAATATCATTCTTTCAAAGCAATAAAATCTCCATGGAGACAAACACATGATGCAGCCTCAGAAAAGTTACAAAGTGTAACTTTAATATACTGAGATAAGATAATAATTATTAGAAGTCTCTCAAATGATTAGAAGAAATTAGAAGATCAGTGATGTTACTGAAGTGCACAAACTACAGATAAATAGATCCCCTGAACCTAAACCACTCACTTGTTTTTGGGACATTATCAACAAAGAATGTAAAATGACACAAACAGAGTTGTTTTTTGTCTCTCACCATGTTGAGGAAGTCTGTGGTTTCCCCCAAACCAGCCACGCTCTCCGTGTCCGTCACGCTCTCGGCGATACTGGCCGTCTCAACTGAAACAAAGGATGTAGTGGTGTTTAGTTAAACTTGACTTAGTTTAGACTTGATTTAGTCCTGGTTTAGTTATGGTTCAGACTTAGTATTTAGACTTGTTTTAGTCCCTGTTTAGAGCCAATTCGGACAAGATATAGTTTAAAGTGGCATAATCAATACTTTAAGGCCCAACTTTAATATGGTCAATTTGCGGATCCAATTTCTAACAAATGATAAGGTTCAACATTTCCCCGGTTAGAGACCCTACCTTAATCTGAAATTCTATACCCTGAATGCAACTAACAATTTAGCAACTTAATCAATTACTGACAAAATGTAACTATAATTATAATTGTATACTATAATTGAATCTTTGTGAGTTCATGTCCTTGTTTAATCTTTCTTTGGGTCTTTACTACAGTGATTTATGTGGATTTGTGTCCAATTTTACACTGACATCAGACCTAACTGATGATGGTGTATCTTCTTGTATTTTGGACTTTACATTTATTATTTTAATTTATGTGATGATTGTTTTGTGAAGTGTGATGAAGCTTGTACCCTGCTGCCGTGTGCCGCTCTGCACCTTTCTCTTTTCCTCTGTGGGTGATCGGTGCCTCTGATTGGCTGATGGAGGCTGGAGAAGCGTCTGATTGGTCGAGGGAGGAGGGAGGAGCCCGGTTGTGGTCACAGACATGGGAAGACTTCGGAAAATAGATCCAAACTGATCTGGGGATCTCTCCTGTAACAGAAAAACAACAAACCATAGGTAACCATCGGTATCCCTGGCCTAGACCCCGGATTAAACCAGAGACGAAACTGGGGAAACATCACAACTTAACTGAGACTAAACCTGAGACTAAACCAGGCACTAAACCAGGGCTAACCCAAGAACTAATTCAGCTCCAGTTGACTTATTGGAGCAGAGGATCCTCCAGAGCAGACCCACCCTCTCGCGGCGGCGCACCCGAGCAGAGAGGCTTTTGTTCAGGCAGGAGGAGTCCATGGTGTGGCCTAACAGCTCCACGTAGGGCCTCTCCAGGAAGTCCTCAGTGCTGTCGTCTTCCTCCAAACTCAGCTCCATCTCAGAGTCCTGCCTGGGTCGCGCCAGAACCACCATGTGACATCCACCACACGACACCTATGGGAGAAAAACACAGAACAAGTTTAGACCGAGACATGGTAAATACATAGGTTTGGTTAAAGTTACTATGGTTAATCTGGATATAGTTTAAAATTTAGCTGGAGACAGGTCAGAATTCAAAAACAGAGGAATTGACGTTTAACTGTAAGATTCCAGACCTGGTTTATGATTAATATATTTGTAATTTTGGCCTATTCACATGAAACAATAAGGTACAACGTTTTTGGCTTTTCCATTTTGAATATTTCTACTATAATATGTTGTTGTAGTCAATGCATCATCTACACATTCAACCAGTTTCATTGGGAGCTAATACTCTCTTTTACCACTAGCAAAAACAATAGATAAAAACTCACCGCTCGGACGTTGAACTTGAGGAAGCGCGGACACAGCGTGGGCTTGAACTGGTTTGTGAAGTGCTCCTCTCCAAGAGCCAGCTTCCCGTGTCGGCCATCTCCAAAAGTGTACAGCAAACCACTGTCTGAGCACAAGAATGAAGATTTAGAATGTCTTCAAAAGGGAAAAACAGATCTAGATCGTTTCAAAGAGTTTGCAGCTGTCCTAGCATCCTGATTATTCACTGCAAGGAGTTTATAATCGTGCTTCACAACTCAGAGGCCAGATCTGCTTTTACAATAATGCCCCTCCAGCCACCATCAATCACTTACTCTCATACAACATCTGTACAAGGTGGGTGAAGTGTTTTGCCTAAGGACACAACAACAGTTTGTACTAAAGCCACTGCTACGCCACTGTGAAACCTGGTATTCTACATGGCCTCCCATCCAAGCACCAACCCAACATCAACAAGGTGATAAGTATATACAGTATTCACAGTAAACTGAAGTAAAAGTACACGCAGACTGCAGTATCAGTACCTGTGATGACAGCTGTGTGGTTCTCTCCACAGCTCACGTCACAAACTCGTCCTTTTTTAAAATGTTCCACGTGACGAGGAAGTCGAGACTCGAAAATAAAAGTACCGTGTCCCAGCTGTCCGTACTGACCCAGGCCGAAAGTGTACACGTCTTCATCTGACAAAAAAAACATACAAGGAACCAGTTACAATATTTGAATTCTTTTATTATTCACTCTCAAACCTCTGTACCACATATTCACTCTCCTCCTCCTCTGTACCTCTGTGGTGATGTGGTAGTTACCTGTTAGTGCTACAGTGTGGCCTCCTCCGCAGCAGACTTGTCTCACTGGGTCTGTGATGGCTTTGACTCTCTGGGGGAGTCTGTGTCCTGTCAGCTGATCTGTGCTTAGACCCAGCTTACCACAGTCTCTCTCCCCAAACGTGTACAGGCCCCCGTCATCTGAGGATGACAAAAGACTCATTTATGTTAATGACTCAGATGTTTGACAGCTACTTGTTTAAACTTTGTTCTTCTTTGCCTTCACTACTTCAGAGTGGGACTAATTTAGGCCTGAGATCCATTTCATTAAATAAAAGAATAGGCCACTGCAATAACATTAAGCAATACACAACCTTACTATTCTATCTTTTGAATGATTCAAAGTCCCCAAAATTCCCCCAGAACAGGAAAAGAAATCAAATTATTTGGAGGAAATGCTTGAGGACATGCTTGTTGTCACCAATCAAATAACTGATGTAAAGTGATGTCATCAGCATTCTTTGGGCCCTGATTTTGTATTTGATTCATTATGAGCGCATTGTAGTAGATTATGACTTAATCTAATCAAAAAAAGGTTGCAATAATTTCATAATATAATGTCCTATCCAAAGAACAAAATATCCTATATCCAGATGTATCTGTCATTTAGACGAGGTTTTGAAATGCATGAGATTCTTGTGATCATTTATTTGTTAATATTTGAGTCTTCTCTCAGTTTTTTAAAATGGGAACTCCGAACAGAAGGCTTTGTTTAAACATAGATTGCAAATCTGCTCCAAAAAAAAAAAAGAAGAAAAAAAAAAAAAGCAATTTGGTGTTTTTTGTTTTTTTAAAATTGTGCATAAATTGGTGCTTGGGAGTTTTTAACCTGTGATGAGGTCGGAGTCTCACCTGTGTTGAGGGCGGAGTCTCACCTGTGATGAGGGCCGAGTGGTAGTAGCCACAGGACACGTCGCTCACAGGTCGTCCCACACACACCTCCTGAGGGGTGGAGGCGTGGCTCTGTTTGCCCAGCCCAATCTGACCCTCTGAGTTATCGCCCCACATGAACAGCTTCCCATTTTCTGCCAATCAAGAACAAATAAGATGTAAAATATTAGAGCAGGTTTGGTCCTGGTATAATGCTAGTTACACATCATGGAAATCATTTTGTTCTAGTTATTCTTGAACACATAGTTTAGACCTAGTTTAGACCAGGTTTTGACCTTTTGAACAAGCTGAAAGTCATAGGGAAAGAAATTTTGAATATTTGTAAAAATTAAATAAATGAAAGAAATCCAGATGCTAATGCATTATTATTATTATTATTATTAATAACATTAATAATATTAATAATAACAACAACAACAATAACAATAATAATATAAAGACTAAATACTATTCTATAATAATAAAGCATGACATATTTGAAAAGACTGAAGGACAGAGGCGTTTTACCTGTGAGCGCAGCAGAGGTATTGGAGCCAGCAGCGAGCATTCTGATTGGTCCGTGAGAGGGGAAGTTGATTCTATGGAAAGTGGTGCGTTCTTCACAGTCTCCGATCCCGAGTTGCCCCTCACCGTTTCCACCACTCGCAAAAAGTTTCCCATCGACTACAGGAAAATACACAACATTTACATCCAAGAAGCCCTAGCCCATTACACATTTACATTATAAATATTACTGTATTAAACACCTTGTCAGGGAGATCCTGCTATAATACCACAAAATCTGATTACACAATCTAGTTAGCTCTCATTTGAAACATTGAAGCGTGTTGTTATAAATATATTGTTATCAATATGTAATAGAAGGTTGTGCATGCATCAAAGATTTTATTAAAATAGTTTGTATTAAAATACAAAGCAGGCAGACTGACCTGTGCACACAAGTGTGTGATTCCTCCCACAAGCCACTAGGTGGATTCTTTCTGATTTCAGAGCTGGAAAAATACAAATTAGACAGCTTTACAAACTTCACAGAAAAAGGTCTGGTTGTTTCAGTCCATGGGGAGAGTCCACCAGCTCCACTTCCAGTTAGTGGCCTCGAACCCAAACTCTTATCTTAACAAATCATGTAGCTATTGCATTTATTTCATCCATTTCTTCACAGTAAGTTTTAGTGGAATTAGGTCATGTAATGTTTCAACACTTAAATTATTATTGTTTGATAAAACAGCAAATTCATTCAATAAATAATTTGAACAGAATATACATTGTTTTTATGGTTAAGGTTTACTTTATTATCCTTGTAGGGAAATCTGTCCTTGGTGGATATTCTGGGTTGGGAGAAAACCACCCAGACACAAACCTGGAACCTGGCTGCTGTGAGCTGAGTGCTCCCCACGCAGCCTGTGGTCATCAGCTGCTAATGACACCTCCTTGGACTGACAGAGTGTTGGAAGTGCACATAAAAACAACAGAATGTTATTTAAAACTGACCTTTGACACAAGTAGGTTTGTTCACAGTGGCTTTGGAGCCCAGGCCCAGCTGGCCCCAGTTATTACTGCCGAAAACAAACAGCTTCCCGTTCTCTGTTTCGAACATAAAGAACATGAAGAACATGTAGGACACACATTTGAGTAAAGTGGGCTCTGGGACTGGGCTGTGGGACTTTCTTGTTGTCATACATAAGTCATTAATTATAAATCCTTTTACCTGTGATGAAGGCGGTGTGCTCATCTCCACAGGCCAGTTTCAGCGGGACGTCATTTTTTAACCAGAATTTACTGGGAATGTTGTCTGAAAATTTGCTTTTTCCGAAAGTGAAAACTGCTCCTGATTCTGAATGAAACAAAACTCATTTGTACCTAATACAACATGAACAACGTGTTACTGCAGTGCTACAAAAGTGAAATGTTGAAAATAAAATAAACTCGTACAGTTTAGGAGGTTTAGGTCTGTGTTAAAGCGTAACTCTGACACGCTGTGGCTAAAGCTAACGCTAACGTTAAAGCTACATTGACTTTACAAAACTACAAACGGCGCTGTTGAGAATGTGTTTTGATAAAAAGGGTAAATAATAAGATTTACCAGGAATCTCGTCTTCCACCTCCCCCGCCATCTCTCGCCTCTCAGATGTACTTTAATCCGCTTTTCCTCGGCTCGGGGGCGTGTTGTTGTTGCTGGATCCCAACCCGGAAGAATGCGCTCCGTCTCCTAGGTAACGGCCGCGTCACGTGACGTTCTAAGGCACGTGGTGGCCTCATGGGGTGTTTCGAGGTGGGTCCATGCAGTCTACAGTGGGTAATAAGAGCTAGAAGACGATATATACCATCTACAGCAACATTCTTATACTCCGAGATAAACCTACGGCCCATTCTCCGCCAGCCTTCATTCAAAGTCCCACATTTCTGGCCAGGCATTACATAATTTATAAAAGCGTTAAATTGAAATGATTTTATAAAAGGGCACCTTTTGCCATGTTACAAGAGCTAAAGAAAAGGAGCGTTGTCACATGGTTTGTCCATCTGAGCGTCAAGATATTTCCCCCCTTTGCCCTGCCAACTCCCGATTAAGATTTTAGCGATAAATAGTTCATGTTAAGTGAGTTAAACACTTAAGCCAGCTAAAATTAGCATTTTGTGTTGGGTGTTGCAATTGTTAAGAGTTAATACAAGAACTGACAGCCATGACATTTGCTTAGACTCGTTTATTCAGTTTGATGAATTGGACATAGCTTAGGAATGTGGACATTAAAAACAGTTCAGCTTCAGTTACAGACAAACATGTTTTAATACTCTTCTCCCTCTTCATCTCCTTCGACGCTGTCCAAGCCCACCTCTTCATAATCCTTCTCCAGAGCAGCCATGTCCTCTCTGGCCTCGGAGAACTCTCCCTCTTCCATGCCCTCTCCCACGTACCAGTGGACAAAGGCCCTCTTGGCGTACATCAGGTCAAACTTGTGGTCCAGACGCGCCCAGGCCTCAGCGATGGCTGTGGTGTTGCTCAACATGCAGACTGCACGCTGCACTTTGGCCAGATCTCCTCCTGGGACCACTGTGGGCGGCTGGTAGTTGATACCAACCTTGAACCCAGTGGGACACCAGTCTACGAACTGGATAGAGCGCTTGGTTTTGATGGTGGCAATGGCAGAGTTGACATCTTTGGGAACAACATCTCCACGATACAAAAGACAGCAGGCCATGTATTTACCGTGGCGGGGATCACACTTCACCATCTGATTGGCTGGTTCAAAGCATGCATTTGTGATGTCAGCAACAGTTAGCTGCTCGTGGTAGGCCTTCTCTGCAGAGATGACTGGAGCGTAGGTGGCTAGAGGGAAGTGGATACGAGGGTAGGGCACCAGGTTGGTCTGAAACTCTGTCAGATCCACATTCAGAGCACCATCGAAGCGCAGAGAGGCAGTGATGGAGGACACGATCTGCCCGATCAGCCTGTTGAGGTTGGTGTAAGTGGGACGCTCAATGTCCAGGTTCCTGCGGCAGATGTCGTAGATGGCCTCATTGTCCACCATGAAGGCGCAGTCGGAGTGCTCCAGAGTGGTGTGGGTGGTGAGGATGGAGTTGTAAGGCTCCACCACAGCAGTGGACACCTGGGAAAATAGATCGTTTATGAAGCACCACCACATTTAAAGGCATTCATTTACACATTATAGAGCCAGGTCTGAGAATATATATTATATAAAATTATGATAATCTTCAAAGCCCCTCACCTGTGGAGCTGGATAAACGGCAAATTCCAATTTGGACTTTTTGCCGTAGTCGACGGAGAGACGCTCCATCAGCAAAGAGGTGAAGCCAGAGCCAGTGCCTCCTCCAAATGAGTGGAAGATCAGGAAGCCCTGCAGCCCCGTGCACTGGTCAGCCTGAAGAACGAGGAGACAAGTTAACTTAATGAAAGCACATCAAGGTTTAATATGACAGATGGTCTGACTCATACGCACGAGTTTACGAGTTCTGTCAAGGACAACATCAATGATCTCTTTCCCAACTGTGTAGTGCCCGCGAGCATAGTTATTGGCAGCATCCTCCTTCCCAGAGATCAGCTGTTCAGGGTGAAATAGCTGTCTGTAGGTCCCAGTGCGCACCTCGTCTGAAGGAAAACAATTACCAGTTAATGCAGTTTCTTACATGCGCTTACCAGTAAACTTAAAAAGGTCTTTCAGATTACAGACTATTACTTTGAATCCGACCCCCTTTGCGTGTTAGTGGCATAATTTACCTATGACAGTTGGTTCCAGGTCCACAAACACAGCTCTGGGCACATGTTTCCCTGCACCGGTCTCACTGAAAAACGTGTTGAAAGGAGTCGTCGCCTCCTCCAAGGGTCTTGTCACTGGGCATCTGACCATCAGGCTGGATACCATGCTCCAGACAATACAACTCCCAGCATGCATTGCCCATCTGGACTCCAGCCTGGCCCACATGCATTGAAATACACTCACGCTGGAAAGACAAGGACAAAGGTTAGTAATACTCATAAAATGTTATTACATTAGATACAGGATATGGTCACAGCAACTTTAAACAAAACCCTTAAATTGTGAATAATTTGTGATAATGAGACCAAAAAAGGTAAGTCTAAAAGTGTAGTAGCTTTAAGATAATCCGCCCAAGTATGGCAGTTTTGGCGGGAAGTTTGTTGGCACGCCGCGCAGACAGACCTGACTGCGCCATTACGTGCGTCACGTAAGGTTTAGCAGACCGGTTTGAGCCTGTAGTACTCCCCTCCCCAAACAGAGGCCCAGCAAATCCGTACCACGCCACCAGGGAGGGGAGCGGGAGCCCACACAGGCCGGAAAAGGTGCCTCCCTCCCCCATAGCAGCGAGCAGCACGGCCTCTTTATCTGATGGCGCCTCTGGTTTAGGCTTAAAACGTTGAGCCCAAATACGCCCAGGGATTTTAAGGCTTTTGGGATTGAAGCGGTGAACGTGGTCACTTTAGGCCACCCTGAAGCCCGGAAGAGCATTACATTTAAAATTGAAACCTGGTTTAGTTTGAACAAAGCCTCAGTGCTCCAGAGTCAACCTCGAATCATGACACATCACAAATTACACAACGTCTAAAGTCCAGCATCTCTCTGCATCTCTCTGCGCCAAACCAGATTTAATACTTCGTCATATATAACTACGTATTTGCACAAGAGAAGGCTCGGTTAGAACCGCAGATGCAGAAGTATCATGAACAGTAGCACGTTATTCACAGATTACCGCGCACTTCCTGAACTGCGTCAGTCTCAAACTTGCGCAACCATCTTCCTGCTAAATGCGTAGGTTGAATAAAGGTTCTTCGCACGTTACGCGGGTATTTTACAGAAGAGGAGCGTGTTCTGCTCAAATATGGTGTAAAAAGAAATTAATACGTACCATTTTTATGACTGTTCTCCTCTACACCGACGTCAAAGAGATCTCTGGTAAAGGCAGCTCACTCTGGGGGGAGATGGGCGACGCCTCGTTTTTATACATGTGGGGCAGTGGGCGTGGCCAGTGCGTCACATTTACGCGCTGCGGCGGGAGCAAATGTTGACGTCATCTATGTCTCGTGGATCCTGCCCCTAAAACAACGAGTTAATCTGAACTCATAACATTTAACGCGTTCAGTGTAATGTACAGAATCTTAATTTAAAACAATATTTGACTTAGCAAACATACAGACAGTTTGTAGCACAGTGCTGACATAAAACCAAGGACAACAATTTTTATTATTCAATTAAAAAAATGATAAAGATGACAGTGTTCACCTACAGATGCCGCGTGGTCATAGTGGAGATCTCCTGCAGTGGTCCTATGTCTGTGTGCTTTCCTTTTCACTGCAACGTGAGTAAAAGTCTGTTCAGACATTGAGTTGTGCATTTCAGAGGTCACCCAGCTTCTTATTATTTGCTGTTATTTAACCAAAGTCCCCTGAGGTTAAGAATCGCGTGACAGGACATCTCAGTTTACCCAAGACAGTGCCAGTTTTGAGCTCTGTGTCCCCTGTCCCAGCAGATTTATCTAAAACCCTTGTCCAGTTTCGCAGGTGTACCTATTTTTGATCAATTTGATACCTGCCAACAGTAAAGAAAAGGTTATATTGCCTTTTGTTTAGCCAAAATACTGAAAACCGTGCTTAAAAATTACCATAATGTAAGCCAATAGTGTACATATTCTTTTGGATTTTTGGAGGGTGCTCACATTTTTACTGGATTACTTTAGAAATAACCAAGAAAAAACAAATCTGTGACACCAGTTGAACATGTATTTGGAGCTAGTCAGAGGCATTCAACTGCGCAGAGCAAGGATCAGCTATAATTTATGCTTGGACAGATTATGTGCTCTCACTCGTGTTGTTTCATGTTTTTGTCTCTGTTAACCACCATTTTGTCACATATTTCAGCATAATTTGTCTTTTCCCAGTACAGACATTGAGGTAGCTCTTCAGGTCAAAATAACCAGAAAGTGTGGGTTAGCATGCTAGTTGTTAGTAGCTTAAATGTGATGGCAAAACTGATTGAAGAATAACTTTGGACCACTGCAAACCGTGTAAAATTAACTACTTCTGTTTTTTCCATGTTTTTCAGATGGTAAAGATCAGGTACAGCATTTTTAAAAAGTAAAGTAAAAACGACTGGAGTCTTGGCGTGTTCAGCTGTGCTCCGGAAAGCAACTTGTGAGCAACACAATTTCTGCATGCCTAATCCACTTACTAATAACTTTATTAGCAATTATAGCTTCAAAGTCTTATTGCTAATGAAAAACCAGACCGTACTCAGAGATACCTGTGCATGTAACATAGTGACTGCAGTATCCACGCTGTATCAGATTTAGGTGCTTATCCTTATCACAGAAAAGGCACAATGAGGGACAAAGAGACTATACTTACTTTAATATATTTATTTTGGTGTTATACATTGTACATCTTCAAAAGTTCATGCCACCCCGACACATCACTGATAAACTAAAACTCTTCTCCCTCCTCCTCCCCTTCTCCCTCAATGCTGTCCAAGCCCACCTCTTCATAATCCTTCTCCAGAGCAGCCATGTCCTCTCTGGCCTCAGAGAACTCTCCCTCCTCCATGCCCTCTCCCACGTACCAGTGGACAAAGGCCCTCTTGGCGTACATCAGGTCAAACTTGTGGTCCAGACGTGCCCAGGCCTCAGCGATGGCTGTGGTGTTGCTCAACATGCAGACTGCACGCTGCACTTTGGCCAGGTCTCCTCCTGGGACCACTGTGGGCGGCTGGTAGTTGATGCCAACCTTGAACCCAGTGGGACACCAGTCTACGAACTGGATGGTGCGTTTGGTTTTGATGGTGGCAATGGCAGAGTTGACATCTTTGGGAACAACATCTCCACGAAATAACAAACAGCAGGCCATGTATTTACCGTGGCGGGGATCACACTTGACCATCTGATTGGCTGGTTCAAAACAGGCGTTGGTTATCTCAGCCACAGATAGCTGCTCGTGGTAGGCCTTCTCTGCAGAGATGACTGGAGCGTAGGTGGCTAGAGGGAAGTGGATACGAGGGTAGGGCACCAGGTTGGTCTGAAACTCTGTCAGATCCACATTCAGAGCACCATCGAAGCGCAGAGAGGCAGTGATGGAGGACACGATCTGCCCGATCAGCCTGTTGAGGTTGGTGTAAGTGGGACGCTCAATGTCCAGGTTCCTGCGGCAGATGTCGTAGATGGCCTCATTGTCCACCATGAAGGCGCAGTCGGAGTGCTCCAGAGTGGTGTGGGTGGTGAGGATGGAGTTGTAGGGCTCCACTACAGCAGTCGATACCTGGGAGAGGATGCATCAATACTAATGCAACTACAACACTGCTGTTGTGGTCAGGGCACTAAACCTGTTTGTTTTATTATCTGTTGTACCTGTGGAGCTGGGTAAATTGCAAACTCCAGTTTGGACTTTTTGCCGTAGTCAACTGAGAGACGCTCCATCAGCAAAGAGGTGAAACCAGAGCCGGTGCCTCCTCCAAACGAGTGGAAGATCAGGAAGCCCTGCAGCCCCGTGCACTGGTCAGCCTGATGACAAAAAAAAAAAAATTAGACATTAAAACCCACATGAACGAGTGATGCTGTTTCAATGGTGGGGATGTCACAAAAACATTGACACAAAATGTTAACAATTATGCCTCATACTGTTGGGAAAAATTCTACCAGTGAGGTCAACTCGCCAAGAATACAACCACAGCCCACTTTATTTTTTTCCCTAGAATGTGCACGCAGGTTATGTTTCGGTTTTGACTCTGGACTGGCCTCGTACAGTCCTACTGGAGGTTGTTGAGGAGTGTGGATTTGATGGGCGTGGCTCGGAGGCAGACTGGTGCCCCAGACATGCCATTTTTGTCATCTTTATTGTCCGGTTTTGATTTTGAGTGGTGGCATTTTCTCTGGTGTTGAAACCCATTACTGTATCAGAAAAAGAAGCGTGACATGGACTATCCAATACAGAACTTCAGGTAATCTCATGTGAATGTCTAAAAAACCCAAGCACTGAGTGGAAAGTGTGAACAAATGCAGACTTAGATGGAGTTGAAAAAAACTCTTCTTTCACACCTGTTTAACAAAGGTGCTAAATGTAGAGAATAACTAAATCTTACTTTAAAATGTACAAAGATGGTATGGCTAGAGGTTTATAAAAATGCAAGCATATGTTCAAAAATACGGTTCTATATGGAATAACCTTGAATCCAAACTGGTAAACAGATAATTGCACTCAATGACTACAGAAAGGTATTGGAAGGATTGCCGATTTATAAAAAAAAAAAAGAAGAAAAATACAATTGCCTGTTCGCTGTTAGACGCATGTTTAGGTGAGAAATTGACACCACATTAGTGAAAGTGACTCACCAGTTTCCGGATGCGGTCCAGAACCAGGTCAATGATCTCTTTGCCGATGGTGTAGTGTCCGCGGGCGTAGTTATTCGCCGCATCCTCCTTCCCCGTTATGAGCTGCTCTGGGTGGAACAGCTGCCGGTATGTCCCAGTGCGCACCTCGTCTGTCGGGGGAAGTGGAACCACAGATTAAGAGCAGTTTAAAAGTACTGTAAAAGTGTAGCGCTGTGGGATGGGTAAGTATGATGTCACTCCTGGGTCCATGATGCATCAGCTGATTTACTACACATCTCACATTAAAAAGGCAGTCGGTTGAGGTAACAAAGCTAAAATGATCTGTGACGTTGCAAGTTCCTGCTGCCATTGTGATTTAGAAAAAGAGAAAAAAGGATGTGAAAGGAGAGGCATTTTGGAGAAGCAGCAGATTATAGAAAAAAAAGGTTGGAGTCCTGCCAAATCGACACTGTTTTGTCTCTCATCCAAGTAGCATTACTGGAAAAGCTGGCACTGGATGAGTAGCGCAGTACACTAGTGAAACTGGGGAGTAAAATATGTAATGACCCCACTCACATCCTCCACAACCAGTTTGAGTTAATGCCTCAGGAAGAAGGTACAGGGTCCCAACCAGCAGACTAAACAGGTTTAAGAACTCATTTGTTCCCCTTTCAATTTTCTTGCTGAACTTGAAGAAATAATGCTCTACGGTATGGGAGTGTGCAGTGTCCTTTGGCACCTTAGGCAGAAAGGTCCCAGGGAGTGTGCAATACTCAACTCTACACTTTTAGGCCTCAGGGAATGTGCAATACTCACCTCTACACTTTTAGGCCCCAGGGAATGTGCAATACTCACCTCTACACTTTTAGGCCCCAGGGAATGTGCAATACTCACCTCTACACTTTTAGGCCTCAGGGAATGTGCAATACTCACCTCTACACTTTTAGGCCCCAGGGAATGTGCAATACTCACCTCTACACTTTTAGGCCTCAGGGAATGTGCAATACTCACCTCTACACTTTTAGGCTTCAGGGAATGTGCAATACTCACCTCTACACTTTAGGCCCCAGGGAATGTGCAATACTCACCTCTACACTTTTAGGCTTCAGGGAATGTGCAATACTCACCTCTACACTTTTAGGCCCCAGGGAATGTGCAATACTCACCTCTACACTTTTAGGCCCCAGAGAATGTGCAATACTCACCTCTACACTTTTAGGCCTCAGGGAATGTGCAATACTCACCTCTACACTTTTAGGCCCCAGTGAATGTGCAATACTCACCTCTACACTTTTAGTCTTCAGGGAATGTGCAATACTCACCTCTACACTTTAGGCCCCAGGGAATGTGCAATACTCACCTCTACACTTTTAGGCCCCAGGGAATGTGCAATACTCACCATTACACTTTAGGCCCCAGGGAATGTGCAATACTCACCTCTACACTTTTAGACCTCAGGAAATGTGCAAAATATGCTTTTTTTTGGGTTTTTTTCTTCTTCTTCTGATGAACTGCATTAATTGATGTGTCCACTGTGTGTGTATGTTATGTGTATGTTTTTATAGGTGGCATGAGTTCCCTTGTCCCAATAAAGGCTAATCTAATCTAATCTAGCGCAACGCCATACTGTCGACTATCTATGAAACAGATTTTTCCATGGCTTTTTACAGACGTATTAAATGAAGTCACTTTTCAATCTGAAAGGACAATGTTTCAGTCGCTAGAAGATGTTTTGGAGTCCACCTTCTAGGCAAATCCAGAATGATATCTGTTTTTTTTATACAGAGGGACGTTATGTGCAAAATGTGCTCTTTTTTCCCCCTTAATTTTTCCCTCAATAAGCAGCTATAGTTGTTTTGATACAGACTGACCTTGCGTGTGCCCTGATTGGCTAATCCATCTGTCAATCAAGGCCAACTGAAAACAAGGAGATGCACCAGTGACCAGACTCTAGAAACAGATTTTTCTTTTTACAGACGTATTAAATTAAGTCACTTTTCATTCTGAAGAAAATGTTTCAGTCGCTAGAAATGGCATTGGAGTCCACCTTCTAAAATCCACAATGATTCTCATTTGCAAAATGTGCTCTTTTTTTCCCCCCTTTATTTTTCCCTCAATAAGCAGCTATAGTTGTTTGATACGGACTGACCTTGTGTGTCCCCTGATTGGCTAATCCATCTGTCAATCAAGGCCAACTGAAAACAAGGAGATGCACCAGTGACCAGACTCAGAACTCCGTAAAATATTGAAGAAATTTGGAAAAAAAAACACAATTATTCTCATTTCTTTACATTAATCAAGACACATGAGGCAGAGCGTGGCATTTTTATCACTTCACTGGCAAAGACCTGACAACAGCTCAGAGTTTTTTGTGCAGTGATTATATAAATTACTGTTCTCACCTATGACAGTTGGCTCCAGGTCCACAAACACAGCTCTGGGCACATGTTTCCCCGCTCCCGTCTCGCTAAAAAACGTGTTGAACGAGTCGTCTCCTCCTCCGATCGTCTTGTCACTGGGCATCTGACCGTCAGGCTGGATGCCATGCTCCAGACAATACAACTCCCAGCATGCATTGCCAATCTGAGAACCGGCCTGGCCCACGTGCACAGAGATGCATTCACGCTGTGGGAGGGAAAAAAAAAAAAAAAAAAGTTCAAATCCAAATCAATGGAAAAACAAAAAAAAAACCCTGCTGCTGCACGGTCTATAAACAATTAAAAAAAAGAAGAACAATTTAATTAGAATTTCACACCCCAATGAATTTCCTGTGAGCCATTTAGTAAAACAAAGCGAGAGTGTCCACACAAAAGTACTATATTCATCTTTTTCAGCCATACCCAGTTTCCCTCCTGAGTCTGATTTCTGCTTCAGCGGGAATGACATTCATTTCAATGAGAAAATCTTGCTGCTATAATATACAGGGTGGCCCAAAAGTCACTGACACTTTTAAATCTTGTAGCAGTAGTTAAACTGAACCTTCTGAGATTTTTGGCAGTATATACGGTTATAATTGTTCACTTACACTTGAACTTATCACTACTTAAAATAGGGGAAGTAAAAATGACCTAATTTTTAAAATGATGTTTTTTAAGTGTTCACCATTTTGGGTTTCACACTGAACAGCCTGATCCAACACACTTTACAGAACATTTAAATCATTTCCGGCTTATGGCTCTTATTTGATCCTCGATATTATGTTTTAAGTGGTTTATTGTCTGAGATTTATTCACAAACACCTTTTCTTTAAGATAACCCCACAGGAAGAAATCAGGACTAGTCAGGTCTGTGGAGATACTGCCCCCTGTCTTTGAAAAACACTTATTATTCCTTTAATGACATTTACACTTGGGGCATCTCTGGTATTAAAATGTCGACGGTAACACCGCTGGGTTTGTGAATTTGACCCATGTGACTCAAAGTACCACTGTACAATGAGGGTTTGTTCCTCGGTGCTGCATTTGCTCAGATTAATGTCAGAAGGGTCGCTCTAAATGCTCTGAAAAAATAAAAGAAAAATATTTAGAAACAAAAGAGTTCTGCATTTTTTTCTACTGTCAGTGACTTTTGGGCCACCCTTAAGCAGGCCTGTGTACAAAGTCAACAATAAACCCTTTTTCTGAACGTAGGATATTGAGCTTAACAGTGACCACCCCCTGACTCCAGGAGTTAATTTCTCATTTTTCTCATAGACATTCCTTCAAAAAAATGATATTACAAGTTTGAAAGCTCAGGCAGAATCAGCTACGTGGCAACTAATGACCACAAGACCTATCATTTAACTTAAAATC
>JAIEZT010000198.1:3194795-3294795 GCA_019594935.1 Periophthalmus modestus
GTCCTATAAATAAAATGTATTATTATTATTATTATTAATCACATCTGCCATGTACTGGTAGCAAAAATTAAAATTAAACACATTTACACGTGGTAGCTTTAAATACCATATACTTGAAAAAGCATTGTAATGGAAATAAAAATATTGTGTCATTATTTTACCTTTTAGAAATCACATGGTCTCGTAACTAAAACTCATTTGGTTTGATCGTCATAGACAGTGTTAGAAAAACCTTTCATGTCAACCCTTTTGTTCCCTTTTGGTGGCTGGACTTGTGAAGATGTGAAAGTAGATGCAACCAGACCATACAGTCGGCTTTCAGTCCCTCCCTGTTGACCCCCTGAAGGGACCCAGCTCATGAGTGTCTTCAGGAGCTGGTCTGACCACACCTCAGCAGAAGTTTCACATCTCGTAATGTGTCTACTCCACATGCTACTTCACACCTTGTATAGTCTCTACTCCAAATGTTACCTCCTGAGGGAAACCGGCTCCTGACTGTCTCCAGGAGCTGGTCTGACCACCCCTCAGTGGGAGTGTCACGTTCTTACTTTCAAATGTATGTCCTGTGGTCATCTCAAACTATATAAACTGGTGCTTTCCAGCATTCGGGGTCTGACATAAGGGGGAGATGCTGTCGGACCTATTTCTTGCAAGAAATAAACTCATTGTCTTTGCTTCAACTTTCATCAGAGCCTCAAAAGGAGTCTTATTTTCCACGACAAGCATAATAAAGCAAAACAATGAAAATTGCTTAGTTTTGTTTGTTTTTCTTTGCAGATTTCAGCAAGTTGATTACTTTAATTTCAACTACTCAGCAAAAGTAATTTTAATTAATTAATGTTTTAATTCGCCGGTTTGCATAGTGTCTAAACTTGCGTTGCTATATGATTCACTGTGTTGACTAGATTTCCCCACTGTGGGACTATACACACTGGGACTAACATCATGTGATTCACCGTAAGCCCCGCCTCCTCTGTATTTAACATCATGTGATTCACTGTAAGCCCCGCCTCCTCTGTATTTAACATCATGTTAACATCATGTGATTCACTGTAAGCCCCGCCTCCTCTGTATTTAACATCATGTGATTCACTGTAAGCCCCGCCTCCTCTGTATTTAACATCATGTGATTCACTGTAAGCCCCGCCTCCTCTGTATTTAACATCATGTGATTCACTGTAAGCCCCGCCTCCTCTGTATTTAACATCATGTGATTCACTGTAAGCCCCGCCTCCTCTGTATTTAACATCATGTGATTCACTGTAAGCCCCGCCTCCTCTGTATTTAACATCATGTGATTCACCGTAAGCCCCGCCTCCTGTGTATTTAACATCATGTGATTCACCGTAAGCCCCGCCTCCTGTGTATTTAACATCATGTGATTCACCGTAAGCCCCGCCTCCTCTGTATTTAACATCATGTGATTCACCGTAAGCCCCGCCTCCTCTGTATTTAACATCATGTGATTCACTGTAAGCCCCGCCTCCTCTGTATTTAACATCATGTGATTCACCGTAAACATCATGTGATTCACCGTAAGCCCCGCCTCCTCTGTATTTAACATCATGTGATTCACCGTAAGCCCCGCCTCCTCTGTGTTTAACATCATGTGATTCACCGTAAGCCCCGCCTCCTCTGTATTTAACATCATGTGATTCACCGTAAGCCCCGCCTCCTCTGTATTTAACATCATGTGATTCACCGTAAGCCCCCCTCCTCTGTATTTAACATCATGTGATCACCGTAAGCCCCCGCCTCCTCTGTATTTAACATCATGTGATTCACTGTAAGCCCCGCCTCCTCTGTATTTAACATCATGTGATTCACTGTAAGCCCCGCCTCCTCTGTGTTACATCATGTGATTCACAGTAAGCCCCGCCTCCTCTCTGGAGAGCGGGTACTAGTATGTGTATTGATCTCATATATATATTGGTGGTATGGGTGCATCCATAAACGTAACATTATTCCTCAAATCAAGAGATTCTCAGAATTTCATTTCATTTTCAAATCTCTAACCATTTTTGCAGTAGTGAATGTCCCACTCACACCTTACACTTGATGTCCCCTGTCCCCTGTCCCGTGTGAATACTCTGCTAAAGGAGGTTTGGGTTTGTTGTGAGCATAGTTTGACCGATTGAGTACAGAAATGGCTTATGGGTTTAAAAATACAACTCCAGGTATGGTTTTGATGAGAGTACACATGGCTAAAAGCTAAAAAGCTTAAAATCTTCTTTTCCTCTTGACCAAAGGGACTGCTTTTAGTGTGATTGTCCCATGCAGTTCCATCTGAGGCCACCAGGGAACTTTAAGGGACATGAGTCAGACAGACACGTCTAAACATCCACAAACATGCAGCAAAAGGATTCTGTAATGTCAAAATAAGAAACTGAGCGTTGCAAAGCTTAAAAAACAACCATGTTATAGCTATGTTATTTAGTCTAGTCTAATTCAGCTTTTTTTTAAATAAACTTGTTCATTAACACTGAAGTTACTGCTTTGTCCATTGCTTTACTACAGCGGCTGTTAAATATAATTCAGACAGATGCACAGATAATCACAGCACAGTGAGCAGCGAGAGCACAACTAAAAGTCACTTCATCTGTGTGCTCCCCTCATTAAGACACACACAGAGGAGAAAAATACCAAAATGGCCGCCCTCCTTCATCATTACTGCAGGTTTCAGAGACGCACTTGGGTCATTACCTGAAGAATAAATGGACTTAATCATATAATCTTTTTTTTTTTTGAGTTTAAGGTCAGCTCTGGTGATTGCCAGGCTTTTCTCAGCAGAGCACCATGACTAAGTTAGAGACTTGCTATGGCTGTAAGAAAATCACACGTCTCCTCCAGGCTCAAATTTGTTCAACAGAAACAATTAAATCGATCATTTTTCAGAAAATGAAAATGATGTAATATGGGCCCTTTAAAAGTGCAGTATTTTCCTACTTGTACTTTGATACTTTCCACCACTGATTAAACCTAACACTTTTATTTATCGGTTTAAAATATGCTTAAAAAAAAAAAGAGAGAAGGGAAAAGAGGAAAAAAAAGAAAGAAAGGAAAGAAAAAAGGGAAGAATGGAAAAAGAGAGAGGAAACAAAGAAAGGGAAAAAAGAAGAGGGAAAAGAGGAGAAGGGGAGAAAAGGGGAAAGAGAAAGAAAGTAATAAAAGAGGAAAGGAAAAAAAGAAATGGAGAAAAGAGAATGGAGACTCAACCCTGAAACTGAAACCGGGGAAGACCCAGGACTCGCTGGAGGGACTGTGTCTCTCGGCTGGCCTGGGAACGACCTTGGGGTCCCACCGGAGGAGCTGGAGGAGGAGGAGGGGTGAGGGAAGTCTGAGAGTCCCTCCTTAGACTGCTGCCCCCGCGACCCGGCTCCGGATAAGAGGAAGAAAATGGATGGATAGCTCATTGTAAACCCACAGCCCACCCCGAGCTCTGATCACTGTTTTATTTCTGTTTCTTGTCCAGGTTTATCATTTACTGAGTTCTGTAGTGAAACTGTTTTAAACACATCCAGACTCATCCAAAGTTCTGCTAGAGCCGCCCGGGATCCACGACACACTCCTTCAACACTTTACGAGATAAGATAAGATCAACTTAAGCGTCCCCAAGAGGAAATCTGTCACACTCACACATCACACCACAGCACAGAGACAGAGCTCATGAAGAAGAAGTCTGGATTTGTTCAGGAGGGCGACAGAATGAGAGTGTACATCTGTTACTCGATCTCGATAACGCCAGCCTGATGGAGCCATTTTATGCGACAGTCGAGAAGGTTCCCACCAGTTCGTTTGGCCTGGTCCTGAAGAGAAGCAAACTCTGTCCTCTGTATCACCTTCATGACCTTATTGAAGTTTTTCCAGGTTTAGTTTTACATTGGACAGTGAAACGCAACAATGGAGGATGCTGGGATATGTAGTTTTATCATTATTATATATGATTATAAGACGAGATCTCCGTTGTAGTTTTGTCTTTAAGTTATTTGATTGGGTTTGAGAATTGTGCAGAAGGGAAAATGATGAACAACTGACAAATACGATGTAAAACTGACAAATACGATGTAAATAAAAAGAAAAGAGCGCATGTCGTTGTTGTGTCATTTGGCAAGACACTTCAAGCATGCAAGGTGGTTGGAGAGGTTGCTGGTGCAGGTTGGCAGTTGTGTTTGCTTTGTTTGTTCACGTTAAGACACATTAAGTGATGATCGAGAAGAAAATCTGAACGTGAATCTCCGTGTGATTGACAGGTGGATTAGCCAATCAGGGACAAGCATGGTCCACCGTCTCAGAAAAAAAAAATAAATAAAAATAAAAAAAATAAAATAAAATCACGGGGCTGAAAAACATGTTGGATTCTGGAAACTCTGTTAATCTGAGGTGAAATAATTTAATTTAATTTTTAAATCATAGGCGACCAATGAGCTCCTTCGCTTTACATGCGTCACTGAAATAAACGGATCTGATTGGATGATCGGACGTGGAGACCGGGCCTATGTCAATTTGTATGAAAAATACAAAGAGAGATCAGTCTGGATTAGCCAAGCACATTTTAGACGTAATTTAGTGAAAGAAAGAGGTAATTTCTCTGTTAACTCACTTTATTTCTATTTAGCTCAAAGTACTTCAGTGTAAACAGGCCAGAGTGTAGTGGGTTGGGTCAAATATTGATTACTTCCGTTGTTGCAGTGTTAAAGAGGCTGTTAAATTGTTTTTTTTTCCTACAGATACACAGTAAAAGCAGCTCTGAGGGTCCACACCACTGTGAGCTGATGCATCTGATAATAAAGTGCTCTTTTCATGTCATGCCAGAGCTTATAAACTCATTGTGGTGAGTAATTAGAATATTAAGACTGTGTTAGGAAAGTTAACTTGTTCTGTTTTTCCTATTTTGAAAAATTGGGTTGTTTTTCTTTCTGTTTTTTTTGGTTTTGGTTTTTTTTCATGCAAAGAGGTTGTGGGTTGTATTCCTGGAGTGAGCATGTAGTGCCTCGTTACTGCTTTCTCAGACCTAACAGATGTAGAGTCTGTCTGTGTCTGTCAGATTATCTTTTTGGTTTAAATTTCAGTTGGAGATATGGAAAAACATAATTTCAAAGCTGGATTGCACTATTAAAGATGCACCGTGTCACCTGTTTGTTTGCTTAGACTGTTTTACTTGTTGCATTGATACTTTTACTTTTACTTGAGTATTCTTTTGCCTCTGCTATTTCTTAAGTAATAAACCTGAGTACTCCTTCCATCTGATCAGACCAAATCATAACATTATTCATTCAAACCTCTTCTGAAGCCTTTATCAAAATACCATGGAGCTAGACTGCCATCTGGTGGTACCTTTGCGTCACTACACTGCACTTTTAAAAGCAGGCCTCTGAAAAGCTGCACTATTTCATGCACCATTACCATGTATCATCTGCCAATAATGAAAGAAAGGAACTCTCTGGGAATTCTTAGTTGGCCTGGTGCTTGAACCCACAACCACTTTGCTAAATGGCACGAGCACAAACCAGCCTGCTAACCACCAAAGCTTATTACATTATTAATTTCATTCATGCAAAGTTAAGGCTAATTCATTTATTGAGCTTAGAATGTTCTACAAAATGGCATTAAAAAAGACAAACATGTGAAGCTGTCGTGTTACAAGTCATATCTGTGGAGAAATGCCCACGGACAGATAGAATGCATGTTTTTAATGTACTTTTCATCAAGTTAACAGCTCCTTTTACCTTTTGTTCCGTAGAGATTGGAAATTCCAGATCCAAATAATATTAGTCCTGCATCGCCACATGATGACATCACAAGGTGGAACAGAGTCTAAATATGCAGGGTTTGTGTGTTAAACATGGGTGAAGGAAAAAAACACAACAACTCCACGTCTGTTTGTGATGAAAAAACATAACATAGATCAGAAAATAGTGTCATTATTGGCTCTTTAATGCCATACTGTGGAACATTCTAGGCAAAGCAATAACATCTATAGAGAAAAGTTACATAATGCACTGTTAGCAACACATAAAATATACAAACAAAACAAAACTGTATCTTTATTCATGGCATTTAGTATAACTTAACCCTTTTATATTTTGTTTTTACTCTCTCCTACTTTCTGCACTGACCTTGCTTCACCACTAGAGGTCATCAAAGTAGGATTTTCACATAGAGCACAGCAGACAGAGCGTAGATTATAAAGAAGTGGACGTCACACAGCGTCTGGCTCCAGTCAAATGAAGCTCATCGAGGCTGGAGCAGTTATAGGGGCCAATTTGGAGCCAAGTTCCATATTTGGAATAACGACCGCGAGTATCATAGCAACCAAAGAGCCAATGCGGAGCCAGGCTGTTGAAGGTTATCATCGCTGTCAAACAAACCTGTTGCTAACGCTAGCGAAAGCAACCTCAGGGAAAGAAGTTACCTGATTTGTGTGTTATTAATATTCATATCTTTATTTACAGACATTAGCAGAATGAAAGTACCAGAATCATGTAGAGCAGGTTAATACAAACATTTAAAAAAAAAAAAGGTGAGTCTGACAGCAGCATTACAGAGAGAGACGACAATTTTTCAGTGGAAAGTGAATTCAAGCCAGAGTCGATGGAGCCGGAAGCGCGCCATTAATCACTTTGTATTTGGAACCATGGACTGTATATATAAATGGACCTAGCTAAGGCGCTAACCGGTGTGATCCAAATAGGAAGTGAGCATGGGCACGCTTCCGGCTCCATCAACTCTGGCTTCAGTTCACTTTAACTCTGTAACTGCTGCAGTGAACATCGTTATTTTGGATTTAAAATGTTCATATTAATGATTCTGGTGTTTTTATTTCACTATTGTGTCGGTAAATCAAGATATGAACATTAATAACAGACAAATCAGGTGCATTCTTTCCCCGAGATCGCTCTTGCTAACGTTAGCAACAGGTTTGACTGACAGCGTTGCTAAGCGCCCGCTCAGTGCTAAACCAGTGGTGTGAGCGGGAAGGGGCGATACCTTCAACCTTCGCACCGGATTGGCTCTGTGGTTGCTATGATACTCGCGGGTCTATGTTTAAGATATAGCAGGTTAGCTACGTCCATTTCTTTACACAGAGCGTGAGGCAGTGTTCGTCTTGTCCTTAATTTGAGTGATATTGCAGAATGACATAATCCATCTGTAAGGAGTGAAACGGGCTCTGACATCACTGAGGTTGGTCCAATGTAACGGAGATAAATCGTGTATAACGGTGACACAAAAGGATCCACCCTCCTGGAGCACGGACAGTCACTTTATTTATGGCTCTTTAGTCCTTAGCTCAATGTTAGATAAACACCGACGGGTTCCACCTATACTCACCGTGTACAACTCGTACTTCAGGATTTTACAGCTGAAGTACTACTAAACTATAAATGTATTTGGTGATGCAGACTGGCAAGAACTTTTACCTATAAATATTTAAAAAGATACTTATGATGAATGAAATTGGCACCGCATCAATGGCCAGAGTACAGACTTCAAGAGACAGAGACGGGTGAAGCTGCCAAAACTTTAACATGCAATATTACTTAAGTAGAAGTACTACGTGTACTTAGAAATCCAAGAAATTACTCCAATGTAAAGTAAGAGTATTTAGGGGAACTGGTAACTCTCTGAGCATGACTACAGTACTACAACACTGAATATAGTGCAAATACAAGGTAATATACAGTTACATCAGTAGAACAGCAGAGATAAGGTTCACCACAAGGGGGCAGTAGAGGACCATAACACAACTCAAATCTCTGCATTGCCAAGTCCATTTTAATCTCATTTGACCTATAACCTATCTGCATATTTATATTGATGCCTTTGTATTATGGATGCACTGTGTAACTTTTCCGGTCTCCATGGAGATGCTAATTCTTTACCAGGAATGTTTCCGAGTGTAAGGCGTTCAACTTTTCTGCCTTTCCTTTGCTCAGTTAGAGTCGCTTTAATAGCCAAAAATACTCGAAAAGCACAAAAATCGGACCTGTAACTCACTTGTTTGTCGTCATGGTGATAGATATGTTTAGTGCCGGACTGTGGAACATTTCAGGCAAGGTTATACCATCCTATAGAAAAAGAAGACTCTCTCTTTCTCTCTAGCAGCACCTTGTTGATTACTTGGGACAACTTTATGACTTTATGCAGCGCTCTGTCCTGTCCCCCTCCATGCTGCGTTGCCAGATTGGTGACTGATGCCTCCGTTCTGTGGTAAATTCAACAATTTTGCTCAACCTGTAACTGATTTTCTTCATACACCAAACAGCCATTTCATTACGACCACCAATAAAGGGACCTCTGATACAATATTACGCTGAAAATGTTTTACTTTGGACATCTACAGCCCTACACAACCGATACTTTGTGTTATCTATGAAGCGTCTGCATCTCGGTTCAAATCCCGCTGTTGTGTCCTTGGGCAAGACAAGTTGATTAAAGATTAAAGGTCTTAATTTTTCCCATGTATTTGAGGAAAATTTAGTGTAGAAGTAGCTCTTGAGGTCAAAATAAGTCAGCGGTGTACTGTCTGTATCTAATCATAAAGCGTTTTACTGTGCTATAATTAAGAAGCGTATGTTAGCATGCTAGTTGTTGTTACAGCAAACAGTGGATTTCCTCATGGTAGAAGGTCCTGATCAGAATGCAAGCGCGCAAAGTTTATTTATATAGCATCTTTCACAGACAAAGTGCTTCACAACAAGAAGTTAAAACTCATAAAAATAACACGCAATTACAACAGAGTCAATCCAACAATATGGCGATCAACGCAGCTCGTAAAAGACCACCGTGCCTTAAAACGCTTGGCCGAATGAGTTGGCTTTTGAAGGCATCTACAGACTCCAGAGAACCGGAGGAGAATGGAGGTCGTTCCAGAGTCTGGGAGCAACGGCCTGGATGGAGCGGTCTCGTCTGGTCCGAGAACATGAGGAACCATCGGCAGGTTCTGGTCCAGAGACCTCAAAGAGTGAGAGAGGCAGAGGGTTGGATCAGATCACTCGTGTAGGAAGAAGCCTGACCATGCAAGGCTCTGAAAGTCAAGACCAACATTTTAAATTGTATCCTGAAGGAGACCGGCAGCCTGTCAAGAGCTTTGAGAATATTGGTAATGTGAGTTAAGATCCTCACTGCAGAGTTTTGGACCAGCTAACCCAAAGCCTAACTATTACAAAAGTCTAAACGTGAGGACACAGAGGCATGTTCGAGTGAGCGTGACCTTTACTTTCCTTAGCTTCTAAATGTTCCTCCGCTGAAAGACGCAGTTCCTCGTTAACTGTTTAGAGTGACGCCCTAATGACAATGACACTGAGGTTTGAGACTTGATGAAGGAAACTGGCCAAGATCGCACAAGTATCGATTAATCCCTGGAATGACATCGTCAGGGGCAATAACCAGTGTTTCGGTTTTCTCTGCATTAAGCTGCAGAGAATTGTTGCCCTGGATCTATCCTAAAAACGTAAAAATCACTGATGCAAACACATTTCTTGTATTTCTTGTATTTTATTTTATTTATTTATTCAAGGTGTTTTACCTAAGTATGAATTTCCTGGTGACAGATGAAAGCTGATTTTCGGTTTCTCCTTCCATATTTAAGCTCCTCTGACTCTGCCACTTTGAATGGGATTTTCCACTGCTTTGAGTCCGGACTTCCAAATGCATTCTGGGTATCATGGGATACACTAGGGATTATAAATGGAGTTGTAAATAAATAGACGGCTTATGCAAAGACCTAAATCTAAAGTCTAAAGCAGCAGCACGGCAGACCCGCCCTAAACAAATTGGATTTACTCCGACTTACTGACCCTCTCCAACGCTGCAGAAATGATATCAAGACATTTACAAGTCCATAAATGTTTCATAAGCGAATGGGGCTAAAGTGTTCACACAGAATGCATTTTTTTTTATCACCTGACTGAAGTGCTCTGAAGTCCAAATAATCTTGTAAATGTGACTCATACCAAATTTGATACTTTTACTTCAGATTTTTTGAATTTGGAAAATATATATCCCAGAATTTTAGAAGTAACAAAAGCAGAATTGGTTGAGGTGTTGGATCCGCTGACCCACAGGTTGACGGTGCAGTTACAGCTCCGACAGATGAATACTGCTGTTGTGTCCTTGGGCAAGACACTTAACTGTGACTATTTAACATGATTTATTTATATTATATATATTCTCAATTGTTTGTTTAGTTATGGCAGATATACAGTTGAAACCAGAAGCTTACGTTCACTATATAAAAAGACATGTATGCTTTTTTCTCATTGTTTAACACAGAGGTGCCCAAACTTTTTTTTTTTTATCAAGGGCCACATCTCAAAACATATTCGAAGCAGAGGGCCACAGACCAGTGATCAAAACAGTGCAGTGCTTTATACACAGCTTTGACCGAGCCGCTGTGGATTAATAAAGCTTGAAACACATTCATTTTAGGTTTGAGGATATAATGGTAGAAATAGTTTTAATTTGCTGTTAAAAGTTCTGCTTATGATCAATTGGGCCGGTTCAGCAGGAGGACTGAGGGCCAATAAAAACTGGTCTGAGGGCCGCATTTGGCCCCCGGGCCATAGTTTGGACACCCCTGGTTTAACATGAAATCAGACTAAACTTTTCCTGTTTTAGGTCAATTAGGATTTGCTAAACGCCAGAATAAGACACTTTTTCATTACTTCTCAGATGTTTACATACATTCCATTAGTATTCGGTACCATTGCCTTTAAAATGTATGACTTGGGTGAGATGTTTTGGATATATCCTTCCTCAAGTTTCTCACAATAGTTGGCAGGAATTTTGGCCCAATCCGCCTGACAGAACTGGTGTAACTGAGCCAAGTTTGTGGGCGTCATGGCTTCTCAGGTCTGACTTTGTTATCTTTAAGCCACTTTGTAACCAATTTGGCAGTATACTCCGGGTCATTGTGCATTTAGAAGACCCTAACTAACCCAAAACAGGAAAAGTTTAGTCGTCATGTGTCTTTTTATACCGTGTATGTAAACTTCTGGCTGCAGCTTTACACTTTTACCATTAGTCAGATCATATCATTTGCATCTGTTCATGGGTCTTCATATTCTGTTTGCACGCTGTTGCACAACTTCACCAGACTTTTCAAAAACACTCTATTATGCTCTGAGCTTGCACATTCAGATAAAAGCATGTGCTCATATTTGTCTGAAGAGAGAATATGCCAGTCCTGATTTAATGTAAATGCCGAACCAGACAGTCAAGGACCACATCAGACAGTCCTTATTGTTTATGTAATCACCATAGGAACAGCCCCTGCCAGACCAAATCCTCCGAGTACAGTCCTTGTTCCTGTTTATTTCCAAGTATATTTCACCTGTGAGTACCCACGTGCAAAATGACAGGTCTGTATTCACACATGGGCTGCAATGACTGATGAAGATGATAAATTAAAATCATAATCAGGCGTAATTGTATTTAACTGTTCTGTTCTGGGTTTTAGCTGCATAAAACTTAACTCTATTAATATTCAGTATATAAAAAAACATTACAATCAAACATAGACTGTATATACATCGTGGCCCAAAAGTCACTGACACTTTTAAATCTCAGTAGCTCCGATAATTCTTAAGTTATACTCACCAAATTGTAGCAGTAGATAAACTGAACCTTCTGAGATTTTTGGCAGTATATATGGTTATAATTGTTCACTGACACTTGAACTTATCACTACTTAAAATGACCTAATTTTCACCAGTTGCGCTTCTGGCTCCATCAACTCTGGCTCCAGTTCACATTACATTGAAAAATTGCCACCTCTCTCTGTGACTGCTGCGGCGAGCCTCATCATTTTGGTCTTAAAATGTTCGTATTAACCCGATTTACATGATCCTGTCGTTTTTATTTCAAGATATGAACAGGCGCCTTTTCTCCCTGAGGTTGCTCCTGTTAGCGTTAGCAACAGGTTTGACTGACAGCGTTGCTAAGGGCCCGCTGCCAAAACCAGAGGTGCGGGCAGGACGGGGCGTTACCTTTAACAGCCTTGCTCCAGATTGGCTCTTTGGTTGCTATGATACTCGCAATATTTGAAACTCATCTCCAATGTGACAATCATCATCTCATCGAAAATCCACCTAAATCTATAATTTCATAATGAACCAGAGTTAAAACTATAAGCTTGACATTTCAACATGAAATCATCACTCCTCCACGAGCGCGCTGGAGGCCTGTCCCCGGCCGCCTCTCTCTCCCCGCCTGACACTAACCTCAGTGTGGCCGCGAGGTTTTTAGAGTCCCCTCACGTCCCTGGATCCACCGCGGAGCTGCCAGACAGAGACACACTCACACAAATGTCGGGCTACCATGCTTTTTGGGGACGCTGCATCGACTTACGTTCATTTCCTAGAGACGTAACCTCAGCGCTCGCGTAACCTTAACCTAAACTCAAGCTTTAACCGTTTTAACCGATGTCTGAACCGGTCGATCTCGGTTTGAGTTTGGTTCCCATAAAGAGGCAGGTCCCCACAGTGTGAGTGTGTGTGCAGGTTTGAGTCCTCACAAAGTGCTAACTCCGCGCGCTCGCAGATACAGATATGTGGTGCTCCGACAGCTGCTGAGGAGGGCGCTGGCACCGGCTTTGTGTGGCACTGAAGACTACCAGACCGGAACATGTCAAGTGATACAAAGGAGGAAGAAGCAAGTCAAATTCTGCACTGAAGTGGTGAGAGTTTCAGAATAATTTTGGTGTTATATAATCTCAAACCTGTTTATGAATAAAATATAAAATAAAAAGTTTGATTTCTGTGTCTCTTACTGTCTCATTAGTGTCTGTCACTGTGGAACATGATGGTGTTGTATAAATACACTGTTGTTTAGCCTTTAGTAAGACATCTACTGCTATTACTACTACTACTATCACTACTACTACTACTATTATACCACCACCACTACTACTACTATTACTACTACTACCTCTACTACTTCTACTATTATACTATTACCACCACTACTACTATTACTACTACTACCTCTACTACTTCTACTATTATACTATTAAAACCACTACTACTACTACTATTACTACTACTATTACTATTATACTATTACCACCACCACTACTACTACTACTATTACTACTACTACCTCTACTATTATACTATTACCACCACTACTACTATTACTACCTCTACTACTTCTACTATTATACTATTAAAACCACTACTACTACTACTATTACTACTACTACTACTATTATACTATTACCACTACTACTATACTATTACTACTACCATCACCACTACTGCTACCACCACTACCACCTCTACTACCATTACTACCACGACTACTGCTACCACCACTACTACTACTACTACCACTACTACCACTACTACCACCACTACTACTACTACTACTACTACTATTACTACTACTACTACCATCACAACTACTTTTTCTACTACTACTGCTACTACCACCATTACTATTACTACCACCACCACTACTACTACTACTACTACTACTACTATTACTTATACTACTACTACCACCACCACAACCACCACTACTACTATTACATTATTATTACTACTACTACCACTATTACTACTACTATTATACTATTACTACTACTACAACCACTCCTATTACTACTACTACAACCACCACCACAACTACTACTACTACCACCATTACTTTTACTACTACTACTATTACTTATACTACTACTACTATGACTACTACTACTACTACTACTACTACTACCGCCATTACTACTACTACAGTTATGTCAACTACTTTTATGACTACTACTTCTACCGCTACAGCTACTGCTGCTACTACTATGACTTCTAGAGTCAAGTACTGTCTGTTATGACGACTGTACGTCCTTTAAATATTATACACACAAAGAAGCATGACTTGAATGAAACCTGTGTCCGACAGTTTTCTAAATATACTCAATATACGTCAACATCAACAGCTACTGCTTACTAATTCTACTACTACTAATACTACTACTACTATGACAACTATTTTTATGAAAATTACTACTGCTACTGCTACTGCTGCTACTAGTACTTCTAGAGTTAAGTACAATGTGTTATGGCTATAACAGCCTTTAAGTATTATGAATGATGTCAGAGTCTGACCGTTTTCTATAATATACTAAATATACCTCAACATCAGCAGCTACTACTCACTAATTCTACTACTAGAACTAGAAGACTCTCTTTTCCATGGACGCCCTGTTACAAATACCAGTATATAAGTATATAAGTCCCTATAAAACATTAAAAGCAGTAGCAAGTTTGTGTATAAAAGTTTATTACCAGATTATTTAAATGCGATTGTGTCACCAAAGTATGCAGTTCTGCTCATCCTTCAAATGTTTTCCATTTTTGTGAAGTAAAAAAGCCCTCTTTCCCGTCTCAGTTCTGGTGTGGCCAGTCCGTAGACCTGCACAGTGATGTGGTCTGGTGTTAAATGTTCTCGTATCAATGATTAACAAGCAGGTGAGGGATTCTGGGAGTTTTTGAAGTAGCAACTTATAGATACATTTGGTACAGTTCTGCTCTCCACAGACTGTGTAAAGAGGGAGTGTGACGTCAAACATAGAGTTCGGCTCCAGTCCAATGAAGCTCATCGAGGCTGGAGCAGTAACAGCGGCGAATTCAGAGCCAACCGCGAGTATCATAGCAACCAAAGAGCCAATCCGAAGCGAGGCTGTCGAAGGTAACGCCCCTTCCCGCCCACATCACTGGTTTAACAGGGAGCAGGCGCTTAGCAACGCTGTCAATCAAAGCTGTTGCTATGTTCATATCTTGATTTACGGACACAGTAGCGAAATAAAAATACTAGGGTCATGTAGAGCGGGTTAATATGAACTTTTTACGATCAACATGACAAGTCTGACAGCAGCAGTTACAGAGAGAGGGACGACAACTTTCAATGCAAAATTAATTGGAGTCGATATAGCCGGAATTGGAATGCGGCGGCTAGCACATTAGCTATGTCCACTTACAGGGCCAGGCCAAAAAAAAAAAAGTCGGAAAATGGATTTAACTAAGCAAATAGGTTGGGTTTGCTGCAGTTGGTCAGGTCGAGGTTCAGCAACAGTCTGAAATCGAAGCAATGCCACAACGAATATTATGACATACAACGAAATATTAGAATTTGTGACCTTTTTTTTGGCCAGGCAGTGTGCATATATACAGTCTATTCTTCTAACAGATTGCACTGGCCCACTTTTTCATAGTGTACACTGGTTTCAAATTCATCACCTGTAATAAAACGAAGGCCCGAGTGAAAGAGCTGATCCAACAGTTTCAAAGTAGAGGCTGAAGTCTGCTTGTATATTATATCTCCATAATCTAGTACAGAAAGAAAAGTAGCCCGAACAATTTCTTTTTATACCGCTGCAGATACAGTACTACCGCTGCGAGAGTACTGCCGACATCGACGTGGCTTCCGTGTAATTGAAACTGGAGAGCTCAGAGGCTGCAAAATGCTTAGTGTCATGAAACAGTACAAATGTCTGCAGATTTGTTTGTATCCTATAACTAGCTTAGCACATTAGCATAAGACAAATCAAGAGGCAATCGCTGGAGCACTGGGAACAATTACACCATATCAGATAGCGTATTTCCGCATCACGGTTTGTCACAACGAATATTTATGAGCATTAAGATGGAAAATGGCCGTATCTTTGCCAGTCACGGAAAAAAATAAAGGCATTTTGATTGATATATTAGCGACGATTTAACGATCAAGAGGGGATTTGCATAAAATATTCGCTCGCAATTTAAAAGGGCTTATGATTAATGATGCGTACTTATGGCTGTCGCTGTCGATTTTATTATGCAAATGCTGGAACATGCTCTAATCAAAAGTGTGTGTGTGTGTGTCAATTAGTGCCATCTAGTGGAGATATTGAATATTCCCTCATCCATACTTTTAAAGATATACAGGGCTACGACTATAGGCAATGATGATTAAAAAGAGGAGATAAGGGACAAAAAAGATTTAGCCATAGAATAAATAAAAAATGTACAGTAAATCATAAAAAAAAAAGGTTGCTGAGTGATACCTTCTATGGGTAATTTGCCTCATTTGGAACAAAACAAGAGAAAAGTTGGATGGAACATGGCCGACAGCTGACCGATGATGACGCACGAGTGACTGGCAGATGTAAACAAAAAGTAGGACATTTTTATTACTGCTGACTCATTTTATACTGGGAAAAAGGCCTAGTCTGAATTAGTTTATTATGAAAATGTGCACTAACTGAAAATCTACGTGCTTTTGTGCTTTGCGACTAGACCAGACACGGGCAAACTACGGCCCGGGGGCCACACACGGCCCTTTGGGTTTATTAATCCGGCCTGATGCTACTCGACCACATTATATTATAATAGCTAAGGGTAAGTCTTGTTCAAAGTTTTTCTGCTGTGTTTCTTTAACTGAAATTTAATAAACTAATAATGCATTTAATTAATAAATTATATATATTATATAATATAATATATATATATATACATATATGATATATATATATATTATATATTTATTTATACGGCTCCTTCCTTATGCTCGCGTATATATGCCAGATATCTATATAACACATATATATATATATATATACATTTATATAATATATATATATATATATATACATACACATATATATATATATATATATATATATATATATATATATATATATATATATATATATATATATATATATATATATATATATATATATATGTATATATAAAAATCTCTCTCCTCACCCTCCGCGGGTGGTCTTTTTTCCCCCCTTTTTTTTCCATGCTCGGGACCTCTACCAGAGGCCTGGGAGCTTGAGGGTTCTGCGCAGTATCTTTGCTGTTCCTAGTACTGCACTTTTCTGGACTGAGATGTCTGATGTTTTTCCTGGGATCTGCTGTAGTCTCTCCTCCAGTTTGGGGGTCACTGCCCCGAGTGCTCCGATGACCACGGGCACCACTGAGGCCTTCACCTTCCAGGCCTTCTCCAGCTCTTCTTTGAGCCCCTGGTATTCTCTAGTTTCTCATGTTCCTTTTTCCTAATGTTCCCATGACTTGGTTCTGCGATGTCCACCACAACGGCTTTGCTCTGTTTGTTTATCCACCACCACTATGTCCGGTCGGTTCGCTATCACCATTCTGTCAGTCTGTATCTGGAAGTCCCACAGGATCTTGGCTCGATCATTCTCCACGACCTTTGGAGGTGTTTTCCACCTAGACCTGGGGGTTTCAGTCTGTACTCTGCACAGATGTTTCTGTACACTATGCCCGCCACTTGCTTATGCCGCTCCATGTTTGCTTTCCCTGCAGCATCTTACACCCTGCAGTTATGTGCTGGATTGTGTCAGGGGCCTCTTTGCACAGCCTACACCTTGGGTCTTGTCTGGTGTGGTAGATCTGGGCCTCTATTGCTCTTGTGCTCAAGGTCTGCTCCTGTGCAGCCAGGATGAGTGCCTCTCTCAAGCCATTGGTGGATTTCTTGATATCAACCACTTCAGTTATGTTCCGGTGGTACATCCCATGCAGGGGCTTGTCCTTCCATGATGGTTCCTCCAGCTCCTCTTCCTCTGCACTCCACTGTCTGAGACATTTGCTGAGCACGTCATCTGTTGGGGCCTTGTCTTGGGATGTACTTGTGGATCTTGGATGTTTCATCCTGGACTGTGGCTCTCACACTCACTAGTCCTCGGCCTCCTTCCTTACGGCTCGTGTACAGTCTCAGGGTGCTGGATTTGGGATAGAACCCTCCATGCATGGTCAGGAGCTTCTGTGTCTTAACGTCTGTGGTCTGTATCTTCTTCTTTGACCAGCTTATGATTCCTGCTGGGTATCTGATTACTGGCAGGGCGTAGCTGTTTATTGCCTGGGTCTTATATACACATATATACATATATATTTATCCTGGCACAGCTCCTCTGTCAAATTTTAGAACCCATTGTGGCCCATTTTTGCCCACCCCTGGACTAGTACATGGACTGTATACAGAAGTGGACTAAGTGGATGCATCGAGGCTAGCAGTTATAGCGGTGACTTTGGAGCCAAGTTTCATATTTGGAATTACAATTGCAAGTATCATAGCAACCAAAGAGCCAATCTGGAGCGAGGCTATTGAAGGTAATGCCCTGTCCCACCTGCTTAGCAACACTGTTACTCAAACCTGTTGCTAACACTAGTGGCAGCGACTTCTGTCTGTTATTAATCTTCATATTTGATTTACTGACACAAAAATAAAAAACACAGGATCATATATATATATATATATGTGTGTGTGTGTATATGTATGTGTATATATATATATATATATATATATATATGTGTGTGTGTATATATATATATATATATATATATATATATATATATATATATATATATATATATATATATATATATATATGTCTTCTTCTTGTGTTGTGTCTCTATTTATTTATTTTTCACTTATTTAATATTTTTCTGTTCTTACAATCTCAGGTCAAACTCTAATGTTTCATTGTTGATTTTCTAATTCTGTTGGTTAATCAACTCTCATGTTCAGCCCTGCTGTCGTGATTTTGGGCTCTACAAAAATAAAGCAGGTGAATTGAATTAATGGCAAAAGTAAAACACAACAATCTGCCAAGCCTCATATGGTATATTTTTGCACAGGTGATGGATCCATTTCATCAGCTTTACAGCTTCTTGAGGATCCATGTTTTCACAGGGTCATTGATATATCGCATGCATATGTAAACTGAAACATGATTACAATATAAACTTCAGTACTGTGTGTTTATGTATGCGCCCTACATATGTTGACTATTGTGAAAAATAAAATTGAATTGAAACTGAAAATTGAAAATTGAAAAAATTGAAATTGAATCATGTAGAGCGGGTTAATAGGAACATTTTAATACCAAAAGAGTTAGTTACATGAGAGAGGGGGCCACAGTTTGTTTATGTAAAGTGAAGGTGCCCGAAGTGCGCCCATGCTCACTTCCTATTTGGAACGCAGCGGCTAGCAGGTTAGCTACGTCCATTTATATATAGAGTCTAAACTAACTAAAATCACGTGGCATCTTTGTCTGAACTGCAGTGTTTCCTCTGTGGTCTTGGATATAAGGGATTTATTAATTTTTCTTTTCTTTTTTAGCTTTTTTCCAGTAATGCACGATAATATAGGCCTACAGCTCAATATACTTGGAAAATGTATATAGTTGTAGAATTTCTACTATAGACTAGCGTGTTGTTAGCATAGTTTTGAAGTAAAAGTCTGCAGTTGTCAGGTGCAGTTAGCCACTTTTTATAAGCCCGTTCCTACTATAAACTGTATATACAAATGTGCACAGCAGCTGCTTTCCAAATAGGAAGTGAAGCATCGCCTGTGGTTCCAATTCACTTTCTATTGAGAGACTGTCACCCCTCAACAATGCTCACGTGAACACCTCTACCATCTTAAACTAAAGGCTTCACTTATGTAACCCTTTTAATGTTTGCGTGTCTGTTACTTTCATTGGCGTTCTCATTCATTCTGAAGGTCATGCAGTGCACACACATGCCACTCCATTGTACCTCTCATAAAGGCTTTTTTCTCCCTCCAATGGCGTGTTGTGATAAAAGGCCTTTCTTTATTAAACCCGCTCCTGCCCATGTTGTTGCCATGATCCCTAGACGGAAGAAAAATCCCAAGGGTCAACTTAAGCAGAGATTACAGGCAGTTTGGAGCAGGTCGGGAGGAAATGGCGCCACATATAAACGTATTGGTATTTCTCATCAGTAAATGCCTCCAAGGACCCACCATTCAGTGTAATATTGTGGACGTGGCTCATATAGTAAAGGGGTTACCATAGGGGTGAGTGTGGGATGGGGGGAGCGTGTTGTAGTAGAAGGTTGTCTGAAATGTTACAAACTCAAAGCTAAAAGGGTTCATGGCAGTCAGTGTACAAACCCTGCAAAAGTAAATGAGTTATGGTTGAAATGGCACTGACCGAACAACTGTATACTGCTTTATTGTTTAGTAGACGTCGTCGGAGTAAAGGATTTGGTAAAATAAACCATTTCGTCATTTCTGTGTAATTCCTCAGTCGTCCAGGTATGATCCATAGTAAGATCTGATTCATTTTGTGATTCACTTTTTTTTTCTTGAAGCTCTTCGCTCAAACAAAGACATTTTTCCGCTCGTCCTTATAAGTCCATTACATGGGTCTGTCTTTGAGGCGAGCAGAAAGAAGGGCAATACACAAAAAGAAGGGCAATACACAAAAATAAGGGCAATACACAAAGAAGTTTAACATGTTTTATTGATGAAAGTGTTGTGTATCCGCTAATTAATTATAATTGAGTTGTTGGAAATTTTCTTACCCATGTTGCCTGCCGTCTTAGGTGTTCCGGCCAAATGAGTCCCTGGGGAGTCGGAGCACCTTAAGAAGGTTCTGGGGCAGACAACCGTGTGCTAACAAGGAGGGTGTCAAATATTTTAGATTTTTGTGTATTCAATTGGTGAATAGAGCTCTATTTTAACAACCAACTTAAGTGAATACATTTGTCCAATATTATCGGATGTGGGTAAACTTACCTGGACTTCTAAGTGGGCTCAGGAAATTAGGGAGGTGCTCTGTAAAAGGAGCAAACCTAAGTCTGCTAAAGTGAAGGAAGTACTGCCATTTTCCCATTTTTTTTTTTTTTTTTTTTTTTTTTTTTTAATTAAATTGTTCCTGTTTCTGTAAATATTTTTGGAGTTGGAATAAATACACTGGGGTCTGTAACATATATTATGATGATTATTATTATTACTATGATGATTTTTATTATTATAGCCTTTGAACTGGCACAAACGTGAGCGAAATCAACTCTTCGCAGATGGAAATCATTTGCGCTGATCAAAAACCGCTGTTTTCTGCAGTATTCAGTTGGGACGTCCTGATGCAGGTTTTCTGGCTGCTGATCTGATACGATCTCATCCTGACGCTGATCTCTGCATTTTTAATGAGTTTTTAAATAATGCCTTTATAAATAATGAAGTTTTCCACTGTGATTTTAACCCCAGTTGAATAAAACCCGTTTTTAAAATATTCTAATAATGTTATAATATTATAGAAAGAGACATTAGGGGATCATCATTTTTCACTTCGTACAGGTAAAACTAATTCAATCCCTGCCATATTTTTTCATTTTTTCAGATCAGGACATCCAGTCAGTTGTGTTGGAAGTTTTAGTCGTGTTCTCGCTTGTTAAATACTTACATACCACCAGAAAATGCAGTAGTTTGTGTCGTACCGATGGCCAGACCACTTGTTGATGACACTCCCACCATTAGCTTCGGCGCTATGACCGTTACATCACTCCAGTCGATGGATTCAATGGACCCGCCGCTGCTTAATGAGTTCTATATGTAAATTGTCCATGAAAGGCACATACGATCCATGGTAATTATTCCATATGAGTCCATTCAAGCGATGACCTTTTATTCTAATTGGAGAAATGAGAAATCTTTGGCCATAAATGATAGTTATTAACAGAGCCTAAATCAAATATTCAGCGCGGGGCCTGCGATCATAATGAGAGCAGCCGTTTCAATAGTGACTTGTATTAGGCAGATTAAGAGAGCATTGACCCGCTCCCCCTGCGCTCTGATATCTGCGCCGTACACTCCACTCTCACGAATTAATACGCAAACTCTACTTTCTACAAATTATGATTATTTTTGGAGGATTCTGGTGGATGAGGAGCTTGGAAATGTCTGCAGACGCTTTTAGAATAACAACAGCGCAAACGATTTTATTATGATGATGGCGAAATGGCTATAGATGCTACTGTACAGTATATATAAATAAATGGCTCCAATTCACTTTCTATTGAAAAACTGTGGCCCCTCTCTCTGCAACTGCTGCCGTCAGACTCGTCATTTGGGTCTTAAAATGTGAATATTAACCCGCTCTACATGATCCTGGGGTTTTTATTTCGCTATTGTGTCCGTAAATTAAGATATGAACATTAATAACAGACAAATCAAACAAATCTGTTAGCATTAGCAACAGGTTTGATTGACAGCGTTGCTAAGCGTCTGCACCCTGCTAAAGCGGTGTGAGCGTTACATTCAACAGCCTCGCTCCGGATTGGCTCTTTGGTTGCTATGGTTACTCGTTGTCAGAATCCAAATATGGAAATCAGCTCTAAATTAATTAATTGATAAATAACCAATATATTAGCTCAAGCTCGTGTCTCAAAAATGAACAAATAATGATTTTTTTGTTTTGAGGTTATGCAAAATTTGATCACGTATATTGTCTGTGAATGAAACTTAATAATGACGGCAAAAATGTAAAAATTAAATAAACATATAGTCTAAACTCCCATAGAAGGATATAAAGTGATCAGAGGAAAAATGAGGATGGATATGTAAAATAGAGGAAGTTGTGTGAAAAAAGGCAAAAGTACATGCTGATACTGAATTATCATGATATTTATGGCTAAAATAAGAAAAGAAAAAATAGTCTAGGTGAGATATAATGGTCTATAATGTGCTCAGTCCTTAAAGGGTTAATTAAAGATGCATTTTGTAACATTTTGGGTTGGGTGTCCTCCAAATGCTTTTTACGGAGATCCAGTTGCTTTGCCTTTTATGTTTCGTAGCATCTAGCTTAACTTCAATGGAGAACAGACGGTTTTACTGCTTAATATGAACATCGACAAAAGAAACTGCACTTTTAAAGGTCCCGTATTAAACTATTTTCTGATCTATGTTATAATGTCGTTTCCTCGTCACAAACAGACCTGGAGTTGTGTTTTTATTTCATTTTTAACACACAAACGCTGCAAATTTAGACTGACTTCTTCTCTCAAACGGAAAACACTCTGTTCCACCTTGTGATGTCATCATGTGGTGATACAGGAAGTGCTCCATTATGCTATTAAACTCCAGACACCTTCACTCGAATCATTTGGATGAGTTCAGCCCTGGAATTGCCAACGTCAACTGAACTTACGGTAAAAAGAGCTGTTAATTTGAAAACTACCACTTCATGACATCACAAGGTGGAACGGAGCATTTTAAAGTTTGGAGATGTAGAATAGTAAAATGTTAAAGCTCACAAGAGTCATTTTTCTGTAATATCAGACCTTAACGCAGTAGCATAAATCATAATATTACACATATGTCTGCGGTGTGATACAGGACTGGTAGTTTTTTTTTTTAATATGTAAAAAAAGACATTCAAATTCTACAGTTCATACACTTCAGACAAGCCAACACTGTGCCAGCGCCATGTATTTCAAAATGACATATCTTACAAGCAATCCTTTTTCTTCTTTACAAAATTTACAGCAAGTTGTCATTATTTTGTTGATCGCATAAAATTTTACCTCTTCATTTACGGCTCCCCGGTCGCCGTGGGAACCCGATAGGCCCCCGAACAACTGAGGCTTGTTCAATTAATCAAATCCATTATTACTCGCACGCTTCTGAATCATTAATACGGCAGAAAGCTGACATCAATAAAAATCCAAGCGCCATAACGACTGAGGGGGGGAAAAAATGGGATCCGAGCAGATGTTCAAAATGAAAACCTCATCAACAACTGTTATGTAAAGCTGCCGTGTGCGCGCTTCGCCACCGGGGGGAGCTGTTGAACTGAAGACGAGCAGGTGACGAGGAGGATTGGAGGAGCAGCACAGGTCTTAAGATGAGCCGGGGTGGCAGCAGCAAAGGAGCAGGTTTAGAAAGAAGAAAGAGGGATCGGGGAGGTTTTTTGGAGTGAGGGGCCCGAGCACGACGCCTAAATGCACCTAAACGCACCGAAGATGTTAATTATTAGTCATTATTAGGCCAAGACTTCGTGGGTCACATCCAAGGGAACATCCTGGTCCTACATGGTCGACTTCATGTGCAAACTCAAGAGAGATACTGGGAATTCTGGACTAGGAAGGCTGTTTTTTCTGCTTTATTTCAGCTGCAGTGTGAAAAGTATAATGAAATATAACAGAAATGAAGAGGGCGAAGGTAAAATGAGCGTTTGTTGAGTAGAAATAGCGTGGACATGTTACTATTTTCATAACAGAATGAAAGAACACAGAAAGACAGAAGGCAGGTTTAAAATAAGATATTGTAATTAGCATTTTATAGCAGCGGTGGAAGAAATAAAGAAGAAAAAAAAAGAAATTGTTCTACTTAAATAAAAGTACAGATACCTGAGCAAAAAAAAAAAAAAAAAAAAAATCTCATTTAAAAGTGAAAGCATCACATGAAAAAATCTACTTGAGTAAAAGCATTAAATTTGAAAATACTACTACTTAAAGATGCAATGTGTAACTTCTCCGGTGGAGGGTTTCGAATGTTCCCCTCTATGGCATTAAAGTCATCCGTCTTGCAGCGGTTTAATTATTGGTGTTTTATTGCTCAGAAACATTAAAAAGAATCCGTTTCAGCTTTGAGTGGACTTGCCTCTCCACAGATCTGACCTGTAACTTGGCCTAGCGCCGCCACACAAACTTGTCTTTGTATTGAGACAGAAAATGACATGTTTAAAGAGTAAAAAGTAACAGTATTTGTGCAGATTTTCAGTTCAGATGTGGCAAATATTTTCTTTTGTCCCACTATGAATATGTTAAAAATAAATCCTCAGACAGTAATAAAAAAATACTTTTACTTTTCAGTCCAGATCAAACATGTACTGGAGTATAGTCCTGTCACTATAATTACTCTGTCGTCATTCTGTGGGGTCAGTATTTATCATGGTACTTTTTCTTTGTACTAATGGGGAACGTTTTCTTCGTTTTTGTACTTTTCTGAAGATCTGAGCTGTAGAGAGTTGAATAAATCACTTCTGTGACTCATTAAGTGTTTTATTTATTTGCTGCACATATAGAATTGTCGTTTTGGGGCGTCCTGCTTTAGGGTTGATCCATTATGAAAACGTGTTAATGTGACAGTCTTAGAGGAGGAGAAAGTACAGATACCTGCTCTCAGATGGAGGAAAGTAAAGGTAAAAAGTATCCACTGTAAAATCTACTTAAGTAAAGCGCATATACTGAAAATGTGTACAGTACTTTACTACTTTTACCTCGTTACATTCCACCTCTGACTTTTAGTAACCATATTATCATGTGATTACAACATTTCTGTGCTTCTGTATTATAATTTGCACTGGAGGCAGATAATTAAGTACAAGCAATAAAGTACTGCACTTCAGGAGAATATTTTGGTATCTGTATTTTTATTTATTTTTTTATTTTTTACTTCACTTCACATTGAGAGCAGTATCTGTACTTTCTACTCCACTACATTTTTTTAACTGGACTGAAAAGCAACTGAAAAGTACTTTCATATGATTTGAGGGGTTATTTTTACCATGTTCATTAGGAAAAATTAACAAATTGATTCATATTGTTACTGTCCACCATAATATGAATACAGGGGTCCCTCGTTACGTTCTAAAAATAACCCACAATAGGTGAAATCTGTGAAGTATCAGCTTTATTTTTTACAATTATTCTATATGTTTCTTGTCTGTAAAACCCTCATCACACACTTTATACACTTTTCTCACACAGGCATTAACATTTTCTCACATTTCTCTCTTTAAACTCTCTCAAAGTTCAAACCTTCGTCGGTGTCTTTGTCGGTGCAGAACGTTTCATCGACATTGTGGGTTTTGTCGGGGAGAAAACTTGCAAACATACAGCACTTCAGAGTCACACTGCGATCCAACATTTATGTAAATTTGTCTGACACATTCTGTACTGTACAGGAGACACGGAGGAGACTGATGAACAGTGGTCTACAGTCCTTCAGCCAATCAGGACGCAGAACACAATGCACATGAAAAAAAAAAAAAAGCATGCAAAATTGCACAAAAATATCTGCGAAACAACAAAAAGTGAACTGCAATCTAGCGAGGGACAACTGTAATAAAATAAAATAAAATAAAATCACTACATTTAACAAATTTTCAGAAATGAACAACACTTAGGGTTAGTGCAGGGCTGTCCAAACTACGGCCCGGGGGCCAAATCTGGCCCTCAGACCAATTTTTGTCAGCCCTCGTGCCTCCTCCTAAACTGTCCATATTGATCAGGAAGTGTTTTTTACTACAAACTGAAGAGAGTCTGCCTGTATGACCTGAATAACACCACATTGCATTGTGACACAGACGTAAAAATAATCTTCCAGAGAGTCAAATGTTGTTAAATGCAACATTTGACCCTCTGTATCGACACTGGTCTGTGGCCCTCAGCTTCAAATATGGTGAAAAAAGTTTGGACACCCCTGGGTTAGAGTTTGCACTTACTTACACTAGCTAACACTAACTTTTTTTTAACAGGTACTTAAATACTTTTACTTAAGTAGATTTTTTTTCACATGATACTTTTACTTGAGTAACCTTCTACTTCTGTATCTGTACTTGTATTTACGTAACAATATTGAGTACTTCATCCATCACTGGTCATTTGTCAGTTTTAAACCTAGTTGGCCAGTGACTTCGGGGAAAGATTCGTCTGTTATTAATGTTCATATCTTGAATCAAGGACACAATAGCAAATTAAAAACACCCGGACCATGTAGAGCGGGTTAATACGAACATTTTAAGACCGAAATGACGAGCCTGAACGCAGCAGTTACAGAGAGAGGAGCCACAGTTTTTCTATGTTAAGTGAACTAGAGCCAGAGTCGATGGAGCCGGAAGCGCCCCCACGATCGCTTCCTATTTGCAACGCGGCAGCTAGCAGGTTAGCTATGTCCATTTATAAATCCAGTTTATGGCCTGGACCCAACAATAGTCTGCAGACACAGCTCGGACCAGCCCCGAGCGTCGCAGCCAGACAGAAATGACGCAGCAAATCTGTAATGACCACAACAAGCGTGGGTTATTTATTTCTATAACCACGCTCTTCAGATCCGGGATGGATGGTGAAATCTGTCACTTGTAAGGGCCCACAAATAAAAACACTGCATCTCCGTAGCGCGGGGGGGGACAAAAGCTGACACAAGCCCTTCTGTGGCACACTGGGATTTGAAGTGAATCTCAAGACCGAGAATCTCACTCTTTCCAACAAACCCGACGCGTAAGCATTATTTATCCAGTGAAAGTAGACGGCTGACAACAAATAACGGCGCACACACTTCAGTTTAACATGAGAATAGCTCCTTTCTGCACAGACCTGGAGGACTGAGGGATTACACAGACCTCCTTTGTGCATGTGTTCATGTGTCACGTGGCCCAGAATCCTCGTGGTTATGACTATGGTTTGATAAATCGCCTCTTTCTCGTCTTTAGCTCTTATGTGTTGCTCTAAACTGCTGCAGCTTGGTGAACATTTCGTTTGATCGTGCCGTGTTTTCTGTCCTTCACATGGCGGAAGAGTATAGATTGTTGTTCTGTGAATTACCTTTTATCCACTTCAGTTCAGTACAGTTATAAAATATCATCTATTGTAGAACTTTATCCTTATAGTGTAGTTATTGAACGTGCGTAATTGGTGTGGCCATGTCCTGTTTTTCTCTTCTCTCCACTTTCTTTTCTTTTGTTCAGGTGGAAATCTATTGCAAAGTTCTTGTCAATTCCAGCTTTTATGAGTATTGTAGTACATAGGAAGTATATGTCTAGATAGAAATGGACAAAGCTAAACTGTTAGCTGTTGCGTTTCAGATAGAAAGTGATTGTGGGCCATCGACTCCGGCTCCAATTCACTTTCCGTTGAAAAACTGTCACTGTTTCTGTAACTACTGCTGTGAACCATGTCATTTTGGTCTTAACCCTCTACATCACATGTGTCAAACTCAAGGCCCGCGGGCGAAATATGGCCCTCCACATCATTTTATGTGGCCCTCGACAGGGTAAATTAAAACGTATGATTGTCCTAAAAAGTAATTTTATCAGGAGATACACAGTTACAAAGCCATATTTTTACATCTAGGCAAATGCATGTTCAATATTTGTTTTTTGAATAAGTAATAAATACAGAAACAGTTAATCAACAAGTTAAAAAAGTAGTTACATTTATTTTATATCTGGCCCTTTGAGAGCAGCCATTTTGCTGATGTGGCCCTCGGTGAAAATGTGTTTGCTCTACATGTGCTCTACATGATCCTGGTGCTTTTATTTCACTATTGTGCCTGTAACTCAGGATATGAACATTAATAACAGACAAGCCAGGTGTCTTCTTTCCCCGAGATCGCTCCTGCTAGCGTTTGGTCGCCAGCATTGCTAAGCGTCTCTGCTAAACCAGTGGTGTGGGCAGAAAGGGGCGTTACCTTCAATAGCCTCGCTCCGGATTGGCTCTTTGGTTGCTATGATACTCGCTGTCAGAATTCCTAGGCTCTAAATCGACCGCTGTAACCGCTCTAGCCTCGATGAGGTTCATTTGACCAGAGACGAACGCTGTGGCATCTAAAAATCACCCCAAAGTGCACAATATCTATTAAAAACGAGTTATTGTTCCATCATAACTCCATGTTCTAAATACTAGGATTTTTAAAAGAATTTTGACAGGCATTTCTGTGATGACTCATGACTCCCGTATCAGCTGGAGCATGAACACACCACTGGACGTTGAGCTCCCTGGCCGTTTGACTGTTGCAGCTTGTGTCTCGCGGTGCCAGCCTCTTGTGTGGAGAGCAGACTTGGACTCGTCGCATGAGCCCATGTGTCACGACTGGACCGGAGCAGAGGGCAGCTGTGGGACTGACCGCGCTGCCCTCATGTGCAGAGTGGGCATGTGGAGCCCAGAACCACACCATGCTTTGTCTGCTTTCAAATCATCTACCATGGGTTTATTTTGAGATAAAAAAAAAAAAGTCACTCTAGCAACCGTGACATGTCAAGATGGTAAGAACATTTCCTTACATTCACTGTCAAAATAATGTAATACTAGACCAAGGGCGTCAAACACATTTTCACCGAAGGTCACATCAGCAAAATGGCTGCCATCAAAGGGCCAAATATACAATAAATGTAACTACTTTTTAAAATTATTATTTCAGACACATATAAGGCAGTGTTCACAAGCTATCTGACCAGAACTGATGAAGCGGTCTGGGTGAGCAGTGAAACATCTTAACTCCTACAACTATTTATTTAAACTTTTGCTATTGTTAATTAACTGTTTTTGTATTTATTACTTCTTCAAGTCACAAATATTACATATGCATTTGCCTAGATGTAAAAATATGGCTGTGTAACTGTGTATCTTGTGATAAAATGACATTTTAAGACCATAATACCTTTTAATTTACCCATCGACGGCCACGCAAAATGATGTTGAGGGCCACATTTAGCCCGCGGGCCTTGAGTTTGACACACAAGACACTTAACCCACCTCACCCCCAGTGTCTGTGTGCACTGGTGTGTGAATGTGTGTGTGTGTGGGTGAGCGGTTCCTTGATGTAAAGCGCTTTGAGACACTTGAAGATGAAACAATAAAACTGATCTTATGACACAGGAATATGAGAACTAAATCTTTCATCCAGATTTGTTCACAAACATGGTGTGAATGTCTGAATGTTATTGTGTATTTATATATTAATAAGGGGTCCCTGGACTCAAAAAGACTTTCTGATGTATGTACATGTTTTGGGGTGGTTGTACATTTTATTTGGACTACTGGATTTTTGGTTATTTAAGCCGTAAAAGGTTGAATTCATAACTTCTGTGTCACATTACAGACGTGTTTCATTCTGTTTATTTATTGCAGCTCATGGTTTTCTAACGATATTGTAGATGGAGAATAGTTTTTGTGGTTTAAATCTGCTCTTGGGTTTTTGTGTCAGTGGCAGTGAATAAATGAGCTGGTGAGAAAGTGCATTTTGAAGCTTCAACTTGGAACAGGAGGAAATATACAGACTGTGAATGTAACAATCAGGAACTAACCAGGACTAAGACACAGTAACAGCAGGGACTAAAGCAGGACTAAACCAGGACTAAACCAGGACTAAACCAGGACTAAACTAAACCAGGACAGGACTAAACCAGGACTAAACCAGGACTAAACCAGGACTAAACCAGGACTAAACCAGGACTAAACCAGGACTAAACCAGGACTAAACAGGGCTATAATAGGACTAAGGACTAAACCAGGACTAAACCAGGACTAAACCAGGACTAAACCAGGACTAAACCAGGACTAAACCAGGACTAAACCTAGGGACTAAACCAGGACTAACCAGGACTAAAAAGGACTAAACCCAGACTAAACCAGGACTATAAAGGGACTAAACCAGGACTAAAACCAGGACCAGGAAACCAGGACTAAAACCAGGATGGACTAAACCAGGACTAAAATAGGACTAAACCGGGACTAAACCAGGACTAAACCAGGACTAAAAAGGACTAAACCAGGACTAAACCAGGGCTAAACAGGCCTAAACCAGGACAGGGCTAAAACAGGACTAAACCAGGAATAAAAGGACTAAACCAGGACTAAACCAGGACTAAAGGACTAAACCAGGACTAAACCAGGACTATAAAAGGACTAAACCAGGACTAAACCAGGACTAAACCAGGACTATAATAGGACTAAACCAGGACTAAACCAGGACTATAATAGGACTAAACCAGGACTAAACCAGGATTAAACCAGGACTAAACCAGGGCTAAAACATGGACTGAACCAGGACTAAACCAGGACTAAACCAGGACTATAATAGGACTAAACCGGGACTAAACCAATCCAGGACTATATCCAGGACTAAACCAGGACTAAACCTAAAACAGGACTAAACCAGGACTAAACCAGGACTAAACCAGGCTAAAACATATGAACCAGGACTAAACCAGGACTAAACCAGGACTAAACCAGGACTAAACCAGGGCTAAAAACATGGACTGAACCAGGACCAGGACTAACCTCTAAATAAACCGGAACTAAAACAGGAAACCAGGGCTAAACCTGGACTACACCAGGACTGAACCAATTAAACCAGGATTCAATAGGATCCAGGACTAAATTATTATATATTTTCAATATTATCATTTATTTTATTTTTACTTGAGCGATATATCAAACTTGAACATATATTATCGTGACATGTGTTTGTGTTTTTCCTAATGGAACAAACGTGTGAACTGACGATCTGAGTCATGCTCCTAATCCACAGACTTCTTCAAACCGTGCACACATGAGGTCACACTGGACAAAAGCGGTTTGCGGTAGCTGTCTAGAAATCATGACATTTGGCAAATCAGGGCAATGATGCATTTAATTTTTCTGTGAATTTAGCAAAGATGAAGATTCGGTTACAGTGCACAGTAAAGATGTTCAAGAGGAGACTGAAGTGCCAAAGAATCCCCAGCATTTGAGAACACGTTTGAACCACAGGGTTAAGTTTATATAAGACTATAAAGCTGCACGGAGATGGATATTTAGCTGTTTGCAGTGGAACGATACATTACCTAAATAATGGCAGTCTTTGCACTGTTCTAATTGCATTATCGATTCGTTTGTGATTAATCTCGCTGCCTTGACCAATCTTGTTTTACTCACGGTGCAGTCTAACATCTGTTGATTATACTAAGAAGTCATTTTTCTTTAACTCAAGTTTGAAGGACGCTAAAACTGGGTCAAAGCCACAGAAACCTTCCATCTGGAACAATGCTGCCAATTAGTCTAAAGACCTAAATGAACTTTTCATTTTGTCCAGTCTGAGCAGCTCGTTCGATATGATCCCGAGAGATTTTCTGACAAACGTTGCAATTGCAATTATATTTGTGATATAAGGTTAAAACGTGCAAAATTTAAACCTGTCCAGAGACATTATGAAATATGTTTGTAGAGATCTAAACTACAGACTTAGCAGGAGTATTTTAGATTATAAGACAGGATATTTTGTCATTTGCAACCACTGACTTTGCAACCATACACTGCCTAGAAAAAAAAGTCACCACCACAAAAAGGTCACACAAAGTCCTGTGACCCACCGTGCTTCCCTGGGGAGTTTTGGGTCCCTCAAAAAAAAAAAAAACAGGGTTAGATTGTTAAGGGGTTATTGTCCCGGGGTTAGAGTCCCCAGTCCCTCATGTAAGCTTGTGACGGGGTTAGAGTCCCCATAGTGCGTAATAGGTGAAGTCCTGTCCCCAACTGGTGCGTAATATTGGGGACGGGGTTAGAGTCCCCAACAGAAATAATATTGTGCACGGGGTTAGAGTCCCCAACTGGTGCGTAATATTGTGACGGGGTTAGAGTCCCCGGTGAGAATTAAAGTCCCTCATGTAGAAAGGTTCAGGTTAAAGTCCTGATAGTAAAAAAAGGTTAAAGTCCTGTATACAGGTTTGAAATTTTGAATTGTATTGATTTGATTTGTGTGATTTCAGTGTCTTTCTGTGAAGCACTTTGAATTACCTTGTGTAAAAATTGTGCTATACATTGTTCCGCCTTTAGCTTTGATTACGACTGTGGCATTGTTTCGATTTCGCTTCTTCAATGTCGCAAGAGTTTATTTCCATCCAGTGTCGCATTAACTTTTCACCCAGATGTTGCACTTATGATGGTCGAGTCTGACGCTGCTCAAAGCTTCTCCAGGTTAAGGTCTGGACTCTTTGGAGGACGATCCATGTGTGAAAATGAGTCTCATGCTCCTGAACCTGTGTCACAATCTGAGCCTGATCAATCCTGGCATTGTCATCTTGGAATATGACATCAGGGAAGAAAAAATCCACTGATGGAATAACCTGGTCGTCCAGTATCTTCAGGTGTCAGCTGACCTCATTCTTTCATTCTGACCTCAATCGCTCATGCAGTAATTATCCAATAAGAGGCTCGTACCTATTTGCTTAGTTAAATCCAGGTGGCGACTGTATATAACTGGACATAGCTCACACACTAGCTGCCGCATTCCAGATAGGAAGTGCTAGTGGGCGCACTTCTGGCTCCAATTCACTTTACATTGGAAAACTCCCCCTCTCTCTACTGCTTAAAATGTTCGTATTAACCCGCTCGACATGATCCTGGTGTTTTTATTTCGCTATTTTGTCCGTAAATCAAGATATGAACTTTAACAACAGACAAATCAGGCGTCTTCTTTCCCAGACGTTGCTCCCGCTAGCGTTAGCAACAGGTTTGATTGACAGAGTTGCTAAGTGCCCGCTCCTGGCTAAATCAGCGGGAAAGAACATTACCCTCATCAGCCTCGCTCCGGATTGGCTCTTTAGTTGCTATGATACTCGTGGTTGAAATTCCAAATATGAAACAAATTTGCAGCTCTAGCCTCGATGAGCTTCGTTTATCTTGCACCTCGTATTTGATCCATGACAATAATGAAAGAAATCGGCGTGGTACTCTTAGAAAGTGTGTTCATTACACGGTAAGCTGTGAAACCCTAACGAGGCTGTTTATTTGTACATTACTTGCAATGAAATTACTCTTGGGGCCCTGACAATAGAAAATAAATGCATAAAAATAGTGAATGAAATGTAGTCTTTTTGTTGATTAATTTCCCCAGTGAAGCAGCAGCCATTTTGGGAGTATCAATAGTAAACAGTGAGCGGTGGATGCCAGGGAGCATTAGCTTATTGCTTTGGCACAGATCAGGACGGAGGAGCTTTTGTGTCAATTAGACTGGAATAAATGAGCTGGTGAGAAAGTGCATTTTGAAGCTTCAACTTGGAACAGGAGGAAATATCCAGACTGTGAATGTAACAATCAGGAACTAACCAGGACTAAGACACAGTAACAGCAGGACTAAAGCAGGACTAAACCAGGACTGAACCAGGACTAAACCAGGGCTAAACCAGGACTAAAAGAGGACTAAACCAGGGCTAAACCAGGACTAAACCAGGACTAAACCAGGACTAAACCAGGGCTAAACCAGGACTAAACCAGGACTAAACCAGGGCTAAACCAGGACTAAACCAGGACTAAACCAGGACTAAACCAGGACTAAACCAGGGCTAAACCAGGACTGAACCAGGACTAAACCAGGACTAAACCAGGACTGAACCAGGACTGAACCAGGACTGAACCAGGACTAAACCAGGACTAAACCAGGACTAAACCAGGACTAAACCAGGACTAAACCAGGACTGAACCCAGGACTGAACCAGGACTAAACCAGGACTAAACTAGGACTAAACCAGGACTAAACCAGGACTGAACAAGAACTAAACCAGGACTAAACCAGGACTGAACCAGGACTGAACCAGGACTAAACCAGGACTAAACCAGGACTAAACCAGGACTAAACTAGGACTGAACCAGGACTAAACCAGGGCTTAACCAGGGCTAAACCAGGACTGAACCAGAACTAAACCAGGACTAAACCAGGGCTAAACCAGGACTGAACCAGAACTAAACCAGGACTGAAACCAGGACTAAACATGGACTAAACATGGACTAAACAGGACTAAACCAGAACTAAACCAGGACTTAACCAGGACTACACCAGGACTAAACCAGGGCTAAACCAGGACTAAACCAGGACCAAACCAGGACTAAACCAGGACTAAACCAGGACTACACATTAGTAACTCAAAACCATCAACACTACTTCAGGGCTAAACCAGGACAATCAGGACTAAACATTGGGCTAAACTAAAGTAAAACTATGATTTAATTATAGCCTGATACTGATCTATATCAAGAGGCAGTGGTGGAACAGTAACAAAGTAGTAAAATACTGTACATAAGTAGAATCTTTAGGTATCGTATCTACTTTACTTCAGTAGACTTTGCAGTACATACTTTTTACTTTTCCTTCACCACATTTGACAGCAGTATCTGTACTTTATGCTCCTCTACATTTTTTATCAGGACTGAAAAGTAAAAAGTACTTTTCATGTGACTTGAGGGGTTATTTTGACCATGTTCGTGGAAACATTCTGACTAAAGTTTTTGAGTTCAAGCTTCGGCTTTGAGCAAACTCAATAAATACACAAAATCCATAAGAAAAGTTTAGAAATTGATTTATTTTGTTACTGTGACCAAAATACACAGGTACTTAAATAATTTTACTTAAGTTGATTTTGTCATGTGATACTTTTACTTGAGTAACTTTCTCCCTCTGTATCTGTACTTTTACTTAAGTAACAACATTGAGTACTTCATCCACCACTGTCAAGAGGGACTAAACAAGGACTAACCAGGACTAACCCAGGACTAACCAGGACTAACCCAGGAGTACTAGGACTAACCAGGACTAACCCAGGACTAACCAGGACTAACCCAGGACTAACCCAGGACTAACCAGGACTAACCAGGGACTAACCAGGACTAACCAGGACTAACCAGGACTAACCCAGGACTAACCCAGGACTAACCAGGACTAACCCAGGACTAACCAGGACTAACCAGGACTAACCAGGACTAACCCAGGACTAACCAGGACTAACCAGGACTAACCATTAACCAGGACTAACCCAGGACTAACCAGGACTAACCCAGGACTAACCCAGGACTAACCAGGACTAACCCAGGACTAACCAGTACTAATCCGGACTAACCAGGACTAAACCAGGACTAACCCAGGACTAACCAGGACTAACCCAGGACTAACCAGTACTAATCCGGGACTAACCAGGACTAAACCAGGACTAAACCAGGACTAACCAGGACTAACCCAGGACTAAACCAGAACTAACCAGGACTGAACCAGGACTAACCCAGGACTAACCAGGACTAACCCAGGACTAACCCAGGACTAACCAGGACTAACCAGGACTAACCCAGGACTAAACCAGGAATAACCAGGACTAACCAGGACTAACCCAGGACTAACCCAGGATTAACCAGGACTAACCAGGACTAACCCAGGACTAACCAGGACTAACCAGGATTAACCAGGACTAACCAGGACTAACCAGGACTAACCCAGAACTAACCAGGACTAACCCAGGACTAACCCAGGACTAGAAACTCGAACTAAACCATTTCTGAACCTTGGCAAACCTAGAACTGAACCAGGACCATGTTTAAAAGTAACAGCCATGATTTAAGTTTCAAAATGTCTTAAAGCCATCTGTTAAATTTGCTTTCAAGACTTGCAACATTTGGAACATTTTAGGTCTTTCTGTTTGACAAACCTGGCAACACCGCGCTCATCACCAAAGTAAGCCGCTCCAATCAGAGCGTGACACGGCCGATGGTGTTCTCTTAACTCCCACGTGCCCCTTTTACTCTCGACACGGACGGGGCCAAGGTCGTCTGCGCTGTGTGCTCTGCTTTTGAGTGACGTGAGGGGAAATACCGGGGTCTGAGGTCGAAGGTCGTCCCTGTTCTGCTTCTTCCCACGTGCTCTTAGGCAAATCGCTTCAGCTAGACTCCCAGAATCCCATCTGCGAGCCCGGTCTGCTCTTCGCTGGCAGACTGCACGCTCCTTCAGACACTAGATTTTGTGAAGAGAAACGCTTTAAAGGGCGTTATAACACTGTTTTATGATCTATGTTATAGTTTTTCCTCATCACAAACGGACCTGGAGTTATGTTTTGTTTCATTCACACATTTTTAACACAGAAACACTGCAAATTTAAGGCCCGAGTTCTGCATTTTGAGCTTTGGAGATGTAGACAGACTGATAATAGGGTTACTTAAACATGGGTGAATGAAACAAAACAGAAATCTAGGGCTGCTTTTAACATTTTAACATGGGGTTTGTATAATACAGGACCTTTAAATACACTTTTTGATCTGGGAAATAAAGGATACAGTTGATAATATGGACTGTTGAATCGTCTGCATTGGGAGAAGTGTATCTTAGGACCGATCTTTAGCTGCGTCCTGGCTCTGTCATATCTGATTTGTACTTGTTTTATTCATTAGTTTGAGCTGCAATCATTCCTTCTTTTGGCCTAATTTTCTGGACTATTTCATATATTTTTTATATTGTCCTAGACTAGACATGGTCCTGCTCTAGTCCTGGTGTAGTCCCGTCCATTCTAGGATTACGTTCTTGGTCCAAATTTTGTCCCTTCAGTAGTGACGGGAGAATGGAGCCTCGTGCAGCATTGACACCTCAGTCGCAATATTGTCTCGAATGGTTCGACGTGTCTGAGGCCTCGGAGAAACACTGACCTCTAGTGGACATATTTAATCATTGCAAAACAGCACAAACCCATGATTTGGGAACCCAAAACTCTATTTTCTATTTTATTAGAAGTCATAAATAGTATATATTCTATTTTGAACATAAAAAAAAACAACAATTTATATGTCACATGTTTTTTACTACGAAATAGACGTTTTGTGTGATCCCAAACCATGGATCATTTTTTTCATTTGTAGATGCCATCGAAAATGAAACAAATGCCAAAAGTCGCCAAAAGTCGCCAAAAGTCGCCAAAAGTCGCCAAAAGTTGCCAAAAGTCGCCAAAATCACCACTAACGTCACACAATACTCCGCACTACCCAACATTTTTCAGAAATATTGGTGCATCTTTTATACTGTAGCAGTTTAGCGCTTGTCAAACCACAGAAGTGCACTTAACACTCTGAAGATCTGAACCAATCACAGAGCGGAACATTCACTGAGCCAATGAAACGCTTCGATTCACTGAAGCGACTGACACGCAGAGCGAAGCAGGAGGAGGAAGGAACCGACACCTCGACACTTTGGTCACGTGAGCGGCTGCTGCGAGACAAGCTCCGACACGTGCTCCGGAGCTCCGTCTCATTTGCCCATCACTACCCTTTTAGGTATCAAGATGGTTGGTTCAATAACTGTGATTATCCAGGTCTCGATATAAAAATATAACAACCAGAGACTTTTGGACGAGTGCGACAGCGGCTCAGTTGGTAGGTTCTTCGTCCTCTGATCCGAAGGGTGGTGGTTCAAATCCTGCTCTTGACATAAACATCATTGGCACAGCAGTTAGATCTACTGACCCACAGGTTGTTGGTGCGATTCCAGCTCCCACAGGTGAATACTGTCTTTGTGTCCTGGGGCAAGACACTTAGCTGACCTTGCCCCTAGCGTCTGTGTGCACTGGTGTATGAATGTGTGGGTGAGTGGCTCCTTGATGTAAAGCGCTTTGAGAGTCTTGAAGGTGGAAAAACATGACATTTTACCATATTGTCCAACTCTCTGGTTTAGTAGTAAAGGTCTAGTCCATTTGTTCCATGATTTGAGGTTTAGGTTTAATCCCAATGTTCTCTCTGTCTCTTCTTTCGCCTCCCCTGGTCATTTCCATTAGCTGACGTTAATATACTTTAAAATAAAATGTTCTCTGTGTGCTGCGCCCTGAGCGGCTGAACTCCGCGATCCGACCCCGGCGTTTGCGCGTGTCCGTCTGAACCGTGTGCCGGGGTCGTGCGCCTTTAGCCTTTTGTTGTTCACGGCTCCGCTCCACTGACCAGGCGCTCCATCTCACCCCGGTCACCCGCACATGCTCTGGGATGCTCATTTGTGCCCCTCACACTCTGTCACTGCTCCATAGTTTAACATATTTAGACCCAGAGCTGCAGTAGTGGCAAGTGATGTATGAATCTGTTTAAAGACTGTAGTTCTCGTACTCTTTTTTCAGCTCAACTCTACTACTCCCTTCTCTACAAGTACTACAATACCACCACTAAAGAACTACTTACGTGAATGTGCTTGGACCTGCTGTTCTTTCTAAGCCAAATGTTAAAAAATACCCCCGCTTCATGTTAAAAACCATGAAGCGGGTGTATTTGAGTTCACGTCTACTCTGACTTAAATCCTCCTTATCCACAGGAGCTCATCCCGGCTCCTGCTCACCTGTCGTCCCTGTCCCTCCCCTCTGCACCTGCCTGCTCCCCTGCCCTCTGCTCCTGTTAGTCCCCTGCCCTCTGCTCCCCCCTTATTCTCTAATCAGAATGACAGGTGACACCCTCCGCCTACCCTGAGCCTTTTAGCCCTCTGCACGGCTGTGGCTCTGAGCAAAGGATAAGGCTCAGATTTACTCAACTGCTATTTATTTAGTGCGCGAGGACTCTGAAAACACCACTGTCTTCCAGGATTGTCGCACTTTTGAGTTTTGTATCATGTCAAAACTCGCCTGTGCTATGCATCGCAAGATATACAACCTCACACTACTTCCAAATAGAGATCAGGTAGTGGACACTAAATAAAATGAGGACACGTCTCGTTAAAAAGAGAAATGTTTGTGTCTCAATGCTAATGCTAATGTCTGTGTAATCTCTCAAACGTTCAGGTCTGATCCGTGGTAAAAGCCAAAAGTACAATCTGTAAACTGGATGAAAGGTTGTAGGAGTGAAGATGTTTCGCTGCTCATCCATTTACAGAACTGAAGAAGGCGCTTGGACGAGCACAACCACAAACTGAAGTATTCTACATATGAAACTAACTGGGTCTTTATTTAAATACATTTGAATTACAAAAGGTTGTTTATTATTATTATTTTTTTCTGATTTTAATAAAAGTATCTCTTAGCTTTGAGAACATAGAAGTTTAAAAAGATCTGGAAGGTGAACCAAAGATGGCGGTTGTTGTTTTCAAGGGTCTTGGCATTTGCAGTCTACTCTAGGGCAGCTGAGGCTTGAAGTAGTTTCCTACCACTGTGTGAGTGAGTGAATTCATATATAGTGTTACACTTTGAGAGGCTTGTCAAACTTGTACAAATCTAAGGAGTCAGATTATTAAAACTGTATTGTAGAAGTTCAAGAAAAAAGATGAGGAGCTTTTCAAATCTATCTTTGATCACAACTTCTAACTGAATCATCAAGTAAGCAGAATTCATAACATAACAAGGCAGAATTCATAACAATGCAGAATTCATAACATTAACAATGCAGGATTCATAACATAATGCAGAATTTATTGCATAATGAGAATTAATAACATTAACAACACAGAACTCATAACATAACAACACAGAATTCATAACATAACAACGCAGAATTCATAACATAACAACACAGAATTCATAACATAACAACGCAGAATTCATAACATAACACATAATTCATAACATAGTATAACAATGCAGAATTCATAACATTAACAATGCAGAATTCATAACATAACAACACAGAATTCATAACAACGCAAAATTCATAACATAGTATAACAATGCAGGATTCATAACATAATGCAGAATTTATTGCATAATGCAGAATTCATAACATTAACAACACAGAATTCATAACATAACACACAGAATTCATAACATAACATAACATAAACAATGCAGAATTCATGACATTACAATGCAGAATTTATTGCATAATGCAGAATTCATAACATTAACAACACAGAATTCATAACATAACAACACAGAATTCATAACATAACATAACATAAACAATGCAGAATTCATGACATTAACAATGCAGAATTTATTGCATAATGCAGAATTCATAACATAACAACACAGAATTCATAACTTAATGCAGAATTCATAACAATGTAGAATTCTTAATATAATGTAGAATCTTAACATAACAATGCAGAATTAACATAATAATCATTATTATACTAGTTTTGTCTCTCACATTTAAATACACATACACACAGATATCCGCCACAATAGCAGAACACATCACAATCACAATAATAGAAATAACTCAGCTGTTCTACCACATGGGTCTGAACCAGCTCTTCCTGATGTTTACCAGTATCACGGTGCATTCTATATCCCTTAGCTGCCCTTTTGTTTGTGTCTCTAAACATCACTGTATATATTCCAGTGGAGTGCGTTTATGCTAAATGTCTTCTTCTGAGCCTAAACCCGGGCTGCTCTTATGCTGGAGAAGAGACACTCTTAACAAACGGAGCAGGAATCTCACAGCTTTGATCAGAAGAGTCACAGGGCTCGTGCACTAAACAGCACAGTGAGCGCAGCCTGCTACAGGAATACATGAATACACGATGACCACGGGAGCATGGCTATAGGGCACTTCTACACATGAAATACAACACAAAGACATCACTTCGAAAAGCTCTGCTCAGCAAACCTCTAAAAGCTAAAAGAACTAAATGGGTTTGCTAGATGGGCATTATTTCAGGTTTATAGGAAGCATCAAGATAAAGTGGTATGCTTTAGTGCAGGCTTACTTCTTTCAGCTAATGTATACTGAAGGGCTGGAATTTGTGTTAGAGTTTTATATCAGACGCCCTTCCCGTTTTGTCTATAGCTCCCTATCCTCATGTTTTGTTCTCCTGTGCCGTAACATAGCCTTCGAAAAATATATGGTTTGGTTTCTTTGCTTGATTTAAAGTGTTACCAATATCTGGTGAAAGTTGAAGTAGCTCCTTTAGAAATATAGGCTATAAATTGAGAAAATAGTGACATATCGAATGCTGTTTTTAGCCAACTGGGGTAGCTCAAAGCATAACTCTCCTTAGTTGAATTAAAGCATTGATTTATATAGTGAGATGTTGGCTCCATAAATGATTCTTTTACCCCTGTATCCCTTGTTATACTTGTTTATTGTAAAGCCTATACGGGTTCTGAATTCGTGTGCGAAAGTCCAGTGAGCTGCAGACGTCTTTGAATTTTCTCACCACAAAAAGCCACGGCTCCATTACCAAACCCAATCGCTCTGATCATAGCCAATCTACAGAATTAATTAAAAATCTTTCTCCGCCGAACAGTTGCGCGAGTGAGTCAGCGCGGGATGCCTGGTTTCAACTGACAACGCTAATCCCCTTTTCACAACGCGATAGAAATTTGCTCAAATCAACACAATACTGTCTCTCAGCCTCGCGCCTATTTATAATTATTTCATTATGCCGAGCCACGGGTGTTAACTGGGAGGAATTGATTGTAGCAGCTAGTGTCGCCTGGACCTGATGAGCCCACTGTTGAGTTTGTTTGAACGGTTACCAAGGCAACGGCAATCAAACAGGTGAATATGTGGGACTGCAGAGAAATTATAGATAAACATGGCTTTATATCTTGCTCACAATGCGTTTTCAAATCCCTACTTTTACTGTGATTGGCCGCTAATTACACCAGGTCAGCTTATGTAAGTGGCGGGTGCGGGACGTCTGCTGTGTTCCACTTTCAGTCGTCCTCGGAGGTTGGAGTTTCTGAGTTCTGACTTGTACACGACAACTGGAACTCGGATTTTCTACTCGGAAAGTTGCAGAACATTTCAGACCCAACCACAAATCCAACATGGCCGCCACCCGTGTTTGGTGAAAGTGACAAACTCAACAGTAAAAAAAAACTTTATTTTTGTTTTAGTTGCTGCCTACACTCCTCGTGCTGTCTGAGAACCTGCTCCTAATGTCAACCAGAGCAGAAATGTACTCTCAAGTATCGCTTTATTAACTGTTCCTGTAGTAACATTGTCCCGGTTATGCAATTTGGCTGATTTGATTTTAATAATAGATAACTTTAATTTAATATATTGCTCATTATTTTTCCCACTTGACAACCGAGTTCCGACCTCCGGGGGCCACTAGTGTTGAATGCAGTGATGCAACGAAGTCAAAGTAGTAAAGTACTATTCACTTTTACTTTACATTTGAGTGCAGTATCTTTACTTTCTACTACACTACATTTTTGAACAGGACTGAAAAGTAATTCGGTATTTTTCATTATTGTGTGAGAGCTGCTGAAAAGGCTGAGGGTTTTTTTTTTTTTTATCTAGGTCATAGTTTGAGCAAACAAAGATATACAAATAAAAACGGCTGGGAAAAGAAATGTATTAAATTGTTTCAGCTGAACAAAATTCAGCTCCAGTCGTTGCCAAAATCGCTCCATTTGAAGCTTTATTAAATCTCAAACTCTGCACAAAATACTTAAACTTTTTACTCTTTAAGTGAATTTTTACACAGGTGCTTTAATACTTTGACTTAAGAAGATTTTTTCAAGTGATACATTTACTGTTACTTGAGTATTTTTTGCTCCGGTATCTGTACTTTTACTTAAGTATCAAAACTGATTCCTTCTTCCGTTCGCTTCTTTTCAGTTTTTTTCAGATGCTACCAACATTTTCATTTGTAAAATCACAGACATGCACTAAAAAATGCCACTGACCAAGCATAAGATCGTAGTATTTCAGGTTTAACTTCAGACTGAAACTGAAACAATGATCTTCTTAAAACGAGATTACCTCATAACTGTAACTCAACCTTCAAGTAACTTCTTCACTGATGTTGAACAATCTTGGTTGCAGCTACTTACATAACTGTTATACATTTTAATATGACTTCTTGGAGCATGTTTCCCAACCCTCCGCCCATTTTTTTCTTTTGCGACTATCTGTTTTTTTTTACTTTCTGAGGAATACAAGTAACAAGAGTGCTCTTCCTCTGGGTGCCTTCCCTCCTGCATTACCTCTGCTCCCTCCCTCTCTCCAGCCCTCCACATCTCCTCTTCCCTAGCCAAAGTTGACGTTCCGACGCTAACAAGCAGCGCGCCCGCCACCTCCCCAGCCGCTTCCCCCCCTCCTCTTCCGCCCCCTCCTCTTCCCTCGGCAGCGCACCTGTCTTTGATGAGTGGAGCAGGAACAACAACTCATTTAAAGGCTGCGCTTGGTTGGGCAGACCTGTGGGTGAGGCTGCCCCCGGGCATAGCGGTCGACAGGAGGCTAAAGACGTCTCCTCGACCAGGCTCCAAACACAAGCCCCGGCAAACAGCCTCTGATGGGAAAGAGATGCTAATGCAAAAGGACCTCCGGCAATGTGTTTGGTAATGTGGTCACAAGACAGACTTGGTGAGAAGTTGAGGAATTTGAGGGACAGATTTGGTAATTCTAGCTATAACAGGAAAAAAATGTGGATCATCCTAGCCTGATAATATTTCTTCCATGTGGGTGAATCTTGTGTCTTGTTTTCTGGTTGGTTGAAGAATAAAGATGTCACCATACAGGGGTAACACTCAGTTTGTCTCTTAAAGGGGCAGGATGCTTTCCTGGCAAATCCAGACTGTATTTTTTATACAGATTGATATCAGTGTGAGTCCCATATCCTCCACTGCATCGGTCAAACGTGATCGTCCAATCAGATGTGTTTTTTTCAGCGATGCATGTGAAAAGAAGGAGCTCATTGGTCACCTGTGATTTACAAATAAAACCTGATTTCTCTAACTCATTAACAGTTTAAGCTTCGCTCATTGATTCTGCAGAAATTCACCATGTTTTTCAGCCCTATGTGAGTTTTTTTCCTTTATTTTTTCCAGTACAGTGGACGATGCCTGTCCCTGATTGGCTAAGCCACCTGTCAATCACACGGATTTGAAAACAAGGAGATTCACCGGTGACCAGACTCACATCTTCATAAAGTATTGAAGAAGTGTGTGCTCTGGATCCCAAGTATTACGCAACTGTTCTGGCCTGCCACCTGCTTGTCTCCATGGTGATTGAGTGTCTTGCTTTGCCTAGAATGTTTCACAGTATGGCATTAAGCATATCTATTTCCACATAGACATACTGTGGAACATTTCAGGGGAAAAAACAACATCTCAATACCCCCTGTCATGGAAATCTTTACTTACAGTGCTTTAGCTCATTTGTACTTTGTCATACAGGCTGGTGTATGAGATGGGCGCTGGTCTGCAGACGTCTTACTCACAGTTTCTTCGCTCTTTGTTCAACTACATCTTATCCATTTGACCTCGAGATCCAGTCTACGTGCTCTGTTGTCCGCTGTCCGATGCAGGTTAGACCAACTACTTATTCTACGTCCCGAGAAGTGTTTTGTCCTTGTGCTCCTTTAACGGGTCTTGTTAAACTTGTTTTCCGGCTCATGTAATTCTCATCTGTTATAATTGTGCACAATTTCTCAGTTTATTTTTATTCTTTAGTGGGTTGCTTGACCATAAATACCATCACCCAAGGCTAACGATCTGGGAAAAATACCAAATTTTATGTTGCACTTGTGATTAGATTTAATTTAAACATGTCAAGAAAAACTGACAAAAAATGAAATACGTTTGTACAGATCTAAACTACAGGGTGAGCAGTTTTTATGCAGGATAAGACTTTTAAGTAAGATTTTCATGCGTTAAAAAATGCAGCGCTTTTCGATTTGCTAACTGCATCCATCGAAATTGCTCGTCTATGACACGATATAACCCGTCTTGCATTTTAACCTTAAGGTTCAATATGTTTGTGCTGCATCGTGAACACTCCCCTTTGCACTTCATTATATAACACTGTATTCACTGCCCACCTCCTTCAGCTTGAGACCTCGAAAACGTTCTGCTCCAACACCCCCAGCAGTTTAAACAGAAACATTAAGGTGAAATAAAGTGCCTCTGGTAAACACAACCATCACAGCACAGGTCAAAAATAACACATCGCCCTGTAGCCCCAGCCTTCACCGCTCTCCTCTCTGCTCTGAAAAGCTGAGGGACTGCGCCGCCTTGACGTATGATGTTATTAGAACCAATTTCCCCTCTTCAACCACATTACCTGGCAGTAGATATGTCACTGGTGTTGACTGATGCTCCCAAAGTGTCTGTATGATCCAATGTTTAACCCCGTTCCACTCATCTGACGCGCCACAGGGATCCTAATCTGTTTAAATGTAATTCTGCACTGAAATCGCTCTCGCAGACGAATGAGGAGAAACTGCACTTTTGACACCAAGGCCTCTGTGACTTTCCGCGCCCAACCGAGCCAGAAGTTTGGATTTGGTGTCAACTCAATATCGTTTTTTTCTTTTTTTTGGTTGCTTTTTCTTATACTGAGAAGGCTGGAGGTTATAGGGGCCAGTATGGAGCCAAGTTCCATGTTTGGAATTACGACCATGAGTATCATAGCAACCAAAGAGCCAATCCTGAGCGAGGCCGTTGAAGGTCACGCTCCTACCCCGCTGTGCTTAGCAACGCTGTCAATCAAACCTGTTGCTAACACTAGCGGGAGTGTCCTCGCGGAAAGACGGCGCCTGATTTGTCTGTTATTAATGTTCATATCTTGATTCATGGACAAAACTGAGAAATAAAAACACCAGGATCATACAGAGAGGGTTAAAACAAACATTTTAAGACTAAGAGTGAAAGCATGCTTTTTTTTAGTTTTATTACTTTACTCTTAATCCTTCTGTTGAATTACACTGATCTTGTTTCTCGGTAAGAATGCGACACCAGCTTATTTTAAGATGTCTACACTGGAACCTGCTACTTCAGTTACGTGATACAGGTAGTTCAAAAGAGGTGTTGTAATACATCTTTTCAATAACATCTTTTTAGTCACTACCTTCATGGAAACAGCTCACGGTATATCCATTTATGACCTTGTACAGACAGTATGTACAATGAGATAAGTCTTGATAGGACCAGTCTTCTATAGATAGTACCTTTCTTAGGGGATAAGTACTTGATGGCTCCTTTGTAATGTAACACACATGTGCCTGCTGCTTGTACCTACACTCCTCTCATATCAGATCAACTTCTGTCAACTCTCTACCTGGTCTGGAATCGCTTCCTTCACAATTACAAAGAGAGAGGGGTGACTATTTTTCAACGTGAAGTGAATTGGAGCCAGAGTCGATGGAACTGGAAGCGGCTCACTTCCTATTTGGAACGTGTGGCTAATGCGTTAGCTACAGTATGTCCATTTATGTAAACTTGTCGTCAAAATTCGTACATTGTTGTGGATTTCAAGTTTGAACAAAGTCTTTTTCATTTGCCACCTTTCCCTGTGCTGTATAATGTGTTACGCTGCATGGCCTTAAGCTGTACATCATTTATCTTTCAGAGGAAGGGGAAGTCTTTGTAATATTTGTCCAGCGTCGGAGCGAAACCGAAACAAAGATGGCAACGCCAATGGACGTAACTAAGGAAGTTTTAGCAAAAAATATGACTCTTTTATTTAAATTGCTGCATATCTGGACGAACATATGTCTGGGGTTTACTTTTTTCTGCGTCGTTGTCGCCCAATCAGCTTGTCGTATTCATCCGAACATCCTGCCTTTGCTGTGGAACCGATTACTCTACATTCTTTAAACTATCAAATGAATACTCTAAAGAGCCTCGTGTTCGTTGATAGCTGTGGAAGTGTCAACAGTTAATAATTGTAAAAGTATTGTTTTAACTTATTTTAATAGATTCTTTGTTCAGACCAAGGTTTAGTTTGTCGTATCCCAGGTGTGTGACACTAAAAAGGCCCCCTCATCCTGGTTTAAAGTCCCACGGGCCTCCACCGATACGAACCAAATGAATCTAATTTGTCGTGTGGACTCCAGATGATCATCCTGCTCCACATCGAACTACTCCTTGACGACAGAAGGATTACACGTGTTTGGTCATAGCTGTGGTAGCATCAACGGTCAATAATTGTGTTTTTTTTGCTTTAAATTATTTTAATAAATGAGGTTTTAAGGCTTACTTTGTTGTATCCCAGATGTGCGACAATAAAAAAAAGTCCCCTCTTTCTGTGGGCACACCTGAAGAAGTCAGACCTCAGATGCAAATTAAATTCATTTGATTCATACCAGTGAAGGCAGGACGACCGCACCATCTGCAGCTCGACTACTTCAGGACAGTATCCCAGGTGTGGGAGTTTAAACCGGGATGAGGGTTTTAAATATTCTCACACACCTGGTCATCTGGACTCCAGGTGACCACCGGCGAAACCTCTACATTGAACCCTTGAAAAAAGAAGGATTACACCATCTAGTTGATCTGTACTTGCCATTTAACATAATATTTGAGACCATATTTATCCATTTTTAAAGAACAATAAATTAGCTATTATTATTTTTTCAGTAACGAGCAGAAGCACACAGAAGCGCACCGTCTGAACAGTTGGTCATTAATCAATTCCTTTCACGTCGTCAAGGGGCTCCCCAAATGTCAAGAGGGAAACGCGCTGTGCCGAGAGCTCTGCGCCACGGCTGCTGGTGAGGAGCTGATCCAGCACTCTGTCCCGCCGGAGCGAGCACACAATACGATACAGCTACAGCCTTTAGATGTGCACTAGCAGTTAGCCTGGCCGATGATAAAGACCGATCTAAAATAAGACCTCGCTGGTTTTTAAAAGGAAAGATCGGATCCAGCTTAAATTTAGCCTGCGATGAATCCTGACATGTACCTGTGTTTTTAAATAGTCCCATTGATCAGGTGGCAGCAGCGATAGGACGGCGTATACAGAGGATCAAGAGCAAAATGACTCTGTGGCGTCGAAGTGGGTTTGTATCCGAAGAAGATGTGAGAAGCAGCGAGGAGTCGTGGAAACCATAGCACCATGGCAACCACACTGTACGATTCGATTTGACCCCCGAGCACTTGGGATTGAGACCCTTTCAAAGTACAGTAGAAAGACTCTGTAAAAGGAGCAATGGAAGTCTACTTGCTTTTTTCCTCCAGGAGATGAAATAGTTATGAGTCACAACCCTGTAATCGAACGGAAATGGACTGTTAACCACGCGAGTCACAATATTGTTAGTGACCGTGGAAACAATAGCAGTAATTAGCATAGTGATAATAGTGGTTATATGGTATAGATGGTTATAGAGTAGTTTACAGTGAGGCAAAGAAGTATTTACACCCTGAGATTTTGCAAGTTCTCCCACTTAGAAATCATGGAGGTGTCTGAAATGTTCATCTTAGGAGCATGTCACTGTGAGAGACATAATCTAAAATAAAATCTGGAAATCACATTGTATGATTTTTTAAAATAATTGATTTGTATGTTACTGCTGCAACGCGCCCGACATTCGCCCTGACGTCGGGGTCGCCCACTGACCTCCCATGCACTCATCGTTGTGAAAGCAATAGACCCTAAGCCCTGTAGGGGGCCCGAGTAGGGGCTCGGGCTTAAATAATAATATTTTTAGTAAAAACAATATATCCGATAACATTAGAATGACATATTATACGTTTTTTGAAAGCTCTCGACTTTCCCCATGTCACTGTGGGGACAATGGCAAATGATGGGTAACAACAACAAAAAGAAAGAAAAAAACAGATGAGTGAAAAAAAAGAAAAAAGAAAGAAAAAAAAAAAAAAAAAACAGATGAGTGAAAAAAAAGAAAAAAAAAAAGAAAAAAAAAAAAAAACAAAAAGAAAAAAACAACAGATGAGAGAGAGAGAGAGAAAAAAAAAGAAAACAACAACAACAAAAAAAAAGACCACAAACAGACAGAATATGTGCTACTAAAACACTTAGCACAGGAAGATCAGCCACTTGATCCAGGAGGAGGTGAAGTAAAACACAGCTCATGGGGATATCTCCAGTGTCAAAGACATGACATGATCTAGAAAAGGTACCAGACTTCAGTAAATGTAGAATCAGAGCCTTTTTAGAGAGTGCTTTATATTCTCCAGTTTCATGAAAGAGAGGGCATCTTTTGTCCATTGAGAGTGAGTGGGTGAGGGTCTATGGACTGGCCGACAGTGTAAAAAAGACAAGGTCAACAAAACAGAGCGATGGAGTGATGGCTGGGAAGAATCCCAGAAAGAGCAGTTTATGGAGACCGCCCAACTCTAGCATCGCAAATAACAGAACGAGAATCAAAAATAGTGTCCCAATATGTAAATGAGGAAGGGCAGGTCAGAAACAGGAGGATTCTGCAGAAATCTGACATGTTTTTCAGTCCCTTGTGATTTTTTCCCCCCATTTTCTTTCTCCTCATAAGCAGTCATGTTTGTTTTTGATTGCCTCACTTTTTGCAAGACCAGAAGATGAAATTCTTGTGCCCTTTGCTGCTATGGTTGGATGTAAGGGAGTATGTGTATGTTATGTAGGGGAGACTATATGACTTACCATTTTGTACCAAAGTAGTTCTACATGGCTGAATAACACTGGTGACATACACACACCTTCGCTGTGATCGGTGGCTCAGTCCGACGCTGTGCACATCAGCAGCAGTGGATCCGTCTGTATGTACCTCAAACTGACCTATTATTAATGCCTGGGGTCCAGAGCACACACTTCTTCAATTCTTTATGAAGATGTGAGTCTGGTCACCGGTGAATCTCCCCGTTTTCAAATGCGAGTGATTGACAGGTGGATTAGCCAATGGGGGACACGCATGGTCCACCCATATCTGAAATAATGTAAAATAAAGACTTCATGACTCTTTTATTTCTAAATATTTTTATTTTATTTTTTCAGAGCGTTTACAGCTACCCTTCCGACATTAATATGAGCAAATATCACACCGAGGAACGACCCCTCATTGTACAGTGGTACTTTGAGTCAGAAACCCAGAGGTGTTACCGTCCACATTTTAATACCAGAGATGCCCCAAGTGTAAATGCCATTAAAGGAATAATAAGTGTTTTTCAAAGACAGGGGGCAGTATGTGATCTCCACAGACCTGACTAGTCCTGATTTCTTCCTGTGGGTCTATCTTAAAGAAAAAGTGTTTGTGAATAAACCTCAGACAATAAACGACTTAAAACGTAACATCGAGGATCAAATAAGAGCCATAAGCCGGAAATGATTTAAATGTTATGAAAGTGTGTTTTTGACACTCACTGCCATGTCGGGGCATGTTTACTACTTGATTTTTGCCATTTTTCGGGCTCCGGACGAGGTTTTAATGAGTTATCCCAGACTCAGGGCTAAAAATAAGACAATTGATTTTGTTACTGTGACCAAAATATGAATCATTCTTTAAATCAATATCACCACATTTAACAAAAACACTTGTGTTTAATACTTTAGCTTTTTACTCTTTTTACTCTTCTTAAACAGGTACTTAAATACTTTTACTTAAGTAGATTTTTTCATATAATACTTAAGTAACTTTTCACCTCTATATCTGTAGTTTAAGTAACAAAATTGCGTCTGGTACTTCATCCACCACTGATCCCAGGTGTGTGAGAGTATAAAGGCCCCCTCATCCCGGTTTAAAGTCCCATGGCACACCTCACCTGAGATACTGTCTTGAAGAACCTGCAGATGGTGCTGTTGTCCTGCCTTCACTGGTAGGAATCAAATGAATCTAATTTGTCATGTAGAGAAGGTTTCATGTGTGGTCATTTGGACTCCAGATGACCACCGATGAATCTTTAAACAGGGATGAGGGGACCTTTTTACTCTCACACACCTGAGATACAACAAAGTAAACCATGGCGCTGTCTTCTTTCCAGGACGACAGCACCAAAACCTGTTTAAATCAGATGAGGAAGACCGAGTGAGAAGTCCAAACTGTCAGGTATGAAAACTAAACCTTGGTCTGGAAAAAGAATCGACTGAAGTAAATGAACAGACGGCCAGATGAACCTCGCTGGACTGTTGTTTGAAGTGCTTGCCTTAGTACTGCAGTGAGCCTTAGAAGTCAACTACACAGGGTATATAGTATTGAAAAGTAATTCCCACCATCCCTATTGCTCCTACTTTATAATAGTCTTGCTTGAAGTTTAGCAGCCTTTACAGTCCAGATAGCACTTTGTTGTTTTGAAAGCTCGCTCCCCCGTCACACTTAGCAGTACCAGCGCACACATATAAGGGAAGAGTACACCATCCGACAGCTAGCCCGAGGTACAGCATAAATAAGGGATGCTTTGGTCATGCTAGGCACAGCTCGCCTCATGTGAAATCACCTGCAGGGCCCTAACAAGGCGGTGGAAGTCGGTTTTATGCGCTCGTTCTGTCGGCGAGGGGGAGCGGCTGTACGGCAGGCATCGGGCGTAAACAAATGAAGTACAGTTGTAAGACCCTGGCCCTGAGGAGATGGTTGGCTCCACATGCAACGGTGCAAATAAGGCTGTGCATGAGAGTACGGGTCTCCCAGGAATAACACATCCCCCCCGTCCACTATGGAAAACTAAAGATTCACCAGCCTCATGCTTAGTAGAAAGACGATCTCTAAGAAGAAATGAATTCAGTTTGCCCTATTTGACCCATCCTGCAACGTCGCTGGGGTGAGAGCTCCTCATCTTTAGTTTATGGTTAGGATATTTACGGCAATAAGCAACATAATCAGTGAACGTATACGGTATTTATGTTGTAGTGTTGTCACAGTTTGATTTTTATAAGAAAAGATGTTGATACTTGATATTTAAAGGTCTGATATGACACAAAATGCATCTCTTGTGAGGGTTTAGTCGTGTTATAATGTTGTTATTGATCAATTGTAGTTGTGATTTGTTTCATTCGCACATGTTTGAGTAGTGCATTATTAGTCTGTACATCCCCAAAGCTCAAAATGCTCTGTTCCACCTTGTGATGTCATGAAGTGATAGTTTTCAGGTTAACAGCTACCTTGAACCTTTTTTTTTTTTAGTAGTAGAGATTGGGAATTCCAGGGCTGAAATCATCCAAGTGATTCTAGTGAAGGTGTGTGGAGTTTAAAAACACAGTGGAGCACTTCCTGTATTACCACATGATGACATCACAAGGTGGAACAGAGTGTCTGAACTCTGTCTAAATCTGCAGGGTTTGTGTGTTAAACTTGTGAATGAAACAAAACACAACTCCAGGTCTGTTAGTGATGAGGAAACATTAGAAAATAGTACAGTATGGCCCTTTAAATCGTTTAAATTTTCGTTGTGTAGGTCTCGTCTGTTCCCCACCGTGTCCTCGTCCAGTTTCCACACTCGTTTCTGAGCTCGACTTAACCCATGTGCTCACTTTTGCAGCACATCACAGCGCAGCCATTTCCTTGTAGCTCATTTGTTAAGCCGTGCTAACACTGCTCCGGTGTTGACCATTATCTCCCTGTGCCCTTGTCGTCTTGTGTGGGGCATTTGCATGTGCTCAGACTGATGGAGCAGAGAGCGGCGGCGCCCCCTGTGTGTGATCACGCCACAAAGGCCCGTGTGACCAGCGCAGGAGCCTAATGAAGCCGCTCACCAGGAGAAGGCAGCGGCGGCGTGCAGATGGTACGAGTGAGATAATTGTCCAAATTTGTCAGAGGAAGCGAAGGGCACCGCCTCAGTCCTGCTTTTGTCATAATTGGACTCACAACACAACCACAGCTGTAGTGATTTACTATGGACCAGAACTCACTTTTAATACATGGATTTTGTACAATCAGGAAGAGAGACTTTTTGTTGATGGTCGGGCTGAAGCATTTGGGGAAAAATATACACTTTTTTTCCCCCCCAATGGTAAATTTTTCTGACAAGATTTGGGATTTCTGCACAATAAGACTCCATAGAGACACGGGAAGGGCATCTGACACACAGGGACATTTCAGAACATGTTTGTACAGATCTAAATAACAGGATTCGCAGTTTTTCATGCACAGTAATATATAGAATAAGAGGATATTTTGTTGTTTGGGGATGAAATTATTGCCGATGTGATGGTTCCTTTAAAACACGGGTGTCAACCTCACTTTCACCGAGGGCCACATGAGCAAAATGGTTGACCTCAAATTTGCATAGATGTAAAAAATGTAACTGTATAGCGGCGTATCTGGTGATAAACTGACATTTAAGACAGTCATACATTGTAATTTACCTTGTTGCGGGCCATATAAAATGATATGGTGGGCCACATTCAGCCCCCGGGCCTTGAGTTTGACACGTGCTTTAAAAGAACCAAATCTTTTTTCTTTTCACTGAGTAACACTGAACCAACAGAAGAATCAGAACAGAAGCAGAGCAGGCGATACAAGTGAGAGATTTGTGAACAAAAAACATATTCATCATAATAAGTTATTTTTGAAATGATTATTATTGTAGTGAAATGTTTTATTTATGCAAAACACACTCCCACTCTCAGTTTGAACCGTTTCCGGGACTTGGTGATTTCTTTCTGTGATTAGTTTGTAGATCAAATGAGTTCACCACAGACTGTATAAAGAAGTGGACTGAGGGAGTGTGACGTCAACCACAGCGTTCGGCTCCGGACAAATGAAGCTCATCGAGGCAGAGCGGTTATTGCAGCCAATTTGGAATTCCATATTTGGGATTCCGACAATTCTGAGAGTATCATAGCAACCACAGAGCCAATCCGGAGTGAGGCTGTTGAAGGTAATGGGAGCAGGTCCTTAGCAACGCTGTCAATCAAACTTGTTGCTAAGGCTAGTGAGAGCAACCTCGAGGAAAGAAGGCACCTGATTTACGTACACTAGCGAAATAAAAACACCAGGATCATGTAGAGGGTTAAAACGAACATTTTAACCCTATTGTGTCGGATGCTAGATAGACTCGAGGTTGCGGACTTTCCATTACGATAACTCCGAAACCAATTGTGCTTCATATAAATTCAAACGGCGTCTCAAAGCAGAGGCACGAGGCTCTTTAAATATGTTACTGTCATTACGGTAATGTGCTCACGTCGTCCCTCGAAGACGACCAATCAGAGCGCAGGAGCCGCCGGGATTCTCCTAGTCAGTTATTTGATGCATCAAAGGAAAAATGAGGATGGATATGGAAAATAGAGGAAATTGTGTAAAAAAAAAAAAGGCAAAAGCACACCCTGATACTTCCTTTAACATGATTTTTATGGCTAAAAAAAGAATAAAAGTCTAGTCGAGCTGTAATGGTCTATGATGTGCTTAAAGTCCTTAAAGGGTTAAGACCAAAATGACGAGTCTGACAGCAGCAGTTACAGAGAGCGGGGCGAAAGTTTTTCAATGTAAAGTGAACTGGGGCCAGAGTCGAGGGAACCGGAAGCGCAGCCACGACCACTTCCTGTTTGGAACACGGTGGCTAGCAGGTTAGCTACGTCCATTTATATAAACAGTCTATGGTTCTCACATGGGCTTCTGTCACATACATGAATAGTACAAGAGCGCATCTTGTGAACGGCTCTTTGAAATGAACAGAGCCAAAAGATCCGGATCCCACAAAGGAGCCAAAAGTCCCGTCACTCGAAATGATGGTACTTTTCACAGCTTTTTGCTAATTGCATCCATTCAAATAGCGATTAAGACTTGATTGCAGCTAATTTCGCAGCCATAGTTGGTGGGTAGTTATTTTATTTTCAGTTTTCCAGATAGGTTTAAAATATTTGTGTAGGATTACTGCTGTGAACTCTTCATGTAAACTGCGGGCTAGATGAGAGCTCTGGACGTACAGTGAGGAGGCAGGCCGGGGGATGCGTTCGAGCACGTATAGCTGCTATGTGCCGTTTTATATTCAGTCTTGAGTGGTGTGACATTAGCCTTATAGCATCTCATATAGACAGAGCATTTGAAGAGGATTAAGTGTGCCCTGAGAGAGCTGCCCCGGCTGGCTTCAGGAGAGCAGCTCAGCCCCGCGTCTCCTGCTCTCATAATCACCTCCAACACGGTGCCAGCCCGGTCCTCAGAGCCATTATCTGATTAGACTCAAATGCCAATCCGTGCCGCCGTGTCCGCGCTCCACCCGCTCCTTCAGGAAATGCCCGCCTGTTTGTTTTGGACTCTTAATTAATCCCAAATCAGCCTTTCAGACAAGAGATCTGGTTTTATCTACACAATCTGCTTCTTGTTACTGGCGGGTTGATCATTTCCATCACGTTAACGCCACATAAGAACAAGATGACCCCTGTAATCACAAGAATACACAAAGCTAATGAGAACATACATAAAAAAGGACATACAAATATATATATGAGTAATACAGATGCATTGCGTAACGTTTTGTGGTGGAAGTTGTGTCGCAGGGTTGAGATGTTCTTGCTTTACCTGGAATCTTCTGCAGAATAGCGCTAAAAATCAGTAATACCTGTTAAAAAACTGCATGTATTTTTGAGAAGTAAGATTCATTTCTTGCAAATATTCCAGGCTACGCAGTAATATCTCCATGGAGACGAGCCAAGACAAGGCGGTGCATCCTAGAGCGTCAAAAAGTTACACAGTATTTGAACCACTGCGCAGTTTTAAGTCTCTACTGAACAAAAGGTAAGAGGTCGCTGTGAAAACTGCCACTTCATGACATCACAAGGTGGAACAGAGCATTTTGAGCATATGTGAATGAAACAAAACACTACTTTTTTTTTCTTTTTTAGTACTACTGCACCTTTCAAAATGGTATTCACAATGTTATGTCTGATTGGTGTGTTCGTTCTTATAAGAAAATATATTGAATCTTGAATTTTGACACAAAAAAATAATAGGTAAATTTGTCTCTTGTAGCTTTAAGTCATGTTATAATGTTGTTACCTCCTCAAAAACACACCTGGAGTAGTTTTTTGTTTCATTCGCACATATTTGAGTAACCCTGTACATCTCCAAAGCTCAAAACGCTCTGTTCCACCTTGTGATGTCATCAAGTGGTAGTTTTCAAGTTAACAGCTACATTTTACCTTTTGTTCAGTAGAGATCGGTAATTCCAGGGATGAAATGATCCAAATGACTCTAGTGAAGCTGTGTGGAGTTTAAAAACACGTTGGAGCACTTCCTGTATCACCACATGATGACATCACAAGGTGGAACAGAGCGTTTTCGTTTGTCATTTGCCTGTACTTGACACATTAAAAGCCGTCTCTCTCTCTCTCTCTGTGCACACACCTGGCCCGATCATCCCACTTTTCCCCCTGTCACATCCAAGGCTGAGGTTATAAGTTCCATCTGCCCCAGAGCCGGCGCCGCTCGTCATCCTCACAGACCAAAGGCGATAGCTTAGCTCAGAGGAAGCTCAAATCCGGCGACTTTTTTGTTACCGCAGAGCAAAGGGAGGCGTGCGGGAGCAGAGCGCGCCCCTCGTATTTGTGACACAGACCTGTTTTCGGCTTAAACCAGGTAACGCGCTGTCACATTCTGTCAGAGCACCACATGCAAGTTAGACGCTCAGCTTGAGAGGAGCGAGGAGGAGGAGAGACGAATGTAAAGGGGGATGAAGGAGGAAAGAGACGCTAAAATTATACTCAGCGCAACAGGAAGATAACAATATGTGAATGACTTCTTAACTGTATGAAGTCTGTGTTTTTACTACTACTACTACTACTACTACTACACTCATGTCTGTACTAGGGAAGGGACGATATATGATAATATCGTAATTCGCGATAGAAACGGTCCGTGATAAATCGTTCGTGGCATTTTTCAAAATCGCGCACGACTATAATAGTCTTTACGGCGCCAGACTGCCTCATGTTTCTGGTTTCAATACAACGTTTAGATGCTAGTTTTGGTGTTTGCTCACAAGGGGGCGCTCTGTCACAGCAATGACACTTGTCTGTGTCTGTTCTGGTGCAGAGTCTGGTGCAGAAAAAAAGTTGCGGGTCCGAGGGCAAAACACAAGCAACATGCACGAGACAAACATCCTGGTGTTTGACAAACTTGAGCTGAAAATATTCATCATAAGTGACATAAACTATTGAATGTAGATTGTGTTGTGTGTAGGAGCTAAACAGCATTTTACAGAAACACACATGATATATATTTACCTATAATCATGTCAATAGCAGAATAAACCAGGCTCACCGATTGTGAACAGCATCAATCCATCAAACATAATCTCCTCTCCTCCTGAGTCACAGTCGTCTTCACTCTGACACGAACAGCTCCGGGTCAGAGACGCCTCTAGTTTAACTTGTACAAACATCCACAGTGTCCTCGACCACGTACTTCCTTTGTTTTGTCCGTTTTGTCTGTTTCATCATGTTTCGAAGCAAAACAACAGCGCCTAGAATGCGCCGCATTAACACGCTTCGTTTACTTGGTGAAGTCCGTTTGTTTACGGAAAATCTCGGCATGTCACACACGTGTCACACACGTCACACACGTGTCACACACGTCACACACGTGTCACACACGTGTCACACACATGTCACACACGTGCTCCGCTGCTCATTGGCTGTGAGGAGAAAACGTCACTAAACGTGTGTGATGTGATTGGTTGATTCTACACGGGGGAGAGTGGGGCGTAAACTTTCAGTCACATGTTTCACTGATTCACTGTTTGCGGCTCCAGTGACTCACAACCTCCACCTTATTGGACAACACTGGTGTCAATCAGAAGAACACGTGTGTTTAGCTCTGAGAAACAAAGGCTGTGTCCCAATTCATCACATGCACCATTCTTTGTACTGTTCCATGTACTGTTCCATGTACTGTTCCATGTACTGTTCCATGTACTGTTCCATGTACTGTTCCATGTACTGTTCGAGGTACGAAGTTAATTAATGCGACTTAAGGGCACTTTGGTGAATTTTTGGTGAATTGAGACATGGCCAAAGTCGGCGCTGTCTTAAGTTTATTTTGCCTGAAATCGACCAAAGAAATGCAAAAAAGTGACGGAGCAGATTTCGCTGGTCCTCGTGTTATCATGTTCTCGTCTCCTAACGGCTGTTTGGTCCTGAACAAACCGTGTGTTCCTCTGATTGGTTAATCTGTCTGTCAGTCATGTCTCTGACCCTGAGGCCTGTGCCCAGACTGCACTTCTGCACCTCTGCACTTCTGCACTTCTGCACCTCTGTGTCTGGTGGAGGAAAAGTGGCTGGTCTGGTGTGAATCTCTTATGTCGAGCAGTGGGACGTAACAAAGTTCACATTTTAGGTAACTGTACTTTTACTTAAGCACATTTTTTTATTAGATTTTATCATGTGATACTTTTACTTGAGTATTACTTTTTTTTCGAGGATCTTTTTTTTACTTAAGCAGTATTTTCATGTGTACTTTTACTTGAAGCACATTTTTTTTCCATTAGATTTTACTTGAGTAGATTTTATCATGTTATACTTTTACTTGAGTATTTTTTTTACTCTGATATCTGTACTTTTACTGCTTTTACATTTTTTTTTACTGTGATACTGTACTTTACTTCAGACATTTTATTTTTTTTACTCTACTTGATATTTTTTTACTATTCGTGCTTTTACGTAAGTAGATTTTTTCTTGTGATACTTTTACCTGAGTATGTTTTTGCTCCAGTATCTGTACTTTTACTTAAGTACATTTTTTCTCATGATACTTTTACTTGAGTTTTTTTTTTTTGCTTCAGTATCTGTACTTTTACTTGAGTACAATTTCTCTTGTGATACTTTTACCTGAGTATGTTCTTGCTTCAGTATCTGTTCTTTTACTTTAGTACATTTTTTCTCGTGATACTTTTACCCGAGTATGTTTTTGCTCCAGTACTTTTACGTACATTAAGTAGATTATTTCATGTGATACTTTTACTTTTCTTTAGGTAACAGAGCTGATTTCTTCTTCCACCAGTGCTTATATCTCCCCCGAGCGGCGCATCTTTTCTCATATCTAATAAAAAACTTGCTAAAGGTATTTTAAAACAAGAAATGTAGTGCAAATTGGTCTTAAGTAAGTATACTGTTGTCTATAATCACGTTTAAGTACTTGTTATGCGGGTAAATTGAGCTGGTCTAGATCTACAAACTAAGTTACATAATGTCGGCCCCGTCTCCTCGGAGCGAGCATCGGGAGCGGTCCCTCGTCTCGTGCCGCAGCCTCTTGAGCCGTCGTGATTTATGGGCGATACGTTCAGGGCTTAATTGGACGTTTGAAAAAGCCGTCGTGTCGTCTGGGGGGCTTTTATCGCCGCCCGAGCGCTGTCCCTTATACGCCGGCGGAGGAGCAGGTAAACAAAAGAGGCGCGCCCCACTTGCTCCTATACATAAAACCGTATAAAGATGCTCTGCTTTACAAATGGCCCAGACACGGATGACATCGCTCCCGAGAGACGAGAGGTTGCTAGGAAACAGCAAGCAGGAAGAATCTCCCTTCTAAGATTTTTTTTTTTTTTTTTTTGTGTGACTTTTTTTCTGAAGCTGAAAGAGGTGAAAGAGACGAGGCAGAGGAGCATGTAAAAACACCATGTTGTTTCAGTGGATAATATTGAAGATTGGGGCGTGTCGTTTGCTTCTGTTGCTAAATTAAGCGGTTAGCGGTCGCTCCAGGCTTTGTGGAGTTTGCATGTTCTTCCTGTGCTTCTGTGGATGAAGGAAGCTGTTGGTTTTCTCTAGAGTCTTATAGGTTTTATTTCTAAAAAAAAAAAAAAAGACACATGTTTCTTGTGATTATATTAGTTTGTTTTAAGATACACTACTTCTACTTTTGCTAATTTTTCTGGCGCTAAGATGGATTGAGATATTAGTAGTACTCTAGCAGTACTTTTTGTATTAGTCAAAGTAGTAATATATAGCACTTTTCCACCTTCAAGGCGTTCAAACCATTTCCAAACTCCAGTGTATGCAGACACTGGGGGCAAGATGAGTTAAGTGTCTTGCCCAAGGACACCACAACAGCATTTATCTGTGAGAGTTGGAATTGCATCACCGAACTTTGGGTCAGTGGGTCTGACCGCTCGATCAATAATGTTTGTGTCAAGAGCAGGATTCGAACCACCAACCTTTGGGTCAGGGGCGAAACAGTCGACCGACCGAGGTACTTTTGACCAGTTGGTACATCTATGATTTCTTAATCTATTTAAAAAAAAAAAACAAAAACAAAACACAGATCTGACTTGTAGTGTCCTAGCATGAGGTATGGTTGCGCCCATAAAGATGTTAATACTTTACTAAAGATGTTCCACCATGCGGTGCGGTATTAAAGTAATCCAGAGTACAGCTTTAATTTTCCATCTCCGCTTAGTGCAGAGGTGCCCACACTCTTTTCACCGAGGGCCATATCTTGAAAAATATTCGACATGGAGGGCCACAGTGGTCAGTACAGTAGATTATCCAGATGATGCATTTAACACAGTTTTGACTTCATACTTTAAATATTAATATTAGGTCTGTATGACAATGAAATCTGATGTGAGGTTATATTTGTAGGATTACTCACATTTGCCGTAAAAAGTACTGATTGTGATCAATTGAGCCAGTTCAACTGAAAGCCTGAGGGCCAATAAATATTGATGTGAGGACCGCATTTGGCCCCCGGGCCATAGTTTGGACACCCCTGGCTTAGTGCCTTTGTTGTCCTTTCGTATTTGTATCTCGGACTGAAATCAAAAACCTCCATCAGACCCACACTCACCCCACCTCCATCCATCACGCCCCATTATAACGCACTTTACAAAATCCTCCAAACGAGACTCCCAATTAGAGGAAGTGGGTGAATGAGAGAATTCATTTTGGGGGGCGATTAATCCAATTTTAAAAGGAAAAAAAAAAGCTTGACAGATGTATTTTTTACAGTTTTGTATTACTGCTTCCCTTTAAGAGCGTGGGCGACAGTAGCTCAGTTGGTAGAGTGTTTCTCCACTGATCTGCAGGTTGGCGGTTTGAATCCCGCTCTCGATGTGCACATCATTGGTTGAGGGTTCTATTCAGATATATCTTTGTTGTACTTTCGCATTTGTGTCTTGGACTGAAATCAAAGCACCTCCACCCGACCTGCATCCATCACGCCCCATTATAACTCACTTCACCAAATCCTCCAAACGAGACTCCTAATTACAACCGAACGCCGCCGACGTTTCGCACAGTCGACCTCCTTGTGCGTCCTTCAGCACCGTTGCCGGTATTGATGGCACCGTTTGCCGAGTTTCCATTTGTTTCGCCCCTGTCCTCTGGCCACGCGGCCCGAGAGTTGTGGGGGAGATTACAGTGGAAGTCGGCGAGCGCTGTCACCGTGCAAATGCCCCACATTAATTTCACTGCACAAGGCAATTTCCAGAGGAGTGGATAAGTCGTGATGCAGACGCGAGCGCTGCCGGCTGTCAGGAGCACAGAGGCGGGTCAGACGTGTCCCCCTTCTCCTCGCTGGTTTATGACAACAATAAAGTGCGTGATAATGCGCTGGGAAGTACGACGGATAGATGGTACTGTTAAACAAGGCGATAGTAACGGGGCTCTGCAGATGCTGAGATGAATGTTTAGCTTACACATGGAAGTTTAACCCAGTTTTAAAAGCAACAGTTGTGTATTTTCACCATAATCAGGATATCAACTTATGGTTCAGTATTGAAACCTGAAACAATACTGCCAGAGATCCAGAGCACACACACATGCATATGTCAAACTCAGACCCGGGGGCAAAATCTGGCCCGCGGTGTTATTATATTCGGCCCGTGAGATCATATCAAATCTGCATTAGACCTGACCCGCCGCTATATAACTCGTGCAACGCTAATACTACAAATCCCAGAATGCTTTACTAGTACACTGCAGTCGAGACGAGTAAGCGCTCCTCCTTTTCTGTTAGCACTCATTAGCAAACAAGCTACTAGTCACCTCGGCCAAATTAATTACTACAGAGAGAGGCATAATTTATTTTATGTATTTAAATGAGAAGGGAATACTACTGATGTGTCTTTTATTTCAGATTTAATTTCTCATATTTTTGTTTGAGTTGTTCCAGATTTTGTGTTTAAGCAAAGCTAAAGTTGGTTTCCATGTAAAAAGGTTAAACATTACATATCAGGTGCAGGCAATTTTTCGGTAAATATTGAGTTTGACCTGTGAATTTGTCTCAGTTTTTAATTTCGGCCCACGGAAATGTGATTAAGGACATAAAAAATATCACAGTGGATTGAAAAACATCACAGATTTCTACAGAATCAAGCCTGATCTGTGTTAATCTGATCTGAGAGAAATATGATTTTATTTGTAAATGTGGGTCAATAGTTATCGTGTGTACTTTTACTTCGCACTACTTGCTATATGATAAGATTTGAGCCGTAAAAGGTTGAATAAATAATAATAATTTAATAATATTGTAGATGTAGAATAGTTTTTGTGGTTTAAATCTCTTGAATTATTGTGTCAGTGGCATAAATTAGCTTCAATATTACCATTTATCGTGTATATTTACTTCACCGATGTGTCAAACTCAAAAATGTGTTATCGTGACAGGCCTATGTGCAGTACTACTTCAGTTCGCAGCAGCTGTACTTGTATTTGTATCATAGAGTGGCTATGCTCTGTCCTATCCAGGGATCTGTCATGTCGCTGAAAAGGATAGAACAAGGGCGTCAAACACATTTTCATCGAGGGCCACATCAGCAAAATGGCTGCCGTCAAACGACCAAATGTAAAATAAATGTAACTACTTTTTAAAATTGTTAATTCAGGCAGATATAAGGCAGTGTTCACAAGCTATCTGACCAGAACTGATGAAGTGGTCTGGGTGAGCAGCGAAACGTCTTAACTCCTACAACTATTTATTTAAACTTTGCCTTTTGCTATTGTTAATTAACTGTTTTTGTATTTATTACTTATTCAAGTTACAAATATTACATATGCATTTGCTTAGATGTAAAAATATGGCTGTGTAACTGTGTATCTTGTGATAAAATGACATTTTAAGACCATAAAACCTTTTAATTTACCCGTCGAGGGCCGCAAAAAATGATGTGGAGGGCCACATTTAGCCCGCGGGCCTTGAGTTTGACACGTGGGGTAGAACATGAACGTAAACTGCTTCGAGTGCCTTGAAAAATACAAATATAACAGCAGTGTAGGAGGAAATAGCAGTGCGCAACATGGTACTTGAGTCCGGCGCAGTATCGAGTAACCCCTCTCCCATCGACACAGCGGCAGAAATCACACATCACGACCTCAGCTCACTCCAGACTTCCTCATAAATCAGTTGATAATCCCGGTGTTTATGCGGCTGTCAGCTCCACTCCGCTCGCACTTGTTCTGACACATCTGAGGAGTCCCGCTGGCCTCCTGTAGCCCCTCGTTCTCCCCCCTCTCGCACAGGCATCTCATAACCCGGAGTCTGTGATTGGATTACAGCGCAGATGAAAGGGAGAGGCCATCTTAGCCCCGAGTGCATCTGCCCCAACTGACTCCAGAAGTCCAGAAGAGCACGAGACGCAGGACATGAGCTGTTCACTTTCCACACAGTTCTGACCAATTTCCTCATTTATATGTAAAAAGCTTTGACTGTATAGATATATAAATGAACATAGCTAACCTGCGTTCCAAATACAAAGTGTCCATTGACTCCAATTCACTTTCTATTGAAAAAACGTCGCTCCTCTCTCTGTAACCGCTGCTGTCAAACTCGTCATTTTGGTCTTAAAACTTTGCGGATTAACCTTCGCTCCATGATCCTGGCGTTTATATTTCACTGTTGTGTCCGTAACTCAAGATATGAACATTAATAACAGACAAATCAACAGCTACAGCACAGTCTATTCCTTGTTTCCTTCTTTTCTCCCTACACTGATTTGACTTGTACTGAGAAAGTTATGAAAAGTTACATATTGCAGTTTCTATCTACGTTTATGTGAGTACAATTGCTTGGAAAAACATTTAATCAAACATAATTAATGTGTTTATTGTACACGCCAGATCAGATTAACAACAACCTCTGAGTCTGTAACGCAGCTAAAGACAAGACTGAAGCTAGCTGTACATTTGTTTTTTGTCGACTTGTGCGACATGCTTTGTCCGTAAATGTGCCATATGGCATCTACATTTTTATACAGCGCTTTTCCCCCGTCACACACACACTGGGGGGGTGAGGTGGGTTAGGTGTCTTGCTCAAGGACACAACAACCGCATTCGTCTGTAGGAGCTGAAATTGCACCGTCAGCCTTTGTGTTGTTTGTGCTATCAGCTACGTGGTAACTAATGACCACAAAACCTTTCATTTATTTAAAGTCTGTTTCTGAAACTTTATGAACTGCTGAGTGATTGAAGCATTTCGCCGAATCTTGCATTTTGATTTTGCTTTTTGGACTTAAAACAACTGTCCATCCGTCCATTTTCTTCCGCCTATCCGGGGACCAAGAGATGGATAGTAGTTAGCATGTAGCAGGTTAGCCTCATGTCATAAATAATAGCTAGCACGCATCAGGTTAGCCTCGTGTTATGGATAATAGTTAGCATGTAGCAGGGTAGCCTCATGTTATGGATAATAGTTAGCACATAGCACGGTAGCCTCATGTTATGGATAATAGTTAGCACATAGCAGGGTAGCCTCATGTTATGGATAATAGTTAGCACATAGCAGGGTAGCCTCATGTTATGGATAATAGTTAGCACATAGCAGGTTAGCCTCATGTTATGGATAATAGTTAGCACATAGCAGAGTAGCCTCGTGTTATGGATAATAGTTAGCACGTAGCAGGTTAGCCTTGTGTTATAGATAATAGTTAGCACGTAGCAGGTTAGCCTTGTGTTATGGGCAATAGTTAGCACATAGCAGGTTAGCCTCGTGTTACAGATAATAGTTAGCACGTAGCAGGTTAGCCTCGTGTTATGGGCAATAGTTAGCACATAGCAGGTTAGCCTCTTGTTATAGATAATAGTTAGCACGTAGCAGGTTAGCCTCATGTTATGGACAATAGTTAGCACATAGCAGGTTAGCCTCGTGTTATAGATAATAGTTAGCACGTGGCAGGTTAGCCTCGTGTTGTGAATAATAGTTAGCACATAGCAGGTTAGCCTCGTGTTATAGATAATAGTTAGCACGTGGCAGGTTAGCCTCGTGTTGTGGATAATAGTTAGCATGTACCTAGTTAGCCTCCGCGATGCCTTTGAACTCTTAATTTTTGAATTTTTTTGAAAGGTCTATGGGAAAATAAATGGAAAACGTACTTCTGAAACCTGAGCGGACCATCGCTGTTGAAGTCCATCACCATCAGCGTTTAGCTCACAATGAAGGAAGCATATTTTCGATTTTCCTTCGCCGCAAACCGTTTCAAACCAGGTCCCGTCTCCTCCCGTGACTTCTCCGAGTGTATTTTTTAATTGGCCCAGAGCACGACCACAACAGGGTCCAGTGGAAACGCCTGGATGCCCCGTCTGTGAGTGCCCCGGGTCCACAGGCCACATGACAAGTCCTTATTAGTCTCTTACATCGTACAAGACCAGCAAAGAGAGAGAGAAAGAGAGGAGGAGAGTGAGAGGGGGGCCAGAGGCCACATGAGAAGTCCTTATTAGTCTCTTAGGGGGAGAGAGACCAGCAAAGAGAGAGAGAAAGAGAGGAGGAGAGGAGAGGGGGAGAGAGAGACTGAGGGAGAGAAAGAGAGGAGGAGAGGGGGAGAGAGACACTGAGGGAGAGAAAGAGAGGAGGAGAGGAGAGAAGAGAGGAGAGGAGAGGAGAGAGAGAGAGGAGGGAGAGAGAGACTGAGAGAGAGAAAGAGAGAGAGGAGACTGAGGAGAGAGAGACTGAGGGAGAGAGAAGAGGAGAGAGAGAAGAGGAGGAGAGGGGAGAGAGAGAGAACGAGAGAGAGAGGAGAGGAGGAGAGAGAGACTGACGGAGAGAAAGAGAGGAGAGAGAAGAGAGGAGGAGAGAGAGGAGAGGAAAGAGGAGGAGAGAGGAAGAGAGGAGGAGAGGAGAGGGGGAGAGAGAGAGTGAGGGAGAGAAAGAGAGGAGGAGAGGAGAGAGAAGAGAGAGAAGAGAGGAGAGAGAGACTGAGGGAGAGAAAGAGAGGAGGAGAGGACAGAGAGAAGAGAGGAGAGAGAGACTGATGGAGATAAAGAGAGGGGGAGGGGAGAGAGAGAAGAGGAGAGAGAGACTGAGGGAGATAAAGAGAGGAGGAGAGGAGAGAGAGAAGAGAGGAGAGAGACTGACGGAGATAAAAAGAAAGGTTCAAGAGAGGAAGTGTAAGACAGAAGGGCGAATATAGACAGAAGACAAAATAAAGAGGGGAGTACTGAGGACTGAAGAGAGAGTGAGAGGAGGAGAGAGAGAGAGGAGAGAGAGAAAGGAGAGAAGAGGAGAGAGAGAGAGTTAGCCAGAGAGAAAGAGAAGTGGGTGAGAGGAGATAAAGAGAGAGACAGGAGAGGGAGGTGAGATGGAGAGAGAAAAGAAAAATTTGGAGAGAGAGACAGAAGAAGATAAACGAGAAAGAATGGGAAGGAGGATAGGTAAGAGATATAGATAAGAGAGAGAGAGGTAAGAGAGACTGAAGAGATAAAGATGGATGAGAGGAGAGGACAAGAAAAAAAGAAATTAAAGAAATAAAAAGAGGACAAACAGAGAGATGGGGGGAGGGAGAAGGAAGAGAAGGAAAGAGGGTGAGAGGAGAGAAAGGTGAGATGGAGAGAAAAAAAATGTGGGAGAGAGTGACGGAGGAAAGAAAGTAAAGAGGGAGAGGAGATAAGGATAGGTCAAGAGGGAGAGAGGGGAGAGATATAGATAGAGAGAAGGAAAGAGAGAGACAGAGTAGATGAGACGGAGAGAGAGATGGAGAGAGAGGGTGAAATTGAAAGGAGGGGCGATAGAGAAAAGAAAGAAGCGAAAGGAGAGGGAGGTGAGATGGAGAGAGGGAGAGAGGGTAAGAGGAGAGAAAGAGAGAGGAGAGAGGAAAAGAAAGAAGAGAGAGGGAAAAAGGAGGAGAGATGCGAAGGCAGAGAGATAAGGAGAGGAGGGTCAGAGAGAGAGAGAGGAGAGGAGAGAGAGGTGAGGAGAGAGTGACGAAAGAGAGAGAGGAGAGAGAGAGGAGAGAGGAGAAAAGAGGAGAGGAGAGAGATAGAGAAGAGAAAGAGAAAGAGAGAGAGAGGGAGAGATAGAGGAGGGTGAGAGGAGATATAGAGTAGAGGAAGGAGTCAGAGAGAGAGACAGAGAGGAGAAGGAGGGTCAAGGAGGAAAGATAGAGAGAAAGATAGGAGAGAGAGGTCAAGAGAGAGGAGAGAGGAGAGCAGAGAGAAGAGAGAGAGAGAGGGGAGCAGAGAGGGGAGGAAGAGGGAGAGAGAGAGCGAGGAGAGAGGAGGTGAGAGAGGAGAGAGGAGAGAGAGAGGTGAGGGAGAGAGAGAGACAGAGGTGAGAGGAGAGAGAGGAGATAAGAAAGAGAGAGAGGGAGAAGAGAGGAGGAGAGAGGGTCAGGCGACGAGAGGGAAGAGAGGAGGGTAGGAGGAAAGAGAGGAGAGAGGAGGAGAGAGAGGGAGAGAGATATAGAGAGAGAGGGAGAGAGAGAGAGAGGATAGAGAGATATAGATAGGAAGAGAGAGAGAGAGAGAGGAGAGGAGATGAGAGAGAGAGGGATAAGAGGAGAGAGAGAGGGGGAGGAGAGGGAGAGAGAGAGAGAGGTTAGAGAGAGAGAGAGAAAGGAGGATAGCGAGAGAGGAGAGAGATAGGGAGAGAGAGGGAGAAGCTAGAGAGAGGGTAAGAAGGGAAGGAGTAGAAGAGAGGGTTGAGGAGAGATAGAGGCAAGAGATAAAGAAAAGGGGGGAGTCAGAGAGAGGGGAGACAGAGCGAAAGAAAGAGGGTGAGAGGAGATAAGGATAGAGAGAGGGGCAGAGAGGAGAGAGAGAGGTGAGGAGAGAGAGGGAGGGAGAGAGGAGATAGAGGAGAGAAAGGGAGGATAGAGAGAGAGAGAGAGAGGATAGAGGGAGAGAGAGAGAGAGAGGTTAGCAGGAGAGAGAGAGGAGGATAGAAGGAGAGACAGAGGAGGTTAGTGGGAGAGAGAGGGGAGGTTAGAGGGAGAGAGAGAGGAGGTTAGCGGGAGAGAGAGAGAAGTTAGAGGGAGAGAGAGAGGAGCTTAAAGGGAGAGAGAGAGGAGGTTAGAGGGAGAGAGAGAGAGGAGGTTAGAGGGAGAGAGAGAGGAGGTTAGAGGTAGAGAGAGAGAAGGTTAGAGGGAGAGAGAGAGAGGAGGATAGAAGGAGAGAGAGAGAAGGTTAGAGGTAGAGAGAGAGAAGGTTAGAGGGAGAGAGAGAGGAGGATAGAGGGGGAGAGAGAGGAGGATAGAAGGAGAGACAGAGGAGGTTAGAGGGATAGAGAGAGGAGGATAGAAGGGAGAGAGAGAGGAGGTTAGAGTGAGAGAGAGAGGAGGTTAGAGGGAGAGAGAGAGAAGGTTAGAGGTAGAGAGAGAGAAGGTTAGAGGGAGAGAGAGAGGAGGATAGAAGGAGAGAGAGAGAAGGTTAGAGGTAGAGAGAGAAGGTTAGAGGGAGAGAGAGAGGAGGATAGAGGGGGAGAGAGAGGAGGATAGAGGAGAGAGAGAGGAGGTTAGAGGGAGAGAGAGAGGAGGATAGAAGGAGAGAGAGAGGAGGTTAGAGTGAGAGAGAGAGGAGGTTAGAGGGAGAGAGAGAGAAGGTTAGAGGTAGAGAGAGAGAAGGTTAGAGGTAGAGAGGAGGTTAGAGGGAGAGAGAGAGGAGGATAGAGGGAGAGAGAGAGGAGGAGAAGAGAGGAGAGAGAGGGAGGGAAGAGGAGGTTAGAGGGAGAGAGAGAGGAGGTTAGAGGGAGAGAGAGGAGGATAGAAGGAGAGAGAGGAGGATAGAGGGAGAGGAGAGGGAGAGGAGAGGTTAGAGAGAGAGAGAGAGAGAGAGAAGGATAGAGGGAGAGAGAAGGATAGAGGGAGAGAGAGAGGAGGATAGAAGGAGAGAGAGAGGAGGTTAGAGGGATAGAGAGGGGCTTGAGGAAGCTGAAGAGAGAGAAAAGGGGGAGCAGGAGATGGAGACGGAGAGAGAAGAGGGTGGGAGAGTACCCGTCTGGTGCGTGGGCTGTGGAGATATTTAGAATCCTCTTGACACCCAATTAGAGCAGCTCGACACGACCCGCACCAGGAAGACACAAAAAAGCTGGAGTTGAAACGAGCGGGAGAGGAGCGGCTTGACAAAATGGCCTCCGCTAATGAGCGTCTGTAAACACTGCTTTAGTCCTGCTGATTGGGAGGTTTTAAAAAGTACATAGAGCTGCGCGAAGACTGGGACAAAGTTGAAAGCTGAGATTTGAAAAACACGCCAGACCGGCCAAAACGAGGGTGAAGTTTACAAGTTGTTTTTTTTTTACTTTGCCAGCAACAATATTCATGACTTTTATTAATCTCGGCGTCAAAGTGAGACCACTGCGCTGTTTGCATCTAATTATAAACCATTTTATCGTCCAAGAACCAGGAAGTGCGCTGTTAGCATGATAGTTATTGTCGGTGGTGGAAGGTAACAAAGTAAAAGTAGTAAAGTGCTGTACTTAAGTAAAAATATTCAGTATCTATACATTACTTAAGTGAGTATTACAGTGGATACTTTTTACTTTTACTTCAAAGTATTTAAGAGAAGGTGTCTGTACTTTCTACTACACTACATTTTTGAACTGGACTGAAAAGTGAAAGTATTTATTATTTTATTTTATTTTATTATTATTTATTTTTTGAAAGTATTATTATTGTCTTGAGAAAATTCTGAGAGTTTATTTTTAACATAATTTTAGCAAATAAAAATATACAAAAAAAAAACAAAAAAAACAAAAAAAACAAAACTGCGCAAAAATACTTTTACTTTTTACTCTTTAAGTACATTTCTAAACAAGTACGTAGAAGTAAGTCAATTTTTTTACATGCTACTTTTACTTTCACGTGAGTATTTTTTGCACAGGTATCTGTACTTTTACTTTTGTAACAAATACTTCTTTCACCCTCGATTATTGTTATAGCTTTACTGCGATGGTAAAACTCCACTGTGGCCTGGGAAAAGAGCTTATAAACTCATCATGGTGAATAATTAAGATGCTCGGGAGGCGTTAGGAAAGTGAGGAATAACTGTGGAACTGTTTAAAATGAACTAATTCTGTTTTTCATGTTTTTTAAGATGGTAAAAATCAGGTATCAGAACTTTCAGATTCGAACTTGTGTAGAGCATAAAGGTCACAGGATAATCATGACCTGCTATTAATACAAACGAGTTCATTTGCACTGGATACATTTGGATTTGTTTAAGTGTGTAATACAGCTGCAACCATAGACTGAATACATAGATGGACATAGCTAACCTGCTAGCCGCTGCGTTCCAAATCAAAAGCACTTCCGGCTCCATCGAATCTGGCTCCAATTCACTTCCTATTGAAAAACTGTGGCCCTCTCTCTGTAACTGCAGCTGTCAGACTCGTTATTTTGGTCTTAAAATGTTCGTATTAACCCGCCCTACATGATCCTAGTATTTTTATTTCACTATTATGTCTGTAACTCAAGCTATGAACGTTAAAAACAGACCTTCTTTCCCCGTTAGCGTTAGCAACAGGTTTGATTGGCACCGTTGCTGCTTTCTGCTAAACCAGCAGCGCAAGCGGGAAGCCAATCAACAGCTTCGCTCCGGATTGGCTCTTTGGTTGCTAGGATACTCGTGGTCGTAATTCCTAATATGAAACTCTGCTCTCAAAATTCGCCGCTATAACCGCTAGCGCTATAGGTGACGTCACACTCACTTCGTCCACTTCTTTACACAGTCTATGGCTCCGGTCAGTACTTTTTTAATCACGTCAGTCCTGGCTCTATCCACCAATTAGCAAAAGCCGCAGGTTGGCGTAGCGAAAACCCCTTCTCTGTCCTCGCGCTGCACAAATCTAAAACAAATTGCAGACACAGATGTTCCCGTCTCTGTGCCACATGCGCGCTCTGAAAACATCCCAAAAATCACCTTTTTCTCGCCAGCTCACTCCCGGCGAGCGCTTCCTCCAAAACCTTCCAGCCAATCTAACCCGAGCCCCTCTCCCACCGTCACCGCTCCACCTGTACTCATTTAATCTCACAAATGGAACATGTCAGAGGCTGAGAGCCACGCAGAGCCCCACTTTGATGAGCTCAAGTTGTTTTTGATCAGGCGCAAAGTGATGGAGGAATTAGCCCCCTTTGTTCTACGTCCTGGATTACCTCGCTCCATTTGAATGTTCCTTTTATTCAGACGAGGAGTGAGTCATGAGAGACTTCATGAGGCAATATTCGGTGTGATGGGAGGTCGTGGAGGTAGGCAGAATGTGTGAATCTCAATGTATGAAAATTTCAAAATACAATGAACATAAAATACAAAATGTCACGGATATTATATGATGTGGTGTCTTAAAGTCTGAGAAATAAAGACGTAAGTTAATGATTCCAAGCTGCGGGTCATAGCACAGACTAAAAATGGGATGTTTTATTTTGAAGTGTCATCGCAGCCACACAGGGCATTTCAAGAATCATGATCAGATACAATAGAGACAGGCTCAGGAAGGGCATCTGGTGTAAAATTCAGGATAATTCAAGATGAAACTCTTCAGCACTTCAGAACTAAACCTGAACAGAGAATCCACAAAACACTGTGAGATAATGAACTTCTACACACACATATACACACATACACATATACACACAAACAAACACACACATACACACACACATACATACACACACACATACATACACACACACATACGTTCACACACACATACACACACAGACATACACACATACACACACACAAACACACACACACATACACGTACACACACACACATACATACATACACACACACACACACACACACACACACACACACACATACATACACACATACGCACATACACACATACACACACACGCACACACACATACACACACAAACACATACACACACACATACACACGTACACACACATACACACACACACAGACACATACATACACACATACGCACATACACACATACACACACACGCACACACACACACACACACAAACACATACACACACACATGCTCATTACTCATCTGTTTGTTGACTCGTGTAGCTCCTGGTGCCTCTGCTCCTTTTCTCTGCAGATTCTTGTCCCACAGTCACAGTCTTGTGAGTGAGAGCTTCGTGCACAAAAATCACATTTAGCATCGTAATAGCTGTTAGTTTTAAATGTATTATTATTGCAGTGCAAAGTTTTGTTTTGATTTTCATTATTTCAAAGGTTAAACACTCTCCCACTCTCAGTTTGAACCTTTTTAAACAAGTCTGATCCTTGGTCATTTAACTGTGATTAGTTTGTAGATAAATTGAGTTCTCACTTTGGCTTCTGTCGCACAAATAAACAGTAAAAGAGCCAGTCTTTTGAACGGCTCTTTGAAGAGAACGGATCCAAAAGATTCGGATCCCACAAAGGAGCCGAAAGTTCCATCGCTGTTTCCCACTGTCAAACTGAGCACAAAGGTTTATTTGGTTGAGCACAATAAAACACCAGCATCATTTTGACCGAGCCATCGTCATCACACAGGACACACCCCGTCACACGTCTGGATCAGTACAGAGAGTTTTATTTGGACAAACCAAAACTGAATATGTACAAAAATATATTCGTAACATATATAGTTGGATGGTTAGCGGCGAATTTGGAGTCAAGTTCCATATTAGGAATTCCGACTACGAGTATCATAGCAACCAAAGAGCGAATCTAAAACCAGGTAGTGACGGCAATGTCCTTTCCCTCTTAGCAACGCTGTCAATCAAAGCTGTTGCTAACGCTAGAGGGAGCGACCTCGGGGAAATGAGGGAACCTGAATTGTCTCTTATTAAAAATATCGGGATCATGTAGAGCGGGTCGAACATTTTAAGACCAAAACGACGAGTCCGACAGTCGAGAGGAGCGACAGTTGTTCAATGTGAAGCGAATCGCAGCCAGAACCGACGAAACCAGAAGCGCGCCCGTGATCGCATCCTATTTGGAGCTCGGCGGCTAGCGGGTTAGCTACGTCCGTTTATATAAACAGTCTTCGATGACGCCTCGACACCTCGTCTCCACAGAAGCTCGTGTTGAACCTCTTGTTTCCTGCACAAAGTCCAGTCTGGTCCACTCTTTGTCTCCAGATCGCTCCAACGTAAAACTTAACAAAACACGGGATCAAAGCTAAAGCTGAGAGTTTCCGTGGCCGCGTTCTGCCTGTCAGATCAGAGAAAGGAGAGAGGGAAGGCGAGAAGGACGGAGGGAGGGGTGGAGGGGAACAATCAAACAGAATATGAGAGAGGAGCATGTAGTTCAACTGTGCTGATGTGGCTTTTTGATCCTTTCTGCCGCTGCTTTACATGCCCAGCACACTATACAATATTTACAGCGGCACCCACACCTTTGTAATCTGATTTTCTATACTCGCTGACAGACAGGTTGCGTGTTATATGCTACTAAAAATGCTAATTTGAAGCCCGCTAACCTGCAGAATACATTTTCAGGTACACGTTCTGCGCGTCTCTGCTCGTGTTGACACAGTCCTTGGATTACAAAAGCTCACGCAAACATCCAAAATAAAAATATCAGCCTTGGCGGTTGGAGTCGGCGATTTCAAAGGTTCTTTTGTGTTGTCGAAATGATTTTGGTTCATTACAGTAATACGTTTAATAAGTTGTTACATTCATTGAGAAGAAAGAAAGTCATGAGACAAAGAGACTCCAGTAGAGTCATTAATCTTAGCTTCTTTTAATTATTATGCTTCGCAGTAATTGGATTGGCTTGTTCAGTAGACGCTTTATTACTGGAAGAGATACCCACATTTTCTCATAGACGCCATAGCATAGACGTCCACTGTATTTCTCTGTGGACAGTGCGGTATATAGAAGCACTGGCGTCGTTCAACTACAGCGACTAGCTCCACTTGTCAGATCGTCTCAGGCTTTAACACAGCTTCATTTCGTTTTTTTGAGCAATTTGTTCTGTAAATGGAGTGTAACACGAGGAAAATGTGGTAGAAATGTTAGTGTTTTTATGTTTGCTTATCCTGATCTCGGAATACTCCTCCCAGTCCATATCAAAGTGTCCTCTGGTCTTGTTTCCATAGGACGCCTTTTAGGGGTCCAGAGCGGAGTCCTGGAGGTACTACCTTCTAAACGGGGCTGGAACGCTTGGGACCTGGGAGGACCAGCAGCAACTCCAGCCATATTACATTTCCATGTCTGGGTCCAGGGACAGAGCTCTGCTACATGAACAACTGACGCCACATCAACATAACTAATATTAACTAATATGAATAAAATCTAAATCGTACCTGAATTATCTCTTATAAAGCTGATCTCAGGGAATCACAAAAGACATGTAGTATTCCAAGTTTGTGGCTAAAGCTAAAGCTAGTATAAACACTAAACTTTTAAATTGTCACTTTTTTTTGCATTTCTTTCATGTATCTGCACCTCCACTCCACATTTTAACCCGTCTTTATTTAATGCATTGGGTTTTGCTAGCGCTAGTTGCATTATACACTGCAAATGTCTTTTTTTTTTTATCTTGACAGGTGCGGCGTGCGTTGACAAACAGGAAACAGCTGGCGAGGTCAGTTTTCAGCTTAAACATATAAAGTTGTCGTCACTGGAAACACGGCAGAACATCACAAGATCGAGTCAGCGTCTGGTGAGACATGTTTATATCTGTTTTTTGGCATCTTAACCCCCTCGGTCCTGACGTCGACACATGTGGACAACACTTTTTGGGCACAATACATTTTTTTTCTCTACAAGGTCCTGGTGTCCACATATGAGGTCATTAAACACTTTATAGTTTAGATTCAAGATGGACTTTGTTAAAGGCTCATGTCTGCACCTGTCAGCAGCTCTTCAGATGAGACACATTGTTCCAAGAGGCACAGTTGTTGTTGAATAAAAATAAATCAAATCAAGCAAGAACTCGGTCATAGGAGGTTAATGATGATTGTATCTGAGAAATATCACGTGTGTCAGTACTGGAGTCCCGCTGGTCGTCCATTGACTGTGCGGAGGCGTGTCCCAAACCCACAATACCTGGCCTGTGTCTGGGTGTGTCTTACTGGACCTGCGTCACGCCCAAAAGCGACTGGGCGGTTTGTCACTGAAACGATCGTGACCCCCCCTCCAACTGTTCCGCGCCAAGGTGGCCTCAAGCGAATCTCGCCAGCGAAAACGAGGCTCCTGTTTGTGCTGCGCAGGAATGAGAATCTGCACCTGCTCTGTTTGCATATATATTGTTTGACTTCGCATTTATTGTTGAATCAGCCTGGCATGTGCTTCAGTGTTGATTAGACGTGTGACACCTCTGGGCGACTGGAAAACCTCGCCGAACATACAGTCTGCTTATTTGTTCTGGAGTTATTTTACAGATCATTTTTCTATTTTTTGTTAAATAAAACACAACGATGCTCAAAAGGAGTCGATCGAAGCAACACTTATTTGAGCCTCTTTCACACGTGGTAATTGGTAGAAAACAACTGAATCTTACATCCAATACCGCACCATTATCTGTATGTTTGTTGCACGATACTGTCCTGGTCTTTACACATTTTCAGTTATGAGAAACTTCTTTGGCCCGCTGTTGGATCATCCTCTGTTTATCTTTGATGGCTGCATTCATTAAGCTTTTCCGAGTACCCGATCACACGCACGTTTGCTTTGAAGATATCTAAAGCACTCCACCAATGACTTTAACATGACGCACACACAAAAGTATTCGTACCTTTGGAGTTCTATGCAAATGAACCGACATGTAGAGTTTGGATCAGTGAACCGTCTCCCTCATATCTCTGCTTGTTTCTTGTTACATTACCCCTGCTCAAAATCAAAGTCTTGCAGTTGACTATAAGATGTATATCACAAGTGGAGTACAGTTAGAAATAATATTAAAGAACTTATAGTGTGCTTGTGTGTCTGTGTGTGTAGTTATTATCTATGGATCATCGTAACAGTCTAAACCAGGGGCGTCAAACTCAGATTCACAGAGGCCAAAATTCATCGACCAAACTAAATATATATTGAAAAATGTGCATGTTTTTCAGAAGGGGTGGGTTAAATTTGAGTGAGGCCACAGGTATATATATTTATATTTTTATTATTTATGTGAGACTGTGTAATAGGTGGGATGTGTGTATGATGTATGTATGAGGATGGTCTACTAGTTTCCCTCGCACCTTGAACTGTTCCACACTTTTTAAATTTTGTCGTGGCATGTTGCAATGACAATATTCTGTTTTATTCTATTCTATTCTAGGTCGCAGATGCTAATGTGTGTCAACAGAAGTGGTGGGGGCCGGCACCAACGCATTTGCAAAGCATTCTGGGATTCGTAGTGTAAGAGGTGCTTGCGCTATACTGGTTGCGGGCCAGCTCTAACACATATTTGATAAGATATCCCGGGCCAAATATATTTATATCGAGGGCCAAATTTGGCCACGGGCCTGAGTTTGACATGTCTGGTCTAAACTGTGGTGCCTAATGGGAGCTGACATTGCCGTAAACGTGATCACAACAAAGAGTCGACTCCTCTGATGGATAGCTGCAGATCACACCAGCGAGCAGCAAACTGACTATGTGACGCTGCTGAATCCTATGTGTATCACTGTCCTGAAAATAAGCGTTTAAAGATTGCTCAAACATGCTCGAATCACTCCAAATACAACCTCAAGAGGGTAAATAAGAAGGAGAAACAACTATATCATGGTTAAAAGCTCTGAAAAGTCCAGTTTGCAGCTAAGTCTACTTTCCAACTTTGTATTAATCATGTGGGTGTACATAAATGGACATAGCTAACCAAACAGGACGTGATCATGGCCGCTCCATTGACTCCGGCTCCAATTCACTTTCTATTGAAAAGCTGTCAACCCTCTCTTTGTAACTGCTGCAGTGAGCCTCGTCATTTTGGTCTTAAAATGTTCGTATCAACCCGCTCTACCTGATCCTGAAGCTTTAAAAAAAAGACAAATCAGGCGCCTTCTTTCCCCGAGGTTGCTCCCGTTAGCATTAGCAAAAGGTTTGATTAACAGAGTTGCTAAGCGCCCACTCCCTGCTAAACCAGCGGTGTGGGCGGAAAGGGCGTTAACTTCAACGATCTCGCTCTAGATTGGCTCTTTGGTTGCTATGATACTCACAGTCGGAATTCCTAATACAGAACTTTCGCCGATATAACCGCTCTAGCCTCGATGAGCTTCATTTGACCGGAGCTGAACGCTGTGGGTGACGTCACACTCACTCAGTCCACTTCTTTATACAGTCTGTGGTATAAATCAAGCCTGAGTTCATCTTTATCCAATCGCCAAAGCAGTCGCACGGGACGCGGAAGAACTATCGGCCCTGCAGGGAAGGTCGCTAAATCAAGCAAGTGGAAAGGTTGAATTACTGACAGCGTTTAATATAATAAATGTGTTTGTTTGTGTTTTTACAGTGGGCACAGCGGGTCCATAAATGCTACAAGTCTTTTGAGAAGAATAGCCAGTGGGGTGCAATCATTAATATGGATCTTCAGGCGTGTCGTGTGGGAGGGCATTGGGTTTGATCGTATCTAGGATCTGATTGTGCATAAAGAAGCAAAGATGAATGTGTTATGGGGCGAGATTACACAATTTCCAATGGGAGAGCTTGAATTTGAAACGGCATAGATTTTAAAGTGTGTTACAACCAAGTGTAGTTTAACGCTGATGTGGTTAAAAGACCCTTATTACGCTATTTCCTGATCTAACATGGCCTGAAGCGAAGTCAAGTTTGCGTAATATAGGACTTTTAAGGTGCATTTGACCCATCCTTAGGTGCAACTCGACCCATAGCTGGATGGGTCTGTCAACCTTTGATTAGATTTGATTTTATCACTGTGAATATCTCTATTTTTATCAATTTATTTCATTTTTTTTCAGAACAGACAAGCCATAGCATAAGTCATTACACACATAAGACAAGCCATAACTGTTTGGATGTACCTAAGCTCCAGTAAAAGCAAATATATTCAAGTAACAATGTGAAAAAAAGAGCGGCTGAACGGGGGGAGCGCCGTGCCCTGTAGCAGATAGGGGTTAAGTATCCTCCTCAGGTGTGGCCTTATGGGTAATTGCGCCGGGCCTTCTGATTTTGGAGTAAAGCTCATTAACCGCAGGGCCATGGTACAGCGTTAGAAATGAGTCCGGGGAGCCACCGGGGGCAGCACTGATCTGCGCTCATCTCTGCCTCTCGCACACACATACAAAAGGCCAGCAGTCCAACAGTACAAGTCAGACATGTTTAATACACAGTGGAGATACTATGGTAATATATGCACATGGAGTTCTGTAGGTTTGGTCCTGCTAGCCGCTGCGTTCCAAGTAGGAAGTGAGCGTGGGCGCGCTTCCAGCTCCATCGACACCAATTGACTTTACATTAAAAAAACTTTCGCCTCTCTTATTGTAACCGCTCAGGTCAGGTTCGTCGTTTTAGCTTTAAACTGTTCGTATTGACCCGCTCTACATGATCCTGGCCTCTTTATTGTGTCCGTAAATCAAGAACAGACAAATCAGGCGCCCTCTTTCCCCGAGGTCGCACCCGCTCGCCTTAGCAACGGGTTGGTTTGATTGACAGCGTTGCTAAGCGCTCGTTCCCTGCTAAACCAGCGGTGCGGGTGAGAAGGAGCGTTACCTTCAACAGCCTCGCTCCAGATTGGCTCTTCGGTTGCTATGACACTCGTTACCATTAGTCGTTAACTGCTAGCCCCAATGAGCTTCGTTTGACTTTAGCCGAACATTTTTTATATGATCTCGCGGGCCAAAAATATTTATATCGAGGGCCAAGTTTCGCCCGTGGTGCCTGAGTTTGACATGTCTGGTCTATGGTTCCTATATGTGGGTACGCATTATTGTTTTAGCATTGGGTGTCCACCAACTGCTTGTCACCATGGAGATGCTAAAGCTTTCCCCGGAATGTTTCCCAGAGCGGCGTTAAACTCGTCTATCTCTTACAGGCTTCCTCAGACGACCTTAATAACCTCCACACACATCTGATCCGTAACTTGACTCAGCGGTATCACGCGCTTGTCTCCATGGCAATACGTTTCCAACTATTAAACAGTGTGGAACATTCAGGCAAATACTCGTCTCGCTGAAGTTGTCACTTTGAAATAGCTGATGGGAGCAGATATTACCACATCTAAACCCCAGACATCAATGCACTTGTGTCCTTTTTGTATGTTTAAAACTGGTTGTGCAAACTAATTAGGCCTTTTTAATCCCTGTAGATCTCCTGAGTGGGCCGACCCTCCTGTCTCTGAATAATGCATCGCTCTCGAGTCCGGAGAGACAAAAGAAGCGAGGCCTTTGCGAGTGGGCACGCTCTGCTCCTGTGGGCGGAGGATCAGAGCTGAAGTTCTGTCTTAAATCTCTCCGTATAGGACGAGGAAACTGCTCGGGTTTGATCTTGCCTACAACAGGGCACAGTCTATTATTATGTAGTCCCTGTCGAGTTACGCTTAGTTAAAGTTCAAGAAAACGGCTTTCATCCTATACAAGTATGTTATGAAGCAGCTTGAAAGAAGAAAAAAAAATGCAAGACTGGTATATATTGGGTTGAGCTGGGACATCAGAACATTCTATAGTCCGATAATATTTAATACAGATGGGGGCAGCTACAGTTAATATTGTTAAAATGCAGGTTTTTGTTGTAATATAGAGAGTTAATGGGTCTAGTCACTAATAGAAATAATTATGGTATACATTTTGGAAAAAGTACAATGTAATCAATAGGAGAATCATCACTTTGCATGTTTTTTTGTTCAATAATATGCTTTTTTTTCCCTTCAAAAGACATGCGTCCATATAAATTGCACAAGCCCGAAGCACAATAGCTAAAATAAAATATATATAACACATTAATCATATAAACATACATATAATATGGAGCTATTTCAATTTTTTATCCCTTGAACACTCCAAAAAGGTGCATTGCAAGGTATCAGAATTATCATAAAACCAAAAAAAGCTCCAATATTTTTTTATAGATATGCATTTGATTGTTTCTTTTATAGATTCGTCGCAGTTTCTGACAGAGCCGTGTACCATTCTGAGTAAGTGGGTTCATTCTGTCCTTTCCAGTGTCTTCGTACGACTCTTTTGGCTGTAGTGAGAGCAGTGTTCCACCAAAGGGCTCTCTTTCCCTTTACACTTGCATTATTATTATCGAGGATATTCAAAAGACTAAACTGGGGTGTTGGGAGTGTTTGAGCTTTCAGACTATGGAAAATTTTACCTGTGATGACATTTCAGAGCTTTGACAAACCAGGACAAGTGAGATTGCCAGAAACAGACTGACTGATATCTGCCCCGAGTAACTTCACAGGCCACAGGTCCAGTAGAGTCACTGAATAAGTTTTGAATATACAGTGGTCCCTCGTTTGTCTTGTTCTGAAAATAACCCACAATAGGCGAAATCTGCGAAGTAGTACTCGTAGCAGCTTTATTTTTTACAATTATTCTCTATGTTTCTTGGCTGTAAAACACCTCACCACACACTTTATACACTTTTCTCACACAGGCATTAACATTTTCTCACATTTCTCTCTTGTTTAAACACAAAGTTCAAACCTTCGTCGGTGCCTTTGTCGGTGCAGAACGTTTCATCGACATTGTGGGTTTTGTCGGGGAGAAAACTTGCAAACATACAGCACTTAAGAGTCACACTGCGATCCAACATTTATGTAAATTTGTCTAACATATTCTGTACTGTACAGGAGACACGGAGGAGACTGATGGACAATGGTCTACAGTCCCTCAGCCAATCAGGACGCAGAACACAATGGTCTACAGTCCCTCGGCCAATCAGGACGCAGAACACAATGGTCTACAGTCCCTTAGCCAATCAGGACGCAGAACACAATGGTCTACAGTCCCTCAGCCAATCAGGACGCAGAACACAATGGTCTACAGTCCCTCAGCCAATCAGGACGCAGAACACAATGCACGCTGTAAAAATACATGCCAAATTGCACTAAAAACATCGTCACTTTCTTGGATAATTCCCTAAACATTCGATATGGTGTTTAGAACCATGAGGAAGCAACTATTATGCTTATCCTATGATGTAGTTTCGATATCAGGGCGACAGAAGGGAGGAAGTGGGCAGGGCCTGACAGTTCAATCCGAAACATGGTCTTGAAAATGTGGTATAGGTTTAGGTCAGAGGTTATAAGGTATGATTCAAGTTACTGTCTGGTTAGATAGTGATATTTTTAGCGTTATAAGACTTAAAATGACACCTAAAAAGCTAAATCACCTCGTTTCTTTCAGATAACGGCCCCTCTGATCACTCACATCAGCGGTTTGCATCAGCCATTTACATAATCTCCAAGGTCCAAATGTAATTAATCAAGATCAATTGTTTTGATGCACATTAAGGCAGGTCCAGTGTATCAGTCAGAAACACAGGATCAAAGAGTCTCGCTCCGTTCTGTGAGCCACTGCCCTCGCCTTTTCTTCTCCTTTCTCTCTCTTTTCAGCACACACACACACATTATTCTCTCTATCCTCTCAGCAGACACACACACAAACTATCTAAAAAGACGCTAAATACATGATTAAATATGAACTAGGACTGCACCAGAACTGAACCAGGACTAAACAAGGGCTAAATATGAGTCTGATTACCACATCTGAATCTAATAGTCTCATGAAATAGTGAGCAGAAAGAGGAGCAGACTACACAGGACAACCACAGGATGACAGATAGTTTCAGCTTCAAAAGGTTAAATAACTTTCCAATCCTATATTTGAATGTCGACATTAAAGTAATAATACAACAGGTTAATACTGAGCCTTTTGATAATATTTGAATTTCACTTTTAACTTGGTCCCAGACACATTGGAAAACATATCCAAGTCAAAACAGCAAAGCCCTGGGTGAATACTGCAGTATGTATATTGCAGGGAGCAACTCTGTTTGTCCACTGATCCGAAGGTTGGCGGTTCAAATCCAGCCGTTGTTGTGTATTTAGGCAAGACACTTAACCTTGCCTCCGGTGTCTGTGTACACTAGTGTGTGTGAATGGGTGAGTGGTTCCTTGATGTAAAGTGCTTTAAATGCTTAGAAAGTGGAAAAGCGCTAAATAAAAATGTGACCATTTACCATTTATTTAGGCCTAACCGGTAAAATAAAGAGTAATTTAGGAGCAAAAAATCTTATTATACTGTTTTTTGACCTTTGTAATCACACTAAATCAGCTCTAAAATAAACACTAATCTAATATTAAAGACTGTAAACCTGCATATCCCATCAGAACCTCCTGCCCAAGCCCACAGCTGCAGCCTGTGAGGTCCTGTGATGAGTGGTGAGGTCCTGTGATGAGTGGTGAGCCTCTATGATGATTTATGAGGCCTTGTGATGAGGAATGAGGTCCTGCGATGAGGGATGAAGTCCTGTCATGAGGGATGAGGTCCTGTGATGAGGGATGAAGTCCTGTCATGAGGGATGAGGTCCTGTGATGACTGACGAGGTCCTGTGATGAGTGATAAGGTCCTGTGATGAGTGATAAGGTCCTGTGATGAGGGATAAGGTCCTGTGATGAGAAAAGAGGTATTGCAATGAGGTCCTGTGATGATTGATAAGGTCCTGTGATAAGGGTGAGGTCCTGTGATGAGGGATGAGGCCCTGTGATGACGCCGTGTGCTGAGGGATGAGGTCCTGTGGTGAGGGATGAGGTTCTGTGCTGAGGGATGAGGTCCTGTGATGAGAAAAGAGGTATTGCAATGAGGTGCTGTGATGAGGGATGAGGCCCTGTGCTGAGGGATAAGGTCCTGTGATGAGGGTTAAGGTCCTATGATGAGGGATGAGGTCCCGTAATGAGGCCCTGTGATGAGGGATAAGGTCCTGTGATGAGGTTCTCTGCTGAGGGATTAGGTCCTGTGATGAGGGACGAGATGCTGCGATGAGGGATGAAGTCCTGTCATGAGAGAAGAGGTATTGCAATGAGGTCCTGTGCTGAGGGATAAGGTCCTGTGAAGAGGGATGAGGTCCTGTGCTGAGGGATAAGGTCCTGTGAAGAGAGATGAGGTTCTGTGATGAGGGATGAGGTCCTGTGATGAGGGATAAGGTCCTGTGCTGAAACCCTATGATGAGGTCCTGTGATGAGGTCCTGTGCCGAGGGATGAGGTCCTGTGCTGAGGTCCTGTGCTGAGGTCCTGTGCTGAGGTTTTGTCTGTATAATATGCACTTTGACTATTGCTTGCCCTGTAAATCCGCTCCCGCCGTAACAACAACTGTTGAATGTGTCTCGAGTGCGGCACACAGAGCCGAATGGGACCTCTGAGGCCAAACCAACCGACAACACACATTTTCATTGTGTCGAGGCCCACTTTAGGTCCTGAATGTTCCACATGAGACCGGCACCTCATAAAGACCGCACAATCGCTCCAGACATTAGCAAAGAGCTTACGAGACAAACAACCTATTTACATGATGCGAGAGTTGAGACAGTATTGTGTAACTATATTTTCCTGTCTATATGAAGACACTATATTTGACCTCAGAGCTGAATACGGTGCTGTAGTACTTTGAATGTGTACTCTGTAGTATTCATGCTAGTACTAAAAATACACTTTTATTAGCCAAGGCAAAAGTGTGAACAAAGATGCAATTTATAATGAACAATCCATCCATTTTCTTACACTATGTCCAGGAAGAGTCGTGGGGGCAGCAGCCTAAGCAGGGACTCCGAAACTTCCTTCACCCTAGACGCTTCCCCTAGCTTCTCTAGTGGGGCCACAAGTCCGAGAGACATAATCCCTCCAAAGCCAATAACCCAATATTGACCGAACCATTTAAGGTCCTATGTTACACAAAATGGATTCTCGTGAGCTTTAAATCAGGTTATGGAGTTTAAAAACACAGTGGAGCACTTCCTATTTCTTTGGATTAAGTCTGAATTCAAGGTGTAGCTATTGTAAAGTTCACAAATGGGTAAATTAGCGCTAATTACAGTGGGAATAAAACATAATTCAGGCACACAACAGTTCTGGACAGCTGTAATAACTACTTTATATTATGCCAAACCATAATTGTACCCAAATGAAGTTCTTTGGCACCAGCGGATGTACAGTATTTGTTCCGTTATATGTTACTTAAGCACATGTCGTTGGTTTGCTGCGTTGGCCTGTTCCACTGAAGGCCCTCCTCCCTCCCCACACCTCTCTGATACATGGCCACAATCTCTGCTCGCTCCATTTTAATTGACTACATCTGTTAGAGAAAGCAGCTCCCTCCTGCACCTCTACTATTACTGCATTTTATTTCTGTATCCAACTCTACCGACTCCCACCGTTTCACATTATACGACTCCCACCTCGGCTGCAGTGTTGCTGGGTTTCACATGACATCACAATGTGCTATGGGCCAATCGTATTTAACACACATGGGGGCAAGTTAAGGTTGATATAATTAAAATGCAGGTTGTTTTTCGTTATACAGTGAGCTCTTGGGTCTAGTCAAACATAGAAATGATCAGGTTCAACATTTGTGAGTTTATTTTTTGGAGATTTCATGGCAAAATACAATGTAATCAACAGGGAAAAAAATAAACTGTATATATAAATGGACATAGCTAACCTGCTAGCATAGACTGTATATATAAATGGACATAGCTAACCCGCTAGCATACACTGTTTATATAAATGGGCATAGCTAACCTGCTAGCATAGACTGTTTATATAAATGGACATAGCTAACCCGCTAGCATAGACTGTACATATAAATGGACATAGCTAACCTGCTAACATAGACTGTTTATATAAATGGACATAGCTAACCCGCTAGCATAGACTGTACATATAAATGGACATAGCTAACCTGCTGGCATAGACTGTATATATAAATGGACATAGCTAACCTGCTAGCCGCTAGCTGCTAGTTCTAAATAGGAAGTGATCATGGGTGCACTTCCTGCTCCATCGACTCCATGGTTCCCATTGACTTTACATTGAAAAACTGTGGCCCCTTTCTCCATAACTGCTGTCAGACTCGTCATTTTGTTCATAAATCTACACGATCCCGGCGTTTTTATTTCACTATTGTTTGCATAACTCAAGATATGAACGTTAATAACAGACAAATCAGGCGCCTTGTTTCCCTGAGGTCGCTCCTGTTAGTGTTAGCAACAGGTTTGATTGACAGTGTTGCTAAGCGCCCACTCCCTGATAAACCAGAGGTGCAGACGGGAAGTTACCTTCAACAGCCTCGCTCCGGATTGGCTCTTTGGTAGCTATGATACTGTCCTAATGACTGACAGGAGGGACCAAAGAGACAGAACTCAGGGGAAGGTTTAACAGCGTTTATTTACAGATTTACAAGTGCAAAATGATGGTAGGTCGATCGGTGGGTTGAGAGCGGAGTGTTTGCTGTGGTCCAGGGGTAGAGTGGGAGTAGTAGAGCCTGAGACGGAGACAGGGTCGGAGACTGATCCAGGGAGTGGGATCTGGTGAGGAGCAAAAGTATCCAATTTAGCAAGAGTCAAAAAGCGAAAAGACAAGAACGGAGCCAAGTAGAGTGTACCACAAAGATACACGGACGATCTGCCGTCGAGTGTCAGGTCCTGGCTCCTCCAATCCTCTCCAGGTGTGCATGGGAGGAGCCCAAATCTCCACCCAGCTCCAAGCTCAGACACCGAAGCGAGGTGAGAAAGTACAAGAAAGGACAGGACCGACAGGGATCATGACAGATACTCACGGTCGGAATTTCAAATGTGGAACTGACCCCTGTAACTGCTCCAGCCTCGATGAGCTTCATTTGACCGGAGCCGAACGCTATGGGTGACGTCACACTCACTTAGTCCACTTCTTTATACAGTCTAGAGGCATTATAGATTTTATAATGTGACGTCATCAAATTATAGAATCTGAAAATCCCAGATAAGCTCGTGCTCTGGACTGGAGTGAGCCGCTCGGGGTTGTGTGTGCATTATGTGTGTTTTACTCCTATAGGTTCAAAAGAAAAATGTGAGCGACTCGTGCCATAATGATTAATGGGAGAAATGCTCATGATTCATACGAGGTAACAGCAGGCAGGCGGGAAAAGTAGTTTCACTTTTCTTTGGGTTGTTGTTGCGAGACGAGGGAAGTAACAACGAACCAGATGTTAAGGTTAACGAAAAAAAATAATTTATTATTCAACATTAAAAATAAGTGATAAAAAAATAACAGTAAAAAAAAAAATATATAAAAAAATTGTCAAATATTTTTTTCAGATCGACACATGATATTTTACAAAGGAACAAATTAACAAATTAATGAAAAGTCATGAACAATTCAAGCTTAACTAAACTGGACTCAGTTTGTAGTACTAACAATAACCTCATGTCACTGCAGCCTGGCCAAGTAACAACTAAAGAGACACAATTTAACAGCGGGCGAGCTGGCAGCAGAATGATCCCAGCCGCCCTGAGCCGGCAGCAGACAGGCCGTTTGAAAGGATGTGCCTCATCAGGTGGAACTCCCGGGACGGGTGGAGCAGGAAGGTGCTGTCCAACCCAACTCTGGGACAGCAACGACCAACCGGAGTCCGGGTGTAAGTCGAACAAGCGAATCAGGATCCGGAGCTCAGAAACAAAGGCAAAGACAACACGGGACGTACATGTTATATCACAAAAGTAACACGTTTTGAGAGATAATCCTGAAACATTTGAGTGTGTGGATCTGCTGTGGTGAGAATGAAAGTAACTAGAACTGTAAACAAACTTGAGTACATGTTAGGAGTCAAATATCAGCGCCGTCTAATGATTTACGATTACCATTGGATCGAAACCACAGACTGTATAAAGAAGTGGACTAAGTGAGTGTGACGTCACTCACAGCGTTCAGCTTCAGTCAAATGAAGCTCATCAAGGCTGGAGCAGGTATAGCGGTAAATTTGGAGCTGCGTTGGTATTAGGAATTCTAACCTCAAGTATTATAGCAACCAAAGAGCCAATCTGGAGGGAGACTGTTGAAGATAATGCCCGTCCCGCTTAGCAACGCTATTAGTTAAACCTGTTGCATCCATGTTAGCGACATTGACCTCGGGGAAAGAAGGTGCCTGATTTGTTTATTACTGATGTTCATATCTTGATTCATGAACATATCAGCGAAATAAAAAAAACAAGAATCACGTAGAGCGGGTTAATATGAACATTTTAAGACAAAAATGACGAGTCTGACAGCAGCAGTTACAGAGAGAGGGGCCATAGTTTTCCAATGTAAAGTGAATTGGAGCCAAGAGTCAATGGAGCCGGAAGCGCGCCCCCCCATGATCACTTCCTATTTGGAACGCAGCGGCTAGCAAGTTAGCTATGTCCATTTTTATACACAGTCTATGATCTAAACCAGGTCTAAATAAGCCTAAACCAAGACTAGCAGTTTTAAACATAAACTAACCAAGGATAACTACAATAGATATAAAATGAAACTACTAAACTATTAATACCAGGGGCTCAAAGAAGAACTGGAAAAGGCCTGGAAGGTGAAGGCATGAGTGGTGCCTGTGGTCATCAGAGCAGTGACCCCCGAATCAGACATGTCAGTCCAGAAAAGCACAGTACTAGGAACAGCAAAGATACTGCGCAAAACCCTGAAGCTTACAGGCCTATACACACACATATACACACACATATACACACACACACAGCCGAGTGATACTGGGTTGTACACAGTGACTTACAGTGCATTTCTTAATCACACCCTGAACACCATCTTGGCTCAGAGAACTTAAAAATAGACATCTGTGTCCAGTCCGACTGATTTGTCCATTCAGCATCTGGCATTTTCCACATCTCTGCTGTTTTAATGGAGCTGTTGAGAATCATTGCATTTGGCTGCACAGATGGACACGGGACGACCCTCTGACGACTACCCACGATGCATTGTACTATCACGCTATAGCTTTCCACACACAGAACATTTGGACTGGAGCTGAGTTCGGGGGGACCACACATTTTTGCTGTTTTTTGTTGATAGCAGTGCTGTACATCTCGTGTTATTAATGCACTCCCCTGGTGCCTTTAAGTTCTCATTTTGATAAGTGAGTAGCTGCAAGGCCCGGGCCTCCAGACACAGAAGAGAAAGCAGGTTTTCCTCCCTCGTCTATTCGTCTGAAATGTCTCATAGTCGTGCAGTAGCTTCTCAATGCGCTGTTACATAGAAGTGAAGAAAATAAAATGACAAAAACATATACACGAAGTCAAATCAAAGTATTTAGTCTAATAATCTAATAGTGTTCATAATTGTTCAGTGGCAGAGTGATCAACAACCACGGCTCATAAACTGATTCATTTTATACAAGGAGATTAGTCTTATGCTCCGAGGCCTGTCACCGTAACAAAATTTGAAACTTGATACATCGCTGCAGAGAAATACTGCGATAAACGATAATATTGAAACTACATTACGAAAGATAATCCCAGTGAACCATATTCAGACAGATAATATCATGCAAAAGGCCTGCGCTGCAATAGAAACACAGCAGAATGAACCAATATTTAGCCATAGAAGTTCTACAGCGTGTACTATCATGGCAGGACTATATGTTCCGATGGTATTGGCAAAGTTGGAGCGTGTAACTTTTCGGGTGGAGGGTTAACTCTCTGCTTGTGTCCGTATGACTGATTTTCAGATTGTAGAATGTGATGACGGGGGGCAAGACGCAATTTTCGTTGTGTTAGTTTAATTTGTGTAGTCCATATATATTTACTTAGCTTTTGCCTTGAATGTTCCACAGTAGTTCTCCATAAGCAGCTGATGCCACCAAGTCAAGTTACAGACCAGCTCTATGGAGGGGCAAGCCCAGTGTTACCCCATGGTAAAAAAAATTGAACCTATGGCGACTGAGGTCACATGTTCCTTACACACACAAGACACTGCACACACTCGCACGCAGAGGTGAGGTGGGTTAAGTGTCTTGCCCAAGGACACAACAACAGCAATCATCCGTGAGAGCTGGAATCGCACCGCCAGCGTAGGGGTCAGTGAATCCGATCGCTCGACCAATGATGTCCACGTCGAGAGCGGGAATCGAACCGCCGACCTTCAGATCAGTGGAGAAACGCTCAACCAGCTGAAGTACCGTCGCCTTTATGACCACTGCGTTTGAAATTGGACTAAATAAGACAGAAACCGGCACTCTGGAGTATTAACTTTTTATTATTTGCTGTTTGCTTCACTTTGGAACATTTCATATTTCATCCGAACCCGCTCTCCACAGTTTTGGCATGTTTTGACTGGATCATTCTGAGTTTGTTTACACGCGGCGGCCATCACAGTATGTTGGAGCTGTTTACTGCGGTTGTCTCATTAACTAAGTAAGGCGTGACACTGTTAGCGCCGCAAAATGAAATGTGGTTAGACTGCGCCGATTGGATTAACCGAGGACTTATCCGGAGGAGGCCGTGTGCTCCATTTTCTGTCAAACTCGGAGAAGTACCACCACGATCACACTGAGAACAAGAGTCTTTATAATGGACTCACTTGAACTTTAACAGCCACATCAAATCGATAACATCTGCAGCTTTTATCATCTAAAAAACATTGCAAAAATCAAAGGTAAACTGTCAAAACCAGACTTGGAGAGACTTATCCGTGCATTTGTCTCCAGTAGGTTAGACGACTGTAACAACCTGACACTGGCCTCTCCAAACGAGCATTAAGACAGAACAGTACATCCAGAACACTGCTGCTCGGGTCCTGACTAGAACCAGGAAGTACTTCACACATGTGTCCTGTGTCTCTGGCTCCTGTGGCTCAGAGAATAGACTTTAAAGCAGCTCTGTGTGAACAAGTCTCTCCATGGACCAGCACCAAAGAACATCTCCCACATGTTAGAGCCACATGAACCATCTCACACTCTGAGGACTTCAGGGACCAGCCTCCTGCTGGTCCCAGAGTCAGGACTAAACCAAAACTAAAACAGGACTAAGCTAAACAAGGACTAAACAGGTAGAATCTATATTTCAGTTTTCTGCAGCTCGAACCTGGAACAGTCTTCCTGAAGATGTGAGACAGGCCTCGACTTTGACAATGTTTAACCCTGGAGAACCCACGGGTCAAATTTGGCCTCAGTTAATTGCTGCTATCCAAAATAATAATAATAATTAAAAAAAAAGGGAAATTTCAATTCAAAAATTCAAAAAGCCCAGAGTGCCACTTCTGACCCCTGCATAGAGACACCTAGTGGATGAATATTGAACTAAAATGAGACAGAGTGGTAGTGACAAGATGGCCGACCTGTTGAGCTGGAAAACTACCCAAACAAAATCGTCTTCTCAGCAAACCAGCGGGTGTGTTTTTTTGTTAATCTTTTCAGTAATAGCTTGCAGAATGTCTTGAAGTATGTTTTATGTTCTTTTTTGATAAATTAGCAAGCCCAATGGGTCAAATTTGACCCTGATCATAAATTAGGGAATAAAGGGTTAAAATTGAAAAAATGGATATTTCAGTGTTCAGTGAACTTATAGCAATAATGTAATGCAATGTTGATCATTTTCCAAAGAAGAAAAGGGCTCTTGGGTTCTCCAGGGTTAAATCGAGGCTCCAAACGGTTCTGTTTAGCTTTGCAAATGACTAAAGGTTTTTATTCTGCACTCTTCTCTTTTAATGTTAATCTTATGATGATTATTTATGTTTTGATTTGTTATATTGTGGTCTGAAAGTCTTTCTTATTCTGTAAAGCACTTTGAATTACTTTGTGTACCAATTGTGCTGTACAAATAAACTTGCCTTGGCTTCCAGCACAGCAAAGTTAAATCAATAGTTACACAGCTCTAAAACTGGATCGCATTAGAAACCTTCCCACACAAGAGATCAAAGTCTAACTGCTCCGGCAATACATTTGAAATACATTTTTTAACTCAGGCTTGAATTGTAATTGGGTTTGTTGTAAAGTGTCGTAAAATCATAAGAATAGATTATGACTAGATTAGAAAGAACTCATCTCAAGCACAAAAACATGAAATACATCCAATACAAATGTGGTGTTTTCGAAGCTAAATCACGATCACCATCACGTCTGAAGGAACGGCGAAAGAAACACAGATGTTCCGATCATTTCATATTCACATAAAGCGTTTGTCTCGTGTACTTACTCACAGTGGAAGCAGTAACCAAAACTTTTAAAATGTAGACGCAGTAAAAGTATGGCGTCTGAATACCAGCAGTACTTTTATTAAATACTGTAAATGTAACCACTCCCCGATGTGTTCATACAGTTCATTATAACCAAAAGCAATTATCGCTATGGCAACCTGTAACAGTTCTTCAAATTGCCTTCTGGAGATGTGCGTAAGTGTTGGTTCTGCAATCAAACCTAATGGTCCCATATCACACAAAATTGATTCTTTTGAGATTTTCGCCATGTTACAATGTTGTTTCCTCATCAAAAACACACCTAAAGCTGTGTTTTGTTACATTCACACATGTCTGAGTAATCCTGCATTGTTAGTCTGCCTACTTCTCCAAAGCTCAAAACGCTCTGTTCCACCTTGTGATGTCATGAAGTGGTAGTTTTCGAGTTAACAGCTACTTTTTACCTTTAGTTCGGTAGAGATTGGCAAATATAGAGCTGAAATTATCCAAATGAAGGTGGATATTGGAGTTTAAAAACATAGTGGAGCACTTCCTGTATCACCTCATGACATCACAAGGTGGAACAGAGCCTTTTGAGCTTTGGAGAAGTAGGCAGTGGAGTGTTTTCAGTTTGAGGGAAAAAACTCTGCCTAAATACGCAGAGTTTGTGCATTTACCATGAATGAAACAGAATACAACTCTGGGTACATTTTAGATGAGGAAACAACATTATAACATAGATCAGAAAACATTTAGCGTCACATGGGCTCTTTAAAGTCACCTGTTACATAACCCAAAACTTTCAGAACAAAATCACATGTGACACAGTTGAAACCAGCCATTAGGGCCACTACAAGCTCCTCATTACTTTATTTACGCATCTTGTCCTAATATAATAAAGGACCATTAGCTGCGGGCTACGCTACATTCTATACAGTGCGATGCTAATTAGGTTATCACAAAGGATCAGTGTCAGAACGGAGACGCAGGCCGCCGGGACATCAGGCTTTTGTTTTCCACATGAATGACTCCAAATAATCTCCTGTAATAGAGATAAGTGCAGCGCTTAAGCGGCAAAGCAAAGGTCAACTTGTCATTGGGGTTTTAGTGAAAGGAAAATGTGTAAAAAATAGGTTGCTGTAGCGTTCGCTGGACATTGCTACCACTTTATTATCATGATGTTTTATTAGTTACATTTTACATAGTCTATCTTAACAGTATAGCAAATAAAGAAGATATTTCAAACACAAATGAGCAGAGACCCAAAGTCCTCTCAAACTGTGGTCCTAGTACTGACCATAGACCGCTCTTCAATGCTAGCAGTTATAGCGGCCGATTTGGAGGCAAGTTTCACATTTGTAATTCCGAGTATCATAGCAACCAAAGAGCCAATCCGGAGCGAGGCTGTTGAAGGTAACGCCCCATCCCGGGCCGCATCGCTGGTTTAGCAGAGAGTGGGCGCTTACCAATGCTGTCAATCAAACCTAATGTTCATATCTTGATTTACTGACACAATAGTGAAATAAGAACAGCAGGATCATGTAGAGGGTTAATACGAACATTTTGACGAGCCTGACAGCTGCAGTTACAACAGTTTTTCAGTGTAAAGTAACTGTTCGAAGTAGCGCTATGGCCGTCTTTACCCGGAATCTTTACTTGTATTGTTCTGGATCTCTTTAGCCCGACCTTCCCAATACCACCGGTTGTTATCCGCGGGTGTATCTCTTGTTTGCTAGCACGTGGAGCCTACAGGAAGATGCGTCCAGTGGAAAAAAAACACTGTATATATGTTGATTATGTGATTCAATAAACCAGACTCTGATTCAAGACAACTTCTCTTTTGACTCTATATTTTTAAGGTTTTTACTATTAGAAATTCCACAAAAGTAATGTTTTTTTTTTTTAGTATTGATTATTTTGTGGGTATTAGTTACTTAACCCTGAAATTGAAAAGCCAAACAGGATGTAATAGGACAATACATTTTCATATGTTTCTTATTTTACTATAACTTTACTCCAGTATTACAGATTTTCAGTATTGGAACTTATTTTTTCTTACCTGAAGGTGAGGTAATACACGTGATGTAGTCAGTGGTGGGATGTAATGAAGTAAAAGTGGAAGTACTGTACTACTGTATACATTTTAAAGTGAATACTTCTTGCTTTTGCTTTACTACATTTGAGACCAGGTTTCTGTACTTTATACTTCACTACGTTTTGCAGGGCTCCAAAACAATTTTCATCTGGGTGCAACAAAACCCACTGCTTATGTAAGACATCGTAATATACTGGCCTTAAATTGCTTCAACAATAAAGTTTAAACCTCATTGCCTGATACACGATTCATAATCTACACTACTCATTTATTGAACTCTACACTACTCATTATTGAACTCTAAACTGCTCACTTATTAAACTCTACACTACTCACTTATCAAACTCTACAAAGCACACTTTTTAAATTTTACAAAGCACACTTATTAAACTCTACAAAGCACACTTTTTAACTCTACAAAGCACACTTATTAAACTCTACAAAGCACACTTTTTTAACTCTACAAAGCACACTTTTTAAACTCTACAAAGCACACTTATTAAACTCTACAAAGCACACTTATTAAACTCTACACTACTCACTTATTAAACTCTACAAAGCACACTTTTTAAATTCTACAAAGCACACTTATTAAACTCTACAAAGCACACTTTTTTAACTCTAACTCTACAAAGCACACTTATTAAAACTCTACAAAGCACACTTTTTTAACTCTACAAAGCACACTTATTAAACTCTACAAAGCACACTTTTTTAACTCTACAAAGCACACTTATTAAACTCTACAAAGCACACTTTTTTAACTCTACAAAGCACATTTTTAAACTCTACAAAGCACACTTTTTAAACTCTACACTACTCACGTATTAAACTCTACACTGCTCACTTATTAAACTCTACACTACTCACTTATTAAACTCTACACTACTCACTTATTAAACTCTACACTGCTCACTTTTTAAACTCTACACTACTCACTTATTAAACTCTACACTGCTCATTTAACAAAGAAAAAATAAAGGAAATAATATTTCAATGACACATTTTATCTTTTCACACTGGTTTATTCATCAAATAAACAACTGTGTTAATATCAAATAACATTTAAAATATACTTTTTCTTTAAGTCAAAACAGAATGAGTTAGAAGCTTATAAGTTTAATTAATGAAAAAGCTTTTTAATAAATATTGTCTTTTAAAAAAAATATCATAGAGAGAGGTCTGTGTTTTTAAGGATCTTTACAGTTCACTATAGAAAGTGCAAAGTGAGACCTCTTCAATTTCAATAGTTGATCTTCGACATCTTTTGCTTTTAGATGTATTTTCTTTCCCGCAGCGGTCTCATTTGAGTAACTAAACACAGTGGAGGATCTGCAGGTTTGGAGTTTCTCTTTAAATGTAAATACTGTGTCTCATTCACAAACAGATGAAAAAAGCCAAAGTTGTGCTGTGCGTCTGAGCACCAGAGTGTGACCTGAGCACAGGCCTCTGCCCGACGGCTTTAGCATCTGGTCAGAGGTGAGAGCGAGACAATTTAACAAATTTTTTCATTTAGTTGTCAATTAAAACAATCATTTAATTATGTTCTAAATGATTTAATCCGTGTTTATAACGAGGACAGAGGAGGACGATGAGGATCTGTCGTGTGCACAGGCTCCCACATGGTCACACTCTGGACTGAGAAGTGAAAGTACTTTTTATTATAGTTTGAGACCTGGTGTAAAGTCTCAGGGTTTATTTTTAACATGGCAAACACAAATATACAAATAAAAACAGCAATTAAAAAAAAAAAAAAAAAAAAAAAAAAAAATCAATTGTGCTGCTAAACAAAATTCAGCACAAATCTTACTTTTGAAACTTTTTTTACATCTCAAAATCTGTGCAAAATACTTTAAATTTTTACTCTTTAAGTACATTTCTCAACACGTACTTTAATACTTTTACGTAAGTGGATTTTTTCATGTAACACTTACTTTTTTTTTTTTTGCTCCGGTACCTGTACTTGTACTTAAGTAACAAAATAAAGTACTTCTTCCCCCACAGGCTGTAGTCATATTTGCGTGTGCCACTGCAAACATGGCATCACAAAGTTCCCTGGTTTTAAATCGTGCCTCACCGTGTTGTGCTGTAGAAAAGACTCCACAGTCTGAGGTCTGCTGACTGCTCTGGCAAAAGCTTGTAGTCAGCTCTTCCTCAAACATCAAATAGCGCTGCGTAGCTTTGATGCATATTTCGGCTCTCGGCGCGCCAACACAAAAATGAGACGTGGAAGCCGGGCCAGGGAACAGTCTCCAAAAGCCACTGTATCTATTCTGCTTTCACTTTCACCTGGACATCCAACATTTATGAAGCTCGCACCGCCGCTTCTGTTGCTAAATGGAGTTGTTGTTTGAGCTCTTGCCAAGGAGAAGTTTTTGATACTTGGTTGTGGGCTGAGTGGTATTTAACAGTTAGCCTTTCAATATTTGAGTTGTGCCCAGGAAGTCTGCACTATTAATAAGAGACTGTCTAGGCTAAAACCGCAGACTGTACGAAGAAGTCGACTTAAGTGAGCGTGACGTCATCCACAGCGTTCAACTCCGGTCAAATGAAGCTCATCGAGGCTGGAGCGGTTATAGGGGTGAATTTGGAGCTCCACGAGTATCATAGCAACCAAAGAGCCAATCCGGAGTGAGGCTGTTGAAGGTAACGCCCCTTAGCTGTCAATCAAACCTGTTACTAATGCAAGCGGGAGCGACCTCAGGAAAAGAAGGAACCTGATTTGTCTGTTATTACTGTTCATATCTTGATTTAAGGACAAAATAGCAAACTAAAAACACCGGGATCATGAAAATCGGGTTATTACGGACATTTTAAGACCAAAATGACGAGACTCGCTGCAGCACTTACAGAGAGAGGGACGGCAGTTTTTCAATGTAAAGTGAATTGAAGCCAGAGTCAGTGGAGCCGAAAGCGTGTGCACGATCACTTCCTATTTGGAACGCCGCAGCTAGCATGTTAGCTATGTCCATTTATGTATATCGTCTATGGCTAAAAGGCTATAAGAGGAGTCCCACTTACAGTCTCACTCTCCATTTACTTTTATTGAAATAACTTTTTGATCCCTCTGACTCAGATATATAAGTACTCAAGCTAACAGTACTACCGTATTAACTCTGGTTTGTCCATTAAATTGCTCTATTGCTTATTGATCTATATAAAAACTACATATAAGTATATATATAAAACTATAAAAAGAAAGTTGATATTCTCTGTTTAAACTTGGAGTTTAGTGACTTTATAAGTAGGTGCCATCCAGATTCCTGCTCTTCCGTGACGAGAATCTGACTGATATAGAGAGTGGCAGCAAACCCTCCACCCCCTGCTCCCACTCACTCACTCCTGTCTCCTATCTCCTACTTCCTAACTCCTTTCCTGTCCCTCCTTTCTAGTCGATAACTCTGTGTCTTTCGGAAGCAGTGGTTTCCGCCATTTGCAGACACCAGACAAACTGCCAAGGTTTCTCAGCACGATAAACTTTTCAAAACTTGTTGACTCCAGAGTAGAGTCTCGGGCATGTTGGACAAATGTGGCCCGAAAAAAGTGCAGCCGTGTGTCACCTTGACTTTGAGAGCAGCTATAATGTGTTGCCATGGCGATGGAGAGAAAGATGATTTTTGTCAAAACAATAGGTCAGTATCATATGTTTTGTTCAGTCCTGCCATGAGTTACAGATAGAAACAGTTCTATGCAAATGTCAAATCACTATTTTGTGTTCTGGGTACCTTACTCACAAGAGAGCTGAACCATAAGCACACGTTTGATTCGACTTTTTGTAGGCCTACTCTTACACAAGTGAATAGCTATTTATAAAAATGGGTTTTTTGGGTTAAATGTCTGCAATGATCTCACTAAAAAGTCGATAAGTAGACATATTCTGAGCCATAGACTGTATAAAGAAGTGAATTAAGTGAGAGTGACGCCACCCATGCTGTTCAGCTCCAGTCAAATGAAGCTAATCGACGCTAGCAGTTATAGCGGCTAATTTTGAGCCGAGTTCCACATTTATAAGTCCGACTGAGTATCATAGCAACCAAAGAGCCAATCCGGAGCCAGCCGCTTCTTCTTCTTCTTCCTACCCACACCGCTGCTTTAGTGGATAACGGACACTTAGCAACGCTGTCAATCAAACCTCGAGGAAGGATGACGGCTGATTTGTCTCTTATTAACGTTCATATCTTGATTTACGGACGCAATAGCGAAATTAAACCATCAGGATCAAGTAGAGCGGATTAATGTGAACATTTTAAAACCAAAGTGACGAGTCTGACAGCAGCAGTTACAAAGAGAGGGACGACAGTTTTTCAATAGAAAGTGAATTGGAGCCAGAGTCGATAGGCCCGTGCTTACTTCCTCTTTGGAACACGGCGTCTTGCAGGTTAGCTATGTCCATTTACATATACAGTCTAGATGTAGATATGCCTTACTACACTGATGTTCGACTGAGAAAGAAGGAGGGAGGTAGTTTTAAGGGGGTAATACCAGCCCAGTGCACAGTCCAAAAATACTATACCTCTTTCCTATCCATTTCTCTCTACTCTTTATATGCGTCTGTCTCTTTAGATCTGTGGTTCCCGAAGTGGCAGAGGTGTTTGAGTCAAGTCCAGCTTTGTAGTCTATGGCCTATTGTTTCAGTCCTATTGCTACTATAAACTGTGCTAATACTACTACTGCATTCAACTATATTCTACACTAAAAATAATCTCTCTCTCTCTGTATCACTCTTCTATTCTCGTTTTCCTGTGTCGTTGTCATGTGCCAGGCGTTTTCTTTATGCCGCTTATGACTTTTACTTTCCCCTTAATCACGAGGTTTGATTTTTTTTTACCTTTTGATGCCGTCAATTCCAGTAGGTAATAGGTTTAATATCACATTAAGATTGACGTCACATCACTTCACTTCAGTTCGTGCAGTATATTATCTTGTGTTTTCTGTGACAGGCGGACATGAATCATAGGAGTTGATGGTAGAACATTTGACAGTCTTACAAAGTGACTTACGTCGCCTGTTGATCTGGCTCTGAATCCCGTTTTTTTTCTTGGTCTAATCCAGACTGTTGTCATCATTCATACTTTAGTGCCAAAAAGCTTGATTTCATCATTTAAATAAACTATTTAAAGCGCCCACATTATTCTATTTTCTGATTGATGTTATAATGTTGTTTCCTCTTCCCTCAAAGTTCAAAAAACACTTTCCACCTTGTGATGTCATCATGTGGTGATACAGGAAGTGCTCCACTGTGTTTTTAAACTCCACACAGCTTCATTAGAATCATTTGGATGATTTCAGCCCTGGAATTGCTGAATCTCTTCTTAATTAAAGGTAAAAGCAGCTGTTAACTTGAAAACTACCACTCCATGACATCACAAGGTGGAAGATCTCAAGAACAAGTTTGTGTAATATAGGACCTTTAAAAAAGTATGTATCCGGTCAATAGGAGAGATGTGTCTTTAGACGGACAGAGTCATGATCTCAAATCAACTCATTTAAATGTTTAAGCTGCTGATACCACAGCGAAACATGGGATATTTCAGAAGTTTGACATTCTCTCAGTCTAAGAAAACAAATAGATAAATACCAGAAACCTCACCCGTCTGCGACTCTAATTCGCTCTCTCAAAAACGTTGGCACATGTATAGTAAAAGAAAACATCCGATTCTGTCAACTGGAGAAAAAGAGCGGACACTGCCTTATATCTGTCTGAAGGGAGGAGCTAACTACACTGAAACTAGCGCAACTATTTGTTTAAAGTTTGTAGTGTCCATCAGTAATCTGACCAGACCTGAAGAAGCCGCTTAGATGAGCAGCGAAACGTCTTCACTCTAACATATATTTGTCCAGATTTGAATTTTTCTTTTACTAATGATCATAACTGGACGAATGAGGGATTAAACCGACATCTTTGGCACATCTAGTATCACTTTCAATCCGCTTGCATCCCAAAACACGCCTGGTTTACATTTATAATACTCGGAAAAACTACATCCACTCTTTATGTGACAAAACTGAGACATAGTACTTCATATATACACCCCTGCTTCTGTATTTCTCCTGTAAAACCATTTGCAGTTCGCCGGTACAGTTAAACGAGGGCGTGTATCGAACAAAGGGAGGCGAAGGGCAGCCGGGTGCAGAGGTAACAGAGTAAGCGCTCGGCCGTGTGTGGGTTTTCTAGACTTGATTTCCTGCCACAAAGAGACCAGACGAGTCGATAACGTTCACTGTTGCGTTTCACTGCCATGCATCACGCAGGTGCAGGGGAACTGTTTGCTCGAGTAGTTTAGTTCATCGGGGTTTACATATCTGAAGAAGCAGTAGTTTTGAAGTGAAAGTTTCAGACCCAGGGAAAAACGATTCAGTGGTAAATGGTCACACCTTTTGTATAGACATGTCACGATAACACATTATGAAAGACGATATATTGCTATAGAGAAATACTGCAAGCTCAGATCTTATTATATTATTTAAAACTGGCTTCCAATTTTTGTAAAGAAATTGTACACATAATAAATATTGAGTCCCAAAACATATTGTTCCAGTTTCATGTTTCATATACAGGGTGGCCCAAAAGTCACTGACCCTTTTAAATCTTCAGTAGCTTCTATAATTCTTAAGTTTTACTCACCAAATTGTAGCAGTAGATAAACTGAATCTTCTGAGATTTTTGGCAGTATATACGGTTATAATTGTTCACTTACACTTGGACTTATCACTACTTAAACTAGGGGAAGTAAAAATGACCTAATTTTTAAAAATAATGTTTTTAAGTGTGCATTCTTTTGGGTTTCACACTGAATTACCCGATCCAACACACTTTACAGAACATTTAAAGCATTTTCGGGCTTATGTCTCTTATTTGATCCTCGATATTATGTTTTAAGTGGTTTATTGTCTGAGGTTTA